>OZ018339.1:16322283-16922283 GCA_963969495.1 Ceratothoa steindachneri
GAAATGGCTAATATTATACCACTCGAATCGGTTCGATGCAGTGTCGACAACACAAAGAAACTAATAGAGAAGATGAATAAATTTAAATCCCCGGGACCGGATAAAATATACCTAAGAGTTTTAAAAGGAGTCATAAATCAAGTAGCAGAACATCTTACGCAAATTTTCAATTTATCCCTAGAGAGTGGAATTGTTCCTCAAGACTGGAAGATGGCAAATGTAACGCCAATATTTAAGAATGGATGTAAAGAGACTGCCAGCAATTTTCGCCCTATAAGTTTAACTTCCGTAGTTGGGAAACTCCTTGAAACTCACATTTCCAATACAATTGTAGAGCATTTATAAAAGAATAAACTCCTAAATGATTCTCAGCATGGCTTCAGGAGAAAGAGATCTTGCCTCACAAATTTACTAGAGTTTTTTCACTATATAAATACCTTGTACGACAATAATAGATCGGTTGACATTTTGTATCTAGACTTCCGAAAGGCATTTGATAAAGTTCCGCATAAGAAGTTGATGTGTAAAGTAAGAGCCTTTGGAATAAAAGGCGAAATTGCAAAATGGATAGAAAATTGGCTTACGGATAGAAAACAGCGAGTAGTTATAAACGGACAAGCGTCAGAATGGGTTTCCGTTTGTAGTGGCGTCCCGCAAGGCTCTGTCCTTGGCCCGTTACTATTCATTATGTACGTTAATGATATAGATGATGGCCTACTATCGAAAATTTCTAAGTTTGCTGATGATTGTAAATTAGGAAAAGGGATAATTACTGAACAGGACGTTCAAGAATTTCAAAATGATATTGATAAAATAGTAAGATGGACGGAAAAATGGGAATTGCCCTTAAATCTTGAAAAGTGCAAAATAATGCATATTGGTTATAATAATCCAAGGAGAGAATACAAACTGTTCGACAATGAGATCAAAGAAACTGAAAATGAAAAAGACCTAGGTGTCTACATTACAAACGATCTAAAGTTTTCACGGCAGTGCATCGAAGTCGAAAAGAAAGCGCAAAGGATTCTTGGATATATAAAACGCCAAATCACTTTCAAAAATAAGATTACAATTCTGAATATGTACAATGCACTAGTAAGGCCACAATTAGAATATTGTTCCCAAGCCTGGTCTCCTTACTTAAGAAAAGATATTGAGAAGTTAGAAAAAGTACAAGCCAGAGCCACGAAATTGATTCCAGAACTAAGGAATTATAATTATGAAACAAGATTAGAAAGATTAAATTTATTCAGCCTTGAAACAAGAAGATTGAGAGGTCAATTAATAGAAATGTTTAAAATACTAAAAGGAATAGAAAATGTCGACTCTAATATTTGGTTTCAGTTTAGCACATCTACTACGCGATCAAACGGAATGAAAATAAAACCCAAGAATTTTCGCACAAAAATATGTGGAAACTCAGTTGCGTATAAAATTGTGAACAAGTGGAATCAATTACCAGAGGATGTAGTGAAATGTAATACAGTAGAAAATTTTAAAAAGAAATTAGACAAAATTTTAAGAAATCTAACATAATATGTGACGTGACTAATAAGTTAAAATAAAATTTGTATGCTAATTTTAAGATTTACAAAATATTAATTGTATTTATTATATAATATATTTATTGTATGCAATCATAATAAAATGCTTTTTTACATGAATATGTTGTAAATATTCCTTATAGCTCAGAATCATTAACCAAAGACAAAGAACGAGTTTATGTTCTAATATTGGACGAGAAACCCTAATCTAAGTTGAATGTATATATATATATTAGCATGTAAAATATTATATAGAATAAGTAAGTTATGAGAGAACAGCAAATTGACAAAAAAGAGTTAACTCTTGCATAATGTAGCACAAGTAGCATAATAAAAAGTTTGGATGTAGCAAATAAATACAAAAAAATAAGTACCTCCATTGAAATGGAACGAATGTTCTTTTGAGGTACTTACTATCCTTGTAACTCCTTGTAACACTCTCTCTCTCTCTCTCTCTCTCTCTCTCTCTCTCTCTCTCTCTCTCTCTCTCTCTCTCTCTCCCTCTCTCTCTCTCTCTCTCTCTCTCTCTCTCTCTCTCTCTCTCTCTCTCTCTCTCTCTCTCTCTCTCTCTCAAACACACCCCACGCAGAGTGCAGGTGGTTGCAGTCTGGGGATTTAGACCAGATGTTCGGAATGATGTGACCAAAGCAATTGTTTAAAGACCAAGATAGTCTGTCCTCCTGCTCGTGTGACATGGCCACTTCTTGGATCCAAGGCAACATCCGCTCCTCCAGATACTTGATGCCGCCCTCCCTATTTATGCAGAGGCCTCACGTGAAGATAAACGGGGCATAACGTGGCCCTCGTGGGTGGTTTCGGAACCACCATACCCTTCTAATTACAGCCTGACTCATCTTACCCTTGCACGATCCTAGGCAACAATCTCAGATTGACACCCAAACCCTCTGGTATCTTCGCATTCTGGCTCTCGGTGGGAATGCCAAGAAGCAACGCTTGCCTTTTAAAATTTTTTGGAAGATTTAATTCAGCTATGGTATTGCTTCGTTCATATACGATGCACGACTGAGTCTACTATGATAGGAAGAACCAACGCGAGACAAGACGCATGCGCAATATTAAGAATTGCCGACGGAGACCAATTTCTCGCCTTGCGCTCATGCGTCAGACTCGGTGACGATTCTAGATTGACGGCAGCTCACTTCGAGCGGTGAATTTTTGTGTCCGCTCTCGCTAGGAATCGAACCTGGTAGCCAGGGGTGGAAACCCTGCGCCTTATCCACTAAGCCAACGAGAGATCCACTGGTGTTCTTAAGTTAAATATTAACTTCTCTCACTTGTGAAGATTTAAAGGAGCTTGACACATCTTATTGTTTTGCCACTTTGATTAGATTGACTAAGGAAAATGTAGTGCGAGATTCCTGGATTTTGGTCCCTGAGATATCCAACGGTTAAAAGTGACCAAAGAATGGTATTTTTTTCAGATTTCACCATTGATAGGAATTTTGAGCCCTGGTAACATTCTTGGATAGACATTTTACACTCTAAATCCCCAAATCCTCGAAAACCAACGAGAGCATCCCTCTCGGAGAAGATAGGAGTAAAAATGGGCGAAAGAAACACAATCTCAGATCCTCCTTTGGGCATTTGGGGTGGAATGGCACGCAACTACGGGCATTTGGGCAGGAGGTCACACAATCCTCCAGATGTCAGCTGCAGATTAGTTGTCCATGATATACCTGACACTTTGATAGGGGGTTCCCTAAAACATAGACGTTTCATTATATGTCCCTCTTCCCAAACAGCGTTGGGGTTCGAAGGGAAAGTTGAGTATTTCTTAAAGGTCAGTTTGGATGTTTAGTTCGTTCGCGACTCTTTGAGTGAACCTGAGTATTTATGGGTACTGCTAAGACTTTTCATCTTTTAGTCTTAGCATGCATTGGTGGACTGAAGTGTATTAGTGTATGGTGTTTCCGATGAAGCAGATTGAAGAGGCAAAAACAGCACCGAAAGCACAACTCAGACTAAAATGAAGAAGAGAACGGACAGAGAAGATGAAGAGGGAGGGGGGGACATAGCACACCCCGGGGGTCAAGTCAGTAGGAAGAAAAGGAAGGCTCGTCTTGCCTTCGCCACGGGGCACTTTACATAGGTGGATGACCAATGGAGCCAAGTCCACTTCATTGACGAATTTTTATTCAATAATTTTGGATCTGATGAGAGGAGGTTTGTTCTTCGGAGAGAAGGAGAATGATTTCCCATCAATTGCACTAGAGAGAATGTAAAGTTTAGAAGAGCAGGTGTCATAGTTTTGAGCGAGATTTCGTTAAAAGCCAATGGGCGACTTTTGTGCTTACATGACAGAGTGAATGCACAAGTGTACACGGAATTGCTGCGACAATTTGCCCATTTGCGAGCGCAACCTGCAATTTTCATTCATGATAACTCTCCCTGATGCACAAACAAGTAGATGAAGTCCTTCCTGAACTAGTTGCACAATGTAAACCCCTGAATTCTCTTGTAAATGTTTGGAGCTCACTCGAAGAGAGGTGTAAAGCGAGGACTTTCAAAACACTTTAAGAAATGGGAAATTCTCAACAAAAAAAGAGCAAGATTACTTCGCAAGAGCGTCAACAGTTGATTCGCTCCTCAGGAAGATGCCAAAGCCTCACCGAAAACAAATTTATCCGCACTAAATACTAATTACTTATACCTTGTACAACTATTTTCCACTGATAATTTAATCTTTATATTCCGATATAAAAATATGTTTGGGCTGTCGGTCGGATTATTTTTGAACACCTCAATTTTTTTTTACGTGTTTTTGTTATTTCCTATTCATTTTGCAAAACCCGTCTGTTGCTCTTATTAACGCTCTCCTGCTGAATTGAAGCATCCATTTTGGGTTGTGTGGATGGTGGTAGTCTAGTGATTAGACCAGTGACCTAAAAAGGGAATGCGCTCAATGGTATAGGTTTGAACCCCACCTTTTTTTACTTTTTTAACGGGTAAAATAGTGTATATTATTTTATTCTATTTTTAATTTATCTTTTCACTCTTTGATCTTCGTTTGCTCTTTTTAAAAAATGAAATTGCTTGTGTATCATCTTTCCTTATTTCATATTTGTTATTGAGCGGCTGGTATGTTTGGGATCGCTATCTTGAAAGGTGAAATGCCCTCCGAGTCCTTGTTTCCTTGCAAATTGCTTTTAGTTTTCGTCAAGTATGCCTTTATATTTTTCAAAATTCATAGTTCCATCTATCACTGTCATTACCCCAGTGCCAGCAGCAACGAACACCCATACAACATAATGGAACTTCTTCCATATGTGATAGTAGGGAGGGTGTTCTTTTCTATGAGGGCTTCGCCAGATCGACGCCAAACATGAACCGTTCGTCTTTTCTACCAAAGCACTCGATTTTTGTCTCATCTAACAATAGTATTTTCTCTAATTCTGCTTAGCTAACTCTCAGATGCTCTTTAGCGAATACCAAATGGGCTTCTTTATGAACTATCTTTAACAGAGGCTTCTTCTTAGCCCCACGCATATGAAGTCCTCCCCAGGATAAATAACGAGATTTTATTGCAACTCATTTGATGAAGTCTTAGAATTGTTTCAAACTTTTCTTCACAGACTTAACATCTCTAGAATTCAGTTTCTTTGTTCTACCTTCACGCACACGATTTACAGCGATACCATTAGATATAATTATACTTCGCAATAATGTTTCTTACAGAAGAAATTGGAATGTTGATAATGGAGTAACTTTGACTAAGTATATCGATGACCGACCTTGTTCAATATAACAATATTTATTCGCTGATTCTTAATGCTCAGCTGTCTTTACCATTGTGCGCTTAGAAATGTTCCCTCGGCGAAGTCTTGAAAATGAATAACAAATCCTGGACGTAAATTAGAAGCTAACCTATGCTTCTAGTCTATTCTAGAATTGTTTCGAAAAGGTTTTAAAAACTTCCAGATTGCTAGTTTATATGAAATAATACCTATATACAGGGTTACCCTCAAAAAAAACGGGGCGGAACTTTCGATTAGCTTCTTTTCTTAATTTTTGGTGGGAATTAAATGAAACTTCAGTTAAAACTAGTCTATTGTGTTTGGAACACCAAATTAAAACTTTATCGTTTTGGAGCTTTTCTTCCTGATTGTATAGCATGTGATCGTGAGTACATCCATTTAGCTCTGTGCATCGAGTGCACTTCGCTATTAAAGCTGCAGTGCATGTCAGATAAATAGCCTTAATTCATGAAGAAAAAATAAAACTAATCTTCAGGGGTAGAAAGAAGCTCAAAGCAATTTAATTTATTTACAATAGATATTAGTCCTCTTACTCTTAAAGTTTCTGACGTTATCCTCAATGAATGTACGCGATTCAGTGAGAATTCAACCATGCAACTTGAAGATCAAGAATTTCTTCAACGGATGAGAATTTCCTAACACGAATCAAAGATTCAAGTGGAGAGATGAGGTAAAATTCAGACTGGTGAATATGATCATGTCGAATGTCCAAATGTATGCAATACATACAAGTCTTTAAAAGTGCACTAAACCTACAAAACTGACCACACATATGTAATTCCCTACGCTTTTTCAGTTAAACAAGTTAAAACTTTTAAATATACTCCAATTTTCGAATAATATTGAGGAAAACTAAAGTTTATGATGCAACTTACTGTAATAATTACTTTTAAATTTTAATTCGATAATCATATATGAAGGGAATTGCAGTTTAATAGTTTCCAGAATTTCTATAATATCCTAATGACCTGAAACAGGGGCTATAACGATACAAATTTATAAACACGTCCCTCGCACGAGGCAGAATTAGCGGAGAGTAGTTGCATGAGTATCAAAGAACGAGAAATTAGACGAGATGTGTGAAAGCGTGCAGTGAAATACTATGAAAGTAGAATTGTTTAAAAACTCATCGGCAAATGGTGCTACTTATCCATAAACACAGTCGTTACCATACATGGTTTGCAAGTGGAAATTTTGTGGTACCACTGTTAAGCGCTCACGTACAGAACGTTTTATTGCGGACGGGTAGAAAAAAATTACTGAAGGCTTATCACATCCAGGACCGGATAAAGTATGCCAACGAAGTTTTTAAAAAACATGCTAAATCTCGAAAAGCACTCTATTTCTGACAAAAGTAAAATTGAACTTTTCTAAGGAACAACAATATTTGTGTTTAGAAAGAAAAAACAGGCCTAAGCTCCAAATAACTTCATACCGACAATAGAGTTTAGCACCAGAAGTACAATGGTGTAAGGATGCTTTAGTTCATCAGTCATTTGAGGACCTCTATATAGTTAAAGGAAAGAGGGAAAAGACGAAGTTGAAATGAGGCTGAATATTCCAACAGGATAATGATATTAAGCATACTGCTAAGAAAACCTGTTTGGTTGCAGAAAAACAAAGTTCTCGTTATTCAGTGGCTTATCTAGCTAGTCCCCCTATCTCAATCCACAAGAAAATGTGTGGAGGGAGCTAGAGTCGAATATGCAAAGCAGAAATCCGAGAAACCTGTAGGGTATAGAGTCAATTTACATTGAAGCGGCCGATGCTAATGAAAGTTATGTTACGAAATAAAAATTAATGATAAGGTCAAGTGTTGCATATTTTGCTTGATTATTCTTAAATACATAGCTAATGCATTAGGTATTTTTCCCAAATATTTTTCAATTAGGATTAATACCAAATTTATACAATCATTAGAAATGTAGTATAGAAAAGTATTTTGTATGTGTTGTATGCTTTTGCACTACACTTATATATTCTGTCTCAAGTATAACCTTTGTCAGTTCTTGTTTTCGAAACATGGTGTCATGATTAAGTGGCACTCGATTTCCTACCCGGATACCAACGAGCAATTCTCTTCCTTATCTAGTCCTTCTTCATCCAAATTTTCCTATTTCTCAGGGCTTTATTCTCCGTCGTTTCCTTTTTCTGCGATAACAAACAATATATCGCTTCCTTTTACTCCACTCTCTTTTTAAGAAAAACTCCATTTCCTTCGAGAAATGTAAAAGCGATTCAAAGGATATTTTATGGTTTGTGAACACAAACATTACTTGGTCAGGTCGTTTTCCCGGACAGTCTTTATGGTGACGCAATTCATTGCGAGCAACAGTGCCGGAATTTATCATCGCAACGACCTAAATATTGGCGATTCTTCCTTCTTAAATGTACCGCAGGCGAGGAACTTACGTTGCCAGGGGTCGTTTACCGAGAAGTAATAAGAACAATGGAGGAACAATATAATAATATCAAACACATGTATTCGTTTTAGTGTACATATTCACTTTCACTTGCAGTGAAGTCATGTCGCACATCCGATCATGTGCCGTTACACTTGCAATCAGACTCTCTTCCACACTGTAGGAGCTTGTGTTAGCCATCTGAAATATAAAATTAAAACAATATTTGAAATATTTACAGTGGCTAAGAAGACTTTGGGATCACCCGGTACATTCTCGAAAGTCTCCCTCTAATCTCCATCATGTTATAATGTAATACGTTACTGCTTTCTAGTTCATGCAATATTTTGCTCTCTGCTGTGTGAATTGAGGACTTTAAATAGATAAGAGTACTGCAATGGAGGAGTATCGAAAAAGGAGAACGGCTAGAGGTGTAACAAATACGATAATCAAATAAACGATGGGTCGTATATAAATATTCGATAGGATAAGTCATAACTATAAAAAGAACAGGATAATGTAGGAATAAAAATAGAACGCTAGTAAACATTAATCGCAATAAGTGGTAAGCAGAATAATTTATGAGAAAGAATGAAAATAAGAAATAAGAGGAAATGCGATAAAGGCAAGACATTCTTATTTGATTTATGGCAAACATCAAAATGGATATTTCAAGCAAGGAGTTTTGCACACGAAGTTCTGGTGGAGTGATTTATTTTAACAGTAATAATGAATATAGAAAGTACACTACTAAGCAAAATAGGAGAACTATTTTCCTCTATTAAAATATTTTCAAAAATATGATGAGTGGGTAAATTAAATTTTGATGGTACATGAAAGCATGTATTTAATATATTTTATGATGATTTCATATGAAACAATCGTATATTCAAGAAACTATAATAAATAAACTAACAAAATAAAATATTATCACGTGCAAAATAAAAGAAGGATGTTTTCAGGAACATTCTAGAATCTTCTTGAAATCATCTGGCAACATTTTGCTCAGTAGGTAAGAACAGTACAGCCACCATTATTGTGATACTCACTTTGCAAAGATGCGACCACACGTGAAAGTGGCTCCTGATCTTCGTCAGAGAATTGTTCGATTGCAGACTTCGGGGAAGACTCATTCTGCGAGTTCAAAAGAGTTAGGAAACTCCAAGAGTGTAATTTTTCATCGCCTCAATCAATCTGGTTTAAAAGGTCGTTCTCCATCAAACAAACCAATCATCAGTATCAAGAACCAAAAGGTGAGACTCGAATATACTGAAGTTCATGTTGGTTGGAGGGATGAAGATTGGGAAAGAATTCATTTCAGCGACGAAAGTAAATTTTATTTTGTTGTATCTGATAACAGACGCTTTGTTATTAGACGCGCTCCAGAGGACAGACTTAACTCTAAATATGTTAAATAGTCTGACCAGCATGGAGAATGCAGCGTCAGGGTAAGAAGGATGTTTTGTCTGAAGGAGTAGGTCAGCTACTGCAAATAATTGGAGTGGTAAATACAAATGTGTACATAAACCTTGAACAACAACATGTTATACCTTCACTCTGAGGATCTCTGTCGAGCAAAATATATTGCTGGATAGTTCAGTGTATACAGCCAGAGTACCCAAAGGAGGTGAAAAGTAAGGGTGTTAGGGGCAGGGGGCGGGCTATGCCGTGGACGTGTTCCCGATCTCTCATGAAAAGAGAGAAATATAGCAAAACAATGGAACGAAACAAGATTAATGTCAGATTAAGCGTTAGAATTAGCATTAGTGTTTATCGAGAGGAGGATTCCTGAATAAAAAGTGAAATACAATTTAACAGTGGAAAAGATGTAGAGAGGGGTGTAATAGGGGTGTAGGAAAGAGAGATGCAGACAATTTAGGTTGTTGTTAAGCACAATAGGAGCAAAGCTTTCGTTTCGTGGCCTTTCTACAACCAAAATTCAGGGATAAAGACTCTCCACGATCGCCCCTGCTTTAGATCAATTCCTGACTCTCCGGTCACTCGCCCTCGGGCTCTTAGTTCTCCAGAATGAAACTAGAGACTCAGTGGGTCAAAAGGGCTCCCATTTATTCCCCATACCACCATCGGCAGTCATAGGCCTCTCGCTTCCATCGGCCCTTAACTCTTAATCATCTTCCTTCCCTTTTTTTCTTAAATATCATCCGTCTTTCTCTTGCTAACGAGTGAGGGGAATAGGAACAAGCTCAGGAGAGTTGCGTCTCCTTAACCAATAGACCTTCAATATAATTCGCTTTTTCCCACTCAGGTTATGTCCCTCCCACACATTTTTACCTTCAGTAACTTTACAACTTTTGTTAGGAATCTCTTTTTTTACACCTGTATGGTGGATATGCCCAAGTTGCGGTTTATATAATGATAATAATAATCATTATTATTATTATTATTATTTCCGTTTTTCTTTCATCTCAGTCCATTTCTCTGTGAGAATCATGTTAAGGTGTACAGAGTAAATCCCGACCCAAATATTTCGCCTCCGACTAATGAGATTTAATTAGCAAATAACTTCTTTGGCCCAGGTGTCTACGTGCCCTGACGTTGTCCTACCGAAGCAGGTATAGAGAGGAGAGGGTCGCAGGTGTGTCACCGAGTGACATATGGCCACTAATGGAAGGATTACGAGCGCATCGCCTCAAAGGCAAATGGAACAAGCCTTCCATTAGCCAACTACCGCCACGGCAATCCTTGTAAGGGATTATACGAGTGACGGAAGTAAACAATAAAAGGAATAAACATTGGAAAAATATACGAGAGAGGAACGGATTCGTGAATTGTAAACAAATAAAACGGTAACATTCAGGAATATAAACCAGGAGCGCTTTTTTAAGTTTGCTTTTGATCGCAGTTGATTGGTTGCAACAGAGATGGATTATTTCCCCGTTCGTTTCTCTTCGCTCACCGCTATCTCGTGCAAGCGACAGCGATGCAGGTTAGCGTCCGTTTCGCAAGCGAAGGAGACGCAAGCGAATCAACGCTTTATAAAGCTTAAAACAGGCGAAGCTAGCGAATCAACTCAATAATCAGCTTCATACAGGCGACGCAAGTGAATCAACGCTTTATACAGCTTCACACAAGCGATGCTAGTAAATCAACCCTTTATCCAGCTTCATACAGGAGACGCTAGCGAATCAACGGTTTATCCAGCTTCACACCGGCGACGCTAGCGAATCAACGTTTTATCTAGCTTCATACCGGCGATGCTAACGAATCAACGCTGAATATAGATTCATACAGACGACGCAAGCGAATCAACGCTTTATACAGCTTCATACAGGCGACGCAACACTTTATACAGCTACATACAGGTCACAAGACTGCATTTCATGCTCCCTAAATCTTAAGGGCTTTCTTAACCCAGGACATTTGTACCTCCGAAGTGGCCAAGGAGCCACATGACGCTTATTTATTGATTGGATAATAAAGACAGTAATACTGACGGTGGCTACCGGAAATGTTTTAAATTGAGGTTTAAAAAGCCGGGTTCAAGTTAAGGGATGTGAAAAGAAGCTATGGTGGGGTTTTACCACCCCCAATCCGCACTCATGTAAGAGGCCTTTTAATTTATCACTGGGACCTACCATGGCTACCACGTGGAATCTGAACCACTGGTATCTAGAACGAAGTTGACCAGAATTTTCTCCGTCCGACGACTAACCACACTCAATGCTGCTTAACCCTTAAAATGCGTCGGAAGTAGATAGTCCGAGTAACCAAAAGGGAAAACTACTTGGGGGTTCTTTTGACGCCCCCTCCCCACCCCCGCAGTGAGTCCTCTTGAACCTCAAGCTCCCTCATTATCCCAAATGCTTTTTATTTCTCTTTTCTCTTTTTATGATCATTCACCTCCTCATTATTCCAGCAGACAATCATCCGCCCCCGTTGGATTACACAACGTACTTCCTTTCCATAAAAAAAGGCTATGCGTGAATACAACCAATGGCATTCCATCTCGAACCTACAATTGAGAGAAACCTAAATACCTGCGCGTCCCAGGGCTATGTTGTTCATGTGGAGGTATGTAGTCGCCCAACTCAGTCATGTCACGTTTTTCAAAATGTTTCGGACAAATTTAACTCTAATTATTTATAGGTTCCATAAATCCTCGAATAGCCTTGCGTGGCTGCCGCTAGGCTTTGTTGTGCTGCGCTGCTTAAGGAATGATATTTTTCATAAGTTATAAAATTCATTATAGGGATAAAAAAGAAGCCTTGTTAATGCGAATATTTGGTGATGTCAAAGATTAAAAATTAAAAGGAAATATTGGGAAAAATTTGGCAACCCTCTTGTGGTATTACTCCTTCTAATACCGTAAAAACGTACCAAAATTAATTAAGGTGAATTTATTTAGTGGGTAAATGTCTTATCTAGTATAAACAATTTAGCCCAAACAATCCATCTGTCGTCAAATAATAATATACTAAATGGTTACTGAAAGTAAAATATGAGATAACTAATTGCCGAAACTGTACATACACTAGTTAGAACGTGTCTAGCCTCATTTTGACACCCAGGCGCCCTTTCCAATCAATACGAGGATAGGGGGGAGGGGCGGTAGGACGCAGTGCTGGGCCTCAGGGCGCATACGTGATTAATGCCAGCCGCCACGGGTTACTAGATGGATGCCCTGTTTTTTCTTTGAAATTTAAAGCGCAATAGCAACGAGGCCATGAAAATGGTGGGAAAATATGTATATACACGCACGTCTTCCGATTGACATTGAACTCGGGAGGTTTCAGTAGTAGCAAGGGCAATTTATCCGTGCTTCACCATCTACCCCTTTGTGGGCACAATGTCTGCCATCAGCATGTCTTCATGTCCGTATAGCCCACATACAATTACAACATACGCCGGCTTTGTTAGGCCATAAAAGTAAAACGAAAGTAAAACAAATTCCCAAACCATGGCCTGTGCATGAGGCTTGATTGATGAAGCTGTGGAGAAGTGATTGGAAAGCCATTATTTACTATGTATGTTTTAGTATCGATCATCCCCGATGTAAAAAGTTACTCTGTATTTGTTTGAAATGAGATTAGAGAAGGCAATAGAGGAATTTATTGTTTTGAAAAAAGTCATATGTCTTCTCCAGAGATGCTTTGAGACGAGTTAAGTCCCAAATTCTCTCATAGTTGGTCGGTAGTTGTAGAAAGAGGCAAATTGATAATTTGAATATTTGAAGATAAAGGTGTGAATATTTAAGAAGGACACCTTGCATAGGACTGCAAGTCCCCGCATTTGAAAGAGAGTTGGCTGAAAAGGCAAAGTGTCTCGGTAGAAAGCTTGAAATTAGGATCAGATGAAAACTTTGAAAATAAGATTCGATAGAGATCAAAAACTTGAAAGGTGGCTGTACGTTTGCAGTGGGAAAAGAATTTAACGGATTTAACAGTAAGTTAAATGACAAGCGAAGATTATGACAACGTTAAAAATATTGGGCGATATATGGATACACCAAGACAAAACAAAATCTCTAAACCTAGCGGTAAATTAACGTTAAGTTAATTTAAGCTGTTTAAATAATCTGTAATGTTAAATAATCGATGTTGCAAGAAAGTTATGTCCCCTTGCACGTACTGTCAAATCAGTCAAATCCTTTCTGATCACATCATACAGCCTCTATTCAAATTAATTCTTCTTATCAACCTTTAACACCGTATTTTCAAATATTCAAGACATCCTTCAGCAATTTCTAACGGTAACTACCAACTAACGAAAAAATTTGGAACTCAACTCGTCCCAAAGCCTCTCTGGGAAGCCATATGCATTTTTGAAAACAATTATTACTTGTTTGTTGCCTACCCTAAAGCCCTTTATTAACCAGTAAAACCTATCTCCCCTATATATCAAGGAGGTCGATACCTACAATTTGGATACTCTATCTCTACAGTCATTCACCCGACGCGGTCATGCTAAAACCTTTTCATCTTTCAAATTCTTCCCTTACAAAAGTCGAAAGGAAAAGATTGTGGATTTTATTACGCTCGGAAAATTGTGGTCATTGCGAGGACGTGTACTTTCCTGGAAATTGCTTCGTCGGTGTCACATTTTCTTCAACTATTCGAGTTTCTTAAAATACTTGTTCCAAAACGCTTCCATTTCTTTTGCTAATTTAACTTTTAAGCAAAATTGCGTGCGATTATTAAGTCTCTCTTAATTTCGAAATCGCACATTATGTTTCAAATTTAGTTAAATCTCGTCATTTAATTAAAAAAAGGATTACCGTTATTGTAAATAAAGGTAATTTAAAGGTTAACTTAGATTCCATTTCCGAACTTGAATTGCATAATAAAGTTAATTGGGTAAAAAACTTTTTGTTTCTTGTGTGAGATTTAAACGAATAAATAAATCAGATGTACATTTCATTCAATATGGGCGAAGTGATTATTCTTTGAGTTCAGAATCATAAATTCACTTTACCTAACTCTACCAATTCCTTCGGCGCTTAAAATCGAATCTCACGGTACCTTTGAGTAAGCTTGGATGCGAAACTGCCTGTCAAATTCAATCCCAAGCAGTGTTCAGATTCTCAGGCGTTCCCTCCAGTTTTCCCGCCACCTTCTCTGGCAACTCCTTCAGAAGAGCCCATTTATTTTAGTTTATTAATACAACCCTTTTAAATTTTCGGATAGGAGCTCCTAAATTTGAAATTTTATTTCCCAATTCCCCTCCTAACGAATGTTCCAAATCCCTACAGTCAAGCGGTGACTTCTTCACAGGGCGCCAATCTTTGGTTGAACTTTGTACCGCAGAGGAGTGCTTTCCTTTACCTCATCAGTTCGTGCAGCTTTTGCGAAGTGAAGACTCATAATTCGGTTCGCTGCCCATCAACAGTCAAATGTAGTCAAACCTCGTAATTAAATTGGGGGAGAGTAGTGTCATTGGAGGTCGGTGGCTGAAGACCTTGGATTAGTGAATGAGTTCGACCTATTTGGTTTCCTAGCAAATCTTCATATCAAATATTATCCTTATCCGAACCATTGGATACTTTGTTGGTTACCAAGATGAGAAAGCTACATACACACTCGCCCTAACAAAACTTTCATTAGCTCTCAGAAGAAACACATTGGGAAAATGGGGACAATTCTCTTTTCTATGGTTGTGAAAATATCGACTAAAATTTAGTTGAATAAAACCCAGGTGCAAAACGTCCTGAGGGCTAACGGGGTCCCTTTTTCCGATAGGGCATTCTGCCATCAACTCGATTTGAAAGATCGAATGGGAAGAATAAACTGTGTTCGCGGCTGATTTCAAGTCATTAAGTTACAATGGCAACCAAAGTTTCCAACAACGTTAGAAATATTTGACGATATATGGATTAATTATTTAAGGATCTAAACTTCTTTTTTACCTACAGGCGTATCTGTTAAAAATACTAAAAATATGTAGAGCAACGGAAGGGGCGAAAATATAATTAAAATGGCCAAGCTCGAATGAAACGGATAAAATTATGAAAATTAAACCAAATGCAATTTAGAAAAAATGGGGAGAAAAAGAAACTAAGATATTAAATGTTGGAGAAGATTCCAGCATACTCCAAAAAATGTATTAGATTGGGCAGAACACTAGGATAATCTCAGAGAACGGAAGCAAAGGTAGAGTGAAGACTGAAGTATTTCTTTTGATGAGCAAAGTATCGCGAGCCTGTAAGATATGTTGTACGGAAATTCGAGAATGACAAGTATCCCAAGATGATGGTTCTTCGCCAGATATTAAGTGTCCGTTATTAAGCGACACAACATAACCTCCTGTCTCCTGGTGGAAGAGTAAGAGGATGGCAACGAGGAAGCATTTTTTCCCAAGTTGGAGTAGATGAGGGTGGTCATGCGTATTCTAGTATCGCCCCTACTCTTATCTTACCAGTTTACGGATGAATTGGATGTAGTCTCCGTGAAATATGAGGGATTCACGTAAAGGCGGTGCAGTTTGGAAGGCAGCCTTTTTAGTTTCTAAGTCGGCCGTTTCATTTCCCTGGATGTTTGAGTAGCCTGCAGCCAGAAAAATGACAGGATGTAGATGAATGTGTCATAAATCTTATAGATACAGTATCTCTATGGCTACAAGGTGGCAAGGCAATATTCGCTGAAGGGAATCTAACGCGCTCCTAAAGATGAGTATATGAAGCTTGGGATTAAGACCGACGGCGTGTACTACTAGTTTGATAGCTACAAGCTCCTTTGAAAAAATGGATGGTATAGATGGGAGGGTGGACCGAAACGTACGAGAAAGAATTACCGCAGCACTTTCCCTTCCAGCATCCATTTTTAATCTGTCGGTGTATATCGGGCTCCACTGTGTTAGGAATCTTTGTGCTCTTGTAAAATGGCGCGTAGAGCCGCAGTTGAGATCGGGTGATCTAGGAAAAGTTTGCAAAACTGAGCATTACTGAGATTCCAAAGGAGTGGAGTAGGTGCTCTCTTGATTGCAACAGAATGGTCGAACTCGAGTGTTTGTAAGAGTTGTAGTACATAAAAGACGTAAGGAAAGAAGGTGCGACGGGAAATCTCATACGGAGGGATCTGATGTAGAACCGGAGGCAATGTTCGTCACGGCTATAAGAAAGGGTAAAGAAACCCTTTTCAGCATGGAGAGGGGCAACGAGCGAAGACAAGGGCGTCTGGAGCAACGAGGAGGCCTCGGTGGTGAAGCGAATTCAATTTATTTAATATACTTTGGTAGGCTGAGCCATACAGGTGGTAGCTGTAACAAACTTTGACAGGGATGTCGAGGAGGGTACGTCGATCAGCCCCCCAGGGTTGTTTCGATAATAAATTTGTCATTATGACAGAGATCAGGAAGGTAAGAGTGTCACAAGGAGCCACGAATTTTATGCACTTGTCTCCAGACCTTGGAAAGGTGGTGTCAGATGAGATGAAAGATTTTTACTGAATCGAGAAGTGGCGTTTTGTATAGCGGAAGATCAGACGGGCAAAACCACATTGTCATTTATAGTCAATGTAGGAAGATGTGCAGTGATTTTGCAGGAAGATGCGGTAAAGCCTGTTTCGTTCACGTTTAACAGTACGTACTGTTTGTTCCACCAAGCGTTTTTATTCTCTACGCCGGCGACTACCTCAAGGGGCATAAGTCGCCGTAAATAAATTATTTTTCCTAGTTCTAGGCTACTTAAAAAAATTCACAAACCAAATCAAAAAATAAAAACTTATACAAAACAAGAAACAAAAGGAAAAATGAAGGATGCACGCTCCGGCGGAGGGGGGAAACCCGCCTCATCCAACGAAGGAGCATGCGACCTACAACAAAGAGAATCAAATAAAATGGAGGAGGTTGCCAGATAGTCCAGCAGTCTGTGTGCACGAATCTATCCCGAGTAAAAAGGACAAGTGGTAGCGATCACGCTCATTCTGGGACCGGGAAAGGTAACGTGCGGAAAGAGCATCCAGACTGGGACATTCAAGAAGAATGTACCGGACCATCCAGAGGACAACGAATACTTCTCAGTAAGGTGCAGGGGGAGCGCTCCACCAAAAGTTCTTTCGTCTCACCAGTTAAACCAATTCAAAGACGACAGAAAGCGACTTGAAACCGTCGCGGCATTGGAGCTGTATGACCTGGGGAACAATGTCTTGCAAGTACAAGTTCTTTTCGGCCGTCTCTTAAATTCTTTGTCAAGCAGCCAGGAGAGCTGCCCTGATTTTGGCCATGAAGTTGTTGTGAGAAAAAGCCAAACGCTGTTCTGATTGCCTAGTATTTGCGTCCTCTGCCTCCACATTCCCCTTCAATTCCCACATGTCAGCAGAAGATAATCTCGACATCAACCCGGCTTTCGGTACCGTGGCGTCACAGATACCCTGGACTAGACTATGTGGAAATTCCAATGCCAAAGATACGGAGCGGAAACTGACCCTATTCCGAGAATTAGAGCCATCCGTATACACTGGCATAGATCCAGCGTGACATGAAGTATGCTCCAAAGAGCCTCCAAAGCAATACTCCCAGCACTGTAGAAGCTTTCGCAGCAGAGGCGTGGTGACAAATAGTTAAAAGTGGTACCCTCCAGGGTGTCGTCTTGTGCAGAACCAGAGATACCACCGGTCTCAGAGCTAAACCGAGCTCCCGATGGACTTTCTTAATCCTAAACCCAAAGGGCTTAAGGCATAGCTGGTGCCTTTTCGGCATAGGCACCGTCGAGATCAGCGCGGATACATTGAGAGCAGTTGGTGAGTGAGGGAGACGCTGTGTTCGCGCTTACAGGCGCATAATGCACTTTGTACGACGCACAGCAAGTAGCATATCCCGAGTATCGAGAAGTAAGCTCTCATCAGATGCCAAAGGAAGACCAGTGTGGTTTATTGAGTCCATCTTCCACAATACAGGCACGGCTGTGGATGCAAATAAAATCGCATCCGAAGTCAAGTTTCGAACGAACAAAAGATCGATAGAAAAGCATTGCAGTAGCAATATAAGCACCCTAAGTGCTGAATGTTAGGGAACTAATAATGTCCATGGCACGGGTACAAGAGACACGAAAGCTGAAAATTTGACCATCCCAGGTCAGGAGTCGATAGACAACAGGACCAAAGAAACGGTGCGATTCTACCACTTCCAGGCGAACCCCGTTTACGACCAATTCCGGGTCGATGTTGAGCCATGAATGGGGACAGAAGGGTATCACCTTAGACTTGGAAAATAAAAACTGAAACTTTTGCGCTTCGGCATAGCAAGAGATGCGGTACAATCACTGTTGGAGTTGGCATCTGGACCGCACCAAAGAGATTGAAAGGTCGTCCACGTAGATGATCAGGTCATAGAGTGTGACACTAAGGACATTTCTTTGCGGGACACACTCTTACTGTTCGATTGAGCCGGAAGCTCCCCCCTCCCAACCCACTCGTACGCAAAATCGATAATCTAACTAAAACCAAGAAATATAGATTTGGAGGGGTCCTCTTGCCCACATTGTGTGGAGAGTCTCAATGATACCGATCGCCATGCGGTATCATAGGCCTTCTCAAGATCGAAAACACTGTGGCGTAGTATGGTCTACGAAGGATGCTATCGCAGACAGGATTTTCCAGTCAGAGCAGAGCATCGTCGTGGAGTGGAACTTGCGGAAGCCGCACTGTACAGAAGAGAGGTGGCCTCCTCTGTTCATAAAAAGGCTAGTCTAACATTTGCTAGTTTCTCCATCAACTTGCACAATCACGAGGTTTGAGAAATTGGGCGTAAACTGGCCCGGATAGAGTAATCTATCCCCAGTTTGAGAAAAGGGAGGACAGTAGTAATTAGCCAGGAGTCTACAAAGATAAGATCCGTCCAGGCCTCGCTCACCTAGGTGTCCAAGCATCGCATAGGGGACGTCGTCCGGACCAGGGGCAATGCGGTGTTCGAACACGAAGCGAGAGCGGAACGCAACTCACTCAATGTAAACTCTCTTTGAAGGGTTCTCCGACTCTAGGAGATAAAGTCCAGGCAGATGCCTTCAGTGAAATCACAACGTGCAATGAAGGCTAATGAAGCAGCATCCCGGCTAGAAAATGCGGACAAAGCGGTCGCAAAGGACTCCGTCACAGAGCGAAGGTTCGACATTGTGGTCCAATTCTGCTGGAGAAAGAGAGAGGGAAACTGCCAGAACTTGTCCCGAATCCTTTTGACTCGCTTCCGCACCTCTTCAAGAGGGGCTTTCCAGTATGTGAAGACACACATGGCTGACAGGAAGAGCGGCGCGCGTTTTTGAAAATATACCGGAACCTAGCCCAAGCTGGACAAAATTCACTGACAGTGAAATCGTTTGGGTAGTGCGTATAGCGCATGTAGGCATAACGTTCTGTTTGAGGGCCGTCCCACACTCTGCTGACCATTAAGGAACCAGTCGGCGTGTAACCTACCAGGCGCTCTAGGAATAATAGTTAGGCCCACAAAGATGAGGTTGCCGGAGAAGAACTCAAAGACCTCATCCACCAACCTAAACTTCTCTATTAAGACAAAGAAATCATTCATTTTCTGAAATTCTGACCACCGCGTCTAGAGCAAGCACGACAGAAGGGCCATTCAGGATGCTGCAGTCCAGGGAATTAAATTGGAATGGAAAAGTGACCACTAGTATGGAGGTCATCGAACACCTCCCATCAAAAATCAGGCTGTGCATCCGGACAGCGCAGGGATAGATCAAGACAGTAAGATGAAGCATTTCTGGAGCAGTGATGCTTAAACTCATTTACGAAACCTATTTCCAGCTCGTCGATGCTGGCACTGTTTACGTTGAAAGCGCTGTCACCTTCGAGATGACAGTCTTTTCCTACCTTCGCCTAGAAACCTTTGGCAGGTGGAGCGGTTAGGAAGCGGGTGTCGATCCTTTGGAGGATCGAGCGTCTCCGAGCCACCTAGTCCTACCTTGGGTGGGGCTGTAAGTAAGTGAGTAATGGTTCGCCAGCCTTACTTTATCCAGGAGAATCTACGAAGGAATAATGAAATAGACATAAAGGTCAGTATGACAATCGCTGGTGAGCCCAAGGGGTGCCAGGAAAGTATTATGTTTTGACACCAAACAGCCTTCAGGTTGAACCTTCATTGCCACGTGCAGAGGCACCTGTTCCACGTCAGAGGTATGTGGATATAGATACCCATCGGCATGATTCCTTGGAACAGAGGTTGCATGTGTGTTGTGCTGCGAAGACGGGAGAAGAAAGGAAGCAGTGTTGAAATTAGCTGTGTGTGATAAAAAGTGTAAGATCTACCCACCCCAATACAGGGGTGATCACAGCGCGTCCACCAATTGGTAGCCAGAAATCTATCCATGCGCTGACGTTTGTATCCGCTCATGACGGGATCGAACCCGATACCGCGACGTTGGAAGACTAACGCCGTATCCACTCGGCTAGCAAGAGCTCTGGGCGGGGTGTAAGATCCCTAAGTTCTAAGTGCTCTCCTCTTTTCGGGGGCAGCTTTACAAATCCTGGAAGAGATGTCTCAAGGTAACCTCAGCGCGATTGCGTACTGGGCTTCTAACGACTCGGAAAACAATCAGGTTGGTGGGAAGAGGGAGCTCTGAATTTACCCGAGGCTGGGTAGGAAGCATTTGTGAGCCAGCTTTACCTGACGAGCGCCCGGTGTAAATAGAACCCGCAGAAGGGTTACAAATGGGCGCTAAAACGAACTTGCTCGTACGCCCGGAGGGCAAAGGATTAGAGTGAGCATTTGTAAATATTGGGACATAAAACGTCCCAGGCAGCGCCAGTTGCGCCAGGACCAAATCCTTAGCCTCGCGAAATGAGAAACGATCCTCGCTCTGAATGGCCAGCATTTCCTTTTCCTGGAGATACGGACCAGATTACTTCCAAGTAGCGGGTGCAGCTTTATGCAATTGACACGCTTGGCCATACACGATAGGGACTTATCGTGTACTGCCTTGGTTGAACTTACACATAATTCGGATAAACCCGACTTTGCACCTCTACATGAGCGATTTGTATGGCCGAAGTGGTGGCATTAGTAGCACTCCGTGGCCATAGCACGAAGGCCTTCATGCGGTAGCGATGCCAACCGACATGCACCGAAACGCATGTCACGATCGAACGTGATTAAGCGTTTAGGTGTGGGTCTCGAAGCCCCAGCCTGTTTTCTCATCACGTTCGAACTTACTGCTCCATGGTCGGCCAGCTCTAAGGTGATGTCTCCCATGGAATAGCCCACGAGTTCCTTTGCATAAACTACTCCTTTTATGGCTGAGTACGACGTCACACTCACTGGAGAGCAATTAAGTGTCCGAAGGGAACTATTCATGGCTATCTCGGAAGAGTTGACCCATTCGCCAGAAGGCTCATGCCCGAAAAGGAATAACTTCCTGCTCTCTACCAATCAATCTAGCTAATGCTTCTCTCTTATGGATCATGTTGCCCTTGGCCAACATACTACCATCTGTGAAGCGGATAACTAGAAAGCGCTTGAAGCCAGCGGGCTAAAAAACACTAGGAAGTGGCTAAATGATGGGCTCCGACATAATCAAGGCTCTTCTCAGCGCACTTGCGACTTGCGTCCTTGTCAATGCCTGTCCGCCAGAGCGCGCTCAGGGGACCGAACGTGCTGATCTTGTCCTTGTTCCACTAATCAAACGAAGGCTTGTGTCAAGCGGTGTGGAGTAAAACATGTTTTGGGGCCGTTGCTGAAAAGAGTGTCACAAACTAATGTAGGAGGGAAATACCATAAGTTCTATCATCAGACAGTTATAGAAGAGGACAAAATTAAAAAGGCTTTCGAATCAGGTTTCTCGTAGGCCGAATACTCATTTGGGGAAATGTGGGAAAGATAAAGGAGAGCTACGAGTAGTGGAAAGTGATCAGTTCGACACAATCATTGAAGCACTATACAGAAACGGTTGATAGCGTAATTTCTTGAGCTCAGACAGATCTAAATGGGAGAAGAAATTTGCCTTGGGATGGTAATGGGCAGGGTCTCCATCGTTGAGAACCTGCAGATCTTGTTGTATGACAACATCTAATACGAATAACTCTGGCAGTTATTAATAGTATGATACCAATACAAGTTACGAATTTTAAAGTCACCGGTTAAGAGAAATGGTTTTGGAAGTTGGGAGACAAGCTAATTATTAAAGTCAAAGGTGACTGGTATTGATGGTAGGAAGTAGACTGAGTAAACAGTTAAAAACGTGGACCGGTAAAGGTGAACATTAAGGGGAATTAATATTTGTACGGAGTGGGGAATATGGTAAATGTCATATATGTGCGGACTAGGAGGGAGTTACCATAAAATTGAGAAAGGGTAGTAGGGTGACCTGGGGGTAACCAGCGGGAGAAATACAAGAAAGTTCTAAAAGGCAAACCACTTCGGGGGAACTTTTAAAAGGCCTGCAGAGAGATATAATTTGGCACGAATGTTCCATGCGAGAAAGAAGATGGAAGACGTCGAGTTACTTTTGGTTGAAGTGAACAAAGTGGAAGGGGTACAGTCCACTGCATTGGTCCAGACGGCTTCAGGAAAGGAGCGATATATTATCTGTGGATAAGTGATGAGCGTGAGTTTCATGGCAATCGAGGAGAAACTTTCTCAGCAGTCGGAGAAGAATCGGCAAGAAATATGTCGGGATATATGTAGGATCCTTTATTGGCAACTCTACAACCCTGAAGAGTCGCGGTTAGGTAGGGTAAGAAACATAGAGCAATGTCTTGTGTCGGGGCGATCATCAGATGGCTGGGTAAAGTCAGTAACACAGGACGTCTCAGCCATTCCAGTTAGGCGTAGCGAAACCCGATTTGTATGGTTATCAATAAGCCGAAGTGAGACTGTTGTATATTTTTCTTGGAGTTTAGCCAACGAGAGATCTACGTCTCTCTTGTCAGATAGCGTAATTAGCGAGGGGTTATACGAGGTATCTGATTTGATTTCATAGAGAAATGTTCCCCGTCAGCCCTCTTTCTGTGAAGGTGCGCGTGGTTTTACTCCCTCTTTTTATACTTATACATTTAGTGGTGTTTACAATTTATGATTTTTACATTCTAATTTGTGTTTTTTCAATACGTTCTTCATTTTTGCTCTTTCAAATACTTTTTTGTGTGCGTCGGTGAATTTAACACATATTAAGTGCTTTCGCGAATTTTATACACTGGTTTATCGTGCGGATGACCTTTGATAGGCCCTTGTGGCTTTTGTCATCCGTGTAATTATGTTATGTTATGTTATACGTAGACTTTCGTGGTCATTTGGACATCCACTTTTCTCCACATTTTCCTAGAAATAATAATTCTCATCAAACGAAAATAGTGAGTATTTCTTTTATATTTGTCACTTCTTTTGTTTTTACTTTTCTCGCGTGTTAACTACTTTCTCAATAGGTATTTAATTTTTTAAGATTTCTCATTAATCGCAAGAATTTCCGATCTTTATTGAAAATAATTAACAGCTAAATCTTGCTTTCGCCCAATTAGTGCTGTGGTTTAATTATATCTTCCTGCCCCCCATTTTCATTTAGTGTCTTAAAGTATAGGTAATTTGCTAAGATTTTTCTGAGTTTGAAGAACTTTGTGCATAATATTATTTGGGATTTTGTTTGATTTCGTTTGGTTTTGCCTCTTGCCTGTCCGCACGTGGGACCACTCTCTTGACTCTTATCGTAGTTCTGAGGCTCTTAACCAATCAGCGAGCGAGAATTAATCCGGGAGGCGCCTGATCGTCTGCATTCCAATAAACATATTTTCATTTTAACGTTTTACCTATTTAACTCTTGTTTTTCATCAATTTATTAATTTGTCACTCATATTTTATTTTGTAAAATATCTGCTCCAAACAGTATTTCTATTTTACGATTAATCTATAAAAGTGCATAAACTGTATTGTATATTAAATTATCAAATTTCCTTAGTGTAAGATATAGTGTTGGAAGTCGACTGTTTTATAAAGTGTAAATAAGTGCGCTCAAACGTAAGTGTAATATAGTGAAGTTGAAGATAAGTGAATATATTTATGAATTAACGAAGAAGCCAGGAGCTTAGAAGTTAAAGCACTGTTGCTTTAAATGCAAAAAAACGAGATGGATAATATATTTCCCTGAACAATCTTTTGAAAATATTATGTCAAGAAGTGTGTGCGAATTTTGTAAGATGCAAGAAAAACACGAAAATGAAAAAGCAAAGTGGATGTCTGTAGTAAGCAAAATGGAAAACCGTATCAACGCCCTCGAATTAAAAAATGGCAAATATCAAACAGAAGACGAAACCAGAATAACTAGAGTAGATCAAAAAATTGTGAAATTAGAACAAGAAGTAGCACTACTCACTAACAAAATTGACAAAACAAACATAGGAGAAAAGGAACAATTTATTCCAGTTAGAAATAAGCGTCCATCTAAACCTCTCATACGAAAAGAACCAGTAGTCTCAACCCAAATAGATTTGAAATACTGTCCGAGGAAGAAGAAGAAGAAGAAAATTATTTAGTTGGGGATTCAGTAATTCGAAATCAAATTGATCACTTCGGAAGTTGGAACAGCAAAAGACGCAAATTTTGCTGCTATCCAGTGGTAAAGATCAACCGCGTAACATAGGAAATAAGTAACTACGAGATAAAGAGCAAAAGGGGCCAATATAGTGAATGTTGGGATCAACGACGTTTTTAACGGAATAAACTACCTAAGGTTCAGAAAGCATAATGAAAGAAAACACGGAAATGATAAAAACAATTAAATCGAAAACGGATAATGAAATTATTGTTGGAGTACTTCCCAGAATATATGAGAGCTATGGAAATCTAAGTCGAGCTATTGGGATTAACCAACGTTTGAAAGATCTTTTCAAAAAGGAAAACGTTAAATTTATTGACTTCTGGCTTTCATTCCTGCACAACCATGACATGTATTCTCAAGATGGGACCCACCTCTCCGGAAAAGGAGAAAAAACATATAGAGAATTGTTACAAATAAACTTAAGGAACCTTTTGAATAATAAATCTCCGGCTCGAGTAGCTCAGGGAAACGACCAAAGCCCCTCAACAGAAGAAATAAGATAAATACATTAAAAGCCGTTTTATTCAATGCGAGATCAATTAGAAACGAGTTTGGAGCGCTAGTATTAAGAAATACGACATTATCGGAATCACAGAATCGTGGATTCACTCCTACTCAAGAGATCTTATTCCACAATTTCAACTACAGGAGTACAAGTTATTTCATAAAGATAGAACCATGAGAGAGGGTGGAGGTGTTCTTTTGTATGCCCGTGAAGATTTGCATCCTATTAAATGTAGCGTTGTCTCTGTTTTTGAAATAATAAGAATTAAGCTAAGCCAAAAAACAAATTTATATGTCAATTTGGTTTACAGGAAGCCTCATCAAATTCTGGAGGTAGATAATCAATTTTATGAATTCTTGACCAACATCAGTAAAGAAAAGTTATCAGGGATCATTAGAGTTTTCAATTGCGCTAAAGTAAACTGGTCTATGAAAACTGCTGACACAGAAGGACAAAGATTGATTAATTTCATTGATGAAAATTTCCTGAAAAGTGGGTGAAAGAACCAAGAAGAGGTGAAAATATATTGGATTTAGTATTAACATCAGACGACGAATTAATTTCAAATTTAAGTATAGGAGACATAATTGGAAATAGTGATCATAACCTAATTGAATTTGAAGTTAATATCACACATGTTAGAAAAAATGTCAACATCACTAAACTAAACTTCAAAAGAGCTAATTTTGCTTCTCTAAGAAAGAGCTTGAGCAATTATACCGTAAATATCGAAGAGATCAATGAAGCATGGCGTGAATTTACGAACAATCTTCTAAATAAGCAATCTTAATTCATACCTTTGAAAGTTTGTAGTGCTAAAAATGTTAATGAACCTAAATGGTCATCTGCCGAAATTAAGAAACTTATTAAAGATTGAGATAAAGCGTACAGAATGCTAAAATCTAACAATAACATAGAAAACAGATATCATTATCTAGAATTGAGAAGAAAAGTTAAAGCTGAATCCAAAAGAGCGAGCCAAACGAAATGAAGAGATAAGAGTAGCTCTAAATTGCAAAAAAAATCAAAAGGTTTTTTTTGCTTTAGTAAATAGCAGAAACCCGATAAAAAACAGCATTGGCCCAATCAAAGATAAATATGATATTTTGCTGTTTAATGATATTTATGTAGCTAATACTTTAAATGAATATTTTGCATCAGTTTGTTGAAAAGAGAGCATGAATAATAACCGCATGGCAACTATCAAGAAGGTTATCACTAAACCACTTGAGAAGTTGAATAAATACAAATCTCCGGGAGCAGATAATAAAACTCCAGAGTTCTAAAAAAAATCAAAGTTCAAGTAGCTGAACATCTAACGCGGATTTTTAATTTATCGTTAAAGAGTGGAATCGTTCCCCAAGTTTGAAAGTTGGCCAATGTAACACCAATATTAAAAAATGGATGTAAAGAGACAGTTAATAATTATCGCCCAATGAGCCTAACCTCCGTAGTAAGAAAACTCCTCGAAACCTGTATTGCTGATAAAATAGTAGAGCATTTAGAGAAGAATAAATTATTAAACGATTCAAAGCATGGCTTCAGGAGAAAGAGGTCATGCCTCACAAATTTATTAGATTTTTTTCACTATATAAACACCGAGTATTTTTTTATTTAGATTTTCAAAAGGTATTTGATAAAGTACCGCATAAAAAGTTGACGTGTAAAGTAAGAGCCTTGGGAATAAGAGGAGAAATAGCAAAATGGATCGAAAACTAGCTCACTGATCGTAAACAACGAGTAGTTATTAACGGACAAGTATCAGAATAGGCTCCTGTTAGTAGTGGTGTTCCACAAGGTTCTGTCCTTGGACCTTTGCCTTTTTTATATATATTAATGATATAGACGATGACCTGCTATCAAAAATTTCTAAGTTCGCAGATGATTGCAAATTAGGAAAAAGAATAATAACTGAATAGAATGTCTTTGAATTTCAAAAAGATATTGATAAGATAGCAGGATGGTCGGCAAAATGGAAACTACCCTTAAATCTTAATAAGTGTAAAGTAATGCATATCGGTTATAAAAATCCAAGAGCAGAATATAAACTTTTCGATAAAAAGATAACAGTAACTGAAAATGAAAAGGATCTTGGAGTGTATATCTCAAATGATCTTAATTTTACTCGGCAGTGCATTGAAGTTGAAAAGAAAGCATTAAGGCTTCTCGGATATATAAAGAGCCAATTCAAATACAAAAATAAAACTACAATCTTGAATATGTACAATTCATTGGTAAGGCCCCAATTAGAATACTGTTCTCAGGTCTGGGCACCATACTTAAGAAAAGATATTGAAAGATTATAGAAGGTACAAGCAAGAGCCACAAAATTAATTCTAGAACTACGAAATCATAATTAGGCGACAAGATTAGAAAGGTTAAACTTATTCAGCCACGAAACAAGACGATTGAGGGGCCAATTAATAGAAATGTTCAAAATCTTGAATGGAATAGATAACATAGGCTATAATCTTAGTTCGAATTCAGCACATCTAATACAAGAAATACCGGAATGAAAATAATACCGAAGAATTTTCGAACAAGTTTATGCGGAAACTCCTTTGCATACAAAATTGTAAATATCTGGAATCAGTTACCTGAAGATATGGTTTCCAGTAGTTCAGTTGAAACATTTAAGGTTAGATTGGACAAAGTTTTAAGAAATGTTAGATAATAAGTAACATGACATTGTATGTTGAAAAGATAAAACGAATGCTCATATTAAAGATTAGTAAAATCTCTTCATTATTATTTGTTTGTTTATATAAGCTAAGAATCTCTTGTAAATATGTTAGCTAACAAGTGACATGACAACATATGTTGAAACGATAAAACGCATACTCATATTAAATATTAGTAAAATGTCTTCATTAATATTTGTTTAGATAAATTAACAATCTATTGTAAATATGTTTAGGTCTAACATTTCTAATAAATTATTCTTTGACGTGAATTTTTTTATGCTTTTGAATTGGATGTTCATAAAGGAAACTAAAGAAAAATGGAAATATTCGAAATTTAAATAAAATGCTTAATCAATGTCTGATTGAATATAATATATACTAAGTAGTTCAGTTGACATTTTTAAAACTAGACTGGACAAAATAATGGTAAACTTTAGATAAAAAGAACAAGACATTGTATGTTGATAAAAACGAAGAAAAAAACATATTCTAAGTTTACATTAGTAAGACATAATAATTATTATGGTTTTGGTTTTAAATTGGATTCTGCATCTATATAAAATTTAAATACGTTTCTGTCATGTTAACACAAAGAAAAAGAAAAAAGAGCATGTTCTAAAATAAGGTTATTACGATAAGTCAGATATTTGTTTTTGTATACATTAGTATTTCCAGCTTTGCTTTTAAAGTTTTATGGATGTGTCTATTTTCAACACTGCCAGGTATATATTTTCACTTTTCCAAGCCCGGAAACGGGTGGGAGAGGTGGGTGGGGAGAGACTTCATCTTTACTATCCTATTCCTTATCTGTAGTATTGTATATAGTTAGAATTTAGGATAAAATTATAGGTTCTTCCATTGAAATGGACCGAATGGTCTCTTGAAGTACTTACATTCTTTGTAATTATCTTCCAGGCAAGAATGGAGTGTTATCTTCAAGACGAGTACGTTTGTTGTTGCGGGGGGTTCAAGGAGGTGGAATCGGAGAAATGTAGCAAAGGCTTACCAGGTCTTCCTCCTTTATAATCGGCGTGTAGGCGACTGAGAGGCTCATTATCAGTGGTGACACTAAGGCAGTGATTATCTGTGGGGTGAGAAATCGTGGAACAACTTATCCGAGAGAGAAGGGGCTTCTGTACACTTCGACCTTTCAAAAGAGGCAAATACTGTCTCTTCCACGGTTGTCCCTTTGAGTAGAGAAATATTTGCATTTAGAGACTGAAAAAAAAAAAAAATTCAGACAAAAGTGGCACTCTACGACGAAGAAAGATCGATTGTTTCTTAAAGAGATCAAGGGAGAGGGTATTAAATTCCCAAGACGTGATTCGGTGTGATTTCAAAGGTTTCTTCGGGCATTGTTTCCAGGGAGGGGCAAGATTAGGAAATAGGGAGGCTGATGTCGGATAGTCGGTTCTCAGCGTCGATCCATTAGACGGGAGGTAGTACATTATACGTTTAATACCTTCTTCATGCATACATACTTTTACCTGGGATCGAAACACACCATAGCGTAGAGAACGAACATGTAGCTCTTGGTGGTAGAGGCGGTTAAGGCAGTGTGTCTCTCTGTGTAATTTCAAGCATCGTGTTATAATTTTCCTCACTTAAAGCAAACACTACCAGTGTTCTAACAATATTTCGGAGAGTACCCAAATCGCTTCAATTATGGCACTAGAGGGGGGTGGGAAGTTATTCTTGAACTCCTATACGCGTCCTTGTAAAATTTATAAAAGTTGATAGGATTTCTTTGAGCTTTGCTTGGCAACCCTAATTGCGTTTGCAGAAAGAAATGATGGTTTACTTAATATGATGACATAATAATCATTATGTTGTCAGAATCGATAAAGTCGTGTGTGGTATCATGGCCCGGAAAAAAGTTGTTAACTAGAACCGTGCCGGTCCTGATACTAAGTTAGTTTTATTACTGACATTTTGACCATGACTCATTAATGGTCTTGACTGTAATCTCCAAGCGGGAGTCAGCAATTGAAAAATTGAGGATTGACTCTGAAAAAATCTCTTTTAAGGCGTGGTATGTGTAAAAGCCACAAACTTTTGTTGCTCTGGAACGCGTAGTGAAATCCTGCGAGGCTAACCAAAAGGAACTGGGTGCTATGTAGCTCTACAGTACGGTTTCGACGACGAGAAGAGTACCTTTGAGCACTAGAAGGTTGAGTAATATTGCAAGGGGCGACTTTGGAGTGGTTACTGCGGCAATTTCCGTTTGATGGTGGGTTAGAAAAGGCTACCTTGAAGCCTCTGTCTTGCCTGGTTCGAAGAGAAGCCCATAATGATATCAAAAGATGAAACCAGGGTCGGCTGATCAAGAGTAGTTGAGTTTTGATAAATGGCAATGGGGTCCCAGTTTATTAGTGGACACAAATGCTAAACACCCATCATAGTGGCTGCTCGCGAGGGGTGCATAGGGGACCGGCTAAGCCAGCCGCCGGCACTAAAGGTCACTCTTCCCGCCCGGTAACCAGGCAGCCCTTCAGCATGGCGGCCCCAGTTTGGGCTGAGTGTAAAAATCCAAATCAGTAGGAAGAAATGGAGGTGTAGTGGAAGGAATGAAGAATGCGGCGTATGAAGTAGGGTAATGGGAATTGTTGACCTCCCCTCCCCAAACCTGGACATATACTCAAAATAATGTCACAAAATGGTCAGTAAGTGAGGAGATTAAATTAGACACGCCGAGGTTAGAGCAATCTTATAGACATACAAAGAAGACGGATAGAGAAAGAAGGGTAGGCAGAAGAAAGAGAGAAAGGTGGAAATCCATAGATCGAAAATAGGTAATTTTGAATATGGGTGGCGCACGCGTTTTAGGCTACTAAATCCTGTAATTTTGTTTCATAGCGTTGTAATACATAGTGTCCTAGGAGTAATATTTCGATGACGGAGAGGGTCTATCACACGCTCTGAAGTCTTAAATGAACAATATTTCAACCCGATCCTGAAACACAATAATTATTCTACGACACCAACTTTAAAGGCTATGAGTCGGGCTAACGCTCGCGCGCGCGTTTCACCCTTCGTTTGAGAGTCGGACTAAGTTACGTGAGCATCTTGAAATGCCATGTGACGGCTTAAGTCCAGCTCCCGCGTTTGTTACCTGCGGCGAAGCGCCAGGTCAAGACGTCGCTTTATTTTCAAAAGAGTAAAGTTCAATTGTAGCCATTTAGAGCCATAGAATGACCCATATGACCATGGGACATAGGGTTACTCACCTTGGAGATCCCAAATCTGCCATCGGATTTGGCGCTAGGTGGCGCCATCTCGTGGCAAAAGCCTCATTTATTCATTCAAAGACACTTGTAAGTGATTTGAACCATAGGAAACCATCAATGCAATAACCATTTATCATCTTATCAAAAATGCCGCGGGTTATTGGAGGGACTTTCCCTCTTGTTTTTAGTCGCGCGCGAGTCTACATCTCACTATGTCAGTCGGTCCCTTTTTGCTTTTTTTTGTTTTTGTAATAACATTGTAACTATTCGGCCGATTCTATAAAATTTGAAACACTTATGTCATTTTATATTCTCTTTCGAATGATATAATTGCCAAAGGCATCCTACGTTTCGCAAAAAGTCTGTATATTTCTTTTAAGCTTAAGGTCCTGACATAACATCAGAGCTTTCAAAGAAAACGGAACCTCGAGAGAAAAAATAGCGGGGCTGGAAAATGGCAAGCTATAAAATTCCTCTAGCTACCGATTTCTGTAAAAAAAAAAAATTCTTTAATAGCCGCTTTGAGATATGGAATATCACTCAAATAAATTACCTGAAACATCCATGCATCTAATTCATTAACGAAAACCCTGGGGAAAACGGGGAAATAGCCCCCAAAATGCGTCACGGAAGAGCAAAAGGGCCGCCCATCGCAATGTAAACAAACGTGACTAACCAAAAATTAGGGAATAACCTCTACAGAAAATAAAAAGCCGTTCATAGCGGTACCCAAATAATTTTCTACATTAGTTTTCAAATCCCTGGATTTATTTTACTAACCTAAACCCAGGTGGAAAACGATTAAGTACCCAACTAAATACAAATATCGCAAACGTAACTAAGCAAAAAAAAAAAGGAAAGAACCTATAATAAATTAATCGCTGCTCATAGCGATTACCAAATAATTTTCAACATTACTCTACAAATCCCTCAAATTATTTTAACATCCTAAACCCAGCGGGAAAACGATTAAATACCCAAATAAATAAAAAAAACACCAACGTAACTAAGCAAAATATATGAACTAACCAAATAAAATAACAATTGTCGCTCATATCATTTCTAAATAATGTCGAACATTACCCTACAAACCCCTGCTTTCGTTTTAACCGCCAAAGCCTAGGGGTGGGGGGGGGCGCTTACATACTCAAAGAAATAAAATACAAAAAACCCAAAATGGCCGATGATCCGTTTTTTCGTTTAGCTTATTCTTATAGGAATTGCCCTAATTTGACTCGAATGATGCTATTTTAATTGTGTTTTCGATGCAGGCCTCCATATTTTAAGCTAGGTTAGGTTGATTTCTTCTTATTGCAAGAAAAAAATGGGGCTGGAAAAGGGCAAGCTATAAAATTCTAGTCGCGAGCGACTCTAATCTCACTATGTCGGTCGGCCAGTCCCCGTTTTGTTTTGTTTGTGGATTAACATTGTATAAGTGACAGCAAGTAACCTTTTGGTCAGCAGACCTTGTTAATGTTAATAGTAGTTAACCTTTTTAGTTCTGTACGAAGATGTAGTAGAAATCGCAAAAGTAAAGGTTATTTTCTAGAACATTCGACCACGATTTGGGGGCTATAAAATATATTAATTTTCTGACGTTTGTAGACTTACCATCGAAGTTAGCTTCACGTCTATGTGAGCAGAGCTACCACAAAAAGTAAGCAATTGTCGGCGAAAATGAGTGATTCGCGGAAACAACGAAGATCATAAATCGCTAATCTAACCTAACCAAACCAAACCAAACCTAACCTGTAAGGTTATGAAGGCTTAGTTAAGTAAGATTAGATAAGTTTGGGTTTGGTTTTGTTAGGCAATATTTGGTTATGTTAGCGATTTTTGATCGTCGTTGTCCTTTTATTTTACAAGGAACATTTCTCGGTAGTTCAGAAGTAATTTTATATTATCAGCAAGATTTAAACAATAAGAGAAAACATTGAAAAAAATTATCAAACTTTATCTTAGACGATAAATAGTCCCATTAATCTAATGAATGAATGAAAATGGGTTCGAGAAAAAATAGTGTTTCGCAAATGTCTTCCAATTTTAAGACCAATCAATTCCAGACTACGATTTCAAAATAGGAGATAAAATTTACCTCGATTTCAAGGAAGAATTAAGAACATTTCGGTTTATGTGAATGAGATATTAATTTCTTTAGTGCAATATCAAAGTTTGAAGACGATACGAAAATACAAAGCAAAATAAGTCAACAAATGGACATAAACGTGTTATTAAGCGTCACTATTTAAATGGACAATCAATTTCAATGACAAGGAAGAAATATATAGGGACTATATTCACACTATATCTGAAAATTAAAAAAATAGTTACAAGGTATTCGCTTAGTTGCTGCCAAAAATTAGAAGCAAAACAACCTTGGTAAGCAATTTTTTACCTTAAAAATCAGAGAATAAATTGTTCCTATTTATTAATTTTTGCTTTTAATCACAATATGCAGTGCAGTTTTGTCCCCGTATTTGCGAGGGAATATTATATGTTCTCAACCCCAAATGGATGTCTATACTCATTTACAGAGAGCTAAAAGAATTGAAGGTGAATGAGAGCCCTCGCTAGTCGTATAGGTAATGGGTGGGAATTTCACGCTAAGACACTACGTTTGATTCCCAGCGAGGGCGGGCACAAAACAATGTCAGTATTTAGTTCCATAACTTTGGTCTGAGGAGCGTAATTACCATACTAGTTTTGTATTAATGCTGACAATGGAAAAAGTATGAAACAATCGGAAACTTATTACTTTTGGTTTGACAAAGCATGTTGCCTTTTCCAGAGGTAGCTGAAAACGCTTTTAATTCCAGAATCCCCTCGTATGTTTAAATTAAATTAAAATAAACATTTGTATTTGAAGTGAGAGACGAGGAAGCTTTGATAAGTAGGTAAAAATGTATGAAAGGTTGACGTGTAAGGAAAGGGTTTGTCGATTCCAACTTACCGAAAGGACACTTCACACTACCCAAAGGTGGTAAGAAAGTATGAAATGCACTGACCCCATCGCCCCAAGACAGGGAGACAAATCCCTTACACTACCTAAAGGTGTGAAGAAAGTATTAAATGCATCTACCCCATCGCCCCAAGACCGGAAGACAAATCACTCACACTACCCAAAGGTGGTAAGAAAGTATTAAATGCACCCACCCCATCGCCCCAAGACTAGGAGACAAATCCCTCACACAACCCAAAGGTGGTAAGAAAGTATTGAATGTAACCACCCCATCACCCCAAGACCGGGAGACAAATCCCTCACACTATCCAAAAGTGGTAAGAAAGTATGAAATGCACCCACCCCATCGCCCCAAGACCGAGAGACAAATCGCTCACACTACCCAAAGGTGGTAAGAAAATATGAAATGCACCACCCCATGGCGCCAAGACAAACAGGCAACACCCTCACACTACCCGAAAGTGGTAAGAAAGTATGAAATGCACCCACCCCATCGCCCAGAGACCGGGAGACAAATCGCTCACACTACCCAAAGGTGGTAAGAAAGTATTAAATGCACCCACCCCATCGCCCCAAGACCGGGAGACGAATACCTCACACTACCCAAAGGTGGTAAGAAAGTATTAAATGCACCCACCCCATCGCCCCAAGACCGGGAGACAAATCCCTCGCACTACCCAAAGGTGGTAAGAAAGTATTAAATGCACCCACCCCATCGCCCCAAGACCGGGAGACAAATCCCTTACACTACCCAAGGGTAGTAAGAAAGTATTAAATGCGCCCACCCCATCGCCCCAAGACCGGGAGACAAATCGCTCACACTACCCAAAGGTGGTGAGAAAGTATTAAATGCACCCATTCCATCGCCCCAAGACCGGGAGACGAATACCTCACACTACCCAAAGGTGGTAAGAAAGTATTAAATGCACCCACCCCATCGCCCCAAGACCGGGAGACAAATCCCTCACACTACCCAAAGGTGGTGAGAAAGTATTAAATGCACATACCCCATCGCCCCAAGACCGGGAGACAAATCCCTCACACCACCCAAAGGTAGTAAGAAAGTAATAAATGCACCCACATCATCGCCCCAAGACCGGGAGACAAATCCCTCACACTACCCAAAGATTGTAAGAAAGTATTAAATGCACCCAGCCCATCGCCCCAAGACTTGGAGACAAATCCCTCTCACTACCCAAAGGTGGTAAGAAAGTATTAAATGCACCCACCCCATCGCCCCAAGACCGGAAGACAAATCCCTCTCACTACCCAAAGGTGGTAAGAAAGTATTAAATGCACCCACCCCATCGCCCCAAGACCGAGAGACAAATCCCTCACACTACCCAAAGGTGGTAAGAAAGTATTAAATGCACCGACCCCATCGCCCCAAGACCGGGAGACAAATCCCTCTCACTACCCAAAGGTGGTAAGAAAGTATTAAATGCACCCACCCCATCGCCCCAAGACCGGGAGACAAATCCCTCACACTACCCAAAGATTGTAAGAAAGTATTAAATGCACCCACCCCATCGCCCCAAGACCGGGAGACAAATCCCTTACACTACCCAAGGGTAGTAAGAAAGTATTAAATGCGCCCACCCCATCGCCCCAAGACCGAGAGACAAATCCCTCACACTACCCAAAGATTGTAAGAAAGTATTAAATGCACCCACCCCATCGCCCCAAGACCGGGAGACAAATCCCTTACACTACCCAAGGGTAGTAAGAAAGTATTAAATGCGCCCACCCCATCGCCCCAAGACCGAGAGACAAATCCCTCACACTACCCAAAGATTGTAAGAAAGTATTAAATGCACCCACCCCATCGCCCCAAGACCGGGAGACAAATCCCTTACACTACCCAAGGGTAGTAAGAAAGTATTAAATGCGCCCACCCCATCGCCCCAAGACCGAGAGACAAATCCCTCACACTACCCAAAGATTGTAAGAAAGTATTAAATGCACCCACCCCATCGCCCCAAGACCGGGAGACAAATCCCTTACACTACCCAAGGGTAGTAAGAAAGTATTAAATGCGCCCACCCCATCGCCCCAAGACCGAGAGACAAATCCCTCACACTACCCAAAGATTGTAAGAAAGTATTAAATGCACCCAGCCCATCGCCCCAAGACCGAGAGACAAATCCCTCACACTACCCAAAGGTGGTAAGAAAGTATTAAATGCACCGACCCCATCGCCCCAAGACCGGGAGACAAATCCCTCTCACTACCCAAAGGTGGTAAGAAAGTATTAAATGCACCCACCCCATCGCCCCAAGACCGGAAGACAAATCCCTCACACTACCCAAAGATTGTAAGAAAGTATTAAATGCACCCAGCCCATCGCCCCAAGACCGAGAGACAAATCCCTCACACTACCCAAAGGTGGTAAGAAAGTATTAAATGCACCGACCCCATCGCCCCAAGACCGGGAGACAAATCCCTCTCACTACCCAAAGGTGGTAAGAAAGTATTAAATGCACCCACCCCATCGCCCCAAGACCGGAAGACAAATCCCTCTCACTACCCAAAGGTGGTAAGAAAGTATTAAATGCACCCACCCCATCGCCCCAAGACCGGGAGACAAATCCCTCACACTACCCAAAGGTGGTAAGAAAGTATTAAATGCACCCACCCCATCGCCCCAAGACCGGGAGACAAATCCCTTACACTACCCAAGGGTAGTAAGAAAGTATTAAATGCGCCCACCCCATCGCCCCAAGACCGGGAGACAAATCGCTCACACTACCCAAAGGTGGTAAGAAAGTAATAAATGCACCCACCCCATCGCCCCAAGACCGGGAGACAAATACCTCACACTACCCAAAAGTGGTAAGAAAGTATAAAATGCACCCACCCCATCGCCCCAAGACCAGGAGACAAATCCCTCACACTACCCAAAGGTGGTAAGAAAGTATTAAATGCACCCACTTCATCGCCCCAAGACCGGGAGACAAATCCCTTACACTACCCAAGGGTAGTAAGAAAGTATTAAATGCACCCACCCCATCGCCCCAAGACCGGGAGACAAATCCCTTACACTACCCAAGGGTAGTAAGAAAGTATTAAATGCGCCCACCCCATCGCCCCAAGACCGGGAGACAAATCGCTCACACTACCCAAAGGTGGTAAGAAAGTAATAAATGCACCCATTCCATCGCCCCAAGACCGGGAGACAAATACCTCACACTACCCAAAAGTGGTAAGAAAGTATAAAATGCACCCACCCCATCGCCCCAAGACCAGGAGACAAATCGCTCACACTACCCAAAGGTGGTGAGAAAGTATTAAATGCACATACCCCATCGCCCCAAGACCGGGAGACAAATCGCTCACACTACCCAAAGGTGGTGAGAAAGTATTAAATGCACCCATTCCATCGCCCCAAGACCGGGAGACAAATCCCTCACACTACCCAAAGATTGTAAGAAAGTATTAAATGCACCCAGCCCATCGCCCCAAGACCGAGAGACAAATCCCTCACACTACCCAAAGGTGGTAAGAAAGTATTAAATGCACCGACCCCATCGCCCCAAGACCGGGAGACAAATCCCTCTCACTACCCAAAGGTGGTAAGAAAGTATTAAATGCACCCACCCCATCGCCCCAAGACCGGAAGACAAATCCCTCTCACTACCCAAAGGTGGTAAGAAAGTATTAAATGCACCCACCCCATCGCCCCAAGACCGGGAGACAAATCCCTCACACTACCCAAAGGTGGTAAGAAAGTATTAAATGCACCCACCCCATCGCCCCAAGACCGGGAGACAAATCCCTTACACTACCCAAGGGTAGTAAGAAAGTATTAAATGCGCCCACCCCATCGCCCCAAGACCGAGAGACAAATCGCTCACACTACCCAAAGGTGGTAAGAAAGTAATAAATGCACCCACCCCATCGCCCCAAGACCGGGAAACAAATCTCTCACACTACCCAAAGGTGGTAAGAAAGTATGAAATGCACCCACCCCATCGCCCCAAGACCGGGAGACAAATCGCTCACACTACCCAAAGGTGGTAAGAAAGTAATAAATGCACCCATTCCATCGCCCCAAGACCGGGAGACAAATACCTCACACTACCCAAAAGTGGTAAGAAAGTATAAAATGCACCCACCCCATCGCCCCAAGACCAGGAGACAAATCCCTCACACTACCCAAAGGTGGTAAGAAAGTATTAAATGCACCCACTTCATCGCCCCAAGACCGGGAGACAAATCCCTTACACTACCCAAGGGTAGTAAGAAAGTATTAAATGCGCCCACCCCATCGCCCCAAGACCGAGAGACAAATCGCTCACACTACCCAAAGGTGGTAAGAAAGTAATAAATGCACCCACCCCATCGCCCCAAGACCGGGAAACAAATCTCTCACACTACCCAAAGGTGGTAAGAAAGTATGAAATGCACCCACCCCATCGCCCCAAGACCGGAAGACAAATCCCTCTCACTACCCAAAGGTGGTAAGAAAGTATTAAATGCACCTACTTCATCGCCCCAAGACCGGGAGACAAATCCCTCACACCACCCAAAGGTGGTAAGAAAGTATTAAATGAACCCACCCCATCGCCCCAAGACCGGGAGACAAATCTCTTACACTACCCAAGGGTAGAAAGAAAGTATTAAATGCGCCCACCCCATCGCCCCAAGACCGGGAGACAAATCGCTCACACTACCCAAAGGTGGTAAGAAAGTAATAAATGCACCCACCCCATCGCCCCAAGACCGGGAAACAAATCTCTCACACTACCCAAAGGTGGTAAGAAAGTATGAAATGCACCCACCCCATCGCCCCAAGACCGGGAGACAAATCCCTCTCACTACCCAAAGGTGGTAAGAAAGTATGAAATGCACCCACCCCATCGCCCCAAGACCGGGAGACAAATCGCTCACACTACCCAAAGGTGGTAAGAAAGTATGAAATGCACCCACCCCATCGCCCCAAGACCGGGAGACAAATCGCTCACACTACCCAAAGGTGGTAAGAAAGTAATAAATGCACCCACCCCATCGCCCCAAGACCGGGAAACAAATCTCTCACACTACCCAAAGGTGGTAAGAAAGTATGAAATGCACCCACCCCATCGCCCCAAGACCGGGAGACAAATCCCTCACACTAACCAAAGGTGGTAAGAAAGTATTAAATGCACCTACTTCATCGCCCCAAGACCGGGAGACAAATCCCTCACACCACCCAAAGGTGGTAAGAAAGTATTAAATGAACCCACCCCATCGCCCCAAGACCGGGAGACAAATCTCTTACACTACCCAAGGGTAGTAAGAAAGTATTAAATGCGCCCACCCCATCGCCCCAAGACCGAGAGACAAATCGCTCACACTACCCAAAGGTGGTAAGAAAGTAATAAATGCACCCACCCCATCGCCCCAAGACCGGGAAACAAATCTCTCACACTACCCAAAGGTGGTAAGAAAGTATGAAATGCACCCACCCCATCGCCCCAAGACCGGGAGACAAATCGCTCACACTACCCAAAGGTGGTAAGAAAGTAATAAATGCACCCACCCCATCGCCCCAAGACCGGGAAACAAATCTCTCACACTACCCAAAGGTGGTAAGAAAGTATGAAATGCACCCACTCCATCGCCCCAAGACCGGGACACAAATCCCTCAAAGACGAACGGCAGCCAGGTTTACAATTTGAAAAACACCATCATTAAGCGGACCATTGGTCGGTGTGGAGAAATATTCGAGAAACTTGACACGTGTTATGGTAGACAGATAAATGACGTTAAATAGATGAAAGGAAGGTAGAGAGCAAAAAACCTATCGGTTGAAAGTATAATTCTAATAATTTTGTAGGGAGCTTGCCACCAATTAGTGTTGCGCAGACTCTGAAGCATCACATAAAGAGCCAATCTCAACATACCTATCTTTTCTCTATATTACCCTCCTCCCCTTCCCCCACACACAACACACCACTCTTATATTTACGCAACCCAGCTGACCTTATCCCCTAATGACAGCTGCGACTAGTGCCTTTTGGGCTGACAGTGAATGTCATTTTGATCGTTATGCGAATTTCATCCTCTGTAAGGGGGACCTTCTCCACAAGTGAAACATGACGAGTTTATAAAGCCGTAAATTGTTTCACCAATACGAACGAACACCGCCAACAGTCAAGGGGGAAACCAAAGCCCGCCCCATTCGTGCCCTCCACTAATGCTTTCACCATGATATCCGTATCCTTTGTCCTGGACATTATCCCGAGGACGCAGCCCACAATCGTGTAGATCATTGCTCATGATGCAGCAAAGAAGAAAGATGGTCGGGGTAGACACCAATCCTTTGTCATCATTTAATCCACACAGGAGACTTAATCTGGAATACAGTCGGAACAAAACTTAAAGAGCACGGAAAAAAAACCCGTTCAGAGGTCCTTGGCCTCCCCAAATATCTCCTTATTCCAAGATGCATTTCTGGTGGGCATCTTTTCAGGCGTAGTCGAAAGTCTTAATTATGGTGACTTATATTTTCATGGTGCTTTGGTCTAGAAAGACATGGGCATGAGGAACATGAAGGGATTTGAAATCCAAATACTATCCCCTCCTCAAGCCGTTACCTTCGGAATATAACTTTAATTCTCGATGTACGACTGCCAATATTCCATCTTCCTAGATACAACGACGTGACATCTTACTAGAGTCTAAACACTATTTTCTGTGCAGCTCCAATCGTTGTCTTTTATACCGACCCGTAGACCCGAGAATGTAACTCTATGTCCTAGGGGTATACATCTTATTTCACTCAGACATCAGCTAACCTCAACATTACTCCATTTTGTGATTGCCATCACTATAAGAGGATGAATGAAATTAAAAGAGAAGAGAAATTTGAAAACTTTCTTTTCATCAAAAGCTGACATCATTAATTGTGGAGATTATGCAATCATTAAGAACATAACCTATTAATAACGTGTTGTCGTTTGTCACTAAAGAATATCGAAAAATATTAGGTGTTTCTTCACATTACACCACCTTTGACTGACTTACATGCTCCAAAACCCTATAGCACACCATACCCTCTTGACCTCTAGCATCGCGCGGGGCATGGCAGCTACTGCCCTGCGCCACAGCAAAGTTCAAAGGGCCTCGTCATTAACATACTTTGGATTTAAGTGGAAATTGATACAGGAACAACATTTCCTTTTTCTGAAAATGATATAAATAAACAGAAGTAGAACAAAGAGTAAAATAAACCTCTCCCACTCTCCCCAAATCAGCGAAGAAGAGGAATGAAATTGATTGCTTGAGCACGGAAGCCTCCAAGAACCAATACCATCAAAAGAACAAGTAGAAGTTGGATCCCGTTGAGGACGGCCAGTGTAAGGATCCCTGACGTATTCCCAAGTTCGTTTCTTCACCTTTTACTCATTTAAAGGAACGGTCGACCTCACACACCATCCCATCAGGTGTAATGGAGGAAAAATAATAGTTTCCACCCACAGGCGATGGAAAATAATAAACAAACAGAAAAATAACGAAGAGTCAAAGGAAGTTACCTAAACAAATTTGGTGCCCCTCAGGGCTCCAAGCGTGGACCTCGCACTGCCCACACCAACAGAGAGGCGAGTGTGCACTAAAGGGGTTGAGATCCTCACACCACCTTAAGCCCTTAACCTAACCTAACCCAAACTAGAATTCGTTATGTTTGGTACTTTCATTTTATGAATGATGTTAAAGTTGAGATTTTTACTACATAATAAAACATGTTTTATTGTGTTTTTTTTTGTGTTTTTTTAACATGCCCCTTTTGGTAATAAATTTACAAAGCATTATCTCAATGTAACCACCTTACGATGTAAAGAGCAATAGCAACGAGGTCGAATCACGCGGAAAGTTTGTAAAGAGAGATCTCGAAATAAAGCAGCGAAGATGGAGGAAGAGGAAATGGGTGGAAGATATATAGCTGAAGATCATCCCACAGGTAATATGGCCGCGACGGCAGAGTAGGGACTTTGAGGCCAGGATGTCCCGCAATCTTCCAGATGTCACCCGCAGCATGGTTACCCAGGCAACACCTAAAAATCCCTTGCCAGTGCGTAAAGGATATGACGAAAAAAGGGGGGTGGGGTGGAAGGCCATAGAGCAAGAAAAGGGTGAAAAGATGCAGGGAAATTAAAAACAACCCGCACATCCCTCCACTGCTGGCGCCTACCAGGGACGAAGGAACGCAAGCCTGTCAGGGACTAGCCTGTGAATTTAGGCGCTCCCCACGAAAATAGGTGGAAAGAGGCTTGTAAAGAAAGTGTCGTAAAAAGAAAAAAAGGGAATTGTCAAAAAGAACAAATCCTTGGTAGTCTAAATCTTGTTTGAAACTGCAGGGTGCACTGAGGTAGAAAGGGGGTGTCATTGCTCCGGGCACCAGTGGCCAGTCTCACCACGGGACACCCCTTGCAGGGTACCACAGCTGAAACGCTTTCCCCTCGAGCTCACAACTCGTGCCCCTCTGGCCACATGAACACACCTCTGGTACACGAAATATCGAATAGTTCCGGTTGCGTTTCAAAGGCCCCGGGGGCAAATCTGCCAACGGAGTCATGGTCGCTTCACATCCACTACACCCCCCCCCCCCGTCCGGCTAAATGAGTGAGTGGGTCTCCCCACTCGATGGAACATTCGAGGGTGGCAACTGACCTATGCGGCGGAGGGGATCGAGCCTGGGTGAAAAGGACTCGAACCCAGGCCTGAAGAGGACGTGCTAAATGAGAGGCGCGGTTTTCTAATGGGCAGAATTAGTAGAGAGATTCCGTTGGGAGGTTGGTGTTCCCGACAGCCAAACGTCTGGAAAAGTCCGGGATGTCTCCTACTGCCATTTTGGACGCGGGGGTAGTTCCGCCGGATGGCGCAAAGGTAGCGCTTTTAGGAGCAAGAAAGGCGCCCGGCGCCATCATTTCAGGGGGACCGTCCGCAACAGTGCCAACTGGTGCTTTGTGCGTCCGCTCATCAACGTGTATTTCGACTTTACCAATTTTATTTTAGCACCTTCTAACTGTCGAATAAAGTTATTTATATGAAGATGAAGATTGTAAATCAAATGAGGAAGATCCATTTTATTCGGTCTTATTTAAAATATTCCGATTTTTTTACAAATTTTGGCCGTGAGCTTTCGCCTTTCTTCAGGCATCTTCAGACGGAAATCTTGGTTATTTTTGAAGGGGCATTGATTGAAAGTTTTATTCTCGTTGCCTCCTTTAGCGCCGAGGAAATTGTTTGGTTAGCAGCAAAGAATGAATTTTGTGGATGAGAGAAGTGATGGAGATGATAGTAATAGATAGTATGAGAGGTTTTTTTAGGAGGGGGGGGTTAATGGGGAGGGGGATGAGGTGAAGTTGTGTGTGAGAGTGTTAATTGCCAGTATACTGTCTCATCTCATCTCTTTGATGAATTTCTTTGTTTGTTTGTTCCTTCTAATTTTAGTTTTGTAGTTTCTTTTAATCCATTGTTCCTACCTGAACTTTCTACTAGTTCAATTTGTGGTTTTCAGTAGGGTACCCTTTCAGATAGAGTTACTTCTAGGTAATTATTTCTTGATTTGTGTATATATATTCAGATTGTTATTTGAGGCATACATGCCTTTACCTTAAGGGATTCCTAGGTTAAATTTTTTTCATTTTGATTTATTTTTTGTCCACGTTAAGATTTTGTTTTCCTCCTGCAGTAGACGGTGCCTGCTGCTCGGGAATTTTTTTCGAACCTGATTTCTTTGTGGTATCACTAGTTCTATACTCGTCTCTGCGAGTTTTTCTTCTATTTTCGACCATATATTCCTGGCCAATTTTCTAATGTTTTATTTATCGGGTCGATTTTGGCCGTTTCTATTATTTCTCGTATTATTTTTCCATCCATTCTTCTTGTATTGGCGATCAGATATGCGGCCTTATTTTGGATTCTTTGTAGTTTTTTCTTGCAAGATGTCGAGGTTGAGTGCAATGGAATCGGCGGATATACTAGGACCGATTCAACAAATGCTTAGTACAAATCCCTTTCCATTTTAGACTTAAATTATTTAGGGTGTAAACCAGTCTAGACCCGAGTTTGCCTTGGCGGTCGTGGTCTTTATATTTTATCTTCGTTCTTTGAAGCCTTTTATAGGTCGGAACCAGAGTACGGTTCGCTTTTCTTTTAGCAGAAAAGGTGCAATACTCGCTCCAAGCTGGTTCGTTGTGTGTTCAGGTTCGGACCCATCTCTTTGATGAGAAGAGCCTCCAAAATTTTCAGGGGGCAAAAATCCAAGTTTGTTTCTGAGGATGGTAGTGTTTTCAACAAGGTTCTTTCTTGTAATTTGTTCATTGTGTTGTTCATTGTAGTGTGTTTTGATTCCTCTTTCTTGCAAGTGTATTGTTAGGCGTCGGTTTGGATGATGCTTGCAGACTTCATGGTGGCATTCAAATTTGTATACCACATTTGTAGCCTTTAGGATGGATTCTTTTTCACGGAGGTTGTTTTTATTAGTAGGTTACTAACTTTTTATTCTTATAATATATTCGTAGAGATAATTTATTATCTTATTCTTGGATAGTGTTACTTTTTAGGATGTTTTCTAGTATTCGCTTGTCTGTTTTGTAGGCATCTTGTCATTTGGTTCTTGTAGGAGTGTGGTATTATTTTTCCTTCTTTTTCTTTTTCCTCCTCTACCTCAAACTTTGAGTTGAGATTTTCTTCTGTAATTTGTCATATTCTCTATTGGACTAGCTGTTGTTTATTAGGATTTGTTTGGATCGTCGAAATTCTTCCTCGATTTTTTTTTATTTCTCGGCACTAACGTTTGGCGTTAAGGCATCGACCACAGTCTGTTCCTTTTTCGATAGATGGTGGTGGTATATTTGCTGTCGCTGTTCTGTTTTACGTGTACATTTAGGAAGGGAATACGGGCGTTTACTCTCAACTCGTATCTGAATTTGATAACGAAATGAGATTCTAAGGTTCTTTTGAGTTATAAAAATTGATGTTCGTCCTTAGTTGTAATATATATGTCATCAACAAATCTGGTGTAAATTTTGGGTGGGTTCGTCATTTTTGTTAAGAGCGTTTCCTCTAGGTTTCCCATGTAGAATTTCGCAAAAGTAGGGCTAAATGGGGACCCCATCGCTACTCCATCAATCTGACGGTAAATTTTGTCATCTAGAGCTTAAGTTGTACATATTCTTAAAAGTTGCTTTAATATTTGGGGTTCCATTCGTGGGGGGAGGCAATTCGGGTGTTTGTAGACGCATTATTTCGATTGTTTCTTCTATTGGCACATTGGTGAAAAGACTCGACATAGAGGGAAACGCGATGTCCCCTGGTCGGGAACTGTGAAGAATATCAACGGAATCATTGGTCGACTTTATGGAAAATCTTGACGGGATAAATGGCATAATAATTGAATTCAAACATTTCGCGAGTTTACATGTCGGCGTTGGGACTTGAGAGGTGAATGGGATTAATTTTCTTAAGTGATTTGACATTTCTGTAGATGTACCCAGGGCTATATTCACCTGTATTAGGGAAGTGTTGGATTTGATTGGGGATACTCTTGTTTTCGGATATTAGTTTATTGGCATTTTTCTTCAGTTGGTCCCTTGGGTCTTTCGTAATTCTTTGGAATTTTGAGATTTCACTTAGTATTTTGCTTAGTTTGTGCATGTACTCTTCTCTATTAAGTTTAATTATGTTCTACGACTCCCACATACTTTTCTCGAGTGCAGCATTTAGGTTTTATATCTCTTGCATCTTTATGTCTTTTACTTATGCCATTCAGTAAACTCTTTTACCTTAGATTTCACCTTCCATCTTAGGTGAAAGAGGACTTTAAACCATCTACAATTTATAATATTTAAACTTAAATATTTGTGAGCCTATTTCAGCCATGTAGGGTTGGTAATTGTTCTGAATATAAAAAAGTAATGTGAGGGAAACTCTTTGACAATAGACATACTACAAACCTGAAAAAGACGAATGGAATATGGGAACTACATTCACTCACTTCCAGTACGATAAAACCCCCTTTGTGCTCTTTATTTCATGGCAATTCTAACCTCACTTGTGGAAATAGATGTAGCCAATCTAGGAGTAAAGATGCTCTAGAATCAGATCAATGAATTACAGATTTATTGAGAGGAAATGGAAATTTCGCGGCGCCAATGTTGTCAGAAGCGTCTCGCTGTAGTAAAAGTGGAAAAAGAAAAGGGAGAAGATGGATTACCTCACAGGGTATGAGAGAGAAAGCGCGAATAAATGTCGATAAATCATTGGTCGGAGTTGCTGGGGAAGGCGGAGTAAGCTTCGAAGTCTCATGACTAAACAGCAGAAAAGCGAAAAGAATGAATGCAAGTCTATATTAGATGAAAGGCATGTTGGTAACATTAGCAGATATAGTGAGAACTAAATGTATACAGACAGAGAGAGAAAGACAGTAAAGAAGAAACACCTACGAATGCGCATTACACAAACGTGAATTAAACGCATGAAGCCTCTCTTTCTCATTCTGTGAATTACATCGATTATTGAGGAACCCAAACCAACAAAATTTCAAAAGCCCCTACAAAACTTCCCAAATAGAACCATAACCAACCCACAAATAAACAAAGCTTCTCTCATATCAACCCCACCCCCACCCCCTAAAAAATCTAATAGGTATTTATACGGATCTTAAATTTCTGTCAGCAAAGTAGTCGATGAATTTTGATAATATTTTAAATAACAGAAACATCTAAACATAAACGATACGTTCATTCACACAAATTTCACAGAAACTTTACTTTTATTATTTCCTTCGAAAAAATAAATATTATTATTTCGTCGATTCAATTCAATTGATGTAATAGTGTAGGTGTGGGTAAGGGATAGAGAAAAGGTGTGAGGACAGATAGCCGAAAATAGACAAGTGGTGAAAAGAGAAAGAAGTGTGGTAGGGCGCTAAGAGCCTGTTGATCAGGCCTATCACTTTTTAAATATCTTTTGTTTTGTGGTTCCTTTGTTGACTTTGAGTTAGTTTATATAATATGGCGTTCAAGCCATTTGTCTTGAAAGAAAATTAATGTTCTTGGGTGTGAAATTACTCTAATCACTTTAGTGTTGTGCTTAGTGTCTTTTTTTTATGTATATTATATAGTGAGTGTAAATCATGTCTTTTGTTTTTTCTTGAATGTCTTCTTCGGTATTTTGGGGTCTTCATCGGTGAATTCTTGTATAAATCGGTGAGGTGTCATAATTGGGTAATCTTTTTTCTTGGTCAGTTTCTGGGTAAAAACATTCTTATTTTCATGCCCAATAACTATGTGTAATCTTACGTCAATGCTATGGCAGGGAGAAGTAGATAGAATGAGATATCCACTGTTAAGGATAAACCTGATGCGGACTCTGGAGTGGTTCATGATATTTCCCTCTCGGGATCTTCATTGGACATGGCAACTGGCGCCTGCGGTTCGCGTCATCTCAAAGCCCCAAGTGGATGTACTCCAATTATGTTCCATTACAATTCGTCCACAAACATACCTAAAATCAAGGTTTCTTTCTGCGTGTTAAAATAATATGGATCTTCCCATCACATAATCAACTCCTCGCTTTCCTCTCCAACCACTCGTATAATATTTCACCCTTTTTTCCTTTCTTGTTCCATCCATTCAAAAACTTATGCTATCTCAAAATATTCCCATCAATCACTTTACTTATAGCCCATTTCACTTCATTCATTCATCGTAATTCATCATCCTTAATTTCTTCACACCACACAAATTCGTGAGGCGAGTTTTCATAAATGAACTCATTAAAAGTTTGAAAGGTTAAAACAAGAAAGGATGATTTTCGAAAAACGAAATTCGAGCTGTTTATCAAAGGGGAGACCTACAGTTTCGAGTGTTCTCCAGTTTTCTCCTTGTCCAGGGTGCTTCCTCCTTCTTCTTCTTGCTCTTTTTCTTCCTCTTTTGTTTTTGTTTTTTGTTTTGGGTTTGGGGGTGATTTGTTTTTTTTTGTCTTTTGCATATTTGTTGGTTTTTTTCATTTATCCTAGCATTAGGATGTAAAATGATTACGGTAGTGGTTTCAACCAGGTTGCCGCGGGAACAACCAAGAAATCATTTTTTAAATGTTTAAATTGAAAAAAATATGAATTTAAAAAACATTTATAAAAAATCGAACGACACTTGAAAGTATTTTGAAATTAGCTTCTCTGAATGTGCAACAAAAAACAATGAAAAGAGAAAGATTGTAGACAGTGGAGGAAGAAATGAGAGTTGCCTTCTCAACTACACGGTCCAATTTTAAAGAACTATGTGCTACTCATCAAACTCAATTTACCATTAAATTTTTAGGTTTAAATTTATTTATTTTCAAATATTTATGTCTTATTTCTATTTAATATATTATTTGTCAATCGTGGTTAATTTTGATGTGCTTCCCACGCGATTAATCATTTCTGCGTAAATTATTTTATAATGGGATGCCACGGCTGCTTCTAAATGGCTATTCGGGTGCCAGTATCATAAAAAGGTTGAAAACCACTTGCTTAGGGTATGACAGGCGTCTCTCGGCGGCAGAGGCAGCGCGTGATCGGCTGCGGATGCAGGGAGAGTCGTTGGTGACTGAGGGAGGCGTCTGCCTCACGCGTATAGGTGAGGGGCACCTCCCAGGCTTTAAATGGGGGAGGGCGGAAGGCACCGGTCACCAGGCGGAGATCGGAGTAGTGGATCGAGTTTACTTTCCGCAATACACGCTCGGCTGCGGATGCCTAAAACTTGCATTCGCAGTCAAGCTTCGAACCAACAAATGATCGATAGAAAAGCAAGGTAGTAGCCCTATCAGCATCCCAGGTGCCCAACGTCACGGAACGAAGAATGTCCATTGCGTGGATACTAGAGACCCTAAGACTGCGTATATGAGCCTTCCAGGTAAAGCGTCGATCGCAAACCAGTCCAAAACAACGGTGCAAATCTACCAATTCCAGGATAACCCTGTTCAGGAATAAGTCCGGGTTAGGGGGAGCCATGGATAGCAGCAGAAGTGCACCCTAATATCATTGGCCAAAGAGAACCGAAACCTGAGCGCTTTAGCATAGCGAGAGATGCGGTTCAATGCCTGTTAGAGTCGACGCTCCAGAGTTGGCATCTGAGCCGCGCCAAAAGAGATCGAACGGTCTCGTCCACGTAGAACGTAGCGAGAACATCTTGCCGCAGCACCGAAGTGATGCCATTGATGCTGAGAGCAAAGAGTGTGACACTGAAGAGCCTTCCTTGGGACACACCCTCTTCGTGCGTCATTGGGTCGGAGAGGGCTCGCCACACCTGTACGCGGAATCGACGATTTCGCAAAAATTCACAAAGAAAGATTGGGAGGCGTCCCCTTACCCCCATTGTGTAGAGAATCTCCATGATACTGTATCGCCATGCGGTATCATAGACTTTCTCCAGATGGAAGACAAACCATGACAGAGTGCTGTCTACGAAACAAGGCTTCGCAGACGGCATTTTCCAGTCGTAGCAGAGCATCGAACGTGGAGTGAAAATTGCGGAGGATGCACTGTGCGGAAGACAGGTGGTATCCGTCTTCAACAAAAAAATTTAGTCTAACATTTATAAATTACCCCATCAATTTGCCCAGAAACCAGCCGGGTTAGAATGATATCTCCCCAGTTTGGAAAAACTAGCACTTAACCATTCGCCAAGAGTCTTGGAATGTACACTCTGTCCAGATATTGTTGAGCAAATCTAAGAGAGAGACCATGCCTCACTCACCTAGCTGTTGAAGCATGGCACACGGACCTCGCCGGACTAGGAGTAGTGTCCACGCACGAAGCGAGAGCGGAACGCAACTCACTTAATTTAACCTGTCTTTCAAGGGTTCTTCACCTCTGAAGGAAAAGTCTAGTGGGCAGCCTTCAGCCATATCAATTTCTGGCGGAGCAGCATCCCGGTTAGAAAATGTAGAGAAAGCGGTCTCATAAGAATTCGCCGTGGACGCGGAGATAGGCATTGCTGTCACATTCTCCGGGAAAAAGGGACGGAGGCCATACGAGAACTTGCCCTGAATCCTTTTGACTCTCTTCCACACTTTTTCTAGACACGTAAGCTCACCAGGAAGTACGGCGGGTGTGCTTCGAAACATACCTGAACTAGCTATAGCTTGAAGAAATTCACTGACAGTGAAATCGTTCGGGCGCATTTAGGCATAAAGCTTCTGTTTAAGGGCCGTCTCATACTCGGCTGGTGGTGGGCATGCAAAACTGTCAGACATTCTAGGAATAGTAGTTAGTCCTACGGCGATAAGGTTACCGGAGAATAAAGCAACGGCCTCGTCCGCCGACCTAAACTCCTCGGCTGAGACAGTGAAATCAGTAATTTCCTGAAATACCGACCACCACCGGGGGTTTCTCTCAGGATGCAACAGTCCAGAAAAAAATTATATTTGAATGGAAAAGTGATCACTACCAAGGAGTTTATCGATAATCTCCCATCCAAAAGCAGGCTATGCATCTGAATAGCTAAATGAACCAGTTTTCAGGCAGTGATGCGTAAACTCAGTGAAATTTACGATACCTATCTCCAGGTTGTCGGTCAGATCGACTCCAGGGATTGATCGAATAGTCTACCCAGAGGAGGTGTCTCCCGTTCAAGTCTCAGAGCTAAAGAAGGGGCCTTGGCAACCGTGCCACGGTGCGGCGGAAGTCCCCCGCTTTGATGTCAGCTGATGGTGGAAGGTACGCAAAAATAGCAGTATACTTTCTATCCAGGTGCCTCTGCACCGCTACTGCCTGCCACAAAAGAGGTATCTAAGCAATGAGAAGAACGGAGACATCATACAGGATGTAAATGGCGCGTCTTCTTGCCCGGAGCCCATCTCGTGGTGGTGGGGTCACAAAACCCTTATACCCCGGCAGAGTGGGCAGGGAGCACCCGACCAACATAGTCTACTGCAGAAAATAACTAAGAGCGAACGGGAGACTAGACTCTGCACCTCCTTCCAGTTATCCCAGAGTCCTGTTCAATTCCATTGAAGGAATATGCCGTCCAGGCCTAGTTAGGAAGAGATTCGGAAGCCTTCTTCGAAGAGAAGACCCTCACGGGAATAGCTGTATGCTTCCCGTATGCAGAACTCCGGTCGCTGTTGGCCGAATAAAGCGCTCAATGCGCCCTTGCCTTCAAGGTTTTCATCGGGTTAGATTGGGCTCGCTATGCGAGTCTTTTCTTCCCTCCATCTCGAAAACTTATACGGGCGGGGCACCTTCGGAGGTAGTGGTCCCTCCTTTGGTGGAACACCGTCTACAAGCAATCTAGCCAAGCTTGGGTAGGGTGTAGGAGCCGAAGCTCCTTTGGTGCTATCATCATTTCTAGCTGCAGCTATAGAAACCCCTGAAGACGTCCTCACGACCACCTTCAGGGAGGTTGTCTCATGTGAGTCTAACGACTCGGTGACGGCAAAGGGCCGTTTCTTCTTACGAGAAATGGGTACTTTGGGAAAGGGGGGAGCCCTGGTTTTAGCTGAGGCAGGTTTTAGCACTTTCTGCAACCAGCTCTACCAAGGCCTGACCTGGGTGAGTAGAACCCGCAGGAGGGTTCGTAGACATACCCAAGAAATAAGAAAAGTTCCACCTGTCCGAAAACTTTTAGCCCCGGGTATACATTTTGAACATAGAGGCAGATTGTCTCCGAATATGTAGGTCACCATTTTTATCGCCGTCACCAGCAATGTTGCTCTTCAGCTAGTTTTCGTTTCCATGGTGACGCCTGATGCCCCAAATTACCATACGTATTTTCGTATTTACCTTAAAGTTCGATCGTAAATTCTATGGAACAGGCCCTTGATACGTGTCATATCATTTACTCTTATTTTCCTTATCCTTTTAAAAATATGCGATAATAATAGCATTTGAAATGTAGTTAAATATATAGACAATGATATACTTAATGTTGATGCTGTATCACATTAAAATCCGGTAAGGGAGAAAAAGTGATCACACTCGCAGCAAAGATTTTCGCGCTTCAGCCCGAAATGAATTGCTGTAACCACAGCTCCCCTTTAGAGGTATTTTATCAGGCGAAATTTTTAGTCCTTTCTTTATTTAAATTACCCAAGAATGTTTATTCAACCAATTAATTAGCTACGTATTTGTCCATGCTGAACAAAATGATGTTAGTAGAGAAATAGGATGACTGGTATCGCATAGGAAATCTAATTCACCTTAAATTGAACTTTGGTTTCCTCCGGGAGTGAATTCTTATAAAGTGCACAAACGTTCTAACACGACCTTCATTGCGGGAACGTTTAGGTAACCACAGCATTTAATTGAATGTGTATTTTCGGTTTTATATGAACAGTTAAAGCTCTTTTTATATTTGCAAAATAACATATTAAGAACAAATGATGTCATTGGCGCAAAATATTAGTTTTGAAAAGAAATTCATAAAGAAAGTGGCAAAATTAGGGGAAAGTTAGATCACCCGCGCAAATCTCCTGAACCTGTCCCTGTGCCAAAATGAAGGTCAAATTTAGCCTAGGGAACTCTGTAACTACTTAACGAATTTGCCCGACTAAATATTTTATCGAATAATATATGGGTACAACAAAAGATTGGTATTATTTATTGACTTTCATCATCGGTACGAATGTCACTAATGAACAAAAGAAAAAATAGTCCTCTTTTGTTAGAGTCATGACGGTAAAAATATGGCTAATAAGCGGGGAACGTGAGGAGAATGCAAATCTCCGAAACCCAGCAATTAGAATTGGGTTGTTTTTCAAGCGATTCCGCGCCCCTTTTTAGCCGCGTGCGAGTCTAGTCAAGGACGACTCTACATCTCACTATGTCGGTCGATCGGTCCCCGTTTTGCTTTTTTTTTTAATAACATTGTAACTAATTGGCCTATTAAACGAAATTCGAAACCCTTATTACGAGTATGTTGTTTTACATTCTCTTTCGAATGGTATAACTTCCATTCGCCTGGCTTTAAGAATTATTTTGTTTTTGCCATAACATCATAACTATTCGGCCGATTCTAACGAAATTTGAAACCCTTATGTTGTTATACATTCTCTTTCGAATTATATAACTTTCAGGGTCCTCTTAAAGTTAGTCTTTAAATTATTAAAAGTTTTTAAAGTCGTAAGGTCATAAATCAGATTAAGTGAGAGCACGCCACTTTCTGATCAGCAGACCTTGTTCACTTTCCTCCCACCAACGAAACAAAAAACAAAATTTCTTCCTCCACAAGTTGCACAAAACACCCCAAATGACAGGCGAATTTAACCCATTGAATTACTACCTATATGACCCCAATAATTTTAAACGTAGCGGATTAAGTTTGAAATTTATAGGCGATGGCGTCAAATTACGTTCTCTCACGTTAAGGGGGTTCCCAGACCCCTCGGATACTTGGCGCTTTAGCTAGTCACTGGTTTTGCTCTTCGGGCTTTACACTTTCAAAACAAAGCTTTTTCTGGTTATGGTAAATATGCTCTCGGTGTTCTTCGCCTTTTCAGAAATCAATAGTTATTCACTTCTAAACTTTCTTTACCTCCCCCAAATCATTGAACAGTGTAGGGGAAAGTAGGGCCCATTAAACATAGTTTTACGTTTTGGTTTATACACAAGTGTCGTGGGATATTTTTCCAATATACACCATTTTAAATTTCTGAGACAAATGCTACGCTGAACTGTTGTGACATGTTACAATCTTTTCAGAGTAAGTTTGGTGAACCAAAAGAATATAATGGTTCAATCTGCCCCACGGATGTGGTACATTGAACATTATTATATTGATCCTTTCCACTTGTGTCATTCTGGGACAAAATGATATTTACATATAATGTCTCAACTTTATTCCTATTCACTGCAGCTCATAAATGAAGTAGATGAATAAGATTGAACCACGACCATTTTTTTATACAGTGAATAATGATAATCATCACACGATGAAATGAGAATTATAAAGTTATCGACATTTGTATTGGTCCAAGTCCACACTATAGTTAATCATGGACTGCACCCTTTTGGTACCACCTAATCCTCATAATCTGGCTTTATGAATTTCCCGAGAGATCTCCTCGACTGGCGATAAAAATCAACTTTGTAAGATGTTTCTTCAACTTGTGCAGCAGTGACACATATTTGGCCAATATAAAATAACTAATTAGAATTCACAGGTTTTATTTTTATTAGAACGATTTCACCTTCCTCTGGATCGTTGGTTTTCAGTAACTTCATCCCCAAAATCATCTTCATAACCACTTGATACTTCATAAATAGAAATATTTCCACAAATTTCATTATCAGATCTACGAGTATCTTCCGCAATATAGATTGCTGGTTGCTTCCTTTTCTTGTTGAGCTTCTTTTTGAGTTTCTTCTGTGTATGTTCTTTTTAAACAGTGCTCTTCCTTAACTTGTAGTCAAAAACCTTCTTTTCAGAATATCCCCTAGCTAGCTGCAAGATGAATTATCGCTTCAGCAATAGTCGCAACTCGTTCTGTTTTTCTTAGCTTATGTTGTGACATATTATATTAACTAAGCAAGTTACTTGGCGACTGCTGAGCGTATAACCTGTTGAAGCCCCAAAGGCAATGAGTCCCCCAGAAAGATTAACCATTCAGCTAACATTATCTTCATTGTTCAAAGTGTTTAGAATACTTAAATCATTTCTGAAAATTTTGCTACCAAAAAGTCATCATCGGAAAAGATTTCAAAATTTGTAGACCAGAAACGACTTTTATTGAAACCAACTGGGATGTTTTTCTGGCAAAAAAAGCGCGATAAAATGTATTTTACCAGCATTCTGGTAGATTTTAGTGGATGATTCTTTTCCTATGGTTACTCAAGTTCCTTGTTAACAGCTTTTAATGAGGCTTTCAGCACGCTGTACACTAATACCTCCAATGGCCGTATCATGTGTAACGTGTGTGGCAGGAAGGCTATTATGGATAGCCCATGAGCCCTCGCAATTTCAATTATCTCAAGGGAGATGTGACTTTCCTGGTTATCCAGGAACAGAATGGCGGGATTCTCTGTTGAACAACCAATATGTTTGATGAAGTTGTTAAAAAAACTTGAGGGAAGATATTACTATTTATCCAGTCATTTTGCGCTGTCTAGCATCGAATTTCCATTGGAGATCCTTTTCGTATAAACTCCTTGAAGTGAACTAGGAGGAAAATTATCGTTGGTAGTAGTCTTCTTCCTACTGCAGCCACGCAGCAGCACACAGTAACTAGTGAAACCATATCTAATACCGTATTTTCAATTATGTTTGGAATGGTTGACACCGTGGTAATGCCTTTATCCTTGATTTAGATTGTAAATAGACTTTGGGCCAAATGTTTAGCAGACTTAGTTTGGGATCGCAAATCAACGTGCTCTGCGACAGAGTTCTTGTTGTAGTCATCTGCTCTTGCCATTCTGGTTGCCTCAAGTGTACCTAATGAGAGTTTGGGATGACGTTCGATGAACTCTGCCATCCAGTCCTTGCCTCCCATAGAGCTGTTGTTTATAAAGTCCAGATAAATCTCACTCTTTTTCACTTCATATTGATGAGCAAGCTTTCTCACTGTCGTAAATCCGACAATGGGGAATATTGAGGAACAGTTTAGGATTTACTCCCTAAAGTCTTCACCACTCTCATGGTTATAATATCATTTAGTGCATAAAGTAAAGTGAAGCACATTGTACATCTAGGGGTAACATTGAACAAGAAATGTAAGGCACATCGAACCATGTTCAAAGTGTCTCTTCTTGAATGATTCAATATACCCCATTTGTTGTTATTTTAAATAACACATCCTGAACCCATGGCCCAGGGGTTAAATGGGCAGAGGCTTGGACGCCAACGGGAATTGGCCCGTATTTTTCTCAAGTTTAAATATTACTTTAACCGATCTTCATTGACAAATTTTACAGCTTTCGAAAAGCTCGATATAAAACTAGTAGGATGTTCAGCCTTTCGAGAGCGCTAGCGTTTAGAAACTTATCGTAGATATAAATGAGAATTTCAGGAACTAGGTGGAGCAAAAATAATTTTACAATATAAATTGCGAAAGGAGTGTCATATTTTACTGAGGATGCACGAGGAGGATTTTAAAATGGAAAACCCAATTAAAACATATTAGGGTGTTCCATGGGCGTTCTGGTTTAGACCTGAGCCAGTCGCTCCATTCGGGCAAAATTAAATTAGGTCGGACAGGATTCGTAGGATTTCTAAAACGGAGAAGACCTAAGTTGGAGAGGATATCTTAGCGAGGTGAAGGGACTGAAAGAAGGGGTTGATGTCACCATCACAAGGGAATGTGCCATTGAAGGAGGGGTTGTTTTATTCAGCAGAGGGTGATGTAGCGAGGCAGGACATGAATTCGCAGGATATGAAAAAACGAGTTGTTGCAAGGGCGGATCAACTCGTACGACTTGCTTCTGAATAGTGGTGAATTTAAATTTAAACAATGGTTTTATCGGACTAACTTCATCTAGCTTCTTTGTAAGAGTGAAGTGTATATATATATATATATATATATATATATATATATATATATATATATATATATATATACTTGTAATTGATTTTTTACTTGGGAATCTGATGATATGTAGTAGGAATATAATTTAATAGGTTAGTTTATTGTTTACTCCAGTTACCTTTAATTTTTGATATTCAAATCAGTTTATGTTATAATATCACTTCTTTCTATTATTTTTTAAAAATTATACTGGATAGTATTAATTAATTCTATATATTTTTTATTTGTGTTTTTACTTTAATTTCAATAATTGTCAATTTTATTATTTTAACTTGTCTTCACCCGCTTTTTTAGCCATCATATAATGCATTCTTTTAACTGTTATCGTTGATATGTATTCCTTCCCCTTCTCATTAGTCGATACAGTCGCTGAAGATGGTCCTAGTGAAGGTCCAAAACGTCCGGCCAATAAATGATTAGTGTAATCATCTGAGTCTTCATATTCCTACTATATATATATATATATATATATATATATATATATATATATATATATATATATATATATATATATATATATATATACCTATGTGTATTTTATATTCTCTAAAGACGTCCAATATACATATACATATATGAAGATAACTTAAAAGGTCGTAATGCAGTGCTGGAAGAAGTGAGTCAGTAGTAAAATTAGTTACCTTGAATTATATTTAATTTACTTTAGTCTTCCCTTTCTTTCTTTATTAATAATAATTTTTATTAATGCTTCCTGTATAAATGTAGCACATTTAAACATGCATTTAAAAAAAAAACATGTTTGATTAGTATATTATTCCACATTATTCCTTTCCATAACCCGAAGGAAATTTACTTTGAAATGAAGACAATTAAAATATTTGGAACTCATTTTACATAATTTATTTTGGAGGTTCAAATTCACGTAACATTTTGGCAACACGGCATCGACTCCCGCCGTATCGGTTGAGGTTAAAAGAATACTTTATATTTATCCAATAGTTCATGTAACCTTTTGTTCAAAGTGCACCACTCTCCCCTATTATTTTCTTGACACGAGGGCAAATTAATGGTCGTTTCTTACCAGCCAGTTCCCTCCATGAACGATTCAGCTTTGACCTTCGCTACCGGGTATTTGCCGATTTGGTGTTTGTCTTAGGTTGATGGTAGATCCCCTCCTTTTCCAAATTCTTCAGCCCTAGAGAGAGAGAGGCCTATGAACGGATTAGTCTGCTATGAGCGTGGGGGGAATTATAAATACATATAAGAGTGCAATGAAGTTTCAGAGTGCAGTTTAGGTTGGCCAATGCTTAGCTATCTTGGAAGGTTCTGAGGTAATAAAAATGGAGTACAAAATATACTTTACTACGATGAAAATAATATATTTACAAAATTAAAAAGGGGTTTTAAGTAAGGTATATAAACATAGGAGACGTACACGAGTCTTGGCTTCAAAGAGTGACCTAGGCGGTGTCAACCACCATACACACAAACGGATAATGACAGATGGGACGCTAAAATGACCTTGAGCGCACTTGAAGCCCAGATGACTGAGGCTTAAAAGGGGGGGGGAGAGCATGTACAGGAGTGTTGCGCGTTGCGGTTACCTCTAAAATTTGGTCCGAGGGAGTAATCCTGCCTTGTTAGGGACTGTGTAGAGTCCCAAATAGTAGCCTTTTGACGAACGACTATTAAACGAGATGAACTCAGATCTTGTATTATGGTTTAGAATACCGAATCGAGAATAGGACGCGTCGCGTTCGGGTAACGGGTACCAACGAGTACGGGTTGACTCTCGCGAGGTCTAGGAGAATACACGGAACTTGACGGGTTCTGCAAGGGTTCGCGCGGAACTAACGGGGACGGAAGATAGCAGATACTCGTGGATACTCGTGGATACTCATGGACACAGGCGGTTACCTCTGTTCAAGTCTGGTGTGGGACGTTTTATAGGGATGAGACGGAGGGGCTTTTGCCAGTGCCCGAAGGGGGAGAGTTCCAGTCAAATGACGCTTCGCCAGGTAGAGTTTGCCCGATTCGCGCCATCACAGGATAATCCCCGGCAGGACCCTTCGTGATCTTAAGCACATCTCAGCCTTCCGTGAAATCGGGCCTTCAGCCCATCACGGCCTTCGCGATTTTGCGCCTTTGTTAGCGTGGATTAAAAATGGCCGCCCAGGTGTGTCCTCTCTCTCTCTCTCTCTCTCTCTCTCTCTCTCTCTATATATATATATATATATATATATATATATATATATATATATATTATTTATCATCTACATCAACGATATAGATGAAGGACTGGTGAGTCGTCTAGCGAAATTTGCCAACGACACAAAACTTGGAGCTAATGTAGCGAATCCCGAAAACATCGAGATGTTGAGGGATGACCTACGGATGATCGGCGAGTGGGCTGACAACTGGCAGATGTCTTTCAACTTAAACAAGTGTAAGGTGATGCACATCGGGTATGCGAACCCCGGTCAGGCTACGAGCTACATGGCATGCGTCTTGAGTCTACTGATGTCGAGAAGGACTCAGGTGTGCTGATTTGCAGCGATCTCAAATTCTCGAAGCAGTGTTTACAGGTGGAGAAAAAGGCTCATCGCTTGTTGGGTTACATCAAGAGGCAATTCAGCTTTCGAACAACATAGGTTGTTTAGCCCTTGTACAACTCGCTGGTGAGGCCTCACCTAGAGTTCGCTGTTCAGTTCTGGTCTCCTCATTATCGAAAAGAAATTCTAGATATTGCGCATACAATTGAAAATTCTATCCATGCCAAAAGTTTACAAAAACGTCTCTTTAAGAATTGATGTGCTCAATAACACAAGTACTCCCATTAGCGCCGAGGAAACAAAATATTGCATCAAAACAATACCCAAACGGGCCCCCGTCTCTTCCGGCATCTTGGTCACATTAATCTCAGCAAAGAACAATGCCGTGCAGGCGGCAAGCAAGTGTTCCACGCGATTGAGAGAGGCCTTCAGGCCTTGCCCTCGACATGCACCCGCATAGTCGATGGGAGTGAGATTAGGCGACTGCGGCGGCCAAAAGTTCTTCCCGACCCCAACCATTCTTTCACGGTCTGGTCATGGCCAATATGTCCCTGTAATCAATCCGCGGTGGTGAACCTGCAACCAGCCACACATCACGACGGCGGCATCTTCTCACCATTCGAAGACATGAGACGCTGAACATCATCACGGTGTCCGGGTGCTTGGTCGTGGGTACGTAACAGACCTCGGAGATGTCTAAGTCGAAGCTCACCGGAATATGACTCGAAATCACGGGTGGAAGGTGGAGCTGCCCAGATTCAATACCATTCTGGTGGGTAAGTCATTCACATATGACATTTGCGACACATGGAATAAACTACCAGCGGGGGTTGTTGAGAGTAGCAGTGTTGAACAGTTCAAGAGTAGACATGACAAATTATATTTGAAAAGTTGATGATCTCATAGCAAGTAATCAGTACATGCTAAGAATCGAAACCACAAAAAGTGCCTCCTCGATATGGGCCGCAAGGCCTTTGAGGTACTTCTTTTCCTTGTAACTCCTTGTAACACTCTCTCTCTCTCTCTCTCTCTCTTTATCTCTCTCTCTTTATCTCTCTCTCTCTTTATCTCTCTCTCTTTATCTTTATCTCTCTCTCTCTCTCTCTCTCTCTCTCTCTCTCTCTCTCTCTCTCTCTCTCTCTCTCTCTCTCTCTCTCTCTCTCTCTTGAAAGTGGTGACCGCGCGTGTCTTTTCTCTCGCTCTCTCTTACAGTGGTGATTGATGCAATTTCCTCTTATCAGTTTTCTCTTCTTCTATTTGCTTTTCTCTTTTTATCTTTCTTCACTAAGCACTGCTGTTCGTAGCCACCTTCCCGCCAGAGAACTTGTCTTTGTTCAAAAAGCCAACAGGATAAGAAGTGTCGTTGCCATCGCTTCCCTAGCCTCCCAAAGATCCTCGCCCCTCCTTCCATTTGTCTATTTGGGCTATACACCTCCACTAATTTTAACATCTATAATTTCACCACTTCCAAATATTTTAACCTCAATAACTTCACCACTTTCGACTTGAAACTATTCAGGCGGTGTCATTGTTTTGTTTCCAAAACGTAATCCCATAATAAAACCTCGTTTCGTGCTACCAGAAGCAATTCAGTCTTAATTTTGGTGTTTGGATCCCATATTTCATTTCCATATTTTTACTTAACTCACAAAGTAGTTTCCTTTTTGAAATTTTAATTTGAAGTAATTACTGATTTAATTAAGGCACTAGGTGTAATTAGCCGAAGTACTCAATGAAAATGAATTGTTTCCTGCCACAATATATATAATTTCAGCAAATTAGAAAAGCCCTTTGCCATAAACACCGCCCAATTACAACAGGGTCGAGTGAAAACCGCTCTCAGAGTTGTCTGCCATTGTTTCGCCCTGAGCGCGGCCAGGCACTGGTAGGCTTGAGTGGCAAGAAAAGAAGAGTGGTTGCCCGCTAATGAGGGAATGTAAAGAGAGGAAACGGGAATAAACAACGAGGGAATTTTCACTCAGTGGAGAAAGAATAAAGGGAAGAAAATCTAAAAAATAAATAGATCATCGACGTCCAATTGGTCGTTAAGTGAGAAAGAGAGAGAGAAAGAGAGAGAGAGAGAAAGAGAGAGAGAGAAAGAGAGGGAGGGAGGGAAGGAGGGAGGGAGGCTTTTAAACTTATGCACCCCCAAGTGCTAGCAAAAGGTATCGCTTCTCTAAAGCCTCACCTGGACACCTTCATTTGGGGCAGGAAGAATGTCCACGCCGGCCTTTGGCACGTCGCGTAAGAGATGGCTAAACTCGACTATTGATGGTCGCGGCACAAAACGCTCCTTTGCAAAGTGGTTGGTTGATGATGACAAGAAAAAGATTCAAAATTAAAACGAAATCAAGGAAGTGCACATCATAAAAGATATTTTCATTACAAATGACAATTTCATCACAAATTATATTTTCATCACATTTATGATCTCATCACAATTTTATTTTCATTACAAATAAGATTTCGCCACCAATGATATTTAGATCACGTTATATTTTCATCACATGATAATTTAATCACAAATATTTTCACCACAAATGATAATTTCATCACTAATCTTTGCGACATCGCAAATGTTATTTCCATAAAATTATAATTTCATCACAAATGATGGTTTCATTAATGATATTTTTACCATAAATGCTACTTTCATCACAATTGATATTTTAATAACAAATTATATTTTCCTCACAACTGGTCCACGATAAACATCAAACTGGGACCTCGGCAAAGGGGCCACAACCAAAATGCTCAACCATCTCCGTGTCTTTATTTTTCTACTTTTTACATCCTTTTAAATACTTTTAGTATTATAATATTAAAAGGGATTTGAGAGGCGCGTCACGAAAACTCGACCTGTTTATTTAAGCAGACTCGTTAAGGCTCGCCATCATCAGCTTGTTATTTATGAACGTCAGAAGAAGGAAGGAGGGGAGAAAGACTGAACCAACCTCTGTCTCCCTTACGGGAAATATGAATATATTCTGTTTATTATTCTGTGTAACAAAATTTAAATATTTTTTTATTATAATGTCTTGTTTATTAATATATCATGGCGTTGATTTTAAATATTGCGTCCGTTTTCGCGCACCATCGATCTTGGAAAAATGTTATCAATTCTTGGAAGCCTATTGGGGTCATGTGACACGTGAATTTGTCGTTCAACACTTAATGTATGGCACAGAGGAATAAGTCAGTGCCATTTGCAGTGCCAGGTGAAATATGAAGAGAAACAGAAAAGCGCATTAACGATTGATGGGTACAGAAAAGGGAAAGATCGCCAATCTCTTCCCTATCCGAGTAGGCCATCATCAATTGGTCCAGTACCACACGGCGTAAGGCTTCCGGTGTACCATTGCCTTCCAAATCGGATGTCTTGCGATACTCATCAGAGTGACACACGTGACGCCCATAGGGCGCACGTGTGCCCACAAGGCCATTTGAGTGCGCACCCGGGTTTATTTTGGAATAGTCGACCTAAATGAAATTATTATTTTATGTGCGGAGGATGTAGCTAATTGGGGTCTATTACTGTGGTAACAGGGTGGGAAGTAGGAGTTTGTAGGTTTTGTGGGAGTTTGTTATTATGGTTGGCGTTGTTTGTGGTTCATGTGTAGCTTGAGTAATCAGGAAAAATGATTTTGCGGCGGTGAGAGTTCCGTGTCTGAAAAAAAAAAGGTATTTACAGTGATAGTAGCCTACTAGTGATGACAATATAGGCCTGATTGAATGAATGATAACAAAATTGTGAGAAAACAAAGGCCTCATTCTTCGTATAAATACACTTGAGTTGATAAATGGAAATAATACGTTTTTTAATGATGTTTACAAATGTGCAAATTTGCACATTTGGGTGATTCAACGAGACGGCAATTTTCAGGTCGTACCCGTAATTAAAGGATATTAGCGGCCGGATCTCAAACTATTTTTAAAAATTTATAATTATTTCATAACTTTTATTCAAAGGGCTTCTTCATGGTAACACGAACCAGTAATAAGAAAATAAGGACTTATAATTTTCAAAGTGAATGGGAAGATATTTAATTTTTCTCAAACATAATTTCTAATTGCATCTTTCCAAGTATGTCACATTTTAACGAAGCACATGAAACCTTTTGATGAAGGTGCATTTGTATAAGAAGCCGTTTTAGATGCAGCAAACCCATTATTTGATCAGTTTAAAAAAGATCTGAAATAATCTCAGCTATTAAAGACATGCAGCTTTCCAGGCCCATTGTTACACGACGAACAGATGAGATGGGTAAAGATTAAAAAATAGAGTTAAAGAGAGACATAGATGAATATGGTTTTCTTTTCGATTCAATTAGATGAATCAAGAGATGCTACTGATACTGCGCATTATGTATTTTCATAAGAATGGTATTTAAAAACATGACTGCTAAGGAGTTAATGCGAATCATAGGAGAGAAGGAGAAGACTCAGGGGCAAAACATCTTAAAAGCATTTAAAGTGTTTACTAATGACAATCAAATACTCCCTGAAAAACTTGTATCCATTACCACAGATGGAGCTCCTTCAATAAATGGTTGTAATATTAGAGAGTAAGTCTTCGAAAGAATGACAGATTTTCCAAACTTCTTAATTTTCATTGCATAATTCACCAACTGGCGCCCTTTAGTACATGCTTGAACATTGAAGAAATTCTAGATATTGCGCATACAATTGAAAATTCTATCCATGCCAAAAGTTTACAAAAACGTCTCTTTAAGAATTGATGTGCTCAATAACACAAGTACTCCCATTAGCGCCGAGGAAACAAAATATTGCATCAAAACAATACCCAAACGGGCCCCCGTCCCTTCCGGCATCTTGGTCACATTAATCTCAGCAAAGAACAATGCCGTGCAGGCGGCAAGCAAGTGTTCCACGCGATTGAGAGAGGCCTTCAGGCCTTGCCCTCGACATGCACCCGCATAGTCGATGGGAGTGAGATTAGGCGACTGCGGCGGCCAAAAGTTCTTCCCGACCCCAACCATTCTTTCACGGTCTGGTCATGGCCAATATGTCCCTGTAATCAATCCGCGGTGGTGAACCTGCAACCAGCCACACATCACGACGGCGGCATCTTCTCACCATTCGAAGACATGAGACGCTGAACATCATCACGGTGTCCGGGTGCTTGGTCGTGGGTACGTAACAGACCTCGGAGATGTCTAAGTCGAAGCTCACCACGCGGTCGTTCGCATCGAAATGATAGGCTCGAGCTCTTGTTGCGCTAATCACAGAATGACCCAAAGCTAAACTTTTCTTCTCACCTACCATAGATAAGAGCTCCTTTTTGTTTCGCCAACGAGGGGTAGAATCTTCCTTTCCTTTAGAATTTAATAAAATAATAAAGTACATAAATTGTTAAAAGCATTTAGATAAAATCAGTCTCAAACTAGACAGCATCCTGTTAACGTCACATTTCTATTAACGCTTCTCTCACATTTAATTATTTGTGACAATTTTTAAACCCCTCAAAAATGGAACGTCAAAAAAAACGGATAAGTGTTACTCGTATTTCCATCTTAGTGTATGCGGAAAAGAAGCAAAAGCAACTTGCAAAGTTAACAATTGCACAATGACATTAAAGTGTCCGTCTGCTACAAATTTTCCTGTCAAGTTTGTTTGTAAAAGAGCTAAAATTGTTCTTATAAGATATTATTTGTATTCTGTATGTTTATTGCATAATATTTCAATATAATAATGAAAATTTGTAATATATGCTTTACCAGTTTTTTTTTTAACAATGTTTTTGTGTACAATGTTTAAAAATGCTTCTTGAGTTCTGTATTTTTATTGCATAATATTTCAATAGAGAAAAAAATGTAGTATGTAGTATCTCATGAAAAACATCCATTTGACTGCGTTTTTTTCATCCTTACATACAGTTCCCGTGCATTGGGACTTTGCGAATATTTTACTACCCATTAATTTAAATAGAAAAAGTACACAGTGAATTTAGGCATATTGATAGCTATAGGAAACAAGAAATAACAAGGTGAATAACGAATTTACGTTAACTCAAGGAAAATGTGTATGCCGTGGTATACGGCCGAGTATGTATGTGCGTTTGTTCCGTATCTGAATAACTCCGTTCCACTTTTCTTTAAGAGTGCTTTACTTTTTTTTACTTTTGATTCTTTAACCATGGAGGATTCGTAATATTATATATCTATTGCCATATGCAGCGTTTGGAGGATTTAATTAAACAACTAGGGCAAAAATATACTTTTAATTACATAAAAAAATTAAATATTAAAACTTTAAATATACTAAGGCTATAATAAGAGGATCTAAATAAAAAATTAATACTAGCAATGAGTACTACGCGATGGTTGGCGCAAATATTCACTTTAGTACGGAATGGTAACTAACGAATATAAATAAGTTGGATTCCTTTTGCCTTTAACTAAGAGGGAGTCTGGCGTTGGATGACCTTGAACGAGAACCTCTTTGATGCGATGATTCGAGGCTTGAGGCTGACTCGGAAACACATCTGTCCGTCTCCCTGAGCGAAGGATGCACTGATAGAGGCTATACGAGAATAACAGCTGATCCCGAGGTAAGTGAGGAGCGTGTGGAGATGCTTCTTGACTTGATGATATAAGCGAGGGAATTGTGGATGTACAATTATTCCAATCCTTGGGTTACACTCGCGGGCTTCTCGATGATGAGACTTAACTAAGAGTGGAACTTCACATTGGTATTCCTCAATGGTGAGGAATATTTCTGTTTTTATTTGGAAAACTGAGATAGGGGGTTTCTCTGAACGAGATTGGTATAAGATTGATTCTCGATACCCCTGGTCGATTCTTCGATCTAACCACTGTAACAGCCTCTGGAAGAAAAATCCCGCTCGGTTCCACTTCTTCTTGATTTCCTGTTTTAATCAGGGACTGTTCTTCTTCTCTCGATTGCTACCGCGATTCTCTTCCTCTTTTCTCCATATCTAACTATATATATGTCGATTATCCCTTGGGGGGAGGGGAAGGGAGATGAGGGCCCACCTTTAAGCCTCTCTCCTAGGGCATCACTTTTTAACGTTGTGACACTTCGCCATTCTGGTTTACGTCGGAGAAAGTGAAATTTCGTCTGTTTGGCGAAAATAGACCTAAACAATAAGAGGGAACAGTGAGCCTGTTCATATATTTTTATGCTAAAGGCTATCTCACGATCCTTTGTTTATATTAACGGACTACGAAGGCTTCTGATGGTAATCCTTCTTGCGAGCGATCTCGAGGATTTGGGGGAGAGCAGGGCAAAGGGGAGGGAGTGGAGGGGGGTAACGTATCGGACCATATGGAACGTAACTGTTGACGCTGTGAAACCAAACTAGCGTCTGTTTGTCCTCGCGATAATAATTTCTCCAGTGTAATAAGAGGAGAAATAGTTTTATGTTACTTTTTTATAAATTATATTTTATAAATTATATTTTACAAGAAAAAGTATATAGAAGTCTGAATTAATAGATTTAAGCATTTGAAATGCAGGCTGAACTCGAACTCGAATCGAATTCGAATCCAAATCCATATTAAAAAATCGAAAAGCCGGAAATTTTTAATCGAAAAAAATATAGAGAACTCTAATCGAAATCTGAATTGATATTAATAAAAATGGCAAACTTAAATCGAGACTCGAATCGATATTCATTTTAGTTCCCAACCATGTGAAAAATTAAAACTAAGTTTGTTGATGAAACCTTTACTATCACACACGTAAACCTCTTGAAAGCTAAAAACCTACGAGTGTAACAGAACTTTTGCAAACCCTGGTACAGATCTTTTCTTGCACACTAATGTAAGATGGCTCAGCAGCCATTAGGGTTTTACTGACTGAAATCAAAGAGTTTCCTGCTGTACGATGTGATAATTATAATAAGTTTGGAAAATATAGTTTGCTCATCTGATTTAGCTTCCCTAACGCAGTGTTGAACTCCAAAACAAAGATAGAAACGTTGCTCAAATGTTTAGTGCCATAAGTCCTTTCCAGGATTCTCTAAATTACTTTCTTGGCTGATAGCGCTTATCAAAATTTGCCCTACGGTCTCCTAAGTCTTAGCCCCCCCGCCCCCCATGATCTCCTTTATTTTTTTTATTTTTTAGGAAGAAAAGTAAATGGAGACGCCTCAAATAAATGTGAAGAAGATCCGCACTTTCCTTCTCGGAGGTGAATCCAAAAGGGAAATACAAACTTCCCGACTGCCTGAGTGGGAGGTGTTTGGGAGCAATTGTTGAATACGTACAGGAAGCGGCATGAAGAGTTTGCTAGATTCTAGACTATCGAGCAGCCACTTCTGATGAAATAATATTAGCTTGTTGGAAAGTAACACATTCAGCTCAAATGAAATAATGTTTAAATACCCTCAAACTTCTCATCAAATTCACGTTGAACAAGTTCTGATACCACCTAGACACATTACACTATGTCTCATAGAGTTTTTTGTGAAAGCTTTAGACGTTGAAAAGTAAGCTTTTCAACATACAGGATGCGGTGGCAAATTTATTGCCGTTGGCAAGTCTGAATTCCGCTCATGCGTGCATCGGTCTACTCTTCTTCTTATCATAGTAGAATCAGTTTGTGTATCGTCTCAGAATAACACAATACCATGGCTGAATTCAATTTTCAACAAATCTGGAAAAGGCAAGCTGTGCTTTTTGGGGATTCACGCTACACTACCAGGATCCCCAAGTTCTTGGGTGTCAATCTGAGGACGGTGATGATGGTCAGGAAAGAGTTGGATGCGTCAGGCTGTGATTTGAGTGTACGGCGGTTCAAAAGCCTCACACCAAGCGTTCTAATCCTATGAAAAGAGCCCCCGAATTTGTAGCCGAGAGCCAGGCCATCATCACTCACACCGATCCAAGCAATGAAGTCCATAGCCGCAGACAGGGAAGTGTCAGTCCCTAAGCATGGAGTTATTGCATGATAGCCTCTGCTACTACTCGCACAAGATGAGAAAGGGACAGAGTCTGTCGCAGAAGATGGAGAAGCGGAAGGAACGTGTTGGGAAGCTTGTGGACCAACTGAAGCATCCACTCAAACCTGGCATATTTTGTTTCTTTTTAGTCGAGAAGTATTTCTGACAGAACCAGTGAGTGGTGAACTGGGGAAGACCAAGTTAACGGTGCGCATCATTGTGTTTAAGGGGGTCATTAGCGAGGGTCACGGTATGCGCCCATTTATTTTTTCCGGAGAGCTACAACAAGTACCTCAAGGAGTTGGTGTTGCCCCGGATCCAGGATATGGCAGCCTGACTCTGCACCATGCCACACAATTAGGAAGACTCAGTCTTGACAGTCAGACGTCTATCACCCGTCACTCCGAGCATCTGGCCTCCTAACTCACCAAACGGCAACAACCTGGAGTATTGTGTGTAGGTGTGGTTAATTCGAGAGAGCGACAAGTCACCCCCAGTTAAACAGGGGGAATGACGAGAATGGCTGCAAGAGGCGACGACGTTCTTGAGACCAACCACGATTTCTATCAATCGAATCAACTTTAATTTTGGTCAATTAACTCTTATTTACTTTCATGTTGAAGTTAAGGGTCAAATTACCCACCACACTCTCTATAACACAGATTTTTATCCACATTTGGAGAAAAAAAAAATGGTAAAATAATAATTATAAAAGAAATTCTTCCAAATTATCAAAACATTGTAGGGAGTGAGGAGGATGGTACCGAAGGTAAATAAATAGAGTACGAGTGATGTGTAATATGCAAAAGATGGCGAGTGAGGCAAAACTGGGTAAGAGATGTTTATGGTGTGAAGGAGGGTGTGAATGAGAGGGCTTTGGGGTGGTATTGATATCTAAGAAGAATAGAGGTAAATAAATTTGTGAAAAGAATAAAGATAAGCATCAGGATGTGGGTGGAAAGCTGCGTAAAGGTGTTTGAGAGAATGATTTGAATGATATTTTGTGTACCATAAATGTGAATGGACAAAATGATAGGTGGCCTTGTTTTTAATTGATGTGAAGAAGTATACTTTAAGTGGAGTTGAGGTGCGCCAACCCCACTTTATAGCAGAACTATTAATCATCACGAGGGTGAACAGCAGATGGGAAGCAGCGCGAAAGTCGTGTAAACGTGATGTGAAACTGAAAGTGCTCACTCATCAGAAAGAATGGATGTGTTCAATTTTTTTTTTTAAAGAGCTCATCTGGCGACTGCCTACTTGGGCATTAGTCGCCGTATTCAACATTGCCTATAATTAAGCATCTTTAAAAGAGGATGCTAAAAAAATCAAATAAAAAACTATCAATAAAAATAAAACAAAGAAAAAAAGTAATAAGCAGGCAGCAAGCTTGGGCGTCGGGGGGAGGTCCGCCTCCCCCCCGGCGCAGCACAACCGAAAGTGCTCACTCAGCGGAAAGAATGGATGTGCTCAATAACACAAGTACTCCCATTAGTGCCGAGGAAACAAAATATTGCATCAAAACAATACCCAAACGGGCCCCCGTCCCTTCCAGCATCCCAGCCACATTAATCCACCACCTCCCTTAAACCACTTTTCTTACCCTTTACGCAGCCACTCAACGCCTCACTGGCATCAGGCCACTTTCTACAGCCACACACACAACCTACATCATCTACGCAAGAAAAACAAAGAGACAAAACACCGAAAACAACTGGAGACAGTGCTCTATTAGAGCACTTGGGTAAAATAATGGAACGAATGGTGACCAACAGTCTCACGAATTTTCTGGAGGAGAGGAACTGGTTCTCTCCCTGTTAATATGGGTTCGGGGGGAAGGGGGATCCACTCAAGCGGTTGTAACCTTCGTCCAGGTAAAACAAAAGACACTCACCGTCATTAGGGACATGGAGAAGGCCTTCGGTAATGTGTGGCACGGAGCTCCCTCTTTGCACTTTAAATACATCAAACCCATTCATACTACGTTCAAGAGTACCCCATTGTAGCTTACTGGCACATACACTATACATTATGTACAAAAATGACAGCTCATGCTATCCGAAAGCTACATATACGCACATATATTGTTATATGCCGATGACGAGACACCATTCACAAATGATCCTGAGGACAAGTGGCTCATAGCTACAAATCCTCAACAGACACAAATAACACTCTATGGCGTAAGCGATCATTACATGTCCATCATACAGATGTACTCAAATGTACCAGACCGAAACTACCCACACCCAGCCAGTCACATACACATCTCATACAAAAGTCATAGGGGAAACATTCGATAAGTCCCTAAGATTCCACATACACCAAAACATAATACAAGCAAAGGCAAAAAACGTACAAGAAGCTGAAACAAGAGCTACATCTATACAAAACACTAGTCAAACAACTCCTTACATACGCCACCCTAACACTAGTAGCTGAGAATGATATGTGGCAGGGAAAAGCACAGATCCTTCAGAACTCCGCTCTGAGTTGCACATATCGCTCTCCTTTATACTCATTGAATGCCACATTACACGAAATAATAAAGTAACCCTGCTGAAAAACATATGCCTACAACGGCTTAACGAGACAGCTGAGTGAACTCACTGGAGACCCCATATACACACTACTACACGAAAAACAACGCTGCGATGGCATTAAGACACCCCGCAGCCCTCTACTACACACAACCAATATTTATCCAAACATAAGTAAACAGTATCATGAATGGGACGTTTCCATATACTTAAGCTTCTCCTTTCACACCCATCCCACAAACCATATACACAAAAATACCACACCTCGGTGCCTGGCCACCGAGCTGATAATTTTGCCTATCCCATCTTAGGTTTATTTCCGAAAAGGATACAGATAGGCCGACCACCACTATGGCAGTGATATGAACGGCCCTTCGCAGGGGGTTGGCCTGTATAGTCTGTTAATCCTGGTACCAGGAGGATCTAGACGTCTTCTCGGTCTGATTGCAATTCAGGCAAGCCTCGTCACTAGGTTGACATGAACTCTCTGGCCTGGGAAACCTTTTGGTGTGCTTCCTCTTCGCTCCTTCTCACTGCTACTCTATTTGTTTTTTACTCTAAGACTACCCCCTCAACCTCTTGTCTACCTGCACTTGGTGCCAAGATGAACTGTTCTGAACCGGACAGAGTGCAAATTAGGGACGCTATCCCGTCACTGGGTTGAATTGAACTCTTTGATGGGCCTGGGTAAATTGTTGGTGCTCTTCCTCTTCGCCCCCTCTCAAAATTTCTCTTTCTCCACGGCTGTCTCCTCAACCCTCTCTCTAAGCATAAAAACCTGACCAGCTACCCCATACCTTGCCAGAAGAAAGGCCCTGGCATACTTACTGTATAAACCACGCTCTTTAACGCCCAAAGGTTGCATATGAACAGGCCTTGAGGTTACTTTGGCGTTAGGGCACGAATTATTGCAATGTCGGTTTTGCTCTAGTAACCATTTTCATGCGTGTAATAGGCTGACCACTTCCGTGCCACCGTTGTGCCAATTCAACTAAAAGACCGGCTTCCAAGCAGTGGCCTGAGAGCTGTCGGAGCATTCGGATTTCTATGCTATCTCGTTCGCGATATCTTTGAAGCCACAGTTACCGAGTCGGGCGAATTTCGATATTATTTTCTCCTGGGTTCGTAGACTTGCGGGTGAAAGCGTGCGTCCCCGACGACTGTGAGACCAGACCAGCGTTTCACTCTTCCACGCACCGACTACATGGCAGGAATCAGAGTAGTTCACTGGGGTGCCTGGAAATGGGAGAGGGGAACTTAAAGTTGCGTGCTAGTGCGCCCCGACTATCCCCCATCGACCCACACATGCTGCTTTTTGTCGTCCTCTGATGGGGCGCTTTCCTGCACCGTAATGTGACGTTGTCCCCAGACTGTTCGGGACATTTTTTTTTAATTTCCAAAGGCGGAGAGATGTTCGCACACGTTACCTATCATGGTACCAGGGACTCGTGGGCTATTTGGCTGGCCTCCTCCATTTTATCTTACTCTCTTTGGTGTTGGTCGGATTCTCCCACGCTGAAGCGAGCTTCCTTCTTCTTCTTGTTTCTGCTTTTATTTTATTATTTTTTTCTTTGGTTTTGCTCGTTTCTTTTGCTTGTTTGTGTTTTGGGGGATCTTTTGTTTTTAACCAAGCATTAGCTTATAAAAAGACCCCGGCGCCTTATGCTCTAGAAGGCAGTGGTCAGATGGGCGCTGGATGGCATAGCTGAGTGGCGAGGGTGAAGAGAGCCGAGTCAGACCACGGCATTTCCCTTTACTCCTTCGAATCTTTTACACCCAGAGCCCAACTCCTCTCAGAGCGGGAGGGTGTTCGGAACCCTGCCGATGAAGTATTAGTGTCAACTATCGGGGTACTCATATCCACATACCACGAAGCGGAACAGGTGCCTTTGGAACTTTATGTTCACCGGATAATGAAATAGACATAAAGGTCAGTATGACAATCGCTGGTGAGACCGAGGGCACCAGGGGCCGCTTCTCTTTAAGGAGAGGTGTCAGGAAGTATTATGTTTTGATACCAAACAGCATTCAGGGGGACCCTCGATGCTCTGGGGCAGGGAGATCTGTTCCGCGTCAGAGGTACATCAGAGGTATGTGGATATATATACACATCGGCAGGATTCCTTTAAATAGAGAGAAAGAGTGTGTGTGTGTTTGAGTGTGTGTGTGAGAGAGAGAGTGTGTGTGTTTGAGTGTGTGTGCTGGGAAGATGGGAAAGGAAAGAAAGCAGTATTGGAATTTGCTGTGTTTGATGACAAGTTTAAGTCGGCTCCTGCCGCGATTAAACCCGGTACCGCGATGTTGACGAGCAACGCCGTATCCACTCGGCTAGCAAGAGCTCTAACCTATGGGAAGTGGAAACACTGACTCCTGATTCAACGAATTTAAGCCACATAATGTGTGGTTAGTTGCCGAATGGGCTTCGTATATGGGTAAAATTCCCCAGAAAAAGAAATCAGAGGTGAAATCGTTACTCGAAACAGCCAAACCTTGTTTACCCCAGATTCAACCCCACCCCCACACACACATCCCCATTTTCCTTAGATCGCTCTGCCTGCGACTCACTAACATTTCTCCCCCCCCCCCCCAAACCTCCAGCCCCAGCTTCCATGAACCAAGTGCCCAAAAACCCTCTCTCGCCGACTGCCGCGTAGCTTCATAAAAGAATCTCGGCTTTCATTCTCCGTAATTCTCAAAGGGTGATTTTTCTTCGGTCGGTAATTTATTTCGTTTTATGCCTAACCATACATTTAAGAAAAAAATTGGGGGGAAAAGACAAAAACACACGAGCCCCAAAAGAGGGTATCTCATAAAAAAGAAAGTAGCTAAACAAGGTGATATCGTTTTCCGACTCTTGTGAGTCGCCCGAGATCGTCAACCCATAATCTCGATAAAAGGCATTTTTTAGGTGACGCAAATGTGAGGGCTCACAGACGAAGGCGGTGATCCAAGAGTCCCGAATCAAGAGGTCAATTGTTCTTGTATTCCACCCCAAACGGGGGCTTAGAAGTTTTCCAGTTAAAACTAATGCAAACTTATTTAACCTCTGAAACAATTCGTTGCGAACCGATAGTAGTGCTTGGTTCCAACTAGGTACCATACCAGGCAGATATGTTGTGAATTTAGCAGCTATAGCTTACTAATCAACCCCCCACCCCCATCCCAATCATTACTTGAAATGGTCCGGTTGATATAAGTATACCTGGCCATTTTGGGTGATCAAATTCGAGCTATAATGTACACGTTTTTCATCAACAATGATCTCACTTTTTAAGATCATATTGTGCTCGTACACACAAGCATAACATGTGATTCCCAAGTTAAGGAGTACCAGAATGCGCCCCCAAACCTGGTCCATTTTCTGAACATAAATACTTCTACTTCAGACTTAAAAGACAACAGAATTATCTTTAGTTTATATCCAAATATATTTTAATTTAGTCACCAGCTTTATACTGCACGAATTAATATCATTTTATACAATTTATTGGTAACTACAAAGAGTTTACAAATCTAATAGGCCGTAGATCCTTTACAAAACCTACTAAAGTAAAACTTTGTTTCTTTGAATACTTTTTATTAAAAAGTTGCTTATGCCATGTATGAAGATTGCGATAGTCGAATGTTATATTATTTCGAGGGCAAAGGACATCCGTGCGTTGGTGAAGGTCGATTTCCCGATCGATCACTTATATTTCTATAGCCTAGTCTTAGGCTAGAATTTTAATTACGGTGACTTATGCCTTTGAAGGCAGTCGACAGATGGGCGAATTTAAAATTTAAAAAGTCACATATATTTCCAAGTTTAAAGCATCATTATTACCTGTAGTTGTGATTCTTCCCTTTACTGAGTGTATTTTTAGCTAAATAATTTTAATTTGTTTAGTCTTGCCTTCTAATAATATACATATCTAGTCCTCCTTATTATTTTTAACATCAGGCCCTTGACCGATTAAAGTATACCTACAGCGTATGATAGCCGTCGTGAAGTAGTTAGTAGTTAGTTGTCCGTCGATTTCAGCGATGACGTCACCTCATGCCCTTAAAAAGAATAAGTTGGCCATAGAGAGAAACCTGCACAAAAGATGCTTAAAGTGGAAAGAGGGTGTGCATTTCTCAGCCCACTATCTTGGCACTCCATTGTGGAGTGTTGTAGGAGACTACCGAGTCGTCGGTCTAATAACGCTCACCTAGTGCGGGCCACCACAGCAGATTTTAGATTAGGGGTTAACTCCCTTAGTCTTTGTATAGTCAAGGACATCCACAAGACAGTGGGTCAGGAGTTGGCGAGGCAACACAGGTGGGTCATGATCCGGTGACTAATCATGTCCGAAGTAGATTAACTTCTTCTGTATTATCGGAAGCGGCGTTTCGATTCGCCTAGAAAGTGGCACATTTTTTAGGTAGGAGATTCAGGAACACATGTTTGTGTGCGTCTTTATGGGCTTAAGTTAAACTAACTACGAGGATCCAGTCACCAGCAAGAACGTACATGTAAGCAAAATAATATCGATCGAATATATGATGGTGATTATTCAAATTATTTTATTTAATGAAATAAAACCTAAAATAGGTGAACTAAATTTGAATACAAAGTGTTTTCAGGCAGCTCGAATACGCATTAATATTATTAGTGATATCTAGAAGCAATTTACCTGATAGCTTTTAGGTAGGCTGAGCCAAAAGGCCGAGTTTACACAGCTTGCAAGTGCCAATTAGGCTTAGCTTAGCAAAGAAGTGACAATCCCTGGTTTGCCCTAAAGCCCCAGGGGCCAGTTCTCTTTGAAAAGGGTGGCATGTGTGTTTTTGATGAAAACCAATCATAGCGGAAACTTTCGTGACTCAATATAGAAAGCATTGAAAGAGTGCATGAGAGTAGTGTGGAGAGACTGGTAAAGCGGTATGTATATATGGAGAGATGGGCGATATATATATATATATATATATATATATATATATATATATATATATATATATATATATATATATATATCCATTAAACCACATCGAAAGAGAAAACGGAATAATTTTTTCCTTGCAGTAATATTTTTATTACCTTTTTCGAAAAAATCCGTGCAGGGCGATTCGAACCATGCACACTGAGGCAACGAGCACCGCTTTTATCACAGTGAAAAGTATGCTACGCAGAGAACCAAAAAATTCTCTGAATAGAATAGCTTTTAAGGAACAATTTTGCAAGCTCTAATGGGGACTATGTAAGAAATAGAAAATTAATCGGGAATTCAAAGAATAAATGAGGAATAGTTAAACGCGTGGTAAATATACAAATGTATATATCTCTCAAAGTAGCGCGAGAGAATGATGAAAATGAATTCAGTAAACCACATAGAAAGAGAGAACGGAATCATTTTTCTTGCAGTAATATTTTTATTACATTTTTTCGAAAAAATCCGTGCCAGGCGCAGCGTCTGTTTTCAGTGCCGAGCTGTTTGCAATACACCACTCGGTATGGAAGATAACGCGAGGTGCCCAGTTTGGAGACAGGATTGTGATTTATAGCTACTCACAAAACGGCCCTGTGCTCTCTAGGCATTGGAATCTCAGCACCCCCTGGTTCGCGATATCTGTGACGCCACAGTTTTGGGGAAAGAAGATGGGAGACGGCCGAGGGAAATTTAAAGTTGCGTGCAATTGCGCCGCGACTGTTCCCATGGACCTACCCTACAATGGCGTGACAGTTTCAGGTTGCTTTCTGTCGTCTCCGAATTGTACTCACTCACAGGACGCACTGCAATTTGTTGGAGCGCTCGCCTGCACCTTATTGCGACGACTGCGTTGTCCCTCAGACTGTTCGGCACATTTTTGTTGAATGTTCCAGTCTGGGGGATCTTCGCGCAGGTTACCTCTACCGGTATCGGGATGAGCGGGGTACCTACCGCTATTCCCTTGTATTCAGGACTGGTTCGTGCACACAGCCTTGCAGACTATACGATTTTAATGTTAGTAGCGACTACGGGGGTAGTGGCAAAGCCATTTCGTGATAGGCCTATAAAATTAATACTAGAGCACAATACTAAAGGTACAAATCTAACTTGGAATAGAAAAATTATAGTTTGAACCAGGCAATGACTTTGCCACTCCTCCTTACTGGGGGGATGGGGGTGCGCCTTGCTACTAAGATTAAATTTTGAAATCTCAAAACAAGCAGCCATGGTTAAATTTTCTGAACTTCGCCAATTATAATAATTTTAAAAGGAACTCTAAACTAAATTTATCCCCTTTAAAAACATCACGGTGCTAAATTATAGAGTTATAGAGAAGAAGATATATAAAAATACATTTTCTGAACTTCACCATTTATAACTCTTTGGGTTTTAAAATATTCACAAAATTTCGATACTTATATTTATTTCTGAACTTCACCATTTTGTTTTTTGATATTAGAAAAGAATTATTAGAAATAACTTTGATAAAAAAAACACGTCATAACCAAACTAAGATGAAATTATCATTCAAATACTCAAAAAAAATCCCCTTCTTAAAATATAGTTAGTGATGATGATGATGATGATAATATTTAAAACTAGAGTTTAGATTTATAGTAAAAAGACATTTTTTTATATATAAGTGGTGTTTTTTTAAATTTATTATTAAACGAAATTCTAATACTTTCAACCATTTTTATGGATAATTTCTACTTAGTCTTATTCGGGTTAATAAGTTCCAAATGAATTATGCCATTCATTCCCCACTAAACGCTCATGATGAGGATCCTGTTTCTGCTGTGTTATTGTTTTTCTTCCAGGACTAATCACTTTTCTAGAACGTTTAATATTTTTGTACATACTCGTAACCCAATTTTTTTGTCTCCTCCAAAAATCCCTCTAAAAAATTATTCAAATATTTATCGACAAACGAGAGATGGACAAATGTCGATTCTTTGGCACAAGTGAACCCCTGACCGACAGGTGGTGAGGAAGCCATTGCCCCAATCGTGAAATCTTTCTTCTCTCCTTTAAATAACGATGAGCAGCGGGATAGTTAAATGACGACACACGGGTTCCTATTTAGACCTATTTACTCATGTTGAGCCCAGCTAAGGTCGCTTCCTAATGTCGTCAGCCGCAATGAATATCGCCGATCGAACGGAGTTCTTTCAGAGATTGCGGTTTTGGTGTCGCGCAATAATGGTGCTTTCATCTGCAGAACTGTATATAAAGGGTCTTTCAGCAAGGACAGTTGAGCTTTGTCAGGCGATAGTAGCCATGTTGTTAAAGCGACATCTGGTAACCTCACTGTGCACTGTTCAGTAGTACTTGGCAAGTAACGATGGAAGGTTATAGCGCTTAACAGCGTGTGCAAATCATCAAATGTCATTATCAAAATCAGTGCTCCGTTCGACAAACGTTCCGCGCATTACGTGATTTCTATCCTCGCCACAGCGACGAGGCCCATTTTTGGATGAATGGATTTTTGAACAAGCAAAATTGTCGGATTTGGGACGAAAAATATCCACATGAGATACACCAGCACCAATTGCATCCCAACAAAGTGATTGTTTGGTGTGGATTTTTGTCTAACGGAATCATCGGTCCATATCTTTTTGAGAACGAAGATGGGATTGCCATAACCATCAACGGCGAGACCTACAGATCGATGATAAACAACTTCTTGTTGCCTCAACTGGATTATATGCCTGATATGCATACTGACAACATGTGGTTTTACCAGGATGGCGCTACGTGCCACACTGCGCACGCCACGATAGACATTTTGCACCAGCTATTTCAGGGCAGGGTCATCTCGCGTGGCGACGACGTCAACCGGCCACCGAGATCATGGGATTTAACGCCATTAGACTACTTTCTTTGGAGCTACCTTAAATCGCAGGTCTATGCGAATAATCCGCAAACAGTTGATGTCCTCAAAGTCAACATAACGAACACCATCCAGCAAATTCAGCCAGATTTATGCGACAAAGTCATCTGGCTGTCAGAAAATTGGTAGGTCATTCTTTTTGGTTGGGAACCATGTCTAGGCTTTGCCTATGTCGATTGTTGCCAGTACTGTCCTGAGTGTGTGTGCTCGGGATGAATCAGCGATTTAAGTGTCTTGTGATGTTCTCGGTTTTTGTCTTACTGGATTAGAATTTTAGCCAGAAGAGAGGCGGGGAGGGTGCTGTGGGGGCTGGAACCACCTGCGACTAAGATGTTATTTACCTGTGTATGTAGATGATCAAGCTCAGGTTTGGGAACAGTATTCAGGAAATGGTATTTACAGATTGTGCAAAATGTAGTGTATTCTCTTAATGATACAACACTGCATTATCTGCAATAACTAAGTTAAATTGATTTATATTCTAATATTTCTATCATTGCAAAAGTACTCGTTAACCAAGCCCTCAGTGGCCCTCACTAACTTTAGCTAGTATTTATATTTTTATCACTGCTTTAGTGTATATTTAATCGATTCCTTGTTCTTTGATCTTCTCTATCAGAGTTTAATCAGCCGTGATTTGACTATGGTTTCGTTGATTGTCGGAGCTGGGCAAATATGGCGCTCGACCTCTATCAATAGACCTAAAATCTCACCATAAAACCTTTTTGAATTTGAAAATGTTTACCAAATTTCTACAAGATTTGCATACATTGATGAACATAGATTTCTCCAAACATTATTTACCTCGAGTGCTTCCTCTATTTCATATTGTGTTCATATTATTTTCGGCACAATGTCAACATAAGCTACACCCTGGCGCCTACAGGGTGGTCCGAGTCTTGTCAGCCCCTGTATTGTTTTCATTTTCTATTTCAAATATTGTTTTCATTTTATATTTTTGATGACCTAAAGTTTTGTCGCCCCATGTTAATATCGTTCTAATTATATATTTCAAATGGCTGAGACGAGCTCATACAGTTTGGAAGAGAGTCTAATTGCAAGATTATGGGCACATCATCGTGTGTTTCTGCCAAGATCATGGAGGATGTGGGACATGACTTCATTAAAAGATTCGGCTGACTACCCCCTCCGAAGAGGACGAAACTGCGTTGGGAACATAAACTGTTTCTGACTGGATCAATTAAGAACAAACCCAAGACAGGCCGAAACTCATCGCCAAGCGACACATGAGAAGAGGTGGAGACATCTGTGCTACGGTCACCCTCGACGTCACTGCTGCGAAAACGGTCTTCCGAGCTACGAAGAGATTAAAACCAGTAGTACATTTGTTTGATAGCATTTTTTGTTCCTATATTGTTATTATTACTTTTCAGTAAGCGTTACAAGACTTTCGGACCACCTTGTATGATGTTTTTTACTAAGCATTACTACTTACTATGAAATTCCTTGGCCATTCTTAGTCAAATGCCATTACGATTCTGTGCTCCCGCGCATTGTCAATCATTTCGACCTTCCGAAATGAAGTCCCTCTTCCACACGAAATTTCTCCTTCCTCCCAACTCTTTTTCTATTTTCTAAGGGTGACTCAAGCTTCATCCTTAGAGGCCCATGCCGACAGAAAAGCAATTCTTCCGGGACGTTCCTCCTTTAAGTGGAGGGTTTAAACCCAACATCAAGATCATTACTGGGCACTGGCGATCCTCTACTTCTCTCTTTTCTTCCTTTTACTTTATGAGCTGAGCCAATTCTGACGCTAGTTGACTTACAATGGCCTTTTAATCGCTAAATTCACTGCGGAGATGCATTATCTCGGCATCGGCGATGATCTCGGTGCACCAAACTAGACAGACAGCTTCCTTGGGAGATTTTGTGGAGAAAATAGTTGCAGGAGAATCTTTTTACTCATTGCAGCGTAGTGACATCTTAAATTTCGAAAAGTTTTTATTGAGAATAGTTTATGTAGCGCCATTTGCATGAATACCACTGTTTACAAGTAATAGATGAAGGTTAACCTCAGGTTCCGAAGATGTGGAGCGACCTCACACCTACGCCAGGCACATATAAATAATTATAACTCATTGGTCTTTCTTATCTAGTATTATAATTTACTATCATACATACTTTTATTTTCGTGCCTTAAATTTAAGAATGCGAAGGAGAAAGAAACCTTTTAAGAAAGAGAAATACACAAATGGCAGAATTCAACTGCCCACTTGTTCTAAGAAAAATGGTTCGCTTTTGGCAGGATTAAAGTCATAAAACGCTCTACTTCAAAATACCGAATATAAGGAGTTGTAACCGTCTTGATTCTTCCATAAGAAAACATATTTTTCTACGTGAGTGTAATAATCTCTGCATTATAGAATCAGAGGTGTTTGTTGGGGTTTTCATTCACCCCTAGGGCAAAGAAATGCAGGAGTCGGAGTGTGGCACAGGAAATAGGAGTGACTGTGAATATGAAGAAAGTTCTTTCACACCTAAGAAATTCTCTCCGAAGGAGACGCTTTGGGCTCGAATTCAGATATTATTGTAACCTAATTAAGATGAAATGAGATTAGAAATTAAATATAATACAACAAACTGTTTTAATGCATAATAGGGTACAATCACAGCCTGCCGACTAGTGGATCTCATTAAAAAATAAATATACTCTCCGGGGAATACGTAGAGCCCTTATCTCAAAGTTATTGGCTACTTGGTTTGATTAAAAGGAAAATCTTAAGCATGGAAGCTTTTATTTCAACTGAAAAGAGGCGGAGCCCTACATTTACACTAATTCTCCCAAAATGTAACCAATATTAGACATTGACAAACAAATTAAAAGTTTTACCTTCAATTTGAGTCTAAGTCTTCCGCTAATATGGCTATTCTTGAGAAAGAGGGCTGCTGGAATTCGATACCCCCTTATTGGCAACGTTTTGCAATCTATTGGTTAACAAAGTCGGTAAGAAGCATTTTTAAATGGGTTTGATGCCCTCTTTCACCCATAATCGTGTTCATCTACGGGTAATGGATGAGAGAAGAAGAGGCAGAACTAAAAAGTGAGTCGACCATAAATGAGCGGGTCAAAGGGTACGTTTGAAGCCCATCGGAATAAATTCTTATAATAAATACACGTAATCAGAAAGGTTGCAATTATACTTTCAACATATTGATTTTCCCACTTTCTCTATTTCGTCTGTCGATCTTTCTTTTGTCTATCTACCCTTTTTGTCTGTCTACGCCACTTTCGTCCCTCTACCCTTTTTGTCTGTCTACACTTATTTCGTCTCTGTACCGTCTTTTCTGTCTAGCCTTCTTTCTTCTCTCTACCCTCTTTGTCTGTCTACCCTTCTTTCGTCTGTCTAGCCTCTTTGTCTGTCTACCTTCTTTCGTCTATCTACCCTTTTTTCTGTCTACTCTTCTTTCGTCCATCCACCCTCTTTGTATGTTTAACCTTTTTTGTATCTCTACTTTTTTTGTATGTTCCCCTTCTTTCGTCTATCTACCCTTTTTGTCTATGTCTATCGACCCTTTCTTCGTTTCTCTACCCTCTTAGTCAGTCTACCGCTATTTTGTCTATCTACACTTTTTAAATGTCTACCACTCTTTCGTATCTCTACCATTTTCTCTGTCTACTTTTATTACTGCTCTCTACCCTTTGTGTCTATCTACCTTTAATTTGTCTATCTACTCTACTTTCGTTCCTTTACCCACTTTGTCTGTCTACCTATTTTTTGTCTCTCTACCTTCTATGTCGGTATAACCTTCATTCTTTTCTCTACCCTATATGTATATCTACTCTTCTTTCGTCTATCTACCCTCTTTGTCTAGCTACCATTCTTTCTTCTCTCTACCCTTTTTGTCTGTTTCCATTCTTTGGTCTCTCTACCCTTTTTTTCTGTCTACCTTTATTTCCTCTCTCTACCCTCTGTGGCTGTCGACCCTTATTTCGGTTTTCTATCCTTTTTGTTTGTCTACCCTTATTTCGTCCCTCTACCCTTCTTTCATCGCTCTTCCCTTTTTGTCTCTCTACTCATATTTCTTCTCTCTACCCTGTGTCTGTCTACCTGTCTTTCGTCTTACTACCTTCTTTGCCTATCTACCCTTCTTTCGTATCTCTACCCTCTTTTCTGTCTACCCTTCTTTCTTCTTCTTACCCTTTTTTAAATCTACCCTTCTTTAGTCAGTCTACTCTATTTTTCTGTCCACCCTTTCTTCGTCTCTCTTTCTTTTTTGTATCTCTACCCTTCTTTCCTGTGTCTACCCTCTCTGAATGTCTACCTTTCATTCGCCTCTATACCCTCTTTATCTGTCTACCCTTCTTTCACTCTTTACCCTTTTTGTCTGTCTACCCTTCTTCTTATCCTTACCATCTTTGTCTACCCTTCTTTCGTCTCTCTAAGTTCTTTTTCTCTCTACCCGTATTTCCTCTCTCCACACTTTTTGTCTCTCTGCCCTTCTTTCCTCTCTCTCTACCATTTTCCTCTGTCTCTCTTTCTTTCGTCTCTACCTTTTTTTCTCTGTCTACCCTTCTTTCGTATCTCTACCTTTTTTCTGTTTACCCTTCTTTCGTCTCTATACCCTTTTTCTCCATTTACCATTATTTCTTCTCTCTACCCTCTTTATCTGTCTACCCTACTTTCGTCTCTCTACCTTATTTATCTGTTTTCCCTATTTTCGTCCGTCTACCCCCTTTTTCTGTCTACCCATCTTTCGTCTATCTACCTTTTTTGTGTCTATCCTTCTTTCGTCTCTCTACCCTTTTTTATGCTAGCCTCCTTTCGTCTCTCTACCCTTTTTTCTGCTAGCCTCCTTTCATCTCTCTACCCTCTTTGTCTGTCTACCCTTATTTCCTCTCTCTACCTTCTTTGTCTCTCTACCCTTTCGTCTCTCTACCCTCTTTGTCTGACTACCCTTCTTTCGACTCTCTACCCTTTTTGTCTGTCTACCCTTCTTTCGACTCTCTACTCTTTTTGTCTGTCTACCTTTTCGTCTCTCTACCAGATAACTCCTCTATCGTGGGTGGATCTAAATTCCTCTCCTTTCTTCTCGCCCTTTTTCTTGGGTTGTTCGGAAATCTTGAGCCAACATCGATGGCGCTTTACTTCCCGCCCCAGAAAAGGAAGAGTATGGGTGATAGTGGGCGCATATATAACTCACCCCGCTGAACATAGGAATGTGTTGAGGTGATCGAAAAGTAAGTGGGTACACATTTTACGCAATACGAGTAGAAGGAAAGGGGTCCATATAACCAGGGGCTTTTCACCCCTGGTGAGAAGTGCTAGAGGTGTAAATGGCCTTTCTTAGACGCTCCCCATTTTCAGAATCCGAATGCTGCAAAGCGTCATTCCGCCCAGTCGACCCTTCTTGGGAATTCCCCTCTCTGCCTCCGTACGCTCTCGGTGTCTTAATATTTCCATTGTGTTTTCTCCACGGGCGTGGAGCTGGAGCTGGAGCCGGGTGTTTTTGGAGGAGCTGGATCCGGAGCCGGAGCCACTAAAATATGACCGGTCCCGGCTAAAAATCTGGAAATAAGTCAATATTGCAATTTTTTAAGGCAATTACCTCGACAACTCTCTCAGCCTGTTGAAGCTTCTAAAATTATACCAATACATCAAATACTCCGTTGCTTAGCCCCCACCAGAACTCTGTAGCCACCTTTATGACCATCGCAATTCCACGTGCACACCATTAGAGGAACTAAAGTACATTTGCAAGAAAAATAATTTTCAAATGCTGTGCAACAAAAGCAATTCTTATAAAAAACTCTTTAAGTGGTATTGTTAATGTGTCGTCACGTCCAAAGTGAATTTTAAAATAGTGAAATGACTTGGACAAATAGTTGTGGGGGGGGGGACTTTCTGAAACTCTGTAGTTTGGTTAAGAAATAATAACTTAATAGTGACGTCACATTAACAATCCCATTTAGAGAGCAGTTTTTTATAATGCATTTAGCGGAAAAACGCAAATCTAGCAATGGTCTCTTTATAATACGATTTCGTAAAATAACATCATTTCAAATAATTTTACGAAATTTTACTTAAAAATATACAGTATATCGTGAAATACACAATAATTTATTTGCGCAATTCACGATATACTGTGTAGAAAGTTAGATGAAGGATATTTGAGAAAAATTTGGTTTAAAATAGCCAAAGGTTAGATTAGAACTAACTAGAGATTGGCGTAATTAAAGTAGGAGCTTTGCTTCTCTTATGGATAAGTTGGTGCTAAAAATAGTTTCTCTACCCTATCTTCTCTATATTTTATATACTATGTAGTTTTACTTGTTTGTAACAAAACTGTATTTTTAATTATCCGATAACGCATTAAAATGAAGATTAACTTCATCTCAGAAATATATCGATTTGCAATACAAATTAAACTACAAAATTCAATCCTATTAATTAAGACTAAGCTATAAGTTTTCTATACAACTATATTAGTTATATTTTGAACCCCTCACTAATGGATAAAGGCTTGGGAGGAAAGTCTAGCGTATTAGACTATTTTACTGTTACTGCAGATGATAAATATTATGTTTGTAAATGTATTGTGAAGATGCTGGTGAGTGGAATTCAACTTTGTGGAGCAAAAACTAGTAGACCTCCTTCAAGCCAAAAATGAAATATTTCAAAAAGATCAGATAATTTGAAGCGCCACATAAATCGTAATCATCCTTAAGTTTCTAAGATTCTCGAAGCGAATGAAAAGAGGCATCAGCCAATACTTCTGGTGTATCAGCAGCTAAACGTCAACACTGCCAACCAGAGCTTACTAAATATTTTACCAGTTCAAAATAGCATAATAGCATTAGTGGCAAAGAATTCCCCACCTCTTTCTCTCTTTTGTAAGCCAACTATGTTAGGTTTAATAGGCGATATGGCACAACAATTCGTTTCGATCGAAGTAGTATTAGATCTTTGGTAGTTGAAAAAGCAAAGGAACAAAAATGTCCTCTTAAAAATCAACCTAAAGGAAGTTTCTTTATTTTTTAAAATGGATGGTTTTCCACGTTTAAGAACACACTCTTTTGCAATAAATGTAAGATTTATTGATGAAAGCAATAACATAGTGACACGTACATTGGCAGTAAGAGACACTCAAGCCCACCATACAAGTCAGTACCTTTATAAGCTTGTGAATGATGTTTTGCAAGAGTATGAAATAGAAAAAGATGATGTATTTTACATTGTAACTAGTAATACTGATCAAATATGATCAGTACAATTGAAAAGTTAAATAAAGACCAAGATTGGAAAGTTAAATAAAGACCAAAAGAGAGAAGAAGAATGTGAAATAGAAATAGTTCATTCTGACGATACGACTCCAAAACTGGAGCCTGATGAAACAATAGAACCTGATTATTTAAATAGTACTGCAGAAGAAATTTCAATCATCTCAAGAATCAATCATATGCGTTGTGTTGCACACACTCTACTGCTTGCCATTCGTGATGGCTTAACACATAAATATACAGCCCCTCTTTCAACCAAGATAAAGCAAGTTGTAGTAGCTTCAAGGAAGTCAAATTTGAAGAAATACTCGTAATTAAACGACGTAGTGGAAGGGTAACAATTTTAGACCAGGCTACAAGGTTGGGTAGCACATATATGATGATAGAGCCCTTACTGGAATTAAAACCTGCTCTTATTTACATGGTGAACTCAGAAATTACAATACCAGTAGCAATGTACGAGGCAGTGAAAAAACTTGAAAATGAGCTTCATCAACCATGTAGAGGAATGGCAATATAAAGCCTCCCGGAGGGCCAGGCGGACATATACCTTAAAGTCCCCCCTTCCTTGTGGAGAAAGCCGGAGAAGCGAGCCCCATGAGGAGACTCGTGGGAACGGTAGCCAGCGAATAACAGTAACTCCCTACCCTGTTTGATCTCCCCGGCACCTAGGTAGTTGGAGCGACCATCTGTGTTAAGGCAACCACCAAAGGCCTTTAAACGACGCTCTAAAGATCTAATTACCTACGAGATCCGTAGGCCCGTGTTTATGTCACCTAAAGCGGGGCCAGTCAAAAGGCACGCCGAGGAGTGTGGCGGTTGAGGGTCTCGCTAATTAACAAGCCGACTTGGGCACCTCAGTGCCAACCTATGCACTTCTCGCTCTCCCAGATGCAAACTCACCATTCGCGCTTCCCTCTGCGACCTCGCCCCTCCTCCCTTAGATGAGACGGTGGTCCGCCTATAAATAAGCCCTGGAAAGAAAGAGAGTGATTAGAATTCGATAAGAAAGAAGAAGGATCAGTTCATGAAGATCAATCCTTCTGCCAGTCAAGATTATTCGGTGAGAAGGACGTAGGATCAGCTCGTGAAGATCGATCCTTTAGCCAGTCAAGATTAGTCGGTGAGAACGAAGTAGGATCAGTGCGTGAAGATCGATCCTTCAGCCAGTCAAGATTATTATTCGGTGAGAACGACGGAGGATCAGTTCGTGAAGATCGATCCCTCTGTCAGTCAAGATTATTCGGTGAGAAGGACGTAGAATCAGTTCGTGAAGAGCGATCCTTCAGCCAGTCAAGATTATTCGGTGAGAACGAAGTAGGATCAGTTCGTGAAGATCGATCCTTCAGCCAGTCAAGATTATTATTCGGTTAGAAAGACATAGGATCATTTCATGGAGATCGATCCTTCTCCCCCCCCCCTGTCCGGGCCGAATTAACATAAATCGTCAAGTTTTGTATCGGTGCCATACCGAAGAATCCTTTACAGACTTAGAAGAAATCTGACTGGAGAAAAAAAAACCCGCTCACACTCAAGTGACTCTCACATCTCAAGCTCCGTAAGAGTGAGAGAAGAAGAACCCAGCCCTAACGAGATTCCGTTCTTTAATTACGGTAAAAATCCCCCTGAATACCCCCAAAATCTAGTTGGGCACTCTAGGTTGAAGAATAAGACACCGAGAGGCTTCAAGATTATTCAGAAAAGGACTCTTGGAGCGAAGAGCACCGTAACTCTCTCCATCTTCTTAACTTAACCAGAGGCAAGGTTGCAATAAGAAGTTGACAGCACCCTACCTCGCTCTCTCCATCATATCGCGGCGAAATTCTATCATCGGCACTACAAATACCCGAAGTGTGAGATAAACCCTCCAGCGACCTTCGGCAATCCCTGGTCCAGTCTGTCATGTGAGTTAGCAAGAACATTTATATTCATATTGCGATAGTATGAAATTAGTACGATTGACGATTTAATAGAAGTAAAAACAATTGTGCGTGAACCCGTGTCATATTTGTTGGTAGAAGAGAGTACTTTAAATTAATGTTTAACGCTAATCTAAAAGGGTCACGATAAAAATACTAATCGGCAATTGGTGCGTTTACCGGGAGCCTATTTGTATACTTTTGTCATTGAAGAGATTGTAATAGGCCTAGTTGCTAGCCGGGATAGTCTAGGTTAGCTTAGGATGAGGATATAAATGTGATTACTGTTTGTTTTTCATAGTTAAGTGTTAAATTTAAAATATATGTTTATTTTGGGATAATTCCTGTGTGTTTCCTTATATCCTTACGTGTTGAAGCGGCTCTTCCTTCAAACAACAAAATTCACACTCTTAGATCAAAGCCTACTTCATCAAAGAAGTACATCACGACCACAAGGTATTCAGCGACAAACCATATATTATTACAAAGAAAGTTCAAGCTGTAAATTCAACTCTGAGTCAGGTTTTTTTAAGGAATGGAAGTCTTTGATTTACTGCTTCTCTGAAATTAAGAGTACTGGTGGCTGCAGGTATCAAGACTTCCATGGGAACATGAGAAAATCATTTACTGGAAAATGATGTTCTATTTGCTGGTGTGTATCTGGACCCAAAATATAGATGTTTATTAACTAACGAACAACAAAGCAGAGCCAAATAGTTTGTATATAACATAGCATTCAGAATGGGCAATTTTCAAGAATGTCCAGCAGCGGAAAATGCAAATACGCCATGTTTAGGATCTAGATAATGAGTTTGATTTGGAAAAAATAATTGATAAACACTTGGTATGCAAGCAAAACGAACTTGATTGGGAAGTAAAGAAGATGTTCCGCATGTTTCTCTTCCTCAACTCTGCATTTAGTAATTTCAAATTAGAAATATGGGAGTCTTTTATTGAGGTTGTTGAGAAATTTAACCGTCAGTCAAAGTTATCAGTACATAAAGAAGTACTTAAGTACCCTAAATTTATAAGAGATGCTGCACAAGTGATTAGCATTACCAACTAGTCAAATTAGTGTGGAGCGTCTATTTTCAGGATTAAAAATTATAAAGTCAAATTTGAGATCTAAAATGAAAGAAGACTTAGTATTTTTAACCACAAATTGTTATTTATAATTTTGAATTTCAATTTTGTCAAATTTTTGGAACATTAAAAGTTAAAATTTTTAAAAGGAATGAATCTTAATTTGTCTTAAATTTTTTTTCTAATTTTTTGTTGTCAAAACTTAAAATTGTATACATATTATTTCTTTTCTTTGATTTGTATAATAAATAGGTATGTTTAAAAAGTGCAAATCAAAAATTGACATGCATTTATTTATTTATTATTGAGTATGAACAATTATCACTTCGATTACATTTGGATTTTTGAACTTTAATGGGGTCGGAGCCGGACCCGGATCCGGAGCCAAACATCTTAAAAAGGTGGAGCCAGAGCCTGAGCCATATAAGTTTCTTTGGGCTCCACACCCCCGCTAAATGGGCCTAATATCGAGGTGAATGTTAAGCCAGCATTTTAATCTCAGTGGAGAAGTGATATTCATACTTGCTTCGTCGACGGAATTCATTCAAATATTATAATTCTAACGTCAAAAGATCTTGTCCTTTCCTTCTCATGGTACCTTTCAAAACTTACGAGACTTGAGGATACTACTTACATTTCCAATTGGTCTGGAGAGGTTTTAATCCTTTTCAAACTAATAGCGATATATACTATCCCCCCCCCCCACTTCCTCGCTCTCTCTCTATCTCTAAATTACTTCAGCTCTCCTTTACTCTTGGGGAAATAGAACTAACAGAGGATGGAATTCAAACCCACTTTCGAAGAAGTCAAAATGACTTTTTCCATAGTTAAACACTAAAATATCTGCAGCTTTTAAGGTATCTGACTTAACTGCAGAACGGGACCAGGCTAAGGAGAGTTGCGTTCCCTTCGAGTGCATATTAAGCCAATTAGCCTACTTGGACTATCTAGCTTCCTCACATTCTCCCTTCTCCTACCTTCACCATTCTTTGAGAAACTGTTTCTAAAATTTATGCATAAGAGGAAAGTCAGCGGAATGGAGCTTCCAACCCCTGACCAACCTCTGAAAAAGAATGATCCGCCGAGCCATTTATCGATTACACGAAGGTGGAACGTAATTTCTGAGCGAAGTGATACTCAAAGTACAGCTATAAAGCACTTATATTTGCAGTATTGTGCAATGATTGTGGGAAGTGGGTTACACGTCTAATGGCACCGACCTTGTTCCATCCACAACAAACTTGTAATAATTGTTTCATTCCAGTGTCGTATCGGATTTTTATTAGTCGTTCGGTGTCTTTATTGATTGTTTGGCTGTAATGGAGTATTTCAGGATGCGGAATCCTCTCACACACTCAAGATGGGAAACACCATTTGAAGGGAAACACAATACTGAGAGTTTAGGTTAAACTATGCTCCCCCCTCCCTCCCTCCTCTATTGGCTGAATGTGCTGAAACCCTATCAGAGTGAGGGTGGAAGTGGAGTGGAAGTGCTTAAAAGGAGCTTTCGCCGCTCTAGTGGATAAGGTAGTGGATTTCCACGCCAGGCTACCTGGTTCGATGACAGAAATTTTCGCTAATTGCAGGTGCACCTAGTCTGAAGCGTGCGTGTCGGCAGCTACATCCCCACACATCGTCATGCACACATAACTTTCTTCCTCGAGCTTGCCGATGAAGTTTTTTATCCACACTTCCCAGAAATGGAACGAGTTGCTTTCCCTTGGGCCAGGAAGCGTTCGCACGCTAGCTGGTTCGTGAAAAATCATAACACTACCTATGCTATCCCCCCCTCCCTCTTCCGTCAACAAGGACCGTCCTTGGTGCTCGTGAGAAGGCCAGTGATTATCATTCTGGTATTTATGTATATTTTCTTAACGTGTGGGATGTTGTGGGGTGTCGCATTTAACTAACTAGCATCGACCATAAAAAGCTTAAACCAAAAGAAGCATCAACCACAAGAAGCATCAACCACAAGAAGCATCAACCACAAGAAGCAAGTTCGTACATAAGAACACGACGACCTTTACAAACTTGAACTGTCAGTCACTCCATAAATTTATTTAATATCCTGTGAACATCTATCATTATTTCACCTTCATTTCTCCAATTTATAAATAAAACCATTTAAAACAGTTCATTCTTACGTTCTCACCAAATATGTCCATTGACATGCTCTTGTAGCTTGCCGAGTGTAAAAGCTTCGCTTGAATTAGACTTTTTTGGAGATTCCGGATGGCGCAGTGTATTCACCGCTCGCTAACAGAAGACCGGCCAAGCAGGAAGCTGTTCGCACTTCACCTACGCTATTTTCCTTCCTTACTCTTTATTCGCCCCTTCTCCTTCGCCTCTCTATCTACACTCTTTATTTTCTGGATATATGACTACATTTCCCTAAAAGGAAATGTTTGCACGCGTTATAAGGTGCAAAATGCAATGTTGAAACTACTATGAAGTAATATAATAAAAGAGCCTCATTTTGCGTGAAAGAATCGCTGTTTTATGTCGTCTCCAAAACCATGTGGTTGGCCAGCAGGCGGTTATTGGGGGATCCTGGACCAAACATCCGCTCACATCGTGATCATAGGATGTTCGTAAAGTGCCCGTAACGTGTTTTTAACGCGTTTGCAACGTCTTTGTTTTGTTTTTTCTTCTCTATTAATAGTAATTGCATGCATATTTATGTTGCATTTAAAGCAAATCCTACGAGTACGTCGAGCGATGTTTTTTAATCATCTTTATTGGAATTATTATATCTCGTGAGCTTCTTATTATGTAGACGCTCTCGTCATTAGGTTTTTCTTATTACGAAACCAATTGGCATCAATCGACATTTAAAAAGATGCTCTTGGTTTACTCTTGGTTTGCTGGTATTATGTTTGTATATTGAATCACTTGTGCCCCCATGTGCTTACTTCTTTTGGACATATTCATATACCAGGCTTGAATATTTGTTCAAGTATTATTACTGTAGAACTGTCTGGAGCTGTAGTTCCTTTACCTTTAATTCGATCCTTTACTTACTGGTAGGTCTTGTTTGACTTGGGACTACTCCGATACCTACTTGGGGGCTTTCTATGATCCCGATGACCCGAACATGGGACTCGTCATCTCCGGTCCAGGTTGAATACCCCGGCGGTTAGTTAAAGGTACTTATGTTCGCCCTTCCCTTGTTTCTTTCCCTGAGGATAGAGTCCCATCTCGCCAGGCGCCAGTGGACGTACGACTGCCTCCAAATCACTTATGACCAAGGATCCCTCTACCACCTCCCACAGGGGGACACACACTCTTTGAGTAACGTAAGTAGGTTCAGAGGAATTGCGCACCCACCTGGTCCCTAGGGTTCCTTGTATCATCTTTGGTTCACACGAGCTATGTGGCTATCACATATTTTTACTTCTCTTAACTTCACCAATTTCGAACCTGTTTCTTAAAGCCCTCTAGCGGCTATTTCTTTGTTCGACTTTATTTTGTGGGTCGCTTGCGACTCTATAAGTTACTATGTCGGTCCGTAGGTCGTCGGTCGGCTGGTAACCGTTGTACTTTTCAATGTTTTGGGGGGCAAAAGCATCGTAACTATTCGGCCTATTCTAACCAGATTTGTTTAACATCCCCTTTTGAATGATATAATTGCCAAGGTCCTCCCAAGGTTAGTCTGGGAATTATTAAGAGAAAACTAACTATGGGTCGGAATGACCCACTTGTTGAGAGTTCTAAAGGTCATAAGTCAAAATGATTTAGAGCACGCGACTTTGGTCTGTTGACCTTGGTAACCCTTATCATCATCAACTGCGGGGGGTGGGGGGGCTGACTCCCTATCACTTCCTAAAATATTGTTATTTTTGAGTTATTTGTTAAATAAATCGTTACAGATACATTTGAAGATGTTTATATCCGATTACACTTTAGAAGTTTTGTCAATGTCAAAATCTACAGGAATAAAATTCCCCCCGACAAAGATCATACGAAACTGTGGGCGAGGAACCCAAAAGTGCACACTATTTTCCTCTCTCAGGTCCCCCGTTGGTCATCGACTTCTTGTGATCTCTCTCGAGCGGCCTTTTGAAAGCGATTAACCGAGGTTTTTAGGACATGAATTCCCTCTTTTCCCGGCTTTTTTAAACCCTTTTATTCCTATTTTTCTTTCTCCATTTTTAGGAAGTCTTTTTTTTTCCTAAGCACCCTTTGTGTATCTTTGAGCCTTGGTCTTCTTTTCAACGATTCCATGAATCTTACTTCTTAAGATTTTGTCCGGATTAAGTTGGCCTTTTTGATCCCTTGTGAAAATGGCGGCGCCGAGAGACGGAAGGGACTTAAGCTTCTTTGTTTTTAAAATTGTCTCTTCGCCCCCAAAACTGGGGCCTGAGGAAAGGCTTGAGGGGAGGGTATTTTGAGTGTTTTGTGTTCGTTGTATTTCTTTTCCAAGCTGGTCTCTGATGAAGTGTTTATGTAAAGAAGTAAAAACCGAGAGGAAGTCTCAAATACAAGGAGCTTTTGTTTAGAAAGTGGTGAAGTGAGTGTAGGGAAATTCTACCAATGTGAAAAAGCTTAGATAAAGAGAGAGTGTACAAATCTATATCAGTACAAATACACCTTCGCATCTTGGCAACCAAACAGCATGAACCGCGCAATGGCAGAATCATAGAGTCCATGAATGCGTGAACTCGGCAATTGTGTCAGTCACCTTGATATGTGCGAATGTCAAGGTGTTGGAAGATGGCATAAAACGTTAGTGATGAGTGTTTGAGAGAGAAAGGGTGAGCAAAGGACAATTCTATAATACTGTATCGTATATGATAGATGTACAGATGGAACAATTAGTCATGTCACACTTTTCACTGAATTTCGTTCCGAGTCACATTTAAATATGATTATTTGATCGAAGATGAGAGTTACAAATAAAAGAAATTAAGTTGGGGGAAATCTTTTACGCTATTGCAGTACTCTGGAAACATTTTGATAGATTTGTTTCAAGACAGAGTTGCCAAATTTCGCCCCAATTTTTTCCAGTTTCCAGCTTAACTTCATTTATTTTTTAATCATTAATGTCACAAAAATATTCGCAATAGCATTTGGCTATTTTTTATCACTATAATTAATTTTCCAACCTAACTTATTATGAAAAATATTATTACTTGGCTCCGCAGCACAACAAAGCCATGCAAGGCTATTCGAGGATTTATCGAACATATAAATAATTACATCATAATTAATTTACATCTTTCGAAACATCTTGAAAAACATGACATGATTATTTGGGGCAACTGTAAAAGAATGCACTTAAAAATAATGAATCAATTTAATCCACGGATCTCGATAGATTTTTTTTAATAAAAGCGAAAACTATTGAAGGTATTTCCGGCAGAAAGCTTGTAAGGAGAGATCGGTAAAGATCTTTTTACATGCCTCAGATCCTCTTACATGCCGCAGATCCTCTCACATGCATTAGGACAGAGAAAGAAGACAGCTGAGGTCGTTGGGTCTGGAAGGGGACCGAATCCCGCATATGTCAACAGCAGCTTCAACTAAGCAAGAACAGATGACAAGGGATCTCGCCTCTCTCTCTCTTTCTCTCTTTAGATCCTGTCATTTGTCCTGCTGACTTCGACATATCCCTCAGCTCTTTCTCCCAGATCATCTTCTGCCTTAACTCCCATGCTGCCCCACATCCCCACATCTACTCACCGGCAACGTGCCCCGCAGTTCTCAGACCTCACTTTTAATTCTAAGAATCCTCGGGGTACAAACAGACAGAGCCGCTGCACTCTTACATGGCACCCCTAAAGTCCGACCGTAAGACCCACGTCACTCGCATTCTTGAAGAAATCAAAAACAAGACACACCCTTTCTTCAATCTACTTATTTATCTATCTGCACATCTGCACCCCACAGTCATTTGCCCCAAACCTCCCTGTTGAATTAGCAATTTTCTTCACGGACAAAAAAGTCCGCATTCGCTCTAGCAAATCCTCTGCCTCTAAACCTTCTTCTCCTGACCCAGTGTCTCTTGAGGGATTAATTTCCCTCCTCTCATTGACAATGACCTGCTCTATATTAGCCTCAATTTCCTCTAGTCCTTAGCTCCAGCTCTTTCCTGTCCTCACCCCTTTACCTCTTTAATATTTTGAACACCCCTTCTCGTCTGAAATAGTACCGACTGACTTCCAAACGCTCTTGGACTTCCTATTCTAATAAAAGTGAACTAGAAGCCAAACAACCCCGCAGACTAGGGCCATATATATTTATCATCTCCCCTTCCTCTCAAAAGTACTTGAAAGGCTGGATTCAGCATCCCTTTCCTCCTCCAAAGCTGAGGAGAATCTTTCAAGCTACTTTTAACACCGAAGGCCCCTCTTTCTCCATACTAATTTTTCCTCCTTCATCTCTGCTACTCGTTTCCTCTCTTTCTCTCTCATATAATTGCACTTGTGTTCTCTTCCCCTTCTCCTACCCTCATTTCCATTCTTCTATTTCTTGCTAATAATTTTCAGTTTCGCTGACTGGGATACATTTGCGCCATTCAGCGGTCAACCCTCTTTTGATCCAACAAAAAGAAGTAAAGATGTAAGTATGGATATGAGGAAAGAGCAAATGGGGAACATCTTTATGGCAGACATGAGAGTGGGTAATGCCAAGGTTGTTTGCTGATGCGCTAGAACTGGAAAGAGAAAATAGAATGCTGTATAGTAGAAGGGTAGTGCGAAACTGAGGGTGTAGCGGAAACCAGAAGCATGCTAGCATTCACTTCATAGTGCAGATCAACATGGCAGAGCGGTGCAGATGAAGGCATACAACGAAACAAAAGAGAAGTGAAACTAGAAATGAATCAGATTAAAAAGAGCAGTAAAAAGAAGGTTTTACCGGAAGAATAAAGAGGATCTGTTTAATAAAGAGGAATTATGTATTATCCAAAGGTAATGGAAACAAAAAAGAATGAGCAGATTGCTGTGTGAATATCTTGGATGAGCATCAGAGAGTACTTGTAACGATGAGGAGTTTCAAAACAGATCTCAGGGGTACTGGTGACTATGATTGGCTTCGAGAGTACAACCCGCGAGCAGTTTCAGGGTTTGGAACCGATAAGTGCTCAGGAGGTTGTTCTTATCAGGAGGGGCATCGAATTTCGGAAAGAAGCTGAGGTGGATTATAAAGTGGCTAGGAATAGTAATAGTTTTATAGCGTAGTCCTGTGGTTGTAAGACCTTTGAAAGGGGGAGAGTGTTTGTAAATGGAAGCCCCGCAGGGGGTGGGGTTTACTCTGTGTAAACTGTTGCACTTGATATCCGGAGGAGCTGCAGATCCCCCCGGCCTGAGTGCAAATTAGTTTAAATATTTTTAGTAGTAATAGTATAATTTTCAGTGTTAATATAATTATTACTAGTAGTAGGTGTAGTAGTACTAATTATTATTATTAGTAGTAATTATTATTACTAGTAGTAGTTGTAGTAATAATTAGTAATCATATTAGTATTAATTATTATTAGTAGTAGTAGTATTTTGTATCATTATTATTTAGTATTATTTACTATTATTTATTATTAAAATTATTGTATTATTATTGTGCATTATTATTAATGTGTATCATTATTCTCGATTTATTATAATTATCTATTTATTATTATTATTATTATTTCAGGTATCCCCACAACGTTTTCTACCCACACTCCGTACCAGGATGCCGTTCGTACCTGCATGCCATGCTGGAACCACCAAGTACCAGGGTGTGATAATAATAGGTGATCACCAACCCTACTCATTAGTGGAGCCGCCTACCTCTACTTCTCTTTATTACATACTCACCTTACCCTTTTCACCTTGTTCCAGTACACATATAAGTTGGCCACGCCGACAACATGACTTATGTTTAAAGCTCGAGGACAATTTGGCCATAAAGAGGGGCCGGATTCGTGAAGCCCATCAACGCTTGACCAATGGAGCGATGAATGGGTAAATGATCTTGACCAATGGAGCGATGAATATGTAAATGATCTTGACCAGTGGAGCGATGAATGTGTAAATGGAGAGATGAATGTGTAAATGATCTTGACCAATGGAGGGATGAATGTATAAATGATCTTGAACAATGGAGCGATGAATGTGTAAATGATCTTCACCAATGGAGCGATGAATGTGTAAATGGAGAGATGAATGTGTAAATGATCTTGACCAATGGAGCGATGAATGTATAAATGATCTTGACTAATGGAGCGATGAATGTGTAAATGATCTTGACCAATCGGGCGATGAATTTGTAAATGATCTTCACCAATGGAGCGATGAATGTGTAAATGGAGAGATGAATGTGTAAATGATCTTGACCAATTGAGCGATGAATATGTAAATGATCTTGACCAATGGAGCGATGAATGCGTAAATGATCACATGCCTGAATTTTATGATCCTAAGGAGATTTTTCTCTTAACCTCCGCGTGTCTTTTTTTCTTTCTTATTCTACAAATAGAAGGCAATAGTGAGACTGCGCGTGGGGATCCGCCTCCAAGCGCGGCCTCGCCCTCACTAGGTGTTGGAGAGGAGGAGGTAACACGAGACACCCCTTCTAACGGTGGAGGGGCTTCCCTCCCACCATCTGCATGCGGCAAAGGGGCTTCTGCCACGCCGTTTTGGAGCCGCTCTCGGGCAGCTCAACTTCTGAATAAGACGGTGCCCCTTGTGCTTTCTCAGCGACCCATCCAATCCTCTCTTAAACCTACGGGGATGGGGGGGTCCTCCTCACCCCTTTCTATGAATCGCCCATAGACGACTCCATCTTTCGACCAATGGTAGTCCCCCTATTTTATCACAGCGGAATTGATAGGACCAACCCCCTCAGGGGGAGCAAGGGAAAGCGGAGCCCGTCGGGCCTTTCTCCTTTCAGTCTGGTATTTTGACACTGCCGGGGTCGGCTCGCCGGCCCCACTCTCTTCCTCGATAGAGGTCGGTTCGCCGGCCAGAGACTTCACTCTCACTGAAGGTAACTCAAATAAGATCCGTGGGGCCTTAGGGAAATGGATGACCACATGGAGGGCCCCGTGAGCTAGACATGATCTCGAAAGGGGCCAAGCCACGTATGGCCAGACCTTCCTTGGGGGAAAACCTGGGATCAGTTCTAAACACCAAACCTAGATCCGCCCCTGTGCAAGCTTCTCTTTACGTAGCTTGCGCCCCCGAGAACTCTCAAGGAGAGAGAGGACCTCCTCTTCCGGCTAGTGCTCCTTTGAGAGCTAGAACCTTCTCGATCTCAAAGAGAATCGGGCTGAGGTCGGTCTGTCAGGCTTAAGGGCTCTATCCGAAACTGAAAAGGAACGTATTCATTCCCCAGAAAGAAGAAACAAAGAGGACTAAAGCTTCTTATTTCTTCGCGGGGCCTCCAGGGAGGGACGGGACTGCTGCACTTTCGTCAAGCGACCAGTCGAAGATCGGCACGTCGCCAAATCACCCTAAGGTGGGGGACCCAAACCATGGCCATCTTACTTTGGAAGGTATAGTCCTTGGTGGTGTGTTTGTCGATGACGTAGCACAGAGAGCCAACTTGGGTATAGATATGGTTTTCAAGCTTTGCTCACTCATGGTCGTCCATGTGCAAAACCCAGTGTCTGTTTTGGTTGTTCTGTTCCTTCTTCTGTTTCAATATCCTGTTTAATTTACCTTTGAAAAAAATTTACTTTTGAGTGAATGAAATTAGCCACACACTCACACTACTCTGCCCCAGTTGTGAGTTACTGACATGATGGAGATGATGAATGGCTGAACAGGGCGTAGGGTGGCATCCTGAAGGATGACTTATGGCGGACTTTATGATGGGTTTTGTTAGAATCAAATGACACCATACAGGGTGCCGCGTACTCAGTGGTTTGGTTATCCAAATTGCTTCCAGCGTACGTAAAAACAGTGATCTTGGCCGGACACTCAGGGATAGAGTAGTGCATTCCACAAGGGTTGCAGATTTACTTCTGGATTGGGAGGCTTACGAGGCTTGGTTTCACACTAGGGTATTCCTCAAACTTGCTTTTTCAAGTGCCTCAAATTATGCCTTATCAATTGATGAGCAGAGTTTGAACTAGGGTGTGATTGGCAGTTCCCAGTATCAGGTGCCACGAGGCAGGATAGGATGGAGTGATGAGCTTAGGCTTCTATATTTTTTACAGGGCTACCTGCAATTAATTATCTGTTTATTAATTCGCCCATAGGAGAAATATCAGAGAATAGGTGAGATAAAATGGGTGTTCAGAATGAAAAGCGAGGTTGTCTGGCTTGATAACGCACTCGTTTGCATCCAAATAAGAGGTCTCCTGGGATTCTTTTATCTCTCTGATGAAGACTCCTAATGGCAGGTAGTTTGGATAGAAGCGTTTTCATTTCGCTGTGAGAACTCAAATGTATGCGTGTGTATCCGGCAATATTGAACAGTGAATAATATTCTGAGTCTTTATAGCATGGTTATATAGGCAACGATGTAGGACAGTGCTGAGATTCTAATGGTGGGATGTAGGATTCTGTCTGAGCTTATTATACATTGTTTGTTAAGTCAATCGTCTGCTTAGGGTTGTAATTGTTCTACAAAACAAATCGATGTAGAAATTTTGCGGATGAGGCTTACTCTCCTCATTTGGGATATATATATATATATATATATATATATATATATATATATATATATATATATATATATATATATATATATTAGTGAGGCGACACAAGTATCTGCGCACTTAAATTTTCAGGAATACTTCTAAAATATTTCGTGCCTTCGTCTGGTTATAAAACCAACAGAAAACTCGATAAATTTATATTTAACAGAAGAAATATACATACAAGAGATTTTTATCTTTCGGGTATACTGAATGGAAGGGTGTACGAGAACAATCCATACAATGGGGAAGGGTTGAAAACAAATCTTACCCAACACACCGATCAGATCTCTCTGGCTACCCTCCAGAATGTTTTCGATGATACGCAGCGACGTGAGCAGACTTGTCTTCAAGCGTCGGGGGACCCTTCCAGCATTTACTGTAAAAGAAACTGCAATATTGTAAATAAAACTGTACTTCTTTTAAAACTTTACTTAAGCTTTTGTCCATTGCATAGTAACTTTTACGACACCCTGTACTCATAAACAATGAGTACAAAGGAAGATGGGTAGAGTCTTTTGATAACTTGTATGAAAAAACGTAACAAGCGCGAATATGATTGTCTTTGAGAGTGTAAAATGAGCGGCTGCTTCAGAGTAGAGAACAAATAATTGTACTGGAAGTTGTTAGTGCAGTGAAAGGTCTAAAATAAGAAGGCACGTGGAGAAGATGTTCGGAGAGGATCTGAAATTATTGAAAGAATTGGGCTGATTATGTTAAGAAAATCTGCTTAGTGCCTTTGTTGTAAGGCCTTGAAAAGTAGAACAGTGCCCGTGGAATCGAAGAATGCTGTAGTAGTATCATTGAATAAGGAGAAAGGGGAGGGGGGGGGATATAGATGAGAGATCTGCACGGAAATAAGTCTGAGTGTTTTAGGCAAAGTCTCTATGTAGAGAATTTGGCTTGAGGGTAAGAGGGTTCCTGAGCAGGTGAGGAGGGAGGGGGGGAGATCACATATTTTCACTAGGCTACATGAACACTAATAGTGATGAGTTGTAGAATATATGTTGGGTTCCTGGATCTCAAGAAAGCGCATGTGAATAGAGATGCATTAAGGCAGGTTGTAAGAATGAATGGAGTGGTATCCTGCTAGGTGGTAGGAGAAGTATTTATGTTGTAAGGAGGTGTGCTTTAGGATCCAATAGAGTTGGAGTGGTGGAAGAAATGTTAGATGAATTTCATTTTTTTTATCTAGCGAATCCTTTCAAAGGTTTTGTGTGATGAGGGGGTTAAAAGTATGCGCAAAAGAAAGGAGTAAAGTGATTATTAATGGAAGAGTATGACTAACTACATAGACTACCGAGAATGGCAACTATTTCATCCATAACCTTGTAAAAAATATATCACAGACTAAAGGAATTTAGTCTTTATATAGTAGGAACATAAAGACCAAATGGTCAGTTACAAAGATTCTTAAAAATATCATATGGTTTTGAAAAAGTCAACTCGGATCTTTTGTTTACCATGAACGATCTTTGGTCAATTCGTTGACTCGCTTTTAAATTGATCCCATATCGATTCCAATCCGCCGTAGTGCAAAGTGTCTCGTCTATTAAAATAATATACATTTGGAATAATCTAACAGGCAAAGAGGTTTCAAGTGTGTCAGTTAATATGTTAAAATGCCTTGAACAACAAAATTTCGTATTGGCTTACAAAATACATACGAGTATATGAGTTAGTGGTATAACTATGAATACAATCCTCCACAATTGACAAAATATTGATGTATGATGCGTGGCGATTTGCTTCTATGTAGATTTTAAGACGCCCAGGATAAGAGGATAATTGTACATAAAGCCGCTGCCAAAGGTTTTTAAGACACGTTGATTTTCAGGAAATTAGATAAATGAAGGGTTTTAAACTTTTTAGTTGCATATCAATGTTAATATAAGAGGGAACTAAGAAGCAATAAATAACAATAAGTGATATATGCCGCAAACAATTAACAAAATATAGAATTTGCCAAAACATGTAAACATCGCCAATTTGTGGACAGCTGAGATCCACCTCGTGCGCGTATCAGACTTCTTTCCTCCACGGTATTGTTTCGAGCTTTAGCCATTATCATGTGACTATCAAAACCTGTCGACATGGGATATCAGATTAATCAATAAATATATAATGACATTTTGATTGTAACTTACTGATACCAGGACTTCATACATACATATCAATAGCATCGTCATTTTAGGTATTTCAAAACATTTCTCCATCAACCTCAATATAAATTAATTCTTTTAAGTGCAGAGATAGATAGCGGCGCAATAGCTATTCTTTCACTTTTCGTATTCCATGGCCCTACCTGACCTTTAAATTCCTTCACTACCTAATGGAAAGAAGGAATAAATGTATGATCACTACTCACTCCATCCGTGAAATTTTAATTCTTTACGTCGAAGTAATGTATAATCATTGTCATCGTTCATTTTTCACTATAAATAATGAAAGGGTGGCGATATAAACCTAGAAGTTCTACTAGATCAAACCAGGTACTGTGGGTGGTAATTATAGCGATGGGTGACCACCTTTACACTGAGGGGCCACCTAAGGGACGCTCTTTATCCACAGGGGGCAAGTTACTGTATTCAACAGCATTAAAAATAACTGTTAATTACGTCCCACAGGTGTGCTCGCTGCATTGTGAAGGTGGTTACTCAATGCTACCTATAATAACCGCATACCATCAGTGCAGTTGACCTTACCAGATGCCGTGGATAAATAGTGAAATTAAAAAGTGCCACTGATTGTATAAAATTTCGTAAAGAGGCGATCGTGACGAGGATAGTAACCGGTAGGTAGTCTTATTATCGTCGCATTTTCAATCGCAAAATAAGAACAGAGAAATGAAGCTGTGAAAAAGGACTAGGGCCGTTTGCAAAACAAGGGCAAAAACGATCTTTTTTTTACAGATGTAAATAATTCATGAACCAAATAGAGAATATATCGGGCCCCTTCAAGGTTCTGAGGTTTATCTTAGTACTGATCCGGACCAAGTGGTGAAGACCCACTTATAAGGTTTTACTGTCCAAGATACGAAAATCTTTCTTACAATAAAAGATGCAATTAATGTTTATAAAGAGACTATCAAATATTGACATAACCAAAATGAAGATTTCTGAAGCACTGGATCCCGACAAAACCTATCTGATCCACTATAAAGAAGAAAGTGAACTGTTAAAAAATAAGAACAGAGGAATGAAACTGTGAAAAAGGGTTAGGGCATAGTTTCTAATAATTTTTTAAAAAGCAAATGCGAAAAAATGCCCCCAAAATGCATCAAGATATCCTATAAATTTTCTGCCCATTGCTCTTACATCGGTCGTTCCTAACTCTTTGAGTCCATTGTTAGGAGCGTAGAGCATTTGGAAGTAAATGATTTTATCATGAGGTACATCACGCGGACGCGGACGCTAAAGTTCACGAGGTTTGACTAAGGAAAAGCTGTAGATGTCGCTTATCTGAATAAAAAAAGGCTTTTGGTACTGTTCCACATAAATGACATAATGAAGCTAAAAGTGCATGGAAAATGGGACAGCAAACTAAAATCGAATGAAAACCGACTGGAAAAACGTAACCAGAGTTATTGTCAATGGAAGTAGTTCATAATGGCTTTGTGTGACTAAAAGCCTTCCTCAACGATCTGGTTTTTCTCTTAATTAGAAGTTAAATGACACAAATTTATTGTCAAAATTTCAAACTTTGCTGTTAATACGAAACTAGGTACTGAAGGACACGTGTAAGCTAATGCATATGTCATGATTTTGAACACAATCAACATGGAAAGGGATTTAGGTGTTTTAATTTCAAGTGATCCAAAATTTTCGAACAATTTACTGTAGCGTCACAAAAGGCGAATAAGATTCTCAGATACTAAGACACTTTGCGTTTAAATCCAAACATATTATCCTTAGCCTGAGATAAAGCCGTTGTAATATTCATTTGACGTATGCGGTACAATTCTGATCTCTTTACATGGAAAAGAACGTTGCAATATTGGAACGCATCCAGCGTCGAGCAACGAAATTAATTCCTGAACTTTGAAATAGATCGTACGAAGAAAGGCTAAGGCGCCTCAATTTACTATCAATAGTATATCGACATTTGCGCAGCCAACTTATTAAGGCTTTTAAAATACTCAATATTTGAGTTAGATAATCGAGGGACTACTAGAAATGACGGCCTCAAACTAGTAAACAAAAGAGTTAACGTTGCGATAACACATCTCTTTTATTCTGAAGTAATGCAGAATTGAAATGGTTTACCTAGAAATGTTGACAGCTCTAGAGTAAATATGTTTAAAAATAGAATAAAGAAATAATACTTTAAAAAATTACCTTACAGATATAAAAGTTTTGAAATTAATTCTTTATCATTATCCTTTCTTCTTTGTATATGTCCTTTACATCCTAATTCCATCCTTTCCTCTCTTTTGTGTATGATCTCAGGGTCGAGGCTACTGATTTGCAATTCCGAACCCGCTTCTTCCCTGCATGGAGATTAAAATTGGCATGTATGTTGACTTGTTATCTTTATAGAGATATGGCCCCGCAAGAGAGAGGGTCATCCGTGAATATTGTTATATTTGCACCTCAGAGGATCGTCCCATCCATCCACCCGGATCTAGAAGGATTATGTTGCCCGTTGGAATCCCAAATTTTTTGACTGAGGTATGGTCACTTTAGTGAGAAAGGGAGGAAGGGGGTTGGCACCTCTGATCTCTCATCTGAAACGAGAAGTGAGGTACTAGTTTCTTTACCCGCCCCTCCACGACAATGGCGTTTCGCCCCGCGCGAATTGCTTGGAGACAGACGGTCAACGGCGAACTGGGAAAGTCATTGGGGGTGGGGAGATAACGGAGGACCGTGGTAGGAGAAGGTGGGAAGAGAAAAAAACGAATTCCTTTTCTCTCTCCTTATTCTTCCACACCCGACTTCCCCACCATTTTTAGTCGTCTGTGCAAAGGAATCAGTAAGGGTGCACGGTAGACATATCCGCCATAAGCGTCAGTATAGCGTCGTTCTTTAGAACCAAAGGTAGTTTATCATAGGGAAACCTTTTGTGCCAAGTGACCAATCCCGTCCAGAGCACAAAAGTGGGCGTCATAGAGAGACTCAATAGTGTACTTCTGCGTGGGTGGGTTATCATTTACCCTACCCGGAACTTTTTATAGAGGGTAATCTATACAGGGGAATTGGTTGACTACTCACTTGACATTAGTCAAGAGTTGGCCGACCAGAGAGCGTTTTAGCACAACCGTGTCCCTAAGTAGGTGCCTGCTAATTTAGCGAGTGAAGGTATTTGTGCAGTTACCACGGAGGTGTTGCCACTGTCGCCGTTTCGGCCATAGGAATAAATCATGTCGCTGTGCGAAGAAGGGTCAAATGCAAATTTACTTAACCAGGTAGTTTATAAACCTGTTTCGTGCACACTTAAATGCGTGAATTGTAGTGGATCGCACCCTACTTCCTCAAAGTATTGCGATTCTTAAATTAGCAGAAAAGAGGTCCTCACTGTCCTGGTTTGTGAACCGTAATTTGTATAGTAAAGCTACGTTGCTAGCTATTTCATTGTGTGTGCAACCAAGCATTTTCTAAGCCTCTCAATCGAGACAAGCTCTTTCGTCTCTAGGACCTTCCAGGTCTACGGGCATAATACGAGGGGCGGTCAATAAGTTTTGCAAATCGGTAGGGCAAAACAAAGGAAAGGGGATGGCTGTTTGTGGGGGTGTTAGGAGAAGTCATGACAAGTCAGGACCTGCAGCCGCACGCTCCTGCCTCGTCTATTTAAGAAGCAGTAGCTGATCGCAGATCATCAGTCACAATTATTTTATCAATGGAGAAGGTTGAGCACCGCGCAGTGATCAAACATTTGAGCAAGGAAGGCAAGAATGCAAAAGAGATCCATGAACGCATGGTTGCAGTGTACACCGACACCGCCCCTTCCTATGCAACCAATGCTCGCTGGAATAGGGAGTTCCGCCATGGTCGTGAGTCCCTTGAAGATGACCCCCGTCCAGGACGCTCGTCAGACGTGACCAACGAGGACAATGTGGCCCGTGTGGAGAGGATCATCCTCGAAAATCGACGGGTGAAGGTCAAAGAAATTGAGCGAGAACTTGGAATATCTGATGGAAGTGTTATCAAAATCATCCACGACAATTTGGCCATGACCAAGGTCTCTGCCTGCTGGGTCTCTAGAAACCAGACGCACCATGATCGACTTCAACGTCGTCAAAGTCCACAAAGCTAGAGTTGCGCAAGTTGCCCTGTGCGAGTGCAGTTTCTAAGGGCTCAGCCATTCCCCTACAGTCCAGATCTGGCCCCTAGCGACTACTTTTTATTCCGCCAGCTCAAGGCTGCACTGCGTGGACGCTGGTTCGAGGACGATGAAAATGGCCAGCTCACCGTCCAGGAATGGATTAAACAACATTTGGGAGATTTCTGGTTGTCGGGAATTCGAAGCCTCAGGGACAAGTGGCGCGAGTGCATTGAAGTCGAGGGTAGTTATATTGAAAAAAAAATAAAACACTTTTCCTCATATCTCGTTTCCTTATATCCGAATTGCAAAACTTATTGACCGCCCCTCGTAACTACCACTTTGTTTTGGAAATTTTCAGGTAGGTCTACATACAGAGAGTCACAGCGGTCCAGCTAGCAACATTAAGAGCTAGAGCCATGCTTCGTCTAATAAATTGGCTCTCTCTACTTCCCCACCTGACTGCTTCCAAAAAAACAAAACAAAGCGCCAATACATCTCCCAGTTGGTTGAATCGGAGGCAAAGCACAAAAAGGTAGCCCTGGGTTCTTCAAAGCCTACACTCTGCAAATGGGGCAGCAAAAAGGGAGCTTTATCCCCCACACCTCTGCCGTAAGATGGAAGGGATGCAAAAAAGAATCGATGGGTGATGTGGATGGATTATGGATGGATTGCACAAGACAAGTCCCTTGGCGCTCACTGCGAGATGGTTGCGCCATAATATCTATTTTCTCACTGTTAAAACAATATTAAAAAAATCAATAAGTTGGCGATCTGAGTAGTGAAGTGATTGTGCTGGAATGATTGAAGCGATTAATGGATCAAAAGATGGCTTGAAGGTGAAAATTCTGTGCTGATGTAAATAAGTAAAATTCGTTCAAATGAAAATCAGAATATTGGAGCTTATTATGTACACCTTGTGGAGTAGTTGTGTCTCCTCTAGGTAGCAGATAATTCCGCTGACTGGTCGGATATTCTCCGCCGTTAACGCTGATCTTAAAATGTTGAGAGTTCCTCCACCAGCGATGGGTAGTTACTAACGTCGTAGTTCTGCATAAGTTGGTAATTCTGCCATGAGATGTCCAATTGTCAGGGGTACACTGCAGTATTCGCAGTAAGGGGGGGTGATCCCTTTCAATTAGGAATTTGTGTTTGATTAATGCCTTCCCAATGCGAGTCGGCACACAAATACTTACTCTCAGCAGATTAGGCCTTGAGGCTTCCAGGTCGATAAGTTTGTGGAGATGTGTTGATAAGCTTGGGAATATGTGTAGTTTTCGTAGGGTATTGGGATGTCAGCGGGCCTGATTTGCCGAAGGGCGGCAGTCTTTGTCACTACATCTGGATTCTCATTCCAGATGACCACTACGTGTGCTGGAACCCAGCAGAAGGAGATGTTCCTTTCATCGCAAGTTGATATATATACATACGTTATTTCTTATTTCTAGCAGGATTGCATGGATGTCCGTCAGCCGTTCTAATGATTGGAGCCTGCTGAAGGAGTCTCTGAAGAATGTATATTCATCTTTACGGTGGTTGTATTATGCTAACTGCATCGCATGTTTCAGAGCATAGCACTCGGTGGTGAAGATCGATGCTGCTTTTTGTAGGGTTTCAGAGTGGATGTAATCGTCCAATATGACCGAGGATCCTGTTCCATATATGAATAACGATCTATTGGTATATGAATACATGTGTGGATTCCCTGGTGCGTTGCAACAGTCGTAAGGAATTGAATTTTCCTTTCGACCAGGAGCGTTGAGAGACGTTCCACTATGTTACCATGGTAGATCTTTGTAGTTGTTTTCCAAAATGGTATGCCTGGAAAAGCGAGTTTATATATGAAATTCATCCTTACCACAATCTCTTTCATCCGCAGCTGTACTTTTACTCCAAATGGTGGCGGGATATATGGGTTTGCCGCGAAGAAAGTGTCGACGACAACTACAATTCTCTGTGGTAGTGTTCTTTTAATACACCATCTACGGCCGCCAAAGTAAACCACTTTCTTTTTCTGGGTCAACAATTAGTAGTCGTGTGCAGAGGTCCATCTTTTAATGTGGTTGATGCCGCACTGGAGGTGACGCTCTTCTGTTGCTACCTCGGAATCTGCTTGGGAAATTAAAAAATCGTCTACGCTGAGATTGGCTGCAATTTCGTGCTGAAAACTTTCTGAGAGTCCGTTGTCGCCACGGCAAACAATGGCATGCTCAAAACGCTGCCCTCGGGAACCCCTTCTGCCTGTGAGAATGAGTTTTATTTCACGCTTCCCAATCTTACAGAAATGTACAGTTAGTTAGGAAGTTTCTAATAAATTCGGGCAATTGTCCACGCTGGCCTAAATTATGAGGTTTTACAAAATGGCGTAACGCCATGACGTATAGTACATTTTTTAAGGTCGAAGAGGACTGCCACTAAGTGTTCTCTCCTGGCGAAAGCATTACATACCGCAGATTCGAGGCGGATGAGGTCGTCCGCGTTTAAATATAATTTTCGGAATCCACATGTGATGGGAATATTTTGGATTTTATTTCAAGGAACCACGTAGTTTTGAGAACTAGTTTGCACAGTAAATGGGGGGACTAGTTTGATCTTCACCTGGCTTTTGAAAAGCAATAACTCTCAACATTCACCAGCTATCTGGGAAAGTGTTTTGCATCCATATCTTGTTAAATATGTATAGGAGGAGGCTCTTTCCTTCTTCACTCATGTGGCTTAGCAAAGCGTATACTATGTTGTCCAGGCCTGGAGCCCTGTCAATACAAGATAAGAAAGCTGTGTCAAGTTCTTTTTGCTGATCTCTCATTAAAGTTTAGACTACCTCCATGATAAATCCATAGGAGTAGACTCCCTCTGCACCTGAGTTAAGCGAACTCGGATGTTGTATTTACTCAATATAAGACTTTAGGAAAGTATCTCCCTTTCGCGTTTGCTACCTCAATTGGGTTTAATAGGGTGTTTCCGCCTATGCAAAGTACCGAATTGGGGTCTCGACTAAACTTGCCTAGCAGGCCTTAGATTTTGCCCCACGTGCGATGGATGGGCATTTTGGCATTTATTTTGGCGACGTAAGCACTCCATGAGCTTAACCGGGTTTGCTTAAGGTGATATTATATTTTGTCCGTTAATATGTAACTCCATCTTCGTCGCCTGATTCGGCCAACATCTGTATGTTCGGTATGTTTCCTTTGTGTTTCTGAGTGTAGCAGAGCATTCCGGGTTCCTCCAGGAAGACGGTGGGCGGCGAGGTAGCACTGAGCTAACTGCAATGGATTTTAGCCTCCTTGGTGTAGAATCGATGTAAAAATCTCCAGTGCTTCGTTTGTGTGGGGAAATCAATATCGCGAGGACAAACAGACGCTAGTTTGGTTACACAGCGTCAACAGTTACGTTCCATATGGTCCGATACTTTATCCTCCCCCCTCCACTTTTTTCCGCTGTCCCAACAATTCTCAAGATCGCTCTCAAAGAAGGATTACCATCAGCAGATTTCGTAGTCTGTTAATATAAACAAAGAAGGGTGGGATCGCCTTTAGAATAAAAATATATGCACAGGCTCACTGTCCTCTTCTATTTTTTAGATCTATTTTCGCCAAATAGACGTAATTTCACTTTCTCCGACGTAAACCAGAAGAGCGAATGGTCACAACGTTGAGAAGTGATGCCCTAGGAGAGAGACTTAAAGGTGGGCACTCATCTCCCCTCCCCTCCCCCCAGGGGATAATCGAAGTATATATAGTTCGATCTGGAGAAATGAAAAGAGGATCAAGGTAGCAATCGAGATAAGAAGAGCAGTCCTTGATTAAAACAGGGAATCAAGAAGAAGTGAAACAGAGCGGGATTTTTCTTCCCGAGGCTGTTCATTTGGTCACATCGAAGAGTAGACCAGCGGTATAGAGAATCACTTTCATACCAATCTCGTTCAGAGAAACCTCCTATCTCAGTTTTCCCAATCAAACCAGAGATATCCCTTACCATTGAGGAACACCAATGTGAAGTTCCACTCGAGAAAAGATTCACCTCTTGGTCAAGTCTCATCATCGAGAAGCCCGCAAGTGTAACTCAAGGACTGAAATAATCATATATCCACAATCCCCTCGCTTATATGGTCAACTCAAGAAGCATCGCTACACGCTCCCCACTTACCTCGAGGTCAGCTGTCATTCCCGAATAACTCCACCAACGTATCCTTCGCTCAGAGAAACGGACAGCTGTGTCTGAGTCAGCCTCACGCCGCGAATCATCGCATCAAAGAGGTTCTCGTTCAAGGTCATCCAGCGCCAGATTCCCTCTTAGTTAACGGTAAAAGGAATCCACCTTATTTATGTTCGTTAGTTACCATTCCATACTAAAGTGAATTTTTGCTTCAACCATCGCGTAGTACTCATTGGTAGTATTAATTTGTATTTAGATCCTGTTATTATAGCCTTAATATATTTAAAATTTTAATATTTCATTTTTTTATGTAATTAAAAGTATATTTTTGCCCTAGTTGTTTAATTAAATCCTCGAAACGCTGCAAGTAGCAATAGAGATATAATATTACGAATCCTCCCTGGTTATGGAATCAAAAGTAAAAAAATAGGTATAGCACTCTTTGAGAAAAGTGGAACGGAGTTATTCATGTACGGAACAAACGTACATACATATTCGGCCGTATACCACGACAGTTTGTTTCTGAATGTCGTTCACCTGGATAGCTTCGAAATTAGTGAGGTTAAGGAAATTTGGCCAATTCGCCCTGTCCAATCTACAACGAAGCCTGTCCCAGTTGGGTAGTCCTTCGTTGAGGAGAGAATGATTTGGAAATGGTCACTTCATTTCAAATCGTCGGAGACTCTCGAGTCGAAATTTGCCGTGAGGTGGGGTGAACAAAGAGGCAGGTCGAGCATAATAAAGTTCCCGTTTGTATATTGAATCTGATGCCCTCTCCCTACTTCATGATTCCGAGTTGGTGGTTCTCTATAAAGTTATTTAGTTCATTCCCTCTACCATTGCAGAGGTTTTCACCCCACTCCGGATTACAGCTATTAAAGTTCCACATTAGAATAAAGAAGGTAAGTAATTGTGAGATTAAATCTCGTAAGTCAGCTGTTGGGAGGGGTTATGTGGGTGGGACGTAGATATTTGCGGTTGTATACCGTTTCCTGATATGCAGGATCATGGCAATCGCTTATAAAGGCGAGTTTAAGTTGGGTGGTAGTATGTAGACATCCTGATGGGTGTAGATGGCACAGCCACCAGATGTGTTGCCGTCGATTGGAGCTGGGGTGGTTACACAAGCTTAACCAGGTATTCCTAACATAGACATAGTTTCCTGGAGGCAGACGCAGGTAGGGCCCTCGTCCTTCACCGAAGGCCTTAGTTCTTCCCAGATGACTCTGATTCTGCGGATGTTCCACTGGATTAGCTTCACTATTATCTTGATTATATTCGTGAAGTGAGCAGTTTGGCGCTAACAGAAGTCGTGGTGCCCTTCGATTTATTAAGGGCTTGTGGCCACTGTAATCTGCTGTGGACTGGTCTTTTGAATCTTGTAACTTCTCTATTATTTGTTCCTTTGCCGGTATTTTAAGCATCTGCTGTAGGAAATTGCGTTAGTGCTGAATCCATAGAGGAGAGAACATGACTGTCAGTGGTCTTCTCCGAGCTTAAGTGCGCTCGACCGGGGTGAGGGGCGGTTCCAGATGGATCCTGCATGCCTTCCGTTTCCCTGTAGTCCACCTTTATATTAGGAATCGTTTCTGGTTAGTCGTTTTTGTTTCTGGTGCGGGGGCCGCAGCACTGTGCGGAGCTGACCGCAGTTCTTGTTCTAGGTGTGGGGGAACACTCTTTAGGAAACCCTAGAAGTCTATCTTTTCGGGAGGGGGTTGATGGGGTCAGGGAAGTTCTATCCGCGGCTCTAAATCTTTGTTCGGGATTTCGAGTTTTTAACACCATGATGTGTGGGTTTGGACGCTCTGCTTGTTTCTACAACGGACGCGTACGAGTTGTTTCCAGTTCCAATTTTGCTCTGCGCCTTTTCTCTAGCCTCTCTGAACTGGAGGTGTTCCTTTTCTCGGAGCGATACAACCTCATCTTCGAATTTGTAATTGTTACAGCTTTTTTTTTATGCTGGATGGGGCTACCACAGTTTGCACATTTTGCTGTGCATTTTCGATCGAAAAAAATGCTTTCCTCCAAAAAATAGGAGTCGTACGTGTCTTCACTGAACAGAACCCACCCCCCTCTCTGCCTTTCACCTCTCTAAAGGAAAGCGGGACAACTATCTCGGTCCGTGTGTCTAGATCTGATGAACTTGCAGGAATTCCGTAGTTTTGCTTTTGATTGCGCATTACTTACAAAGATCATTACCATATAATGTCTCTCAACCCAACCCTCTCTCACCCACTATATCTCTCCCCTCTTTCTCTTAACTCCTCTCCGTCTCCCCCCTCCCTCTCTCTCCCCGTAGGAGGTACCCCGTGTAGTCTATTACACTAAGTACCTGGAGGGGCTGCACGTCCTCCTGGCCTGAGTGAAAATTAGAGAAGTCCTGTCTTTGGGTTGATTTGAAATCTAGACTCGGAAAGTTGTTGGTGAGCTCTTCCCTCACCCCAGGCAGCACTACTTTACCTTTTTATTGATATTATTATTACTATTAGATATTATTATTAGCATTATTATTGTTATTATCATTCTTATTATTATTTATTGTTTTTCTTATTAAATCGTATTATTTATATTATATTTTATTTTTATTATCATTACCAGGCGATGGCTTCGCGCTTGCATTTCGCTACTAAGATTATAATTTAAAATCTAAAAAAAAAGCAACCATGGTTAAATTTATATAAATTTTCTGAACTTTGCCAATTATAATAATTTTAAAAAGGAACTCTAAACTAAATTTCCGCCCTTTCAAAATTTCACGTTGCAAAAAAATAGTTATAGAAGAATAGAAAAAGAAGAAGAAGATATATATAAATTAATTTTCTGGACTTCACCATTTGTAATTCTTTGGGTTTTTAAAATTTCACAAAATTTCGATACTTATATTTATTTCTGAACTTTACCATTTTTTTTTATATTATAAAAGAATTATTAGAAATAACTTTGATAAAAAACATAAGTCATAACCAAACTAAGATTTAAATTATTATTCAAATACTCAAAAAATCCCCTTCTTAAATTATAGTTAGTGATGATTATAGTTAGGTGGACTCTTCTCACTGGGAGAGAGTTCAGTCAGATAGCCTTGGTGCTAATAGTATTGAAGGGCGGAGTTCAAATCTCCCCCCCTCCTCCTTACTGATTTGTCACCCAAATGACCCCCCCCCACCTCCACCCCACCCCTTGGTCAGTGACCCCTTTTTTCGAAGGAATCAGTGCCTGCACACACACTTATTGTTTGTTGCCAATTGTCCCATCCTCCCACCCCTAGCCTTGGTCAGTGACCTTTTTTCGAAGGTCATTTGTTTGCAAACAAATGAAAACATATGATGCGATGAGATGCTTATCTTTGTTTAAACATTTTTAGTGACCTTTTGTTCGAGCGATGGTCCATACCGTCTGCGACACATTTGACATTTTTAGATATCGGAAGATTAATCAAAGGATTACTAATGTCTAGACCATATTTAACATATCTGGCATCTGTTTGTCGCAAAAAGCCCCCCACCCCCACAAACCTTCCACCACCACTCCTCATCTGTTTGTAATGGATCCTACCCCTACCCTCTCCCTTATTTTTTTGTCGCCAAATGTCCCCCCCCCCCACACACACACATCTGTAGAGAGGTACAAAACCCATTCGAATTCTTTGTTATTTATCATTATAATTCATAGCGTTTGCTGGGAAGAAGACTTTTTTCCTCTTTGTTTATGAACTTTTAAGTAAACATAAGAATATGGATCCATTAACAGAAGATCAATGATGTTCATGTGGTGAGATATGTGACTTTCTTCAACATTTCACCCTTTCGCAGTTGACAGTTTCGTTCACAAAGTAAGTCGTTTTCTTTTTGTAACTTTTCTAAAACGTTGGCGTTCTTTTTGTAACTTGTTTTTTTTAAAGTCAAGATTGTTATAATGATTTATTTTACATTTTAATTCAAATATGCATACATTTTATACAGATAGAATATATCGAAAATAAAACATCCAATTCTATAGTCATACATGGTATTTGGGGGGTAAATATCCAGGGAAGATGAGGAAGGAAGGGTAACATAAAAACTCTGACTTCATCTTTACAACTGATAAAAAAACCTTCCTCATCTTCTACATTTATATAATTTCACGAATTCATGTGTTCAAGGTTAGTGGGTATATCACATGCCTTGACGTATGAGTTAAACGATTTGGGGTACCCTCGCCATTTTACTAAATATCGCTTTTTTTCCATTCCCTTTCGCTTTAACTATCTTTTCCACTACATATTTCTTACGGGAGTCAAACTTTACTTTCTGTAGTTCTTCTTCATAATGTTCTCCATTTAAATCTTCAATATAAAACAGGTGTAAGAGATTTGAAATCCTATATATCATGTAGAATTCCTCACTCCACCCTACCTCGTATCCTTTTTTTTTAAATTACTTGAAAGGCTTGATATTCGAACACAATCACCGATCTTATATAGAAACCTCTTTTTTTTAACTTCAGCTTTCCGATTTGGTATATCAACATCATTTATAACTTTGAACGGTGTGTTACCAATCATTCTATGTGCAGAATTATTATAAGCCCTTGCAAAATCATCAAGCAGGTCGATGTATTATTTCCATGTATTATTAAAGGTAAAATATCTTAAAAGTCTTTCTTTTATTGTTCTCTGTACACACTCTACAAGACTAGCTTTGTTTAGAGAGTGAACATGATAAATGCCGATATTATATTCACTCAATAAACCTTTCATCTTCTTTCTTTTAAACTCACCTCCATCATCAGAACATATATAGCCTGGAATCCATTTGGTTTCTTCTATGAGATTTCGTAAAGCATTTTTTACCACCTGTTTCCGTCTTCTCCTTTAAAGGAATTAGCCAGAATATACGTCAATTTCAAAGAGTATGCAACGTAGGCCATTATTAAAACTTTCAAACTTAGACATAACAGTTGCCAAATCTCATTTGAACCTTGTGCATTTACGTGTTTTGTCTTGAATCTTTTTCGCACGGGCTTGTGTAGTGTATAGCTATCCAAACCTGACAAAAAGCTTTCCATATCAAATATTTTAGCGATCTTTTTTACAAAATGGAATAGCCGATTTACCCCACCAAAAGATGTTGACAAACTCGGAGATGTATATGAGCGTAACAATCGGGGGTTCATTTTTAACTGAATATCTGATTCGTTTACACTCCTATATAACTATTCAATAAAGACAGCTTAACTTAAAAATCCAATTTTATTTTACATCTAGGTTAAAATACATAATTTTAATTAGAATTTCATGAATGTCCGCAACGTTATTACTTTGTACACATTTACTGATTCTCTGAATCAAAATAGCTGGGTTAATCCGGTCAGGAAAACGGTATTCGATATGCAACGGATAAAAATTATCAATGTGTATTTTTAATCCAACTTCATATTTTTGAAAATTAATATCAGAATTTTTTATGTGATCTAGAATTTTAATAAACATATTTGTTAAGGAATTATGCTCTAATAAAAAAATATTTTTATCTGGGATGAACTTAAATTTTCTTCTTGCAAGACTTGATGACGCAGACTGGTGACACTCCATCCTCTGGACGCCCATGGAGAGACTGATTGATAGATAGATATTCTATTCAATTTTCTTTTCACGGAATGGTGACGTATTCGTGAAGATCCCTGAGGACAAATTCTTTCACAAGTTCGATACTGCTCCCTCTCTTGTTGAGAAAACAATGGAACTCATCAAACGACGCATTTACTCGTCATCAACTCGTCTTCAAGTTTTAGAAAAGTATTGACTTCATACTCCTTGTACAGCGTATTTTTAAATCGTGTAAAAATGAACTCTTCATCCCTTTTACAGTAAATACCGAAATGTATACTTGAACATAGACTGTTTGTATGTGCCTCACTATAAACTTTAGCTGTTCTACACCGTAGTCCTTCACCAGTTGATCTACATAGGGGAAAGTTTCTTGTATTAACCTGTCTATTACCCCAAACACAAGCCAAAACTCATCCACACTAAGGAATAATTTATCGTTATAGCGAGTTCTTCCGTAGGTATTTTCAAAGATCACTCTAACATAATCTGATTTTGTTCTAGTAATCTTCAAAAGGCTGAATATATTAATTTTATATTCTTGTTGTATAATTTGCTTCACCTGGAATCGAGACATAGCTTCTTACGCGTAAATGTTCCAGGGAATCTGGACAGCAACTGATACAAAGTCAAATAGGATAGGGTTTCTTTGACACGATTTGAGTATTCATGAATTGCCTTGTGTAGAGTTGCCACTTAACTTTTTACAATCCCTTGATTGGTCTGTCTAGTTGCCATCTTTCAGCGGTTAAATTGATTAATAATTTAACCAGTTCCTTAGTTTTAACTGTTGACGATAAAGAGAAGTACATACGACATGTGTTTGCGCGAACCACTGAGCTTGGTGTAGAGGAAGCTGATGTGTGAGTAATATTTTCTAACTCTTTCCGACGTTGCAAATTTTTTAGGATAGATTTAGGAAAATTATAAGATATTAAGTTTACTTTTACTTAGTACCAGAAGGTGGGTGGTGATCTTTTCCACGTTCTTGCTAAATCATTGAGTAGGTCGATAATGTTAGATTGTGGAAGTCTTTTACCGTCGATGGTAATCACCCCATCCTTACCCCAAATGAATCCCTGTGTATCTTTTAGTGTATGATAAATTAATCTACCTCTTTCACGAACACTAGGCTCTAGTGTTTCCACTACTTTATCTGTAAAACCTTCATTTTATCCTTGTTACTCTCATTAAATTAAACGGTAGATGTGTTCACAACCTTATCATACTGTTTCAAATAGTTTCCAACGTGTTCTAGTAAAATATAACACGTCTATTTGGTGGGATGTGTGACTTATTTAGTACAGTAGTCAACTTTTTCTCCAAAGATAAAGGCATTTCTTGTGATAGGATGAAGTTTGAGGGTACTTCTCTCTCATTTTCGGGATAAACAATAATTTTTTCATCTAAAAAGGTTGGAGAGGATAGGTGCTATAACAGAGAATAGGATAGGTATAAACGAATCCTATTCTGGATTCCCGCGAGGAGTGGTTGGAGAGAAGGAGAAAATGGAATATGTGATGAGGGTGAATCAGGCTGAGGAGATAAACATACAAATAGACAACATCCAAAGGAACCTGGAAAGCGTTTTAGAGCAAAGCTCTGTCTAAACAGGTAAGGATTTCTTCCTGCGATTAGTTATTTTTATATATATTATCACATTGTACAATGAATATCAAGTCAATAATTTCTAAAGCTTGAAAGCGATAGTAATAATAATAATAAAAAACACCCCATTAATTCTGATCATATTTTCTTCCTTTTACAGTCTATGGGGAAGGTTTGCTCAGAGGATTCGCAGTATGAAAACGGTCATCTGTGGTTTAGATCATGATGTAATTGACATGATTAAAAACGATGACTTCATTGTAAACTCTTTGGATGTAGTTGGCAATGCATAGATCGCGAAAGTGGAGAATGCTGAACATATAGAAATTGAGTCACATGTAACGAATCTTCCAATTGCAGGATTCATAATCGCCTATGCTCGAATCAAGCTCTATGGCCTCCTAGACTCGTTGGGTGAACGGTTTTTGTACTGTGACACATACAGTGCCATCGTCATTGCTAGGAAAGATGATCCACAACCTCGACTTGGATAATTCATAGGTGATCTCATCGATGAGATCAAAGACGCGTACGGTGCCGAGGCGTATATACATCCATTCTGTTCTATGTTTCCCACATCCTATTCGGTATGTAGCCAAACGACGAGTGGGGTGAAGTATATACTTCGTGCTGCTAAAGGATTAACCATTAACACTCAGGCGAAGGATATAATAACCTACGATGCTATGAAACGCCTAGTTGAAGCCGATGATGATAGAGAGAATGTTGTTAGTCATATTTCTGTACCATTTATGGGTTTCAGAGCCGAGGAACACGGTGAAGTGAAAGAGGTGAGAGGGGAAAAGGTTTTGAGAAAGACATTTTGTAAACGTAAGTAAAGGTGGTTATTGAACCATATCTTTCGGTTTCAAAAGGATCTTACATGACATTTAAAAAGTTACTATACATTGAAACCCTGTCAGCTATTTTCAGCTCTTAAAGTATATATATTTTAATCATTAATAATAATTCTGATTAATATGAATAAAATAAAGATAAAATAACACGCGTTTAACTTCCAATGTTTTAAGTTATCTCCAACTGTCAGTGAGCTGATGGAAATACCATGAGAGAAAGCGAAATAACAGGGGTTTTGTGTCAAATATAGCGATGTTCACTACTTTTTTACCATCATTCACCGTGTTAGAATGTAATATGAAAAAAACTTATCCACCCATGTAATGTGACGATCGGATAAACTCCCTTCAAAGAAAAACTGATCCTTAAGCTCGTTTTATAAATTTTTAGCCGATGATTAAATCTTCTAAATCTATTAACTGGGTACTTCATTTCGATAAAAAGGGTCACTGACACTGACAAAGGGCGGTGGGGGCGCGCATTTTTGCGAGAAACCAGTAAGGAGGGGAAGTGGAGAGGTGAGACTGGGACTCCACCCCACAATAATACTGATGCCTCAGTGGACTGAATGCCATCCTGGGATCACCTAGCACCAGGGTAAGAAAATAATAGGTGATGACTCACCTTACTCGTTAGTGGACGCGCCTCTCTTTATTACATACCTTCCTATCCCTTTCCAAACTTGCACTTCTTTACCGCGAGGTTCCTATCTGGTGAAAGGGCTGAAAGTCCGATAGCCAAGGGGTGTGGTGGACACATAAGGTGGCTACGCCAAAACCATCCTCTATGGTTAAAGCTCGAGGACAATTTCGCCTGAATGGTGGACTGGGTTGGCAAAGCACATCAACGCAGAACTTGAACCGAGTTTGTGTAATTGATCAATTTCTTCAATTTCTGATCTTTGGAGACTTCTTTTCTCTTAACCTCCCAAGGCATTGAGAGATCATAATATCTACTTCCATGTGTCCTTTAATTTAATCTACCACTATGGTGACTAGTGAAAGGAATAGTGGGAACGCGCATGGAGATGCGACTCCTCGCCCTCCCTAGCTGTTGGGGAGAACGAGGTAAGACGAGACACCCTTTCGACCGGTGGAGGGGATCCCCTTTCCCCATCCGCATGTGGTAAAGGAGTTTCCCCTTGCCATTTTGGAACCGCTCTCGGGCAGTTCCTCCACTCAAATGGAAGTGCCCCTCTAACCCTCTTCTAACGGAGAGGAGGACGTTTACTCATCTCCTAGACCTACAGGTGCGAGGGTTTCTCGCTCACCCTCTTCTGTGGACTCGCCCATGGATGACTCCATCTCTTGACCAATGATAGGTTCCCCTTTCCTATCACAGGGTACTGCCAAGTGAGAGTAGACAGGAGGCCACAAATTGATCGCTCCCATGTGAGTTATTCGATAGGGGCAACCTCTTTTAAGGGGAAAGGGAAACTGGGTCCTGTCGAGGTGTGGAAGTACTTAGGTTGCTGATAGGGTTACTGCCTTATTTTTCTACGATTCTTCGTTCGTTCGATGCTTGACTAAGGATGTGACTTATATGCATCCACAACTAAGTGTGTATTGCAGAACGTGGACTCGATCGACTACACTGGTCTCCTCCTAGCGACCGGTTCCTTCCGCACGTCCCCCATTGAGAGCCTACTTGTCGATACCCGTGAGATGCCACTCGCTCTGCGCCGTACACATTGCAGTATGCGCCTGTACACACGAGCTCGATGCCTCTCTAAGTCGTCAATGGCTCTCAATGCATCTGCAGCCGATTACGATGGTGTTTATGCCGCCGATAAGGCCTTTTAGTTTAGGGCATGGAAACTCCCTAGAGAGCTCGTGTAGCTCTTGGTGCCTAGGACATCACCCTGGAGGGTACCAACTTTGACAATTTGTCCTCATGTCTCTGCTTTCAAAGCTTCCACAGCGCCGGGATTATTGCATTTGACCTTTTGGAACATTCTTCCTGTCACGCTGGATCCGCGCTAGTGTACACGGACGGCTTCAAGTCCATGGAGGGGTCGGCTTCCAAGCCGTGTCCACTCTGTTTGAAGTCAGCGGGGATTTACAAGGAGCTGCGCCTGTCTTCACATTCTTGTTGAATATCCCACTCTGGGTGATCTTTGTCCACGTTACCTGTACCTGTACCGGGAGGAGTGGGGTCGCTACAGCTCGTCCCTGTTACTCGGAATAGATTCGTGCACACAGACTTTTAGACTATCTGAATTTGGGAGGAGGATAGCCTCCATTTTTTACTCTGCTGTTGGTCGCATGGTCCTGCGCCTGGGAAGGCAGACCTTTCCCCGACGGCGAAGCGTGCTTCCATCTCCTTGTTTTTGCTTTATGGGGGTAGGGGGGGTTGCTTTTGTTTGTCTTGGGTTTTGTTGGTAGTGTTTTTTGGTGGTTTTGGAGTATTGAATTATTTCTTTTGTAATATAGTCTACTATTAGGCTTTAAGACTTTGACGGCAACTAATGTTCTTGTAGGCAGTCTCAATGGGCGCTTAAAAAATCTTTAACACTCTCTTCCAATGTATCTCTCCGTCTCTCTCTCTCTCTCTCTCTCTCTCTCTCTTTCTCTCTCTCTTTCTCTCTCTTTCCTTTTCTCTCTTTCTCCTCTCTCACTTTAACCCTTTTCTTAACCCTCACTCTCTTACTCTCAAACTTTTTCTCCCCCTCACCTTCTTTCCCTCACCCTCGCTCTCACCCTCTTTCTTGCCCTCTCTTTCACACACAGACTATCTCTTTCTATCTCACCATCCCTCACTCACCCTTTCTCTTTCACACTCTCTCTCCGTTTCTCTCTCTCCCTCTATCCCTTATTTCACTTTCTCTCTTACCTTTATTCTCATTCACTTCACCATCTCTTTTACACTCTAGCATAATCTCTCTCAACTGCTTTCACCTCTCTTTTCACCCTCTCACAAACATTCTTTCACTTTTTCTCTCTCCCTCTCTTTCTCTCTCTTTAACCCTCTTACACCCTCTCTCTTTCTTTCACCATCTCCCTCTCACCTTCTCTCTTTTTTCCATCCTCTGCATTACCTCTCTCTTACCCTCTCTTTCACACACAGACTATCTATTTCTCTCTCACCATCCCTCACTCACCCTTTCTCTTTCGCACTCTCTCTCCGTTTCTCTCTCTCCCTCTATCCCTCATTTCACTCTAACTTTCAACTCCTTCTCTTTCTTTCACTTTCTCTCTTACCTTTATTCTCATTCACTTCACCATCTCTTTTACTCTTTTTCATAATCTCTCTCAACTGCTTTCACCTCTTTTTTCACCTCTCACACACATTCTTTCACTTTTTCTCTCTCCCTCTCTTTCTCTCCCTTTAACCCTCTCTCTCTTTCACCATCTCCCTCTCACCCTCTTTCTTTTTTCCATCCTCTGCATCTTAACCTCTCTCTCTCTCTTTTACCATGTCTCTGTCTGTTTTAACCTTTTTTTCTCCCTCCTTCACCAACAATTTTTTCCCCTCTCACATTCACCTTCTCTAAATCACTTCCTCCCTCTCTCTCACTCATTTATCCTGCCCCAACTTTTTTCACTCTCTCAATCTCTTTAACCATCTCTTTCTTTCACCAATGCTCCCTCTCTTTCACCACCTCTCTCTATCTCTTTCGTTCTCTCTCTATTCTTTTCACCTTCTCTTTCTTATAACACACTCTTTTTAACCATATCTCTCTTTCACTCTGTGTTTTTTTAATCTCTCTTTCTTTAACCATCTCTCTCTTCCACCATCTCTCTTACTCCTTCACAATCTCTGTCTCTTTTACACAATATTTCTTTCCTCCAATTCTCTTTTTAACTATCTCTCTTATTTTCACATTCTCTCTTTCTCCCTCTCTCTCTATCTCAATCTTTCATTCTCTCTCTCTCTCATTTCCACCTTCTTTCTCTTTCTCAATCTTTCTCTCTTTCTTTCTTTCTCTCTCCTTTACCCTCTCTCTTTTTCATCGACTCTTTTTTTTAATCCTCTAAATTTCACTTTATCCATCTAACCCTCTTTCACTCTCTCCCACTCTCTTTTAGCCATTTATCTCACCCTCATTTATCCTCGTTCACCCTCTCTCTCTCTCTCTCTCCCTTTCTCTCTTTTGCCCAATAACACACAACTATGAAATAATAGAGCCTCCCCCATTCAATATCCGCATGGTAGATGTTCAACCTACCCCGATGTGGCCAACAATATGAAAACAGTACATAGAAACAATAATTTGTGTCAGTGGTGTTTTTCTCTCTATTTCGCAGTTTGATTCCGGACCTGGAGTTTAATGGATCGAGCACAAGCGTAAAATTCACTGCAGGATATATGTAAGTTAGGAATTCCTTTCACTACTCTTTATTCTACGATTTTCAGTGTTTAATTTTCTCCTAAGGAGATTACTCTTTGGTCTTTGTAAAGAGGATTACTCTTTGGTCTTTGTAAAGAGGGCGAGGAGGATATGAATATTACCTTACACATAGGGGACGAGATTCGAATCCCATTCAATAAGCGCATGTCAGCAATTCCTGAAATATTAGCAATCGAAAAGAAATATCAGCGAATTTTCCCCCTGAATTTTAATTGCATTCCCAGAACGATAAATTATAACAAACAAAGTGAAATAAATCAATAAGAGTTTCCAAATGACGTGTAAATTTCACCCAATTTGAAAGATGTCCACAACATTTCTGACTTCACCTAAAAGCAAGTAAAATCACCCCAAACTCGAGAAATCCATTAAATATAAATATCTGAAATTAAGAAAGAGTGAAAGCAGAGAATAAAACGGAGGCAAGCGAAAGAGAGCCGATCATGCTGAACCACTCGCTTCTTAATCTCCCTTTCTTATCTCGCTTGAGGCACTGTGTTCCTCGTAGATAGAGCCACCCCGCCAATCTAAGGACATGGCTGCTGCTAGTTAGGGCCCTTAAATGTCGGAGATGGGAGGATAAATAAAAAATGGTATTTTCCTTGCACGTTTCTCCTCTGCTTAAAGAGCATTTATTTTTGTCAAAGTAAATAGGGGCAAATCTCCTTCAGCGATAGGCAGAACCTCAACTACCAATTATGCCCCGTCTGTCTCTTTTTTAGATCCTGGTAGATAATTTTAGCTTCCACTTACCAGATGTGAAAATAGCCCTTATTGAATTCAAATATTAAAGTATAAAACACTAATATTAACAATACGATAGGAATACGTAGTATCGAAAGGTGAAGATACAAAGAACTATACTAAATTTCTCTGGCAAATAGACATGATTGTAACAAACATAAAACAAATATGTGCCTTCAATTTCCTAATCTAAGCGGAAGATTTATGTAGGACTGTTGAGCAGGATTACTCTTGACCCCAGAGGTCATGCTAGCCGAGTGGATACGGCGTTTGTCTCCCAACTTCGCGGTACCGGGTTGGATCCCGAATCCCAGGCATGAGCGGACAAAACGTCAGCGCACGGAGAGATCTGGCTACCGACTGGTGGACGCCATGTGCTCAGCTCCTGTATTCGGGTGGGTAGATCTTTCACCTCTCACTTCACGCATAGCCAATTGCCACACTGCTTTCTTTCCTCTCCCGTCTTCACAGCACAACACACACACACTCTCTGTTCCAAGGAATCCTGCCGATGAGTATCTATATCCACGTACCTCTGACGCGGAACAAGTCCCTCTCCCCCGAGGTGACGAAGGCTTTTCCCTGAACGATGTTTGGTATCAAAAACATAATACTTCCTGGCACCTCTTCCCAAAGGAGGACCGGCTCCTGGTACCCTAGGGCCGACCAGCGATTGTCATACTGACCTTTATTTAGATTTCATTATCCGGTCGGGGATCCTCCTGGATCAATTAAGGATTGGGGTCGACTAACTAACTCTTGGCCGTTTTCTTGAAATTGTGAAATTTCAAGCGGCTTGGAATTGATCCTAAAATAATTTAGCTTTTCCTCACGAATATGTGTACGAGGTGATTTACCTCCGTTAATTGAATAAACAAACCTATTTATTTGTACATACAGAGAGTTTAGAAATCTAATAAATCGTAAGGTCATTTAAGGGCCAAAATATCGTGGAAATTGTAATTTCTTTAACCAGATGGTGACTTATTATTCTAAACTAGCAGGATATCCAACCTCTCCCAACAACACAGAAGAGTTGTAAGGAAATTTGCTGTGTATCCTAGGTTAAATGTTTAGGTGTGTTGTTTTTATTTGTGATTGTAAGCTGTTTGACGTATGAAGAGGTTTAGGCCATGTTTGGATGATCATTTTTGGATAGTGTTACCAAACTTAACGTAACCTTTACACACAAACTTGGAGTTTTCTAAATAAAGTACTGAAATTAATTTGAATAGAAAATTAAATCAGAATCTTCCTGTCACCAAAATTTACATAATTTTCCAGTAATCTATTTTCATCAAGTACTTTTTGTATTATTTATTGAATACTAAAGTAAGAGCACTGATGAAAGTATATGGCGTGTACGCTTTGGTGGTTTGCACATGTTTTTTTCATACATGCATTTGGGGATAGTGTACATGCAACGCTGAAAAGTCAAAAGATCCATATTAAGGATTAGGTCTACTAATCCCGTTTAATTAAGGATTAGTGGTCGTAAAAAATGTCTCGCTTTAATTATCCCTCCATTATTACCTCCCACTCGTTCTTGACACCTTTCTTTGTAAATACTATTATTATTATTTTTATTATTATTATGATATATATATGATAGCGAAACCACTGGAGGAGCCAAAAATTTAATTTACGAGACTAGTTTCAGTATGTAGTTCATCATACCCTCTTAAAAAATCACTCTGATAAACTACATACTGAAACTAGTCTCGTAAATTAAACTTTTGGCTCCTATACAGTGGTTCCACTATCATATACCATAACTCGCCATTGAGTTCTTTTACTTATATATATATATATATATATATATATATATATATATATATATAAAATATATATATATATATAGTACAAGTTATATAGTCTGCAATTCACAGTTTCTGCACCTTTCTTTCTGTCATCATGATTTTTCCGTTCTTGTATATGCTATAAATACCACCTTTCAGGCAGTAGCAATGCAGCTACACGTAAATAGCAGGTATACTGTACTCTCTGCGTACATTCTACCCTCAGCTGACCTCGACGAGGAGTAGAGGAGTATCCCCGCTGTGTTTGCCTAATGGCCGAACCCCTTTCTTCTTTTCCGGGATATGAATAGTTTACATACCCTATTGGGAAAATACAGGATAAATTACAACAGAGACCACGTCCTTGCCGACCTGATCTACGATTGTCAGCCGAGTGTGAGACAGCCTTCAGAGAGAAGTGCCATCCAAACTAATTCACTGTCAGTGAATTTCGTAGAGCTAGGTAAAGGCTCCATTATGATGCGAAGCACGCCCTTGCAGATATGTCTGTTCACTCAACAAGACAACTCTTGCAGATGGCTGGAAGAGAGTCATCAAAATCATAAATGATTGGAGACAAGTTCTTACATGCACCCCCCTCCATCACGTTCACTAGGAGAATGGGACTGAAATCTCGGATCCCGTGTCCGTGGTGAACGCGTTATCCGTAGTCCTTGGCTAGCATGCTGCTCCGCCAGCATTCAATTCACGTCGTCATATCGTCGAAAGCAGCCCACTGGACTTTTCCTACAGAGGCGGAAAAGCATTTAACGGCCGATTTACGTTGCTATATGCGCTGACACTATCTCTAGTTCGGACCATGTTCCGTATGTCATGCTTTGACACCTTTTGGATCGAAATATAGTCTTTCTATTAGATTTATTCAACATGATCTCCTGGCTACTGTTCTCGCGTTTCGCAAACCGGGGAGAGATCACTCTACCACGGATGGCTTTCGCCCAATCTAATCCCCTACGCGGAAAAGCTGATGAATAAATTCGTAAATATTAGATTAGCCCTTTTCCAAGAAAATGGAGGCCACCTTTCTACCACAGAGTGCGGCTTCCGCAAATTCCACTCCACGTCGGATGCTCTGTTCCATCTGGGAAATATTATCTGGGAGACCTTCCTTCGTAGACAGCCCTAAGCTACGGCATTTTTTTGATCTGGAGAAGGCCTATGATACCACATAGCGATAGAGTATCATGGAGACGATTTGGGCCAGGCGAGGCCTATATTTTCTTTTTCTCCGAATATCTGTGAGGTCGCCAATTCTGCTTGGTTTGTACCCAACGAAGCAGGGGGTGTCCCCCCACAGTGTGGCTTACGCAAGTTCCATTCCAAGTTGGATGCTCTGCTCCGATTGAAAAATGTTATCTGCGAGGCCATACTTCGTAGACAACAATAAGCTACGGTATTTTTCGACCTATAGAAGGCCTATGATGCTGCATGGCGATACAGTATCATGGAGTTCCCCCCCCCCCCCCAGACGATGGAGATAGGCGACGCCTCAATTTTTGTTTCTGAATTTCTGCGAGGTCGTCGATTCCGCGTACACGTGGGGGGAGCCCTCTCCAGCCCAAGGGGACAGGAAATAGTCCTCACTGTCGCATTCTTCGTCCTAAGCATCAAGGTATCACCTCGGTGCTCCAGGGAGATTTTTTCGCTACGCTCTACGAAGACGACATTTCGATCTCTTTTGCGACAGCCCAGATACCAACTCATGAGCTTCTACTGCATCAGGCATTGAGCCGCATCTCTCGCTATGCCGAAGCGTAATGCGTTTAACATTTTGCAGTATATTTCATTTCACGTTGGACAATGATGGCTTCCTGCCCCAGGGGTGATTCGCCTTTCATGCCATATCACCTCTGTTCGAAGTAAGCGGGGCTCTACCAGGCGTTGCGTCTGTCTTCACAGCCGAGCTGTTTTCAATACACCGCTCGGTACGAGTGATAACTAGTCGTCCGGGTTTGGAGAACGAGTTGTGATCTTAAGTGACTTACAAAGGCCCTGATTAGTCTCGAAGGATTGAAAATTCGTCACACCCTAGTTTGCGGGATCCGTGACACTACAGTTGCCACGAGTCGTGTTCCTGGAAATGTAGGAACTGCGGGAAATGATTGCGCCGATGAAGGCGCCAAAGAGTCAACGAAGACTGGGTGACCAGACTAGTGTTTCACTCTTCCTCACACCGACTACATGACTGGAAACAAGGCCGGGCTGCCTGACAAAGAAGATGGGATGAGAAACGGCTGAGGGAAAATTAAGGTTGTCTGCCATTGTGGTGCAACTGTTCCCGTCTTCAAATTGGGCACTCGCGGGGGATGCACCGCCCTTTGATTCAGCGCTCACTGCATCTTACCGCGTCGATCGCGTTATCCTTCGGATTGTTCAACGCATTATTGTTGAATGTTCCATTCTGGGTTATTTTCTCGCGCGTTTCCTGACTGCCGTACCGGGATAATCGAAGTCACTACCGCAGTTCCCCCGTGCTTTGGACTAGTTCGTGCACACAAACGATTGTTTTAAAAGAACGCATTTATTTATTTTAAAAAGATTTTTTACCCAAATAGTTTTCATAAACAAATTATCAATAGGGAGTTTTTTAAGCACTACAGACCCTATCTTTTTGGAGTTCCGCAGTGATGCTGTTTATTTATTTAAATGTCCCAGTTGTACTGGAGTCACTTACATTGGCAGCGCTGTTAAGTCTCCTTGAGCTAGGTTTTCTGATCATATGGGAATTACTTGGCGCACAGGCAATCTACCGTTGGTTAGTTGGTTGTATTCCTTCCTCTCCCTCTCTCAAGCATCACTTTTTCGACCCTGAAACCTATAAATATTAGCCCCTAATCTAAATCCATCATTTACTCTCTAGAATGGGTCCTCTTCAGTAAGTACTAAAAAAATACCGTATTTTAATGTTCTAAAATTACTTTTATTCAGTTAATTGTCTTTTGCTCTTACAGTTTTTAATTAATTATTTTTTTAAAATTTTAAACAAATTTAAAACTTATTCTTTTTTGTCATTTAAAAAATAAAAGCGTTTGCATACCACAAACACCAGAAGCAAAAGTCTTATTTTCAATGAGGGTGTACTGTGGGTCAATTCAAAGGTGGCTTAGCCATCGTCAGACGGCACAATACTTTTGGATTCTTCTTAACACAGTCAACAGAGTTATTGTACAATTCACGAGAAATGAGGTCGGGAATCGACAGCTCCTGACTCAAATCGACCCGGGCAACTGATGCTGCAGAGCAACTCCAAATGAGTTGGAGTAATTACATGAGGCTACCATGGCAGAACAGGTAGACGGAAACCTCGTCTTCCACCAACAAATATGTAAAGAAGAAAAGAGCGAACAAATGAGATGATAGACAGAGAGAGAGAGAAAGAGAGAAAGAGACCCATAGGGTGTTGACAGAATCTTATTCTCAGACGAATCAAGATTTGCACAATTTTTTGACATTGGACGTGTATAGGTCTGGAGACTCAAGATGGCTTTTCAGTGATGCTGCTAAGGGCAATCTGTAGAACTAGTGGAGTGTATTGGCAAAAGAAAAACTCGGAAAATTTCATCTTCATCCTTTGATAGTCAGATTGTGAAAAACGACATCTTATTTATGGAAGATGATGCCACATGACACATAGCCAAAAAGACCAAGGACTGACAATATAAAAATGAGATCAGAAACTTCCTTGTCCAAACCAATCTCTTGATATGGACTCAATTGAGAACCTATAGAGCCTCATGGAAAGAGTATTAAAAATAAAAAATCACGAAAGCAAACATGAAAATGTTTTGTGCAACTTGCGCAGAAATAACACACGAGACAATTTCTGAACTCATAATACAATGTCTAGAAAAGGCATTGTCCAAAAAAAAGGCGATCCTGAAGTTCCATATTGATGGGTTGAGCAACCGGAAGATATCTGAGCATTTGAAAATACCGTTGAGTACCATTGGTTCTGTCATTCTGTTATAGGTGGGTACCATCGAAAACCTTCAAGGTTCAGGTGCTCCTCGGAATAGTTACCCTAAAACTTCTTGTTTAATACTTAGAAAGGTTAGAGTTTCCCATACACTGTTAAAAATGCGGGATAGGATAAGGGCAAATTAGGGTAATCTATGAGACAAAAGGGTAATTTTGTTTCATAAATTACCCTATGCTTTTCTAATTTGCCCTTATCTTACCCCGAATTGTTAACAGTGTGTGGCGACCCGTAAGGAAATTCAAGATGACCTACCGGCAGCCTGAACGTCAGCCACCAAGTAGAAAAACCCATCGCTAATGAACTGAACCAGCATGATTTAAGTCTCGCAGGCTAAGGAAAACACCTCTGCTGCTAAAGAGAGACAGAGCTGCAAAGTTGAAGCTCGCACGTGAGCATTTGGAGAAACCTGCTGAATTCTGGGATAATGTCCTGTGGTCAGACGAGACATTAATATAATTGTTTGGCTGTAACGATGGCCGTCCTGTCTTGAGGAAAGACGGCAGTACCTATGACCCTAAGAACACCTTCGCTACCGTGAAGTTTGGGGGGAGGTAGCATCATGGTGTGGGGGTGTTTTTCATCTAAAGGCAGCGGCAATATCCACATCATATAGTGGACCATGATTTCGGCAATCTACAGAAACACTTTAAAAGAAATCTGTTCGTTTCTGTAGAGAAGCTTAGAATTGGAGAAGGATGGATCTTTCCACACGATAATGATTCAAAGCCTACTGCGAAACTACTCGCGAATGGCTCCGTGAAAACTATGTAAACGTTCTTGAGTTGCCTAGACTGTCTCCAGGTTGGAACCCAATAGAGAACTTGTGGCGAACATTGAAGAGCAAGATTCATTTGAGAGGTCCCAAGAACATCAAAGAATTGAAGGCAATTTGCAAAGAAGAATGTGCCGAAATACTAAAGGAGTGTTGCAGCGCTCTATTGAAGAACTATAGGAAACGATTGATTGCTAGAAAGCCAACAAATCTTTCGCAACTAAGTATTAATCAACAAATATCCCCCTTCCTCTGTTTTGCCCTACCGATTCGCAAAACATAATGACCGCCCCTCGAACCTATGTGGGTATTAAAGTAAACCTAAAAGACAAGAAAGTGGCTAAAATGAGTGCTTTGTGAGATAAGGTGAAACGTGCCTTAAACTACGAGGGGCGGTCAATAGGTTTTGCGAATCGGTAGGGCAAAACAGGAGAAGGGCGATGGCTGTTTGTGGGGGTGTTAGAAAAAGTTATAACAACTCAAGACCTGCAGCCGCACGCCCCTGCCTCGTCTATTTAAGAAGCAGTAGCTGATCGCAGATCATCAGTCACAAATCTTTCAACAATGGAGAAGGTTGAGCACCGCGCAGTGATCAAATTTTCAATTAAGGAAGGCAAGGATGCAAAAGAGATCCATGAACGCTTGGTTGCAGTGTACACCGACACCGCCCCTTCCTATGCAACCAATGCTCGCTGGAATAAGGAGTTCCGCCATAGTCGTGAGTCCCTTGAAGATGGCCCCCGTCCAGAACACCCGTCAGACGTGACCAACGAGGACAATTTGGCCCGTGTGGGGAGGATCATCCTCGAAAATCGACGGGTGAAGGTCGAATAAATCGAGCGAGAACTCAGAACATCACATGGAAGTGTTATCAACATCACTCACGACAATTTGGTCATGACCAAGGCCTCTGCCCGTTGGGTCCCTAGAAACCTCACGCCCCATAATCGATTTCAACGTCGTCAAATTTCATAGGAGCTGCTGCTCCTGTACAACCAAGACCCGGCGGGATTCGAGTCACGCATAGTGTCAGGTGATGAAACGTGGGGCCATCACTGGGATCCCCTGGCAACTACTTTTTATTCTGACAGCTCAAGGTTGCACTGCGTGGACGCCGGTTTGGGGACGATGAAGATGTCCAGCTCGCCGCCCAGGAGTAAAATGAACAGCAGTCGGGAGATTTCTGGTTATCGGGAATTTGAAGCTTTAGGGACAAGTGGCGCAAGTGCATTGAAGTCGAGGGTAGTTATATTGAAAAATAATAAAATACTTTTCCTTATATCTCGTTTCCTTATATCCGAATTGAAAAACTTATTGACCGCCCCTCGTATTTAAGGGAAAAGAGAACCCCAAAGAAAACGTGGCTCCACATGGCAGGATTATTAAATTTTGTGGGGCCCATTCTGCGCATCCCGTTCTTTTAGATCCAGCTTTGCTTCCTGCAAATTAGCGCCCCCCGCCCCATAGACTGTGCTTCTCTCATCACCTTCGTAAACCGCAAATATTTTTGGTGATACGCCACAAGGCGTCGAAATACTGGTGTATTTCGACGCGGCACCTTCCGGACTAGGCACCACCATTCTGAGTGGCTCCTTGTCTATTCCTGCAGCCTGGCTGAACCTAGGCACCATCTTTCTAAAGGTGTCCCTGGTTCTTCTTCTTTCCTGTCTTCTGTTTCCTGACGCTTGGATCCTCTCGGACAATTTACCGGCAATATGGAATACCAACCCAGGCAAGATTCCCATGGAACTTATCTGCAGGTTTAGCGGCCGCACGAGAACGAGTATAACCCACATGTTCCGCAATGCTTCGCTCAACATCGCGTACGTTAAATCCGCAAGAAACCTAGCCGATGTCACTTCCAGAAGTTTCGACATTGTAGGGTTGAACTAATTTGGATTTATCCTCCATAATCCTGCGTGCTCTCAAAGGTATATAAGGACGACGCATCGCCGAGAAGCGACATGGTCGTTCAACACCAGAGGGAGAGTAGGCGTCTGCGACCGGGCTCATATCGTAGATGAGCTTTACGTTGACGTTGGCCTTAGGAACTCAGAAGATGCGATGTGAGCAGCTAATGGGTTGATTCTCCTCTATGATGTTGACCTCGAGGAGTTGAAAAACCAAATGAAGCACCGCGATGCTGGAAGGGCACCAGAATCTACACTCTTGACGGAGGTATATGCTGGTGCCGTCTTTTTGCAGGGCCTGTACTATGTGCTTGACAGGCGAAGCCGAGTCGAAGTTTCCCGGGGTTACTACGTCCAGTATAGCATCCAGTGTTCTCTCCTCAATCATGGGGTCCAAACCCAGGCTCACGAATTCCATTTCCTCGTCCCTATTATTGACGTTCTCGTTATCCTGGGCTCCGTTGCCGGTGTTGTTGGCGGCGTTGTTGCCTCGGGCGTCGCAGCATACGTGGGGCTTCATGATGTCCGGTGGGCCGTACATATTATCTCTCAGGACGTCGCATTTTTCAGAGGGATGTGGCGACGGAAACCTGGGAGGAGAGGAAGGAGGTGAAGGAGGGAGAACGTTAATAACCACCGGAACCGCGAGGCCTGATTGGGGGATTACCGATATCAGTCGAAGTTGACGGGGCAAGTTTTCGTATATGTGCATCGCGGTGGGACTGTTAAACGCAATTGGTGTTTCAGAGTAATCCAAGTGAAAAGAGACTTTTTGTACATAGTTCAAAGAAGAGTCTAAAATGTGTGTTACTCCATAATGAAGACTTGTTTGGTACGATACCAGTTGGGCACTTTGTGTATTTAAAAGAGAATCATGAACACATATAATCTGTATTAGATTTACTCAAATATGATGAACACAAATGGATCATATGTGTGGATCTGAATTTGTCCAAATTCTGTTTCTATTTCCCAACATTTGTCCAAATTCTGTTTCTATTTCCCAACTTTCCCTTCTTCCATCTGTCATTCGGTATCTACTCATTTGTCAAAAATTTTATCAAAATTTATATCAAAACTCTTACTACAATTATGATTAAATTTTTTGAAGGGGGCTTTGGTGGCATCTGGTGCATGGTTTATTTTTGGAGTATTGTGGAGTCGCCAGTGGAGTATAGGGAAGTGGCGAGTGAAATATAGTGGAGTATATTGGGGTGGTCAGTGAAGTATAGTTAAGTAGCCTGTGGAGTACAATTGAGGTGCCAGTGGAGTAAAATGGAATGGTGGCAAGTCGTTGCAACCCGAAACCTGTGAGAACTGAATTAAATGACTTTTACATGGTAAATCCGCTCTGTGTGAGGCCATGTATGTAAACTGCCACGAGACCCACGCTGTTTCCTCGAAGCAATGTGACTCGCATCTTTTCAGAAGGAGGCGGTGGCCGTTCAGGTTGCGAACCGAATCTCACACAAAGAGGCAAAGGAAGTGGTATTGTTGCGTGCTGTGCGACCTGGGAGTACCACGCTTCCCGGATCAAGAAAGGACCATGTGATCATGCCACTCCATGTTACTGCTCCTATTCGGAACCCTTCTGCAGGTTATAATCATGAGACCACCCCGGGACCCCCTATATCTGCCACAAAAAAGAAGGGAACAACAATGGAGCTTCGGCCCCGACAATCTTGTTAAAAAACTGGACGAAGCGCTTTAGAAAGTCAGAACTCTTTAAAGGGGGACGGAATCGACCCCAAAACGCCCTGTCCGCCAAAGGTTCCGAGGCGCGAGGAGCAGAGGCAAGTACGACGAACCAAATTTCCCTCAGTAAGCCTTTGAAGGCAGCGACGACTTCTACGACCAACAACCCCCGTAATTCTCCCTCCTAGAATGTTTCGGCCTATCCAGTGTCGAGCTTTACAATTAAAAAGAGTCTCCTTCGAACCTCACCTAACCAGCGCACTTTCTGCCTTCGAAACAGATAGGGAGGTCACCTACCATTTCGTTCAGCTGACATAAAATACTGACATTACCACATTCTCTGTACTTGGCCTCTGAGAGTACCTCGTAAAGATGTTGTATCACGGGAACCTACCATATAATCAAGCTTGCATGGAATCAACCATTATTAAAGAAATATTATTAAACCTAGGTCGAGAATTATTTTTGGAATATCGTCTAGCTCGCCAGCACTGCTTCCTTATGTCTAGCTTGATATAACACCAGTGTTACGATAATCAAAGTAAGTACAAATAAACAACTGCCAAAAATACACTCTGCAGCAATGCCACCAGACGTAAAAGTAACTCTTGAGTTCCGGCAGATAACTGTTCGTTTGAAGACTACGGGAAGGATTCTTTCTGCGATTTCAAGAGGGTAGGAAGGTCCATGAGTGTGATTTTGCGCGTTATAAAGTTTTACAATAAAAACAAAACTTATAAATCTCCTGATAAAAGTCGGTCGACCCTGCACAATGCACAACTACCGTACGAGAAAACAGAACTATCAGGAACTTCTCTATGAAGGATCACTTCGAGACTGTAGGAGGAATTTCTCGAAAAATGAAAACAAAAAGTGGCAAAGAAATGAGTCGCATCAAAGTGTTCCGTCGCTTCAATGCATTTAGTTTAAAAGTTCGTTCCCTAGCAAACAAACCAATCATCAGTAAGAAGAACCAGAAGGAGAGGCTCGAATATGCTGAAGCTTGTGTTGTTTTGACGAATAATTGGAACGGTAAATGCGAATGTGTACCCATGTACAAAAACATGTTATACCTTCACTTCAAGAATCTTTGAACCACTCAGTAGTATTGATGCAGGAAAACGCACCATGCCGTACTGAAAAGCGAGTAAAATTCTATTTTGTAAAATAATCTATCGAACTAATGAAGTGGCCTGCTCAGAGCTTGGACCTGAACTTAATTGAAAACCTATGGTAGATTATTGGATAAGAAGTTATAAACCAGCAGCCCTTAATTATGGTGAATTTATGGACTAAAATCGAGGAAGAATGAAACAAAATAACACCAGAATTTTGCTAGAAACTGGTCAGGTCCTGTAGTCATCGTTGCGTCCAAGTAATAGAAAACAAAGGTTTCAACACCACATCAAGTGTTTTAAGTTTCACTTTTGTCAAATCTTGCTTAATTTCAAGTGTATTTGTTTGCTCAGCAATTTCGTGAATGATCGTTCTCTTTTTTTGCACTGGTCAATATTTTATTTTGTTTTGTTAAACAAAAATATGTGTTTAACTTGTAATATTAATCAATTTGGCCGCCCTTGGCGGTGAGCACGCGTTCCGGGTGAGACTTGAAGGCCGCGCACCCGGTGCGGACGAAGTCGTTCCTCATGAAGACACACACGAGGTTGACGGAGGCCATCAGCTCGTTATCGTTGCTGTGGTGGACCTTACAGGCCTTTCCCTTGACATGCGTCCACACTTTGTAGTCGATAGAATCGAGGTCGGGCGAATATGGCGACCAAAGGTCCTTCGATCAGAAGTTCCTGTTCGACCCCAACCACTCTCGCACGGTTTGGTCGTGTGGGACGGAGCACCGTCCAGCTGAAAGACGTAGTCCGCCTTCTTCGTGATCTTTTTCACCCAGAGCAGGATTTAGGGGGCCAAGATGTACCTGTAATTGACCATGGTGAGCGAGTAACCAGCCTTGAACAACATCGACGACATCTTCTCGCCATTCGAAGCCACGACGACGAGCATTATCACGGTGCCCGGGTGCTTGGTCTTGGACACGTAGCGAACATCGGAGACATCTTGAACAAAGCTTACCACGTTGGTGTTCTGCTTGTTGATGACCGGATCTACCCTGAAGGTTTTTTCAGCAGAAGAATGAGAATTCGATTACCATGACGCTTCATGTTTTTTGAAAAGGCGACGACAGCGTTCCCGACGTTGTTCTCGCATACGGTCGGTGAGTAGAGGCCTTTCCACGCGTCTCAAGCTCTTTCCGCTGTGCTCCTTGATGGGCCTGGATACCGTAGCCACTGCGATGTTCTTCTTCGCGAGCTCATTCATTTTGGCCATCGGAGCACTTTCGAATGCTTTTCTCACAGCTAAACCATTAACAACTTGAGGTATGTTTCAACGAAGTTGATGTTTGAGCCTCTTCGGGGTTGGAGTCACAGTTACCCGTCTCTTGAAGATCGATGGAAAAGACAAACGAGAAACTTCTTGCTTTTCTTTATCCAACTTTTTCTTGCATTTTTAAAATCGCAAAAGAAATTATTAAAAAAATAGTCAAGAAACTGAAGCTTTTAGATTATGCACTTTTTAATTTCCTTCTTTATATCTAAAGTGTGCATGAAATTTTAAGTACTTGTGCCGGGTGTTCTATGCGAATGGTTTTAATATTTAGTGTTTTAAACTTAGATCTAAGCTACAGGTACCACAAATAGTCATGTCACACTTTACACTAAATTAGTTAAAAGAGAAACAATTTCTTATATTATTTGATGAGAGATGGAGGATTTTAGGTTTCAGTTTAGGGGTTTGGGGAAAGAGGATGATGGTAAAGATGGAGTGGATGATGATGGATGATGGTGGATGGTAGAGAGGCGGATGGTGGAGAAGAGGGTGGTGGAGGATGGTGGAGAAGAGGGTGGTGGAGGATAGGGAGAAGGCTGGCGGAGGATGGAGAGGAAAATACGTTGAAGCTTTCAAATAACTTTAATGAATTTCACAAAATACGGAAGAGCCACTTCATTATCTTCCCATGATTCTTCCGTTTTCAGAGATTTTTTGTCCCATTTTTCCAAGATTAGGTCAATTTTGGGAAAAAGCGCTCCGTAAAAAATTGGAAAAATCCATAATTAAAAAATTAAGTACGTAAAATATGTAAAAACTTGGCCTTAACTTCCACTGTTACCACTTTTTGAAGGTGACTTTATAATGAAACGGAGCCGCGGTTCGACCGACCAGAAAACTCTCGGTGAGCCGAAATTCGACCAGCAAAGAAAGATTCCGGTAATTAAAAGTCACTCATATTTTGCGGGCGATATTTGCGGCTTTTCTAATCTGGATACACACACGCACACAAACACACACAACAAGAGGAAATTACGATCCTTTCACATATTATGCTGTTTTCCTTCTGAAGTAATTTTTTCGAATTCAAACCGCAATAGCAACGAGGCTGTTTCGCATACTGCTGGTGTGGAGGTTGGAAATGGCATACATGCGGATTTGGGGGACAGGAGGACACCTGATGTACCCTTGCGGGTGCGTAAAAGGAAGAAATAGAAAAATGCAACAATGAACAAGCCCACGAGTCTAACCAGAGCCAAGAGGGAGGGGTGAACTAGGCACCGACCAAGGACGCTGGGTGGTGACTAGCCTGCGATATTACCCGCAGGACAAGAAAATATGGGAGTTTGAGACTGCCGAGGACTGGGAGGGCGTGCCTCTCTCGAAGGTGCCACGTGTTTATACGGGGCGATGGACTAAAAAAAACAACTTTTCGTCCTGCTCCAAATAATAAACTTAATGATTTTAATTAAAAGGTTGCAAGCGAATAGTTCAATGGCCGAACGCCGAAAGAAACAAATATAAACGAATTCGGGCGACAATTATATGTTGAAGTGAAACGTAACAAAAAGAAACTAAACGAATAAATGAGTCGGCAAATGATGGCGATTGTACAAAGGCAATTTCATCTTTTTATAAGTCCAAGCAAGGATCAAACATAGATTAAGAAAGCAGAAAGAGAGAGATAGCAAACGGAATAAAGTGGAATAATTGGTGCGGTTCGAACCTCTGCTAATGAGCGCTCTTCGCTTTTCCTGCCACCACGCTAACCACTCGGACACCATCCACATCCCGCCAAAAGAATGCTTCAAGTGAGCTTATAAATACGAATATATTATATATCATCTACGTATTTTTAAATAATATAAGTGTTCATAAGAACGCAATTTTGATTGTTGATTATTTTGGAGATTTCTTCCTCAAGACTTTGAAATAAACAATGAAACATGATGGTTTTTCTCGTATGGTGAAGGAGCAATTCGGAATGATGTAAGGTCGGATTTGGTTGTGTGTATTGGCAAAATCAACTCGTAAAAATACAGTTCCATCCTTAAAGAGAAACTTCTACCAGTGTTTTCATATGGTAAGCTTGAAAAAGAAAGTTTGATATTGATGTCATGCTGCCCACCAAAAGAATGGGAGGACCAAAGCAGCATCGAACAACTTCCTTGGCCTAGAGACTCCCCTAACATGAACCCAATAGAACTTGTGTGTGAATAATAGAAAAGACTTTTCGGAAAAAGTAAAAAAGCAAACAAAACAAATAAAACAGAAACACGACAGATTTGCTGATTGTCATACGCCAAACATGGTCGGAAATACAACAAATTTATTAATTCTACGCGTATGCGGCTTGTAGCTTAAATGCCGCTAAAGGCAAGTCCACAAAGTATTAATAATGTACTTCTTTCTTTAAATTTACAAATACATGTATTTCAGTAATTTAAATGGGGTGTCTTTTACTTCTTGCATCTCCCATTACACTCTCTAATTGGTATTTTGGTCTACTTTTCGATCGTTTTACATTTTCCGTATGGTTTTCTAAAAGAAATCACTCGATTAACTTGTCTTATACATCTCCTCACTTCATTGATGTCTTCAAAGTAACAAACTTCCCCAAACATATGTTAACAATGGGAGGATCTTGCTTGCCATTAGCCCATTAACTTTTCATACTTATGAAGCTTAAGGGTAACTTTTCACGGCACAAACAGGAAACTACGGCTATAAATCAGGACGATGACTAAGAATAAGGAGACCTACAAACGTTTAAATACTTAAAAATATGGTTATTTTTCAGGTCCACAAGTGTATATCATCACTTACCAGACTCATTTTCGAGAATACTACTTACGTGAAATATCTAATTAATATTTATAAATAACGTGATAGCGCAACGTAAAAAGCCATTTTGGTACATTCAATAAGGAGGGCGCAGGATTCAGCAACCGTGTTGAGGCCAAAGTTACAGAAGTCTCCTTACCTTTAATTCGCGGCAAATGTGTCAAAAACGACCGAACTTCATTTTAAGTTGTCTTTTCCACTTTATATTTTTTGTAGCCCCACAAGGGGGCGTGCTACCATCGTGTAATGGCGGGAAGTGTCGGGGGTGATGCCACCCCAGGTGTTAGTTCTTACGCCTTAAAATGAAAAGCCGAACTAACGTACTGGTTGATTCTTTAGTAAATTGTGGAAATGTTGAAAGGAACAAAGTAAATGGTGCAATATAATCGGTTAAATAACTTGTGGTTTGAAATGGTGATTTTCCCTCTTCGGAGTTTCTCCAAAGGGATTCTTAGTGTAGCTCAGGGTTTCCCAATCTCTTTTAACTCATGGCCCACTTTGAACCCAGAATTTTTTTGTGGCCCATTATATATTTTCACGTTTCTAATATAATATATAACAAAAAACTTTCACTGGCGAATAGAAAAATAAAGACAAAGATGAAATTCTTTTGTTTCAAAATAAGAAAAAGTATAACAAAATTGAGTTTCAAAGTATTTATTCAATGAGATCCTTGTGGCTGATGCAGCTTAGCAAGTTTTTCTATGTTATGATCCATGCTTGTTAAACACAGATAAAGATCGCCTCGACTTACAATTTCTAAGCGGTTTCGTTTCTTTGATAATAGCTCAGAGACTGCTAAAACCTGATTCTAATAGACAAGACGTTGGAAACTTGGAAATTTGGCTTCGATTTCATTACTTGTCCACAAGTTATGGACTCCGTGTTTAAATTTAGCTAGAGCAGTTTAATTAATCTGCAACTCAAAGGGGGATTTCTTGTAGTATGATGTCAACATCACCGGCATTTATCTCAAATGAGTCTACCGCCCAGCTTGGAATCTTCATTTCTAGGAGATCTTTGAACCTAATTTCTATATCATAATGCAGTTTTTTCAAATAATCGATTTAAATAAAAATATCATCTTCATGCAGCTTCTCAAGAGTGGCAAGATTTGGAAAATGAATCAACTCCTTACGCCCGATATTAATCTTGAACAAACGAAGGTTACCAATCAAAGCACTGATTGCTTCTTTGCAAATTAAAAGATTCATACTCTTTTCTTGTAGCTGTTTGTTCAGCATAGTTAGCTTTTCAAATATATCTGAAAGGTAGAAAGTGTCGGATTTTGCAGCTATGATTTCTTCTCCATTTAGAAATAATTCAACACTTTCCCATAATTTAACGAAGCGACGCAGAAAATTACCTTTAGAGAGCCATCTCACCTATTTATGCAAAGTTAATTTTCTATCCTCTTCATTAATAACGCAAACTCGGCGGAAAAGACGATATTGATGTGGATTTGACTTGATAAGATTGACAACCTTTATTACATTATCAAGAACATCTTTCAAAAGTCTCCCCATTTTTTTGCAATAAAATGTCGATGAACAACGAAGTGTATGTAAAACACATTAGGGACAGTCTTTTAAATATACAATAAAGCCCTTGTATCTACCTACCATAGCAGCAGCGCCATCAGTGCACATGTATGAGGTTACCTATAGCGATATTTTTTTCTTGGAAATTGTCCATTACTTCTTTAAATATTAATGCTCCTTTGGTATATGTCACAAGACTGCGAGTAAAATGCATTTCTTCTTTGAGTTCACTTTTATCATCAAAAAACCTAACATACCCCATAAGAATGTTTCATCAATCTTGTGATAGAACGGTCTGAGGCCGCTTAAATTCAGCCGCTATCACATGTTAGAAACACATGCTACCCACGTGCATCTGTGACAGGGAAGCAGAACGCGTTATCGCCCACCATAGCAAATGTTTAATCAAGGAGGTTCACTTCCCCGTTTCGCCTCCATACGTCGATCTCGCCAGATTGAGTTAGGTTTATGGGCAGATAAGGTATTTTCACAGGCGCAACTGAAGCATTCACCTGAAGTCCCCCACTCAATTATCCCCTACGCCACGGAGATGGCTCCGGGTATTTATACAATAGCTTTTCCCAATTGAAGCAGATCCCGATTATCTTCGCGAGGCATCACGCCGATCCGGTCTCCCTTGTGCACCTAGGAACTCTCTACCTCGAGAACACCCTTATTGTCCAGAAGAGGACAATATCCCTTGAGTGCCAAGGTTCGTGCCATCGAGACGCCAAGTCAATAAGGCCCCTCCTGTTGTTCAGAAAGAGAACAACGTTAGAACAGCCATTGTTCTTTGAGCCCGTTTGACAAGAGACCGTTCTCACCCCCCCCCCCCCCCCCCCTGTTGTTCAGAAAGAGAACAACGTTAGAACAGCCCTTGTTTTTTAAGCCCGTTCGTCAAGAAACGGTTATCGTTCCCAAGACATCACGTGAGCAAAAAACAAATCGAATATTAGAACAAATATATTGTTATATGATTGGAATAATTAAGGATTGAACTACCTATTTTAAGTAACAGTTATTCAAGCATGACAAAAATGATTTAAGGAAGTAATAAACTTAATGAAACAAATACAAAAAACTATTAAGGACGTATATTTTGTGTGCTACTTTTGAACCGCACAGGCAAAAAAAAAATTTAATATTTATATTGAAAATTAAATTCATCCAATAATACTTTTGGATTAACCAATTATTTGCAATTTACTTTTTATGCCCGCTCTGGTATAGAAGCGCAGCCTATTGCGTAACTCACGGTAGGCCACTGAAAACTCTAATTTACAATCTGTTATCCTGGATAACTGTAACTAATATTAGAAATATTAGTTGAAATACAAGTTGCTCATAGTGGCGGATCCAGAAAAAGCGAATAGGGGAGGGAGGCGATGCCAGGATTTTTATGAGTATAAATCTTTACGAGTAATACATGCATGATTGTACAAATAATTATAGCTTCTGAATATATACGAATAAGTTATAGGCATAAATGATGAAGATGTACATGTATTTTAGACTATAATGATGTAGGCTTTTTTTTTTTTTTTTTTTTTTTTTTTTTTTAATTAAGGGGCTATCTGGCGACTGCTGACTTAGGCATTAGTCGCCGTAAACAAACAGCCTAGTTCTAGGCTACTTTAAAAATTAAACAGGAAACAATAAAAAGAGATAACAATAACAATAAAAAAGCAATAACAAAAACAACAGCAACAATTAAACTGGGTTAAATGAAAGGGAGAAGGCCAGCCTCCCCCAAAAAGTCAATAAGTCCACTAGTCATGGTGCACGCACTCGTCCCGAGTACAATGGACAGGCGGTAGCGACCCCGCCCATCCCGGTACCGGGACAGGTATCGTGCGCGAAGATCACCCAGACTGGGACATTCGACAAGAATGTGCCGAACAGTCTGGGGGACGACGCAGTCGTTGCAATAGGGCGCAGGCAAGCGCTCCATCAAGTAGCGATGCGTCAAACGAGTGTGTCCGATTCGAAGACGACAGAAAGCAACCTGAAGCCGCCGCGGCATTGGGGGATAGGTCCATGGGAACAGTCGCGGTGGTGATGATGTAGGCTACTTGCAAGTCATTTCAGCCACTTAAGTAACAAGGCACATAATAGAAAAAGTATTTTTATTTTCCAGGAGTAGGCTGTCTCAAATCGGAGCTCCATGCCCAATGTCCCCCATCATTTGTCTAAGCGAAGAGGAGACTGCAGTTTTTCTCCGCAAACTTGTCAACCCCTTGATCATTCGAAACTTGAATGTCATTGTGGACGGCGAGTATACGAAGCCGTTGAGGCGATCCTGGCCAATAGTGTCCTTATGTGTCTTTAGCCGTTTCAAGGCTGAGAATGAGCGTTCGGCCTCTGCATTTGAGACGGGCAGAGTCATTAAGATGGTCAGGAGCTTCGCAATGTTCGGGAACATACGGGTCTAGAAGTACACCTACGCATTCTTGACAGTCCCTAAGACCGGATTGGAATTTGTCCATCGCTGTGCCTCCACTTTCACGAGCACCAGTGACTCAAGATCGCTCTCTTAGAGCTTAACGTATTAAAAACGACATCCACGTCTGCTTTTGAGCCCTTGAGAAGCTCCTTCAGCCGGAGAGCAACTTGTACGGTATCGTCCTTAAATATTCTCTTCAGCTCGGCGATCACTTGAGTTGGCTCGGCTGGCCAAGCTAGTGAGGAGGCGGTTGATGTCGGTATCAGCTCCCTGGACTCGATAACGCAGAAGCGCTCTGAAGATTCCTCCTCACGTTTTGCTCTAAATAGAGATGTCTAATGGGCCTTCATCTCGATGCCCACGGAGAGGCAGCATATTTCGTTCGCAGAAGAGGATGCTCTCAATGATCGGAATCAACAGGCGCCAGTTGGGCTCGATTTACTCCTTATTCGCCTGTAGCATGGTGTCGACAGCCCTCGTCGTGTTTCGCAAAGTGTCGACAAACCCCTCCATTTTCATCATAGATTTCGCGTGATATCCGTGCTTATTGTGACTGTTGAGCAATTTGGTGGCCTTTTGTACCTGCACATCGGCTTTAACAGCAAGGTGCCCAGCCTATGGTCTCCAACTCCGCCCGTATTTCTGCCGAACAGCCCCCATACAACGCAGTATCCACCCTCGTTGAGCAACAAGTACTTCAGCCAGGGGTATGTGATGCACTAGTTTGGTTGGAATCGCCTCTTATAATCACCTTCTTCAATGAATGGTAGCGACTATACAGACGGGGCAGTCTAGTTGATTAAGGCCACTTTCTCGGAGTCTGTGGCCGCTTTGTTTCCAATGAAGTTGGCAACGTCCACTGGAGCTGCGGGGAGTGTCAGTGTGCCATGCGATAAAATACAAGCGAGTGCCTTGCCATCCTGGTCCCCATGGTGAGATTCGGCTTCGCTGTCGAATCTACATGCTGTCAATGTCGAAGTGTTTGTCTGTTGCTCCAGCTCATTGACACTACGCTGGCAATCACCACTCGTCTTGGTCACTTTGGTATTGAAGAACGAGGTGATCTTCATGTCGCCGGCTCGCTTCATGGTACACGCCAGGTGAACGAGAATCACATGGAAAAGCCCAGCCGCTCACACCACCCCATTTCTGTAACAATATATAATAAAAAAAAATCACTTAATCTGCGCTGCTGTGTTTCAGAGAGAAGATGACGCAGAGATGCTGCTGCTGTAGTTGCGAGGAGAGAGAGAGGATGGTGGAATTAGTTCCGAAAGTGAAAGATGCCAGCAAGCACATACTCAGGCTAGCAGCTGACAAAGAGTGGAAGGGCCAAGCGTGTGAGTCATGATGCGCGATTCGACTGGTCAGCGAGTCAAGCGCACGCGCGCAGGCGCCGTGTGTCCGCCGTGACTCCAGACACGAGGTGCCTACTCGAAAAGCGATCCAAGCCAGGCACACTGTGTGGAATTTCCCCCTAGTCATGGGGTGGTGGATATGGCCCCTGCCCCCCCCCCCTCTTAGATCCGCCCTGGTTGCTCACCTAATATAAAAACAAAACAGTGCAGAACAGTTATAACTGTAATAAACAAGATTATCACAGAACTGCAATTATCAAATGTGCAGTTTTCGCTAGAAAATTTTCTTTTTAGAGTCAAAGAAAACGGTATTTACACTAAGTAATTAGTAAATCACCATAATCTAAATATACTTTAATTATATACATGGATTTAATTTCATTAATACAAAGACTAGGAGTCAATAAAAGTTTTATGTCCCTTTTAATGAGCTGTGGCCCATATATTAGCCCTAAGGCCCACTAAAAATAAAAAGAATTCTGTGGCCCATCTGAAATTTGCCATTGCCTACTTATAATTATAACCATGTGGCCACAGGTTGGGAACCGCTGGTGTAACCAACTGAACACGTATAGAGACACTTTGTTCATTTGCTACAAGTTATATTATACATTCAATCATATTATCCCCCATGAAGATGATTTACTTTCGTTTCCATTAATTCATTTATGTATTTATCCTATATAGATATTAATATTTTTAGCAATTTCCTTATATTGGTTAATTGCGTAATCTATAAACCACTTTAAAAGTAGGTAATTATTTCGTGTACGAATTCAACACCAATTGTGACGTCACGTCGCGAGATAATACCGACCAATCAGAGCGCAACATTCAATAGAAAGTTATCTTCCATCATTCTAATCTTGATAAAATTAACAGGAAAGTTATTTACGATAGATAACTTAGTTTATTTCAATAACGACCCTGTTAAATTTGCTTCGGAGTTCAACTCGTTAGTTTAGATAAGTTACTTAAATCACGAGAAAGAAAAAATACAAGTATAAGGAGAGTCAAAGTTTGTTTGTAGGTTGATGGAATTAGTTCGGATTGTGTTTGTTTTAACGTTTGAATCAGAGATACATACAACTAATGTAAATAAGTTTGAAATGAAAATTAAATTTGCCTCCCCTACTATTAGGCTTCATTTTCTCTGGCCTATTTAGAGCACAGGGCAGAAATATGAGTCATAGCCTAGCAGAAGCGACATTCATAGGATAAAATGTGGCGCTCAGAAGAGATGAAATCCGCCAAATTGTACCAACTGCTGCATCTTTTACAATGACTAAAAATTCAATGCAAATTTTTATCATAATTCGTATGATAAAAAGGTCCCCTTAAGAGAGCTTTGGGTCCTCTACACATTCTACAAGTCAAAGTTTGAGGTTTAAGGACCCCATTTGAAATAAAATTTGAATACGAGATGTTGCCGTTATAGGCTTCTTGTTGGGTATTGGAAACATTTGTTTTGAAAGTTTAAATTTAAGGGGAGCATTTCAAAAGGGAACTTAAAGGAGCACGCTTTGAAAGGGAGTTTCATTAAAGTTAGATGGGAGCATGTTTAAATAGTATGAGCATTTAACATAATTAAAGGTTGACCCAATTGTTTAGCAGGCGGTAACTTTTCTACACTTCGAATTGGTGGAGGACATGTTATTGGTAATATCCGATAAGGTAGGGTAGTCATTTTTTTTGTCAAACCAAGGTTCTTTTTAATTTACAGGAAATTGTCCATATATGATGTGAGACAACTGATTTACTGGGACTTTCGTTATTAAAGAAATCTACCTCAATATTTTTAAGTTCGTATAAGATGAAGTGACTCTCATATAACGAAAAAGCCAAAAATTCTTTACGAAATACTGGTCATTTAGGGCATATTTATCCAAAATATTAGCCCTTACGATTCATCGTAATTTTCCTTGGCATTAAGATATGCGCGTTTGTCCTCCTTTTAGCTATTATGCTTGGAACCCACAAGAGGAAATTGTGAATGTTATGTTTATGTCGGGTCGCGGAATATGGGACACTGGGGAGAAAATAGTAGGGAAGGGGGATCAGTAAAGCTATTCCAGCCAAGACCAATTAATATCTCTTTGACATCCGAATTGCAGTGGAGGGAATAATTTGGAACAGTTAGGAGAAGTAAATTTACTTTCTTCGAAAGAGACATAATGTGACTTCTAAGTCTTAGTCGAGTTGAGAAGACATTTATGATTCAGGTAAGACGAGCTCGTTTACTTCTTCCATTGTAAGATGGATATGTTTGAAGAATCTGTTCGTCAAATAGATTTTTGGAAACAGGGAGAGATTTAACGGAGTTTAATTTCGCTTGCAAATCATCTTTGAGGATGAGTTAGGATGCGACTTTCTCTCTAACTTTGTTAAGAAAGAGATTATCTTCCCTTTGAGTATAGCTCGTCATTTAATGAAAACTTTAAGAGGCTGCTCGCATTTCACGAGGATGATTGCACTATTTTCACAAGCATTTCGAATGAAATGTTTGAAATTGAAATAAAATGGGAAATTAGACGAATTATGAACAAGTATTTGAGAAACATCAGAAGTTGAAGGAAACTTGAAAAACAACAACAAATCAATTAACCTGAAAAGAGGCACTTTCACAACCAAATAAAATCAATCAATTTAGTGGGAATTGTTTTCATGCCTTTGATTGAAAACCAAAGCAACATTTTAGGGAAATCGATACCCACCATGATAACAGTTGCCTCGTTCGGGTACCACAACGTCCTGGCCCTAGGCATTGTAATCCGATTACTTACCCCACCCCCTCTCCCCTTAACCGGCTTGCCGCCAGGCGCCTCCTCAAACCACGAGAAGTACGAATCAACAGATTTCTGTGCCAGCGAGTATAACAATACGAAAGGGAGGAGACCAGGTGCCATAACAATGGTTAAACAGGCACTATTTCCCCTAAGATTTTGGATATAGTTTCGCGTAATAGACGAAATTATAGGAGATGCGACCAAAAGCCAAGAGATGCCTTTAGGGCTAAGTGAAGGACGCTCAGAGAAGAGTCTTTAAAGGAGCGAGGTTTAATTCATAAGCCCTCATCCCCCCCTTCCCCTACCTCCAGTGGGTCGGTGAGGTATATAGGTGGATAAATGGAGAAGAATGTGGAAGATCGAGTTAGAGATCGAAGCGACGAAGTCCGGCGTCAGCACGGCACTCAAAGAACGCAACAGAGAAGAAGCTCATTCTGAGCCAGTTCCTGGTGGTCACACCGAAAATTAGCCCCTTTTGTATTAAGGATCACTCGCATACATCTCTCGTCAGAGAAACCCCCTATCTCGGTTTGTAACAAAAGCCAGAGATAGTCCTCGCATTTGAAGACTACTCAAAGTGAACTCTCTCAACCATCCCCCCCCCCCCGCCCCATTCGTCAAAGGATTCACTGTTTGCTCATCGCTCGCCAGTTCGCAGCAGCTCAAGATTAACCCGAAGATTAGGAAAAAGCATACCTTCACGGTCCCGTTGCTTAGATCATCTGACTAAGGCAACGTGCTTAACGCCATCCGTCGCCTTCACTGAAATCACCGGTTGCTTCAAGCCCGTCTCCTCGCTAGTCAAACGGCTGGGCGTCTGTGAACACGCCCACGCTCCTAACCGCAAAACTATTTTTTTTCGTCTACATAAGATCCAATGCTAAGGTTATTCTTGAGTCGGATTCAAGTGTGTTTTTTTTTAAGATAAAGAAATTCAATTATTTTTGTGTGTCAATTAGCGTCCAATATTAAAGTGAGCTTGGGGTCAACCATCACTTTATATTCATTTGGTTTAAATTAGTAATTCTAACATAGACTTGTTGATTCATAGATGTATAGTTTGTTTTTAACATTTCACTTTTTTATGTTGCAATTAAAAGATATATCTTTGCTGAGAATTATTTAATTCAATCCTCGAAACGCTGCACATGGCACTAGAAATTCTCAAAGATTAAATAACGTAAAATAATATAGCACTCTTAGAGGAAACGTAATAAAGGAGTTATTCAATTACGTGACCAAAACCTACGTACACCACCATTCGGCCCTTACAATACCATGACATAAATATATTAGTTAAATTGATAGTAAATTACGAAAGTTTTGGACAGGAACAAAGAAAAAGGCTGCAAAATAAACGAGTAATTAACTTTTGGATTAAAAAAAGGCATTATGCCTCTTCAGAGGTTCTCCAAAGCGAATTTTCGCTTGAAGTTTGACTCAATTTAGAGACTTTGCTCCAATCAAGAGAGAAAAACCAGGCTGGAAGAGAGTGAAAGTTTGTTATATTTTTACAGAGATACAAATAGTATTCTCGAAAATGAATTTGAAATAAAACAGAGCCTAATTTACCTTGCCAGAAGATAGTTCTTTGTAATACCTTACCGTAACTCTCTTGGAATCGCAAGCACAAAAAAGAAAATTAAGGGTAAGAAGAGTGTTAGAATTATTACCCCGAAAGCAGGGCAGGAATAAGCAAGATGGTAGCGATTAAGTGAGAGACGTTAGTGTCCAATTGATTTGTTTTTAAAGTATAGCGATCTTTCCAGGGAACTTATTCGAAACGATGTTTAATTCCCTATACCCTCGTTAGTTGGAGTTTAGTTTAAGAGTAGTTTGAGAGTTTGAGAGAAGTTTGATGGTTCTAAAATGGATAGAAGATTAAGAGTTGAAGGACCAAAGGCTAAATGAATTAAGGCGAGAGAAGGGGCAAAGGGAAAGAGAGAGCCCAATGGGAATTCGAAGAACCTCGCAGAACCAATGCGAGAAAGAGGGTATAAAAATTTACCTTGGCCGGAGAACCCGAGCAAGGAGGACCTTACTTGCGAGGAAGAGTCTTTCTCGCTGCCACACACTTCAGAAGTTTTCCGTCCGGCCGAATCCCAGCATTTGAAGAGAGTTTTGAGTGTAGACGGTTCCTTCTTCTTCCAAGCTTCGCAACAGTTCTGCCCAGAGTCCATGAGTTAGGGCAGATAGGAGTTTCAGCTAGTTGTTTCTTCCTCCAGCTTGTGATGAATAGTGGCCTTTTGTCCCTCCTGCAAGGGGGTTTTCAAGGAATAGGAAAGGGGGGAGTTGGAGTATGATTAGGGGAAAGGTGTCCGACACCAAACACCCTCTACCCATAGTAAAGCCCTAAACCAGCGTGTCCACTGTGCCGATCGCCAGGACAATCCTAAGCGCACAACACCCTCACCAATCATAAACACTGATAAACCATAAACCACTCGCTCTGTCTTAAATAGCCTAGAATGGTCAAGAGAGAGGATGGAGGAGGGAGGAGAACCTAATACGGGAGGAAATCCAAACTATTCTCTTTTGACTTACATGCGATCATGCACGCTCATAAAGACACGCGTGTAAGACTGTGCAATAGGCTCAGCAATCCCAACAAAAGAAAGGTGGATTTATAATGAGGTAAAAGAATGGGTACCGCCCAAAAGGTAAGAAGTACCTATCTTCGTCAATTGAAGTTGAGTGTACGACGTATACCATAAGCTATAATCTCAGAGTTGATTAATTCTACGCGTTTGCGAGTTGTATCTTTAAAAGCCTCTATAGGAAGTTGGCAAAGTATTAATAGGCTGGGGGGAAATGAGACGTACCCCAAAGCCCTCTTAAATGGGGTCATCCACGTTCATCCTAATATTAATCCTCATACTAACCTGTGATACAGTGGCAACATTTGGACACACATACCCGACTGGAGGGGAAATTTTAACACATGATTCCAACATGATTTGCTTCCCCATTCACGTGACTTTCTGTTCGATCATTGGGAACTTCCGGCTTTCGTTGAAGCAAGTGAGAGAGAGAGAAAAGCACCCTTCTTTGCGCCTCGACAGATAAGAGCGCTTTTAATTTCCCCTTCTCTTTTCCACAAGAGCAAATACTTCCGAAAACGGAACTTTTCTCCAAATAGGGGACTTGCATTTCAAGGTCAAATATCGCAAGTACCCAGTTCACTACTTAATCTATCTTCAAGCGATGCAACTGTTCATTAACTTCATAAAACTCACTAGACCCTTTGATTCACTTCGAGTGTTCATAAAGTTAAACATTCGGTGAAAAGCATAATTATCTAATCGCAATGTTCTCACAGTGTTTAAAGTGAGGCTAATGAAACCAGTACATTAAAAACGATTTAATTTTCAGTAGTAATTCTCCCTTAAGTCCATTTGTTATGTGGTACAGTCGACCCTCGGCTATTCACGGTTCGTCATCCACGCCTTGAACTATTCGCGGAAAATTTGGGAGGCCTTAAAATTCAAAATTTGTGCCATTTCTAGACAATCAGCGTTCAGATCTCACTGGCTCGACTACAGTATGTACAGTATATGTACCGATTTCCCGCGCTCCATTCAGTACGCTTGTGTCCCACGTGTGTGAGCGGTGATTTGTGTATTTGTCGTAATTTTGCGTGTTTTATTTCTCGTTTTTCAATCGTTTTACACCCTGAATAATTCTTGCTTTTTGCACCTTAATATTAACAATGCCTAAGCACCCTGCATTCTCTAGTGTTGCTAAAGACATGGCTAAAAAGCCTGCCCCCCTAACCACACCCGAAACTACGCCTTCCACCTCTGGACAAACTTTCCTCCTCCTCCTTCTCCTCCGGTGTTTACTGAGCAGGAGTCTGGGATAATTAGAATCTCCTCAGCTCCCCTGTGCAGTTATATCATCATCATTGTCATCGTCATCATTGAACTGCACAAGCAACATCATCTACAATCATCAGTCATCAGTCATCATTCTTCAATCAAAACAAAACTATCTCCAGGTGAGTAAACATTATACAATAAAATAAGTTAATGTGTTTTGATACTTTATTTCGTACTGTATGTGTATCATGAACATGACAAAACATAACTTCTTGAATTAATATGGGGGGCGTATTACGATGTTTGGGAAGGGTTGGGGGTGTTTGGGGGGGTAGCGTCAACTATCCGCGGTTTTTCAATATTCGCGGGAGTTCCTGGTCCTTATCCCCCGCGAATATGGGGTCTCTACTGTACTATATTTTCGGATATTTAATTATTATCGTTAGATTAATTATTTTCTGTAATAAAACACATAAATCAGATATCTTTCCTTTCAACCTTTCAGAGTAAAAGACTAAACTATAAACGTCTTCAAAGTTCACTCCGAGCAGGAGGCGAGTTAGAGCAAGCAAATAGGTTCTATTGGCCCATAGTTCAGTGCCAGCGGTGCCTACAAATTTAATGTCCCGAAGGGGGCACATATGTTGACCAGAATCAGACACAGTAGTTAGAAAATTTCTCCCATTTGATAGCTAAAGCTCAAATAGTCATCCCTTTGAGGCACCTTTCCTTTTCCTTACGGACCACTCTCCAATGCTCTGTGATGGTTATTTATTTTTGTTTATATAATCAATAAATAAATAAATGATGCCACAACTCCCTTTTCCAATAACTCATATCAATGAACGAAAATAAAACTGCGGCTCTCATCCGTGTAAAGCATATGTCTGAGAGCTTGGTAATTGGGTATCGTATTCAGAGATTTGACCAAACCCATCACCATCGCCCCAAAAATCGGTTGTAATTTGTGTCCCACCACCTCAAAGTTTGAATGTCTTTATTTTGGTGTTAATTAAAACAAGGCATTTACTCATCGGCTTATTGATTTTTGTGTTAACTCAAACACGTAAGCATATATATACAATATGAGAGAGAGCAGGAAAAATCAACCAATATTCTACTACAAGTAATAATAAGAGGAAGGAGAAGAATACATTCACCTCACAGTATTACAAAATCAATTAATAATTTCTTGGAAATTTAATGAATATAAAGATAAAATCAATTAAATATAAAATTTAATACATATAAATATATTTTAACGCAATATTATCCTGTGAAATTGGTGTTTATATAGTTGTTTTATTTCTAAAAGCTTTATGAGTAGCTTTAATGAATTTAAGTATACAAGTGTTGTTTAATAAAGGATGAAAGTTGAAGGTGTCTGCATTATTAGGCCACCGTCCGTGGAGATGTTTCGTCGCTTCGCCTACTCGTCTGCATTACTGTTCTCTCTGGCAGTCTGTTCCCTTAATTTTGCCGTTTTCTATATGGGATTAATGATCTACATGTATGTATGTAGGCTGGTTTTTGTTGCTTTCATGGTTTACCTACACATCTAATCTACTTCTGCTCTTTCTCTATTTTTCTATCCCGAAAACTGTTTGAATGTTCATGTTCATCGTATGAGAAGGTTTATGTAGTATTTGAAAGAACCCCATACGGTCCGAGCCCTGAGAGTTGATGAAAAAACTATAATTTCCATTGTACTCTCGATTTTCCAGTTCTTAACTCTTTTATTCTTGTATATAGCTCTTTTCTGCAAGACTCCAGTTAAATCCACGAATTTTCTTTTCTCAATAAATCGAACAATCGGATTTTTGAGGCTAAAAGATACCGAGATTGGAATTCTTGACGTTGGCATATTTTCAAGGGTTTATTCAAAAAATGGGAATTTCAGCTTTCTCCAACCGTTGCCTCTCAAGCGTCTTATGTTAGAAGACGCAGATACGCACTTTCTTAATATTCCTTAGCAATCTTCGTACGAAAAACTGCTTGAATAACGGCGTTTTCCAAGAGAATGGAAAGTAAGCACTTAAAACATCCTCAAATATATATAAAATTTATTTTAGTGATCTTTTGTGATCAGAAACCTTAGACTAACATCGAAGTAAGGATGTAAGTAGGAAAAAAATAAAAAATTACCAAGCTTGAATTAAGTTAAGAATTTAAAGGTAAGTTAAAGAGCGTTGTTTGTTGTTTATATCTTTTAAAATGATGGTACAGAGACTTGTAATGGTCGCTTGTAACTCTTGAGCCTTTTCCTAATGCCAACGAAAGTATGTCTGAGCTTGGAGTATGGCTAATAAGTAGCGATATTTATTCACAATGCTTATGGTCGATCTTGCAGCATTCCGGAAACTTAGAGAAACTGACCCGCTTAGGTTTCGCCTTAAAAAGCAAATTGTTTCCAAAACTGATGGACAAAAAAAACATCCCAAAACAAAACAAAAAATGAACTTAAATGAAAAATCACATCATTGTTTAAGGAGATATTGGTAATTCATAAAATACGAATGAAAATTTCCCTAGAGTTAGCCATCTTTCACTTTTCGAGTGAAAGATGGCTAAGCGAACGAGTAAAGAAATTAAGCCCACATTCGGGCAATCCAAGTCAAATACTAAATGGTAATGCAGAAAAGTTGGAAGAAAGAAAGAGGTCATAATATCATGGCATATATACTGTATAGTACCATCCAAAACTGGTATGTATGTGAGAGTATGCAGGTGAGGGGATAGAAAGGGTGTGTGGATAGACAGCGGAAAGTAGACCAGTGGTGAAAAGAGAAAGAAGTGTGGTAGGGTGCAAAGTGATGGTAGAGCCTGGTGATCAAGCCTATCGCTTTCAAATTTTTATGTTTTGTAGTTCCGTTGTTGTTTATTATTTTGCTTATACATATATATATATATATATATATATATATATATATATATATATATATATATATATATATATATATATATATATATATATATATATATATATATACATGTATATATAATATATATAATTTGGCGTTCAAGCTATTTGTCTTCATATTTGCTAATGTATTTGGTTATGCTGTGCGCGTTTGCTGTTGTTTTGGTAAGTCGTTAATTATAACTTACTATGTTTGTTTTAGTGTCTTTGTTTTTTCGTAAATTTGTAGTGTGTGTAGTTTGTGTATTATGTTTCTTCTTTGTAGTCTTGTTTGGTGAGTTTCATCTTCTTGTGTAGGTTTCCTTCTTCGGTAGTTTTTTGTCTTAGTTGATGGGTTTTGTCGATATCAGGGAGTTTTTGTCAAAATCGGTTGGTTTTATGGTTGGTAGTTTTGTCTTGATTTGGGGCAAAATCAACTCATCTTGCGTAGAAGGGCACTTCTGCTCCGCCAGCTAAAATCCCAGTGGAGCTTGGAAATCTGGCGCGACATACTGCTCTTCTATTCTGGTCAATCATTTGTACGATTTCCTCGTCCAACTCTCGATTGACCTTTTTCAGCATATTCCTTGTCCGTTCTTTGATGACAATGTTAATGGGGGTTAACCCCGCCTCCCGGTGCAGTTCTTCCTGGGTTCTTCTTTCCATTCTGCGTGTACCTGTAATTAGGTACGCGCATTTGTTCTGCACCACTTGTAGTCTCCTCTTCTGTGTCATTGAGACACAAGAGAGGGCGGAGGCGGGGTATAGCAACGTCAATCTTACTAGTGTAGTATAGATCTTCTTTTTGTTGCTTTGACGAAGATTTCTGAACCTATACAGAGTCTTGACTGCAGCAGTGGCCTTGGTGATACGTTCTTGGACGTGCTTTGTGTACCCGGTTGAGGTGATCTTCATGTCGATTACACTGCATTCATTGGTGTAGGGATATCGTCTATCCCCCGCCCTGACGTCATCAAGTAGTCTCCTGCCTACGGGGACTACTTTGAACTTATCCTGGTTGGTTCGGATTTCCCACCGGGCCTCGTAGGTGTTAAGGTTTTCAATTTCTGCTGCTGTCATTCGAGCTTGCAAAGGCGCATTCCTCCATGGACAAGTGATTATCTGGGTGAAATCATAGGCAAATTGTAAGTTGAGGCAAGTGCGGCTTACATGGACTGGGACACCTGCGGTGTAAATCAAGTAGAGAATGGGAGACAGGCACCCTCCCCTGCGGGAGGCCCGCAGTGAGCTGAAACTTTGGCCCGTCCGTGCACCCTAAACTGATGTACGCCGCTCTCTCCATGACATAGTCACAGAGAGTTCTCTCTAAGTTTTCACTTAGTCCCAGTCGTAAGATCTTGTACTGCATTCCCCGTTGCCACACCTTATCGAACGCTTTTGATACATCCCGACAAACAATGTCCACGTAACTCTTTTCCCGTTTTGCATGGGCTAGCTCTTTCGTGATGACGTTAATCGCCATCTCCGTACTTCGCTTACTCCTAAGCCCGAATTGGTGTGGGTTGTAGAGCGAGTTTTCCTGCAGGTGAGACACCAGTCTTTTGTTGAGGATCTTCTCAAAGAGCTTCCCACCAAATTTCAGAAGTGAAATTGGCCGGTAGCTCTCCTTCAACTTGGGGTTCTTTAGTATTTGAATAATAATTCCATCATAGTTTGGTTATGACTTATGTTTTTTTATCAAAGTTATTTCTAATAATTCTTTTATAATATCAAAAAACAAAATGGTGTAGTTCAGAAATAAATATAAATATCGAAATTTTGTAAATTATTTAAAACCCAAAGAATTACAAATGGTGAAGTTCAGAAAATTTATTTTTATATATCTTCTTCTATAACTATATTTTAGCAACGGGGTATTTTGAAAGGGGGGAAATTTAGTTTAGAGTTCCTTTTTAAAATTATTATAATTGGCGAAGTTCAGAAAATTTAGACAAATTTAACCATGGCTGATTTTATAGATTTTAAATTTTAATCTTAGTAGCGAAGCGCAAGCTGCCCCCGTAGGGGGAAGTGGCGAAGCCATTGCCTAGTATAATAATAAAGATAATAACAGAAGTTATATATGTCGCCCTTCAAAAAATTTGAAGCCCTCGCATGGCGCCCGTTCATCAACTAGGAAAGGGCCTGACAAAAGAGGAAGGTTTTCAGAGACCCCTTGAAAGAGACGGGCGGGGAAGATATGTCAGGGGCAGAACATTACACAGATTAGGAGCAACTACAAAAAAGACACGATCGGCCATGTAGCAGGCTCGAGTGCGAGGAACCAAAAGCAAGATGGCACTTCCCGAGCGACGAAGGGCTCTTGTTATCTGGACACAGCCACTGAGGAGGATAAGTAAAGGGGAGTTACCGTGTTTAGTATTTTAAATGGGAAAAGGAGAACTTAAAAAGTAATTCGAAATTTAATGGGCAGCAGTCCAGTTCACGGATCAGGGATGTGGGTACGATAAAACTGTCCTCGATGGAGGAGAACTCAAACCACAACGTTCTGGACAAGTTTAAGGGGATGAATTGTAGTGTTGTGGGCTCCAGTCGGAAGAAAGAAAGAGTAATCAAAGCGGGAGGTACAAAAACATCGATGGCTATCTTGATACTTTGATACTATTTCGGTCAAGGTTGGACGGAATACGACTGAGGTTACGGAGAAAGCAGAGAGAAGATTTGCTGATCTTAGCAACATGCGATTTGAAATCGAATTGACTGTCAAAGGAAACACGAGGATTTCAAACGTTGTCAGAGAAAACGATCTGGGAGCCACCTGGATTGAGAGAGGGGGCTATATTTATACAACAAGCGACATTTGCTGACGTGCCCGTCAAAAGAACCTCAGTTTTGTCATGGTTGGGTTTGAGGTGGTTATCTGATAGCCATTCAGTAATCGTGTCATATGCGGATAAAAGGTTAGTGATGGTGACGGTCACGGCGAACGAGTTTGGGGAGGAGGGAAGAAATATTTCGTGTCATGAGGATAGAAATGGAAGGATAAACCTATGCGTCGCATAGGGTGAGATACGAAAGAGGAGCGTTCTAAGGACAAAGCCCTGAGTAACACCATAGAACACAACAGTTGGCCAAGCGACCTCACTCCCGATGTAAACAGAATGAGTACTAGAGGAAAGAAAAGAGCGAAATCAGTCCAGAGCAGTTTCAGAAACACCCTGGAAGTCACAAAGGCAATGAAGAAGAATAGACTGGTCATCGTTGTCAAATGCTGCCGAGAGATCTAGAGCCAGAAGAATTAAAGGTCTCTCAGCGTTAGCCTTGTGCCGGAGTCCACCAGTTAAATGTAGGAGAGCCGATTCAGAGCTGTAAGAGGCTGGAAGAGGACATGTGTTCAGTGATGCGTGCAGGTACTATCCTTTCAACAGCCATGGATAGAGCGGAAAGTTGAGAGATAGGACTATATTTTAAGATCGCAGTTAGAGTCAGAATGTACCGCGCCGAGCGACAGGAGGGTGTTCAAGATACCCAGTCTCTTTTCAAAGAAATAGGTACAGAACGCGGATGAGGAGCTTTGGGTAGCCTGGGAGACAAGAAGCGAGCGATGAGCTCGAAAAGTGCAGGTGTAGCGTACGATAAGTGCAGGCGAGCGTCTTAAAAGCTTTGCTTGAATGAGTCTTCATTCTCGGTGATTCTTTGACATCTCTTGCCACAAGAACGAACCAACTGTTGACACTCTTGCGCACACATCTTGTTCCATTCATCTTGAATAATTCCGAGAATTCTTGAACCGTCTTCGGATTCCTTGCTTTGGATATCTCTCTGATTGTCTTCCAAACATTTTCAATGGGATTCAGATATGCACTTTGTACAGGACATATCTTTGCCGACATGTGCAGATTGGTCAAAGCACGCTGTTGCAGCAATTCCTTTTACACTCGTGCATTCACTGTGCTCTGTAAGTGCATAAATTGCACAGCGCCTTCTACCAAAATTATGCCTCAGACAGTAGACTTCCTCCGCCCAACTTCAATCTCATTTTGGTGCAATCGACAGATACTCTGCGACGAACGAACCTCCTGCCATCGGATCCGAAGTGACAGGGACTCGCAGAGATTTGAGACGCGCTTGGCAAAATGAGTTTTGACGAAATCATGCCAGGGAATTCTCACCTTACATAGACCCTGTTGAAAGCTTGAAAACGATAAAGGTAAAACGGTTAGAGATAATTAACATTAGGTAAAATAGATTTAGGATCTCTAAATAATGTGCCTCAGGTGTCCAATTTAGTAAAATGTGGTGTCAGAATATTTCTTCATAAAAATTATAGCTGCACACAATATAATAATTCAGGTTGGGTTACGAGCCTATTATTAACGAAATGGAAAAGGCAGGTTGTCGTAGAATGGATTCCCGACGATATACCATATATAACTATTCGTTGAGGTAACTTCTTTAATTATCTTAAGAGTGCGTTAATGTCTGGCGGGCCGATATTATGTATCTTCGATATGCTTAAGAAGTGGAACTGAGCTCAAGGATAATAATATTGCTATCATTAATAAAATAGAGTTTTATTAATAATAACTATCAACAAACACAAGACGGAAAATATTGACATAAACAGAGAATGGAAAGGGTCGTGGGGGCTCGGGCTAATCCGAGGATTAAAGGATTTAAAAAGGTAAAAACAAATATAGAGTTAAAGAGATGGGATGGTTCGCTAAACCATTTAAAGAACAGGATAGAATTGACAAAAGGGTTAAGTACTCATAGGTGACGTTTGGCTTACGTAACTTTATACGAGTGGTGCCAGTGGAAGGCGACGTGAAGGAATTTTCGGTCCGCTGGCGAGTTCCAGCCAAAGGAGGGATGAATAAAAGGATCCGGACGTGGCGTCTTGAGAAAGAGAACCGTTTCTCGACGAACGGCTTGAAGAACAATGGCTGTTCTACGTTGTTCTCTTCCGAACAACAGGGGGGGGGGAGAACCGTCTCTTGTCTACGGGCTCAAGAACAATGGCTGTTCTAATGTTGTTCTCTTCTTGAACAACAAGGGGGAAGGGTGAGAACCGTTTCTTGGCGAACGGATTCAAAAGAACAATGGCTGTTCTACGTTGTTCTCCTTTGAACAACAGGGGGGGTGAGAACCGTCTCTTGTCTACGGGCTCAAGAACAATAGCTGTTCTAATGTTGTTCTCCTCTGAACAACAAGGGGGAAGGGTGAGAACCGTTTCTTGGCGAAGGACTCAAAAGAACAATGGCTGTTCTACGTTGTTCTCCTCTAAACAACAGGGGAGGGGAGAACCGTCTCTTGTCTACGGGCTCAAGAACAATGGCTGTTCTAATGTTGTTCTCCTCTGAACAACAAGGGGAAAGGGTGAGAACCGTTTCTTGGCGAAGGGCTCAAAAGAACAATGGCTGTTCTACGTTGTTCTCTTCTTGAACAACGAGGGGGCAGGCCTTGAGGACTTGGCGTCACGAAAGGCTCGAACCTTTGGCACTCAAGGGATATTGTCCTCCTTCTGAACAAGTGATGGTGAATCTCGAGGTCGAGGTCCCTTGGCGCACAAAGGGAGAGAGGGTCGTGGTGATGTTTCGCGACGAAAATCTGCATCTCCAATCTGATCTTAGTGGTAAAGTTTCCATCTAAATAGTCGAGACACTCCCTTGGCGTGGGGGACAATGGAGTGGGAGCTTCGAGGGAATGCACAGCCGAGGCTGGGAACAATGCCTTATCTGCCCATAAACCTAACTCAATCTGGCGAGGTCGGCGTATGGGGGTTAACGGGGGGACGATAACCTCCTTGTTTACACATTGACATCCGGTGGCTGCGATAAAGCGCCAAGCTTCGAAGCGAAGATGCACGTGGGAGCATCGTGGTTTTAAATAATATGTGATAGGGGTTGAAACTAACGCTTTTTCAACCCGTTCTATCACACAGGTATTTTCGAAAAGGCTGCCCCAATTTGGTAAGCTCAAACTTACAATGGAAATTCTTGCTCAATTATCCTTGTGCGAGCTCTCTAAATTACACTTCAACTCATCCTTGATTTTTTCTTCTTATATGGGTTTATAAGGACAAGTGGAACCGGAAGGAATACAACAGTCGAATTCACCGCTTGGACTGCTGTCACGCTGAAGAAATTCACGCTTCGTAAATCAGACGCCCGAAAATATTCTACGTTTTTTCACCGAAGAGATTTTTCATCTCAAAGACGGAAGTTAAAAGTACGAAATAATACACTCGTACGGTACGTGTGTATTATTTCCGTTGAATAGGAAAAGGTACGAGTCGTACCTTTTCCTATTCAACTGAAAGATTTTTTATCTACGAGTTTGGATAAAGGCACGAAGTTCGCTCAACAAGAAGTTCTGAAGAAAGAAGATTCCCTTCACTTCATTTTCATCATCTCCATCTTTCATTTTCACCTATTGTCTCCTTCACGTCCCCCCTCCCCCGAGTACAATACTTTTTTTAGGTACGTCATTCAGATCATCATGACTCACATCAGTTGCAACTGCATTATTGAGGGTATATGAGGAGGAAGGTTTGAGGACTAGCCCACTGCCAGATACCCGTACCAGAGGAGCCCCCGGACAAAGGGCGGCGTTGCAACCTTCACAGGGGAGTTTGATCACTTCTCCTGTGAGGGGCCCCCAGGCAGGGGGACACACAACCGTCTCAATGTATGGCGGATGCAACTGCGGGTTTTAATTCCATCGAGGAGGAGGCACTCCCGGTTAGCGATGGTTGATTCCACGGTAACCAAGAAAAGGTCCGTCACATTTCACCCCTCGAGAGGAGCCCACCGGGGTACATCTATTCACCCATCATTTTCTTTTTTTTACAGACAAATTAGTAAAGGCGGGACTACCAAGAATGGGGAGGGACCAAACACAAACCCACATGGAAAATAATTTGGAGTACAGAAGACTTCCTCCGAGGATAGAACAAGGATCGCAAAAACCGGAACGAGTAATACTAATCAGAACCCTCTACACAGAACTGAAGATCGCCCTCACCAAGTTGATCGAAGTTACCAATAGCTACATTGCTATGTGCCATAAACAGGCCGACGGGGAACGTTTGGTGGCACCGGAAGGGCTAAAGGCTCTGAGCAAATTCAAACTGGCCCCAAAATTGCCCCCCCTTCTCACCAACTATTAGACAACCGATCTTTCATCTGCCGTAAGGTAGCCCTTTATGTGGTGATCTCACACAAAGGAGGAGCTTAAAGAGAAAATAGAAAGCGAGAACCAACGCCTACGGATCTTGGAAATAATAAAATTCGGTGACCACACCCAGGTATTTAAAGTTATTTGCGCCACGGCAGAGATGGCAAACAAAGCAACCAGCAATGGGATTCTTGCCTTTGCTATGAGGATACCGCCGGACAAAATAGAAAAGGAGAAATACACTAATGTTCAAGCATGTTTCCAGTGCTACGCCATCGACGAGAATGTGACCAACAAATTGCCCCAACAAGGATCCAAAAGTTTGCTCCGAGTGCGGAAGAGATAGTCACACGTTTCGAGAATGCACATAAACAACAAAAAGGTACATAAACTACCAAAGTCCACATAGGACAATTGCGGTAAATTGCCCCAAAAGAAAAGAAATGATTAGAAAGAAAGAACAAGAGCAGAAAAAAGAGAAAGAAACAAAAGTCAACCAAACATACGTGAGCGTAGCGAAGGCTACGGTTAAGGAGATCAAAAAAGCCCAAGAACCCAAGATAAATATTAACGTAAATGAGGGAACAGGGTTAGACATATTCGCCTGTATAATGTTCGCCCACGTTAAAAATATTGCACAACCTTCGCAGATACATTAAATCTTCTGCTTGAGAAAAATGGAATCAGAAAAATGTGGTTCCCACCAAATCCTCCTTCAGCTCTCGTCTATGAGGTCACAGCAGGCAAACCCTCCAAGTCAAAGATATGCTGGAAATAAGAGCCACAATGGATGATAAAGAATCAGTAAATGAGACTGAAGGTTCCTATGAAGAAGGAAAGGAAACAAATAAATCAGATAATGAACAAGGAAAGAAAAAAGACCACGGAGTAACATATGAGGAGACAATGCAAATAATTAACTAATACTGTAGAAGTCTAAAAACCGCGTACTTGGGTGTACGCAGAAACACTCCAACACAAAGCTGCGCGCTCTCTTGTATCCCTAAAATGCACCTCTCGCCTCGAATTCTCCGTCGCCTTTTTTCGACCCGCCGTAAACTCTGAGATGGCTCAAAGACGTGAAAGAAATACCGTCGGCCCAAAGATGAAAAAAGGTCTTTCGCGCGACGATACGGATTTCACGAGAATTCGATTCTCTCTCTCTCTCTCTCTCTCTCTCTCTCTCTCTCTCTCTCTCTCTCTCTCTCTCTCTCTCTCTCTCTCTCTCTCTCTCGATTCTACTTGTGAGAGAAATAAAAGGAAGACTTCTCCCTCGAATCAGGCAGAAGCTCTTGGACCTACGCCGAGTGTGCGAAACTCAATCCACATAAAAAACCGTTCACCCGCTGCAAGGAAGGAACTTCTCGGGGAATTGGTTGTTGCCGTCACGGTACTTGTAGTTACCAAACTTCTCGCAGCCCCCCATCCTTTAGAGTCTAAGGTTACACAGGACCTCCCTCTGGGATTACCCTAGACGTAGCTAGGTAATCGGTTTTGGATACCCACTCCAGGAGCCGAATAATCGGACAGGTACTTCAAGGAAGAAGTCCGATTTGAATCACCGTGTGGCTCACCTTCGTGATCCGCCAAAGGATCAACATATCACCGTTCTAGGATTGCCATCTCATTCGGTAACCTCGGACGGCCGGACTAGGTGCGATCATCGTCACCAGAAGAAGATCTTTACTGACCCCCTTCAAAAATACTTACGAACTCAAAGGTATCGTTAATTGAATTATCCCCTCCCCTAGTTTCACCAGTTTAGTTGTGAACTAGAATTCTCATCACGAGCCCGTAACCTCGAATATTAGAAATGCTTACTTAATTCAGTGTTTAACTCAATAATAATATTCCATTCGTTCTGGTGGGTGCCATTAAGACGCGAGCACCCTAGTGAGTAATTTGCAAGTGATCCCCACGACATTTTGTACTTATTTATTCAGTGCAAGATTAATTCTATTTAAATTTATATACGCTGTTGCTTATTTCAAATTCATGTACATTAAAGATTATTTTTGTAATGTGTGTTTAACTAATTTGGACAATCCTTGGCAATTATTAAGCAATTCTCTCGGCTTAAATCTCAATATTCCACTGACCCACCATGGTTGGCTTTTACTGAGTGGAAAACACACTCAGGGGATCATCATCTTAGTTTTGATCAAAAAGGTACGCATCGGGGTTATTCTTCATCGCCGAAAGTGGCTAAGGTAAGTGTATTGGATACGCTTCACCTCCGCTTCACCTCGGTGTTGTAATAAAATATATGTCCAGGAAGTGGCACTGGAATTACCCACTCATTCAAACCCTCGACAAATACATAATAAAGAAAAACCCTTTCTGAGAAAGGTACGATGAGAAAGCCATCGCGATAAAAAAAAAATTACGATATATACAAGAACGGGAAGTAGATGAGGCCTACGTAGCTGCGACTCTAGAAATGGAGTACACTCCGCTGTTCGTACATTCCGGTCCACTCAGTAATGGAGCTATTCCATAAGAAAAAACAATCAATATTACTGGGGGACCTTAATGCCAGCATACCTGAATCGGGATACCGCACAAAAAATAATGCAGGACGAAATCTGGAAATATTGATGGAGAGGAATATGCTCAAAAGAGTAGGCCCAGACTTCCCGACATATATTTCCAGAAGAGCATTCACAAAACCAGATATCGTACCAACTACCAAAAACTCTCCTTATAACATGTACATGGAACCAATTCCCATACCCTGTAGTGATCATATTGGAATTCTGCTAACTATTAACCAGAATCCAATACAGGTCCCAATCAGGCCCCGTAAATCGTACAGGATGGCGAATTGGGAGACCTACGCAGCAATGTTGGAAGGATATACACAACCAGACTTGGACGGAAGAAGCTCCGAAGAATTGGAAGAAATAACCAAAGAATTAATTAAAACAAACAGATGAAGTAAGCGTACCAAAAATAAGATACCAAAACTTTTCTACACTCAAAATAGAGGGAAGAGATGAAGAGAAAAGCAAGGAGAATTAAGGAAAAATATATTGAAATAAAAGATTACGGAATAAACGGTCAAAGGAGTAAATAATTAAAAAGATTGAAAAGAGAAATGATATTTCTGATAAAAGAACACCTGGAAGAAAAATGAAAAGAATTTACAAATAAATTAGAGACCATCGATAACACAAGCGAGGCTTGGAGAATGATTCAAATAATAAAAGGAAGACCACCGAGAAGTCCGATAAAGATACAAAATGAACAAAATGAATATCTAAAAAGCAGCGCAGAAATAGAAGAGTAATTTAGAGAGCAATGGAGGAAAAGCTACACTATAGAGGAAGAGGATAATGAAAGATTTGATAGAGAAACAGAAGAAATAGTTAATGAAAGCCTAAGGACAAACAGAGATAGGCTAATACCACTAAGAAGAGTCGATGTTCTCACGAACGAACACGCAGGAGTAGGAGCGACAAATACACTGGAGGAGATAACAAGTGCAATTGGCTCCTTCAAACAAAAGACTCCCGAAAAAAGCGGACTTACAAAATGCAATTATGAGAAAGTCCCCGAAAAAATACCGAAATATATTACTGAAATATTTAATGCATTTCTCAATATAGGAGCCTTCCCCAAAATGTTCAAGGTAGCGAAGATGGTTTTCCTCCCAAAATCAGGAAAACCACCGAATTTGGTATCCAGTTATAGACCAAAGGTATTCGAAAAAAATATTGAACAAGAGAGTGGTCGAACACCTCGAAGAAGCTGGAAAGTACAATGAACACTAGTACGGCTTCAAAAAAAAACAGAGATTCGACCATGGCACTTGCAATTATAAGAGAAAAAATCGCGCAAGCCAAATCTAAAAAAAAGGATATGTGGACGTTGTACTCCGAGATGTCGACAAGGTGTGGGTTGAAGGGCTGAAACACAAACTCGTTCAACTCGATCCGGGTATCCGGTTGGTAAGAATCCTGGCTGACTATGTAAAAAACAGGGAAGCATTCATCAGCATTGAAGATTACGAAGAACTCCTCTTCCAACTGCAAACTGGGGTCCCTGAAGAGGGGTGCATTAGCCCCACTTTATACTCCATTTATACGGCCGACATGCCGCCTCCGATAACACCGGGCTCTATGAATATACAGTATGCTGATGATATCAGTCAGGTGATCTCCACACACTCCACAAACCCCAGATGGCAAGCCAGAACATCAGAACGCGAAATAAGGAATGAATTTGAAAGAAGATGGAAAATTAAAACCAACCTAAATAAATTCAAAATAATCCCAGTAATGAGATTCAAAAAAGGATAGAATAAACATCGACGGAATAGAATACGGATAGACATCGGAAGGAAAAGTGCTGGGCCTACACATGGGGGAAAGGGGCTACCACGCACATATAAAAGAGAGAATTACTAAAGCCATAATGGGACTGAGGCTACTGTTCACCCTAAAAGACCTCCACGCAAAAAGAAAAAAAAAGACTCTAAAGAGCATTTGTGGAGTCGATGTTGGTGTATGCGCCGATTCGCATTGACAATGCAACAAAATACAACATAAAAGAATGCTTCAGAGAGTACAGAACAAAGCGGCCTACAAAATAACAAACACAAGGCGAAGAGAAACGAAAAGGCTTAGTGAAATAATCGATACGGCCGGTTTAGACCCAATTACTAAAATCATTGAAACTTGGGCTAAAGAAATCTAGCAAAAGATAGAAGAAAAAAATGTAGAGACGAGAAAAACACTTAATATTGAGAACAGAAATTATGATCGCCAAGCCTTCCCGATCAGTAGGCTTCGCCTGCGGCAACAAATATAATAATAAAGAATAAACAAGCAAAACCTAATACAAAGGCGTGAATACCTGATAACAAATAACAACGGAAATGAATTAAACTAAATAGAAACAACCTAAAGTATAAACAGACTATGAATGTACACATACGTACAAGAAGCAAATCGAATTTGAAAAAGAATTAGAAGCCCGTTACCGTAAAGGTACCCTGACCAAAATCATAAATCACAACGTATTAACTAAAGAAGAAATAGGAGAAAGACTTAGACGTAACTAATACAGAGTAAACTCAAATAAATTAGAAGAATAGAAAAAGAAGAACACCATAAGAAAATAGATCAGCCAGTATCCTGGCAACACCAATACACTCACACAAACCCCCACTTTCCACACAACCCCCCTCATCCCTCCCCAACTTTAATTAAAAAAATAGCCCTCTCATGCTATCTACCCCTAATCATCCGCCTCACTTATCTCACCTCTCTCTATCCCAACAGTCCGTTATTTGAGCGGGTGTACACGGCCAAATTTGTTTTTATTTTAAAAATATTAACTAGAAAATCTGTAATTCTGCCGCGCTTATAACGATCTAACCTTAATAAAACTGTAACGCTCCAATTCAAATAGCTTCACAATTCTCTTTGCATTATATTCTTTTTTAAACTTCCATTTTTGTACTTTATATATATATATATATATATATATATATATATATATATATATATATATATATATATATATATATATATATATAATATATATATATATATGAAAAAACACAGGATAATTTTCTTCTGAAATGTTATTTCCTAATTCACAAAAATTCTGTATAGGGGTGCGATTCGAACCGTGCACACTGAGGCAGCGAGCAACCGCTTTGATCTCAATTAAACAGTCTCTTAGACCACTCGGATACGCGGAAGACAAAAAATCTCCCGAATAAACAAGGTACGCTTCGCAAGGTCGATCGGGACTATGAAAGAGAGTGAAATTAATAGGGAATTCAAAGGGCAAAGGAGAGTTGAGGTAAACACGCGGCGAATATACAATGTATAAATCTTTCATGAACGCGAAAGAATGATGAAATGAATCCAGCAAACCGCAAGAAACAGAAAAACAGGATAACATTTGCGAAGGAAAATTATCCTGTTTTTCTGTTTCTTGCGGTTTGCTGGATTCATTTCATCATTCTTTCGCGTTCATGAAAGATATATATATATATATATATATATATATATATATATATATATATATATATATATATATATATATACAAAACCACAGTATTAGGACTAATTTTATATGCGAAACCAGGTTTCGACGGAGATCTCCGCTATTGTCAATCGCTCGTGAACAAGTGAGATATAGAAGTTGCTTAACGTACAAACACACAAATCAGTGGCGCTAAGGTGGATTATGCGGGAATGTGTCGGTATTTTTGAGAAACGGAAGTATGAATTTCTTGCTTATTAAGGTATTAGTACTGAATTGGCCGTCCGAAGTATTAAAGTTGGGAATTTCTTTTATAAGTGCCGATTCAATTAAGCGTCGATGTATATAATTGTGAGACTTATAAACTATTTTAGCATTATCAATATTAATTTGATGATTTTCATTGGACATATGTAGAAATAAACTCGAGGAGAGGGCATCACGTCGCATTTCGCATTTATGTTCATTCATTCGCTTGGAAAATCTGCTGCTTTCACCGATATATAATTCATTACATGATTTGCACGGAATAAAATAAACTCCCTGTTCTTTATCGATTGATCTATTTATGGATAGGCTATTTCTGATCGTATTTTCGTACTAAAAGGCAACATTGATGTTGTTGGTCCGTTCCAACTTTTTGAAATTTATTAACTGGGGGGAGTATGGGAAGGTAACATAATATTTGTCACATCTGTTTTCCTTATAATTAGCTGGGGAGTAATAGATGGTTATGGCTTTATAGTGCAGTTCAATGAATGTTTGGATGATTTTATTAATTTCGTCTTGCAAAAAGCAAGGATCACAAATGCGATATGCTATCAGGAACATGGAAGAAACTACAGACCTTTTAACGGATACATTGTGACACGAGAAATAATGAATATAGGCATTAGAATTAGTTGGTTTCCGGTAGACGGAACAATATGCCTTGTCGTCTATTTTAGATATTTTTACATCCAGAAACGGCAATGAGTTGTTCAGTTCCCATTCTACTTTAAATTTAATAGTTGGGTGGATCTTATTTAATTTTTCAAAGAAAGAATCAAATCTGTTATCATTGATGGGCCATGTGGCACATATATCGTCTACATAGCGGAACCACGTTTTGGGATTGTGTAAAATGGGGGAAAGGAGGTGCTTTCCAAAATCCTCCATAAACAGATTGCATAATATCGGGGAAAGGGGATTGCCCATACTCAAGCCATATTTCTGCCTGTAAAAACAATCTTTAGTTCTCAACACATTGTCCGTCACACACAAACGAACTAATTATACAATTTTATTACGCGGTAGGGGTAATGTTAAGTTAGACAAAGGCAAGTTTTTCATAATTACATCCAGAATTTCATCAACGGGAACTTTTTGTAAAAAGGCTATTGACATCAAGACTTAACAACTGCTTATTCGATAGTTCAACCTCTTTAATTTTATTCACAAAATCACCAGGAATGGATAATGTGAGCATCAGAAAGGCTACCAATTAATTTACACAGGATTTTCGCTAGCCATTGCGTCCATCCCATTCCGATTACAAAGTGCTTTGAAAGAACTTAAACGAAACAAGAATATTGCGATTACTAAATCTGACAAAACTAATCAGGTAGTGATTTTGGATAGTGAGCAGTATTCTGCTAAATTGAACGAGTTGCTAAATGACAGGAACACGTACGAAAAACTAAATAATGATCCTCTGCCAAACAAAACAAAATCGTTTAATAGCTCACTCAAAAATATTCTCAAAGGTCATTCTGATCTTATTAAACAATTCAAAGTGTACAATCCCTCGCTACCTTACATGTATGGTTTACCGAAAACACACAAAGATGGTACTTCCCTTAGGCCGATAATTTCCAACGTAGGATCCCATGCGTACAAACTCTCTCAAGTACCTATTTCTATTGTAAACTGCAAAAATTAAACTATAGTAATTTAAGTAGTTTACAATAGAAATAAGCAAAATAAGTTAATAGATACATAAGAAAAAATTGGGAAAATTCAATAATGTAAATATTGTTATTTGCTAACAGTAAATACACAAAAGAGGAAAAAAACAAAAATAATGCGAAAATTAAACCGAGGCTAAGCTCCGAAAAGAGTGACAAATTTCCCTGACGGTGAAGGACCAAGGGGATTATTTGGCGCAGTTCTACGCTTGGCTCAGATTATAGTTTTCGACTGCTGTTTGAGCCCAATTTCTTGAGTTAGAGTTCGGTTAATCACGAAGATGAATTGCCTACAAAAAAAAGATTAGGAATAATAATCTCAAACTAACTAAAGAAAGCAATAGCCTCCTGAGGAAGGGACTTAAAAATTCACATGAAATTACCTTAGCCCTTTTAAGAAAGTGATTATAAATGAACAATAACCCCAAAAAATACCCTTAAAAGGTAAAGGTTATACACAAAACACTTTTAAGGGGGCATAAAATTATAGAAAAAAAATATGCACAAGTCACAATTGATAAATATATACAAAGGAACTTTAGGAAAACAGGACACACACAATGGAAAGGAAATGCACCTTTATGTTGATGTTTCCGAAACTAGAGTAAAGGTTTGGGTTTAAGGTTTGCCCGATCTCGGGTCGTCTAGGCGCCGTGCGGCCAATGGGCGCGTTCGAAGTGGTGGTTGGTTGTCTGAGAGTGAGACGAGTCGCATTCGGACGATAGTTAAATAATTTGCGCGATTGTTGAGTTTCGGATGCTTTCCTTTACACACACACACACACATATATATATATATATATATATATATATATATATATATATATATATATATATTAATATATTATAAAATCTGGTTATCAGGTCTGTCAGGGTCTTTAAAAGCTGACTACCGTTTGAGTTGCAAAGACAAAACAAAACAGGAAACAACCCTGACTTATTTATTTATCGTTTAGTGTTTTTGTATGTGTGTTTGCCCGACATCCTTTAATAGGAAAGTTTGTCAGGAGACAGAGCTTCTCCTACGGTCACTTTAATCCCCCACAGATTAGTAGAGTTTGAGCCCTTCTCATCTCACGAAGACTCCATTATTTTTTGTTATTTGTTTAATTTTGTATTATATTAGTGTGAGTATTTGGATAGCAAAGCTTCCCCGTTTAAACAAGCATATTCATCCGTGTATCAGTAATTTGTGAGGCAAGCTTCCTCCTTCTCGTGCCGACGGCCCATTAAACCCTTTTTTCTGATAACTTACGAACAAAATGTCGTCATTCGAGAGGTTTAAACTCCAAGGAGAATACCTCGGTTTAAGTGCCAAAGACCTTGTCCCTTATATGTAGGAAGAAGAGAGAAAAAAGAGAGCTAAACAAAAAGAGATGAGAGAATTAGCTGACCAAAAATAAATTAGAAAGATCGAAGAGCGCGAGAGAATTCGCCGATATGAATTAGAATCAAACCGTTATCGGCTCGAAACCCTTTCAGTAAATTCTCGTGTACGAGCCCCTCAATCCGCCTCCGTTAAACTCCTTTCATTCAAAGAAGGAGAGGACTTTGGATCTTTTCTCACTCACTTCGAGAAAGGTTTTGAAGTTAATCATTAGGACATCGAGACGGACGGTGTCGCTAAGCTTCTTCCTCTACTTAGCTTGCAACTCCGAGACCTATACGTATCGGAAGCTACGGTGGATTACTCCACCCTCAAATCCGAACTTCTCGCGGCGTATAATATGTCGCCTGACTTCTACCGCACCTAATTTCCCCACGCTCGCATCCAACCAAATATGACCTTCCGTCATTTTGCATATACTCTTTCCCGTAATTTAAATTTTTGGTTAGACGCATCGAAAGTTCCCCACGATTATGAGTCCCTGGTAGATTTTGTTCTAAGGGATCAGTTGATAGGGTTGCTAAAACCAGAGATCCGCTCCTTTGTGAAGGATTCTCGGTACAACTCCTTCAAAGAGTGCATAGAAGAAGCAGATATCTATGCCGCGAGTCATAACTTATATCCGAAGGAAAATAAAAAGCCTCCCCATTTATTCTCCAAGAATAAATTTGAATAATTCGCGGTTCCCTCCTAAGAACTCCCCACAATTCGTCAAGGTTACGGGCCCCTTTAAGCCCAGAAGTTTCCCTCTATCAGAACTCCGTGATGTCAAGCCCTTCAATATCTAATCCCCCGGCGTAAACCTTTCCCCATAGGCCAATCATATGTTTTGCGTGCGGTGTCGAAGGCCACAGGCGCCTAAATTCCCCCCTCCCCCCTCCTCAAAAAAAATCCCAACTCCGTGGTAATCCCATTCACCAAGTCTACCAAGTGAATGCTGCTCTCGCTCCCCCTCCATCGCGACCAGAAACCCCAGATCCAATCTCGTCTCCCAGTGCCCCATGGCACCATGTAAATTTCATCTTCGACAAGAGTTCTCCAGGAAGTCTTAAATTTGAAAACCGAAGCGTTAATGGGTGCCGAGTCTCCACCCTCGTCCGCGATACCGGGTGTACTTGTATCATGGTATCGAATAAATTTCTTCCCCGGTGGCTCCCAACCACAAAAAGTTTGCGGTAGTCCATGACTACCTGGGACGCGTAAACCGATTTCCCATTGTAAACTGTTACCTCGAGTGTCAGTACTTTTCCGGATGGGCTGAAGTCGTGTCAGCCCCTATCCAATTCTGTTCCGTTTTGGTAGGACAGTGCCTCCAAATCTCATCTAACCCTGTTGTTCAGCCAGTTATCACGAGAGCCCAATCAGAGAAGGAATCCCAGACGCCCACTACCCTTGAAAGTCGCTTAGATTCAGATTTCCGCGGCGTTATGAGCGAAGAATTCGCTCAAAGACAGAAGGAGTGCCCAAATCTCATTCCTTTGTGGTGAAAATCTCGGAGCCTCGAGCAGGACTCGGTCCGCAGTGAGAAGACAGCCTCTTATATCGTGAAAGACGGCTTGCTATATCGCGCTTGCTCGGATGGCGCCAACCCCAGGACTCACGCCTTCTGTGTTCCCCGTTCGCATGTCCCCTTGGTCCTAAAGATTTTCCCACGATAGTGTGTTTTCTGACCACTTTAGCCACGATAAAATTAGTCAGAGGATTTTCCGGTATTTCTAGTAGGCTGGTGCTGCAGTTGAAATTTCGGAATAGAGCCAATCCTGTGACATCTGCCAGAAAACTACGGTGAAAGGGCGTGTTAAACCGGCCCCCCTTCAGAAGGGACCAATCATATCGTTCAAGACCTTACCCCCTTACAATTCATCTAAGAAATGCCTTTAACGCCAAGGTTAACAATCTGCTCGACCTCCATATCTTTGAACCCTCCACGTCAAATTATTGTACCCCAATAGTTCTGGTATGGAAACCAGATAACGCTTACCGCGTGTGTGTAGATTTTCGCAAATTAAATTCAGTGACCGTTTTCGAAGGTGAAACGATTCCTTTAATTGACCAAAACCTCCACTTGTTCGAAAAATCAAAATTTCTTAGCGAGCTCTAAACCAGCTAAATATTAATTGTAATTGCTCCATATACATTTGTCCATCTTTTAATTATTATAACCGTCAGCTAGAGATTAGGTTATATTCAATTATTTCTGTTTATGTCCTTATTTTTCTCGATGTGTACGTCTAGGACGCACATCGTCCTTGTATATATAAAAAAAATTAGTATTTAGAGGCCTGGTCTAGCATCAAAATATGTGTATATGTACCACCGGAATCATTCTGTCATTTAGGTAAAATGTATCACTGAATATCCATTTCACTCCTTTTTTTTGCTTTGTATAACTTGGTGTATAAATATTATTTTCATTTTTTAAATTATATCCCCCTTAATGCTCTTATAGTAGGAAATAATTAATTTCCTTTTCCGTTCAGATGTACACGCAGTCGTGTAGAATTAGCTTGTACACCTGCTCGACGTCAAGTCAGGAATCTCCTTTTTTTTCTTTTCCGCTTACCCCGTTGACCCCTTGCGTGAAAGACTCCCCAAGTCATTCGTCTTAGGGGATGTCACCTTTCTGCCCCAACAACGAAAGCACCATCTTTTTGGATGGGTGGGATGTAGCAGAATGAGGTCAAAGGGCGACCACTTACCCTTCTGTACCCACGTAGTCCTGAGATCACGTGTTGGAGCTGTGAAAGCATGGTTGAATCGGGGAAGGATGCAACCTACGCCGCTATCATACGCCCCAGCTGTATTTGACTAGGGACCGATTTCATCGTCCCCCACGACCACCTTTCAGCAAACATTCTTGCCTTCCGTCCCGAGATCGAAGTCCGTTGAGCATTCCAACCAATGTTATCACAATTCCCCCTTCCCCCGAAGAAGACGCCGACTTTTCCCGAAAATCGCAAGCGTGTGTGGAGGGCCATCACAGCTACCTCACCATGCGTCTATATAATCCTTCGACTCGGTTTAGTAAGCAGCACTAATAGACTTTCCACCTACTCCGGCGAACGAGCTGAAGAACGAGCTGAGGGAGGCCTCCCTCCCGCGGCGATTTCGATTCGAATCGAAGGCTAAATCGATTCGTGAACTCTGCGATAATCAATCGGCAAGTATCGACATCCATGAACTCTGCCATAGTCAATCGGCAAGTAACTGACGAGGATTCCAAACTCTGAAGGCCTTCTACCTGGGCTCCCTCATCTGAAGCGAGAGGTAACCCGACTTCTTCTGTCGCCTCAATCGTATCCCAACTGGCCCCTTTTATGCAACGAGCACGTAAGCAAGTGTAACCGTTGCCGCCTGCAAATTGATCAAGAATCTGGCTTACCCAATCTATCCATTATTTGTGTGAGCGCCCCGGTTTAAAATCCCCTTTTTATATCACCAACCTGAATCTGACCTGCTTAATCCGCTAATTAACCCACTTGTATCTAGCGTAGACATTTAATTCCGTCTGTGCGACCATTCCCTTTAAAGTCAATATTTGTGTAAATTTAAATATCAGTTTTTTGTTGTTAGTAAAGATATATTTTCGTCATTATCTTTCTTTTGCAACCAAAACGCGTACCAGCTACCAGCTAATCCTTGGCCAACTTGCACTCTGGAATATTTGTTTTAAAAAGGCCCCAGCAAAGTTAATAATAAACCATCCCCACTGGACTCCTAACAATTTCCCCATTCACTAACGGTCTTCAACCAACTTCGGCCCAAATCCCTAAAGTACCTACGTATATATATATATATATATATATATATATATATATATATATATATATATATATATATAATATAGTCTGGCCATTCCACGACACATTATATTACATTATAATTACAATATATGAATGGTTCTATAGGGTGTAGGTCAGAGACAGCCTTTGGTGGCTGCACTTCCAGGTGAATAAAGGTTGTACGGTGTCATTTATTCCTCGAGTTTAATATATCAAACGCCCCCCGCCCCGCTACATACACGCCCCACTTTAAAAACTTTCACCTCTCTCGCTCTTTCGAAGCTGTTTGTTTCTTAGTGGAGAATTCGCCGTCCAATCTTGGGAGGAATTTCTTCCGCATTTTTCGACCATTCTTGACTTGAGGCAACCGACTCCCAAGAACTCAACTAACGGGAACAGTCATTTTGGCACGCGCGCATTTCACGCCTCGCCAGTAACTTTCGCTCTGCCTATTCAAGGAGACTCATTTGACTCAAAGAATTCACCTTCAACATGCCACACAGCATGGTTCGTTTTGCTCACTAGATTAAGTGTTTGTGAGAAACATCTTAATCAAAATATTACATTCAAACAACTGGTCCAACTGTGCATTCAGTCTCGGACCAGGGGATTAACTCCAGGCAAGTTGAAAAGGCTAACAAAGAAAAGTTTGAAAGCGTGTATGACATAGTCCTAATTAGGCTCCCCCTACTTATATTTGTATGTTAGGTATCGCATGGGCAACCTTATTGCAGCTGACATCTAGAGGATTTTGCACATCTCCCGCCACCAACAACCGTTGTTTACCATCCCGGCTCAAATTCCTGCGGGAGGATCCGTGTCTATATATCCTATACACATTTTGGATACTTTCCAGTTTCGCCTCTCTTATACAGATCTCTCCTTACAAACTTTCTACATGATATCCTCGTTGCTATTTCGCTTGAAATTCGAATTAAAGATTATATTTCTTCCTTAGCGTTTCCTTCGCTCCTTGTTATTTTAAAGGACATTGTTTAAAGACCCGTTTGCGATTTCAGGACACTCAAAAGATTGAATGAGACCGGGGATTGCAATAGTCCACCCACGCAACATTTCACACTTCTTATTGCTGGTTCAAATAGCCTTTGATTGACCTCCGCCGGTGGGCTTTGCGTCGAATCCCTGTTTAAGAAGAGTCAATCGCGCCTAAAAGGACAAGATTTCCTCTGTTTCTGTTTGAGATTTTTGTTACAAACGGATGTGTGACGTTTCTCCACCAAGTAATGAAAAAAGTTCCATTTTTTAGTCGCTTGTCTTTAATTTACTATGTCGGTGCGTAGGTTGGTCGGGCCGATGGTAACCATTTTACTTTTCAATGAGTTTTTTGCAATAACATCGTAACTATTCGGCCGATTCTAACGAAATTTGAAACGCTGTATGTTGCTTTAAATTCTCTTTCGAATGTTATAATTGCCACTGTCCTTCCAAGGTTAGTCCAGGAATTATTAAAATAAAACTAACTATGGGTCGGATTGACCCACTTGTTGAACGCTTTGAAGGTCACGAGATCATAAGGTCATAAGTCAGAATAATTGAGAGCACGCGACTTAGATCTTTTGACCATGTTAGATGATGACTAATGTTATCTCCCTCTCTCTCGTAATGTACCTCGTCCCATCTAAAATAAGCGTGGAAGCATTTATCCTCGTATTGTTTAAAACTCAACCACAACTTTGAGTTCAACATTGTAATGTGTTGTTCATCTTACAGCAACATCAAATAGTCGCACGATTTCATATGAATGCGATACTTTGTCTATTGGAGACCTGAAACGATGGTCAAATCCTTCCTTATTCAAATATACAAAGAAATTTATGTTCATTAAAATTCGTATGGGTTTCGCCAACTCATTGTTCGCTTGAAGACTTCGGGGAGGACACTTTCTGCGATTTCAAGAGAGATAGGAAGGTCTGAGAGTGTGATTGCGATGATTATGAAGTTATACGATGAAAACAAAACGTATAAATCTACTTCAAAATTCGATCCACCATTCATAAGCACCGTTTGAGAAGACGTAGCTATTAGGCGCTTCTCTATTAAGGATCCCTTCGAGACTGCAGAAGGAATTTCTCGAAAAAGAAAGAAATAGTGTCAAATAAGTGAGCCATTTCGCAGTGAGTGGTCACCTCAGTGCAGCCAAACCAAACATCAGTAAGAAGAACTAGAAAGCGAGACTCTACCAAAATTCCGTAACCATGAATACTCGATAGGTTGCTCATACCCTTTATATTTGAGTCATATTTCTATTCTCAACCTAAATTCCGTATCCATGGAGACCACAAAATCTGCGAAATTCCGTAAATACAGAGAATACATAAGCTACCCATATTAGAATACGTTAAAATTAAATTAGGAAGATTAAAATGATTTTAAATTACCAAAAACTTATTTATCTACTTACCTCAAAATTAAAAATGATTGCATCAGAAAATTTAAAAAGGATTTAAAGGGATTTTTAAAGTGAAAAAGAAACTGATACGAAAGGAAGATTACGTTATCTAGGATTGTGGAGTGGAATCCATTATGAGAGTGAAGGATCAGGTGGGAAATGTAATTGTAAAGTTGGTTACCTTTGATGTTTGCTCCCTTTTCACTAAAGTTCCGGTTGATGAGCTATTCCAGTTTCTTAAAGATAAATTGTGTAACGTTGAATTACCTATACCCCCTAATTTATTCTTAGAATTAATCTCCCTCTGTACCAAAGACTGTGCATTTACTTTTAATGGTAAATTCTTTCACCAAAAATTTGGTTTAGTTATGGGTTATTGTTTATCCCCCGTTTTATCTAAATTATATATGGAATTTTTCGAAACGGTTTTCCTCCCCTCTATTGTAGATTTTCCCATAATCTGGTTTCGCTATATTGATGATATCCTTTGCTTGTGGCCCAATTCTGAAAATATTTTTCTTTTTTTGAACAAACTTAATTCCCTTGTACCTTCCATCAAATTTACCCTTGAAATTGAATGGAATGGAAGTATTCCTTTCCTTGATTTATTAATACACCGCACACCCTCTGGTTTCAAATTCTCTCTCTATCGGAAACCAACTAATTCTTCTTCTTATATTCATTTTTACTCCTCTTACCATATTAAAGTCAAAAGATCTATTTTTATTTCAATGTTTCTCGGTGCACTTCGTGTAGTTAGTCCTGAATTTTTTTACTCTGAAGTTTCCAAAATTTTTGACATCGTCCATTATCTTTTCTATCCTTTTCATTTCCGTTAGCTAAAAGGTCTTTTAATAGTTTTGAGCTTCGCGCGCCTTTTAATAACAAGAATACTCTTGTACTTCCTTTAATTCATCCTTTGCTTCTCTCCCTCATATTTTAAAATCTCTAGGCATTTGTGTAGTATTTAACTCTAATGATACTATCTCTAAACTATTAGTCAAGAACGCCCCTTCTCCTATTAACTACAGAACTACAGAATCTAGGACCAGCAAAGACCCTAAGGTCCGCTCGAGGCTAGTCCGCTACACTACATCCATAACTACGATACACACTTATCTACGAGTGTATCTCTAACATGCTATATATTTATTTTTTTATCATTTTATTTATTTATTTTTTTTAAATATATAAACTACTGTACACACTTATCTACATGTGTACATTGTCATGCATATTAACTACTTCAAACTAGGGGTGGGGAGGTGATAGAAAGTTTTTCTTCTCAACTTCCACAGCCCTCGACTGCTAGTGGTGAAAATCTAATTTTAGGATAGTAAGACTATTTATAGGATAGACGGAAAAGAAAATGGATATCTAAACTACACATGCAAGAGAAATCGCTGGCATCATTTTTAGTCATCCTTTTTACTCTCGTTGTTCCTCCGCTCCAAACTCCTTTTGCAAGACGTTTTTATTTACTGTGCGCAGACTACGTTATATTTATACTATTTAAGTGCGCGTCGAGACGGTTTTTAAAAATATTTACCGACGTACTATCTACTACGTGGGTGGGTAGCCTATTCCAAATTTGAGTAATTTTAAACGTAAAATAGTTTTGGGCTATACTAGTGTTAATTCGCTTTTTGACTAATTTTAATCCGTGTTGCCGAGTGTTTCCCCTATGATCCAATTCGAAAAAATTCCTATAATCAACGTTTGAAAATCTTTCAATATTTTAAATACTTCTATTAGCTGGCCACGTAATCTTCTGCCTTCGAGAGATGGCAAATCTAATGCCCTGAGTCTTTCCTCGTAGGGCCTGTTTCTCAGCTCGGGAATTAATTTTGTAGCCCTACGCTGCACTCTTTCTAATTGTGCAATATCTTTGTTTAAGTATGGAGCCCAAAATTGAACCGCATATTCGAGCAGTGGACGCACCAGTGATTTATACAATGGTAAAATTATCTCTTTGGATTTGAACGTGAAATTACGCGCGATATAACCCAGCACACGATTTTCTTTTTTACATGCATCCGCGTATTGTTTCGTGACTTTGAAGTCATCCGAGACTAAAACTCCCAGGTCTTTTTTCAATTTAACTACGTCGAGGACCTGGCCTTTCATGGTATACTCTACCCTTAAATTATGGCAACCCAAATGCATCACCTTACATTTACTTAAATTAAACTGCATTTGCCACTTATCCGCCCATCTGACAATCAAGTTTAGGTCCTTTTGTAGAATTTCTACATCCGATCTTAAATAGGCACGGTTGCCCAGCTTCGTGTCGTCAGCAAATTTAGAAATCGTACTAAATACGCCATTATCCAAATCGTTTATATATATTAGAAACAATAATGGGCCAAGAACGGAGCCTTGTGGCACTCCACTACTGACGTTGACCCAATCAGAACATTCACCATTTATAACTACTCGCTGCGAACGATCCTTCAGCCAATTTCTAATCCAATTTAATATCTTACCCTTCACACCGATTGCTTTAACTGTCATTAATAATCTCTCGTGCGGAACGGTGTCAAACGCCTTTTTAAAGTCTAGATAGATTACATCTACAGCTTTGCTTTCGTCGTAAACGCAAATCATTTTATGGAAGAATTCGAGCAAATTTGTCAAGCACGATCTCGCCCGCCTAAACCCATGTTGGGAATCTTTAATCAGATTATTTAGCTCGAGGTGGCTCACTATTCTATCTCTAATTACCGATTCTAAAAGCTTTCCAACTACCGAAGTTAGACTAATAGGACGAAAATTCGTTGCTTCGTATCTATTCCCATTCTTAAATATTGGTGTAACGTTTGCACGCTCGAAGTCTAAAGGGACTACGCCATCTTCTAATGAGCGATTGAAAATTGCACGCAACGGCTTCGCAAGCTCATTCTTAAGTTCCTTTAAATGAGTGGGGTAAACGCCATCGGGCCCGGGTGATTTCGACTTTTTCATCAGGTTAATATATTTAAGAATTTCCACTTCATTAACCGTTATATCGGATATGCAAATATCACTATTATCTACTTCTTCAACTAACGATCCTAATTGGGACGAATCTTCAACAGTAAAGACGCTTGTGAAATGTTCATTTAAAATTTTAGACATTTCCGCCGGAAATTCCGTCAAACGACCATCTTTGTCTTTAATCGGCCCTATTGAACCTTTTAAGGGTTTCCTACTGTTTACATAGCCGTAAAACCGTTTCGGTTCCTTCTTTGAATCCTTCGCCAGTTATATTTCATATTTCCGCTTCGCATCTCTAACCGCCCGTTTAACTTCTCTTCGAGAATCTATGTAATTATGCCGACTTATAAATGACTCATTGTTCTTATGTATTTGAAATTTTCTATTTCAGTCCTTAATTAAGCTTAATATTAGTGGGCTAACCCACGGCACTCTCATCGACTTCCCGCTCTTACGGCGCACATACTTTACCAAGTCGAAATTTACACTAAGGAGTGTACGCCGAAGCTCAGTGTACATTAGTAATGTATATTGCGTAAAATGTTTCGATTGCTCTAAATATTACTTTGGAAAATCAGGTAAATGTTTAAAAAAACGAATTTCTCAGCATAATTATAACGTCCGTAGTAGCGAAGAAAGCAGCTCATTTTATGTTCATATGTTATATCTTAATCACAATATTGATTGGAATTCTTCTAAAATCATCTGCCATAATAACGATAGAATTTCCCGTATATCATTGACTCAACCTTTATTAGTAAATTCCCAAATTTTAATTTAAGTCCTAGCTTATATCAACTTGATGGTTATTTTTTAAATTATACTCACAATGTAATGTCGAAACTTTTAATAATAAACAATTTCATCTTATTTTGTGTGCATCTATGTAAACTTATGTTTTTGTCTGTATTTATTTCCATTTGAATCGAGTATTTAGAACATTTGTACTTATTCTACCTTGGTTTTTAGATCATGACCTCTGAGGTTAATCTCTCGTTAAGATTTTTCTTCCTCCTTAATTGCCTAGGCGATATTTTAGCTCTTGTCGACCTTTAGTCTTTTCAATTTACCTGATTTAATGATCTTAGTTTGTATTTATCTTCGCTCCTTCTAACGTTTCCATTTCATATTAATTCATTTTGTTGATTGGTTTTTTGCTTTTTTGTAGTCGTTCCTTCTCCTCTTTATCATCCTTATAAATATTACAATTTCCAATAATTCTTTTATTCCTTGATACAGAACTCGAAATAAAGTTCAAAAGTACTTGGAATCCTTGTCTTAATTTTCCCTGTGGGCTTTGTTGCATATATATATATATATATATATATATATATATATATATATATATATATATATATATATATATATATATATATATATATATATATATATATATATATATATATGTATAATTGAATCACGAAAATAAGGAACGTGAGGAATTTATGAATAACGTTACAGCCACGAGGAAAATGCAACAACGGAGAACTGCGAGGCCTTTCGACTAATGGTCTGCTCAGTAAAGGACCATTAGTCGAAAGGCCTCGCAGTTCTCCGTTGTTTCATTTTCCTCGTGGCTGTAACGTTATTCATATATATATATATATATATATATATATATATATATATATATATATATATATATATATAAATTGTCTGACACATAAACAAACTAAACCAACTTCCAATTACATTTCCCACCTGATCCTTCACTCTCATAATGGATTCCACTCCACAATCCTAGATAACGTAATCTTCCTTTCGCATCAGTTTCTTTTTCACTTCAAAAATCCCTTTTAATCCTTTTAACTTTTCTGATGCAATCATTTTTAATTTTGTGGTAAGTAGATAAATACGTTTTTGGTAATTTAAAATCATTTTAATTCTTCTTAATTTAATTATTTTAAGTTTATTAAATAATGCTGTTTTGATATAAATAGGATCAATTTTAACGTATTTTAATATGGGTAGCTTATGTATTCTCTGGATTTACGGAATTTCGCAGGTTTTGTGGTCTCCATGGATACGGAATTTAGGTTGAGAGTGGAAATATGACTCAAATATATAAGCAACCTATCGAGTATTCATAGTTGCGGAATTTTGGTAGATTTATATAAGAAAAATAATGCTATGCGGGGGCTATGTAGTCTCTTATGGTACGGGAATTTGGTTAAATTATTTGTCCTTGAGGTGGGTAGGTGATCTTTGAGGCTATTGACTTTTTGTTGATTTATTTAATATAAGGATACGCGTATACGTAGGCCAAGTGTTCTTTTTGGCTATGGAAATTAAATTGTGATTTATAACGCTATGCGGCTGAGCCCTGTTAAAAAAAATTATTATTATTATTATTATCACAGTTTTATGTACATTTTTCCATGCTGTTTGACTTGAAAGAGCCAAAAATCGCAAGTATTTGGACCCCGGAGGATGTTGGGAAACTTCGTCGCTTGGAACTTGAAATTTTCTGCCTAGAAATTAGCCAAAAGCACCAGTTCGGAAATCCTTTGTATCATGGTTTTCACTTTAACTTTTGATCTAAACAAGATAGAACAAACAAAATAGGTATCGAATGAGAAAGCACAAATTAATGAATAGTAATAATAAATAAATAATATGTAATAATACTATAATATACTACTACTACTACTAATCTATCATTTTTCAGGTAATAGCAGAAATTGAATTAGAATCTTGAAAACCATCTAAAAGTTCAATTTAAAATGGCATCAAGCAAGGAGCTGAGGAAGGTCCTTGGCACAAGGGTAATATCTCATAATCTCCAGGTACCATCTAACAGCTATCTCACCGAAACTTTCCTGGTTGGATAACCTTCATATTTTATCAGTGGTTCTTCAGAAGTTACTGGAAAATGCAGGAACCCCAAGCAGTGGCGGATCCAGGATAAAAGTTTGTGATGGGGACCAACCTGAAAGCCTCCCTCTGAGTAATCTGAGAAGCGGGCATTGGTCATTAATAATGGTTATCTTACACAACATTGACAATAAATGGCAGAATCTCACACGGGATTAAACATTAACTCTCTTACATCCGATTTTTTCCACACATCAGAAGCCTATTATTTGTGGTTTATTGTAGTTTTTGGACTTCAGTTAAGGTATAATACTGAATATAATAATTATTTTTAAGATTTATCTGCATTTTAGACATATATTATATATGGTAAATTCAATCGCAACGGTTTAAAAATGTTTTTATATATATTCTATATTACTACATAACTCTTTCTGAATAGTAGAATATATGTCTGGCTTAATAAAGAAATATAAACATAGACAAGTCTGAAATTTTGTTAGGGAGGGCTTCAGCCCCCTAGTACCCCACCCCCTGGATCCGCGCCAGGGCTCAAGGTTCAAAACTTTGATTATGAGTCAGTTGACTCGATCATCACATTCTGGCAGATGGCTAGGGACAAGTACAACGCAATGAAGCTCTTCACGAAACCACATGAGAAACATTGTGCTCTTTTAATAAACAAAGGAAGAACAAATACCCCTGGGGGGGGGAAAGAGGAGCATTTGTGCAGGAATTAGACAGCCTGCGCTATATATGAGTTCCAGATGCAATCCAGGAAATACAGAACCACAAACTGTTATCTCGAAAGAAGAAAGTTTAGGATAACAGGTTCTACGGAGACCAAAAGAGAGAGGAAGGCTCATATGTATGGACATGCCAAGATTTTTGAGACAAGATCCCTGCAGCAAACAGCGAGGAATGAAAGATTGCAACATAAACCAGAAAAAAACTAAAACTAATTACTTTAAACGTCACAAAACACTTTTAAGTTTTACTTCATTGCATGTACTTAACATTTACCGTTTTAACATCTTGTTCTAATTTACAGATGCAGCAGAACACGAGGCATTTGTTCATGTAGATGGCATTACCTGGAGTGACTCGACTGACAACGACATTAGAACCGAGGATATGGATTGCCATGCTCCTCGCTCTGGATGTTCTCACCATCAAGACTGAGTAACGTGACTTGAACGTTTCCAAGGAACGGTATGGAATGGGATTTCATTGCAATACAGCTCATCGTCTTGGTTTATCAAACAATTTTGTTACTGTAATGAGTTTTACCACCTTGAAAGCTGGGGGTGATCTGGATAACTTCGTCATCTCAACCTCAACAACATGTCGCAACAGAATGTTGTCCAGGTATAATATCAGCCTGAGTCACATGTTCAAGTTTTGTGCAAACATTTCACTCTGCACCACCCTACATTAGAATGGAAAGTTGCTAAAAAATGTATATGGCAGTGAACTTGGAAGTACTTCATATATTTCAGATGTAGTAGTGTCCGGTCCATATTCATACACTTGAGGAAAATTATTGGGAGTACAATCATCGACAATGCTTTTGGAATAGCTCAGGTTGAAGCTTCAATGGATTTACTGGAGAGATGGGAACTTACGGATAATGATACTGCCCTTTTTAATGACAGTACATCCAGTAACAGTGGAGTTTACAGAGGAGCTGCCAAACTGCTAGGGAAAATGCTGAACAAAAAGGTGTTTATCTGGCCTGTCGAAATCATATCCTCGAAATCATAGTAATTTCTGTTTTAGATGGTGAAGCGGCTAGATAACCACTGGTTTGAGCATCTGAAGGATGTTTGGACGGACTTGTCCGAAGAAACTCCAAAGATGTTGGATATCAACAATAAATGGCTGAATGAAAAGAAGAAAAATAGTGTAGAAATGCGTCAAAACATTCTAAGAGCAAAAGGCTTTCAAGATCCGACTACAGAGAAATGGTTGAACTGACACTAACAATTTTTACATCAAGAAAGGAGATAATTGTATATCCTTTCTTGATCTAAAAATTGTGAGAATCATTGATAAAATAAGCTTTACTGTGTACCAAAAACTAACTTATTCTAACTCTTATATCCATTTCTTTTCTCATCATGATATTGACATTAAGCGAGCCCTTGCATCATATATGTTTTTGAGAGCACTTAGGATATGTGACCCTTGCTTTCTAGAAGATGTGATTACATATATAACCTTCAGTTTCAATGAGTTAAATTATCCCCTCCACGTGATCAATGAAAGTTTATCTAAAGCAAAATCTACTCACTACCGTCACAAGGATAAAAACAAATTTAGTAATACGAAGTGTCTATCCCTCCCCTTTTCTTCCCTCCTCAAAGGAGTGAACAAAGTTATTTCTCCAGGCTTAACCACATTTAAATACCCTTTTTCTATCCTTAAACCTTTCCCTTCGACCAAGCCCGTGGATTAGCCGAATGAAGCAGGTGTATATTTAATCCCATGTGGCTATACAAACTGTCCCTATTACAAGGAGTTACAAGTAAAGAGAGTACCCTAGGAGACCTTACAGTCCATTCAAAAAGGGTACCTTTGGACTATCAATCAAGCAGACACATGGATGCTCAATTGTTTTGTGTCCCTAAACGGCCACTTTTCAAGACTTTGTCTAGTCTTGACTTGAACTGGTCAACAGATTCACTGTGGACAACTTCCACTTACCGCAAATATGTAAGTGAAAAGATTTCCACACAGATTGCGGTTGTAACGCTTCAGTTCAAGTTTAAAGCCGTGATGGCGCGTTCTGTTCTCACTCAGTGTGAAAATATCCCGCTAGTCAACATTGTCGAACCCTCGAAGTATTTTGAAAACTTCGATCAGCTGACCACGCAGTCTACGGGTTTCCAGCGAAAACAGATCTAATTCCCTTAGTCTATCCTCATAACTTTGATGTCGGATAGAGGGAATCAGTTTGGTTGCCCTAGCTTGTACGCGTTCCAACCTTGCGATATCCTTTCAAAACGAAGGACTTCAAAATTGTACGGTATACTCCAGGTGCGGCCGAACGAGGGAGTTGTACAGACAAAGTACTATCTCCTTGTTACGGTATCCAAACTGGCGCTTTATGTAGCCTAACATCCTTTGGGCTTTCTTCTCTGCCTCAATGCACTGTTTCAAGAACTTTAGGTCGCTAGTGATAGTTACACCCAAGTCCTTCTCAGTGTCCCTTGATTCAAGAGCAGTGCCCTTAAGGATATACTGAGATTAGGGGTTTCTGTGACCGAAATGCATCACTTTGCATTTGCCCACGTTAAAAGGCATTTGCCACGTGTCCGACCACTCCCCAATCTTCCCAAGATCTTCCTGCAGGCGGGCAGTATTTCCATCCTTTGCAACGTTCATACCAAGCTTGGTATCGTCGGCAAATTTGGAAATCTTGGCAACCATGTCACCGTCCATGTCGTTGACGTAGATGATGAATAGTAGTAGCGGTTCCAGGACAGAACCTTGAGTCACCCCGCTAGTAACGGGCACCCACTCAGAAGCCTGTCCATTTACCACCACCCGTTGCCGTCCGCCACTTAGCCAGTTCTCGATCCAGCTGGCTACTTTTTCGTCTATGCCCAGCGCTCACACTTTTCGGAGAAGGCGGTGGTGTGGTTCCTTATCAAAGGCTTTCTGAAAGTCTAAGTAGACCACATCCACCGCCTTGTCCCGATCGTGCTCACTGAAGACCAAGTGGATGAATTCCACACGGTTCGTCAGGCATGACCGTTGCCTTCGGAAGCCGTGCTGGGAACTCCTCAGTAGCAGGTTTGACTCTAAATACGACGTCATTTTTTCCACTATCATGCTTTCCATGAGTTTACCGACTATCGAAGTCAAACTGATGGGTCGTTAGTTTGACGGATGGCTGGGGTCTCCTTTCTTGAAGATCGGAGTTACCTTCGCCTCACGCCAGTCTCTAGGAACGCATCCGGTCCGGATTGACATGTTAAAGATAGCGCACAGATGTCGTGATACTTCATCGCACACTTCCTTCAACACCTTGGATAGAAACCCGTCCGGTCCAGGGGACTTATTCGTCTTCAGGTCAGCGATCTTTTTCTTTATTTCTCCTTCGGTGAAGTCCATTGCCTCCAGCTTTTCCCCCCGAGGAAGAATCCGTGGGCTGGGGGATGGGATTACACTCTTTAGTAAACACTGAATAGAAGTAGTCATTGAAAAGGTTAGCATTTTCTGCATCTGAGTGAGTTAATGCACCCTCCTCGTCCACTAAGGGCCCAATCCTAGGATGGATTGGTTTACGGCTATTTACATAGCCGAAGAACTCCTTGGGATTCTCCTTGCAGAGTCTTGCCACTCGGAGTTCCTCAGTACGCTTAGCCGCCCTTATGCCGGACTTCACTCTCCTGGCTAGCCTCCAGTACTCGTCAAAGGCACACGAGATCTTCGATCGCCGGTACGCATTTCTCTTCTCCCTAAGCAGTTGGCCAATTTCTCGATTAAACCACTTTGGTTGAACAGAAAACCGACGGAGGCATTTCAGAGGGAGGCAACTTTATTGAAGACTCATGAGCTTATTTTTAAAAATTGTTCCACGAATCCTCAACCTCTTCGCATACCGCTAGCCTTACATCAGTCAGCCCAGCACGAAGGCTTGCAAAGTCTGCTCTTCTCAAGTCAAGTTTCCTTGATTGACTAGCAACAGACCTTACCTTCGGGATTTTGACGCTAAATCTAACTAGCTGGTGATCACTGCCACCGAGCTCTTCGCCTACAGAGACATCCTCAACGATATCATCCTCAGAGGTGAAGACCAAGTCGAGGATATTGTCTTCTCTTGTCGGTTCTTTGACCCATTGAGTGAGGAACTCGTTGTTGGCGAACTCCAGGAGTAGCGCGCTCTCGCCACAGGCTGCTCTGGTTTCCCAGTCAACTTGTCTGTTGAAGTAGCTCATAACGATGCACACTCTGCCTTGAACAGGCTCACCCAGCAGCTGGTACATTTCCCTTTCCTTCTCAACGGGTTGGGAAGGGGGTCTGTAAAGCACCAGGGTCCTGTATCTGACAGGACCTATCTCTAGGTCAACGCCTAGGAGCTCATGATCGGATATAATGTTCGAGTTCGTAGATTTGATTGTATCCTTGACATACAACATTACACTGCCACCCTCTCTGTCTGGCCTATCTTTGTGAAAGAGTTGGTAGCCAGGAACCGCGAATTCACCTTCAAAGTCTCGGTTTGAGGTTTTTATCCACGATTCTGTTATGGCTACCATTTCGGGTTCTTCCGTCGCTACGAGGCTACGGAGCTCAGAAAACTTATTCCTGATTGACCTTGAATTGAACAGAAGAACTTTAAGGGAGTCCGTGATTGTAGGGCTCCTTACGCTCTTCGGGTCCCGGCTTGTTTGTTGGCGAGGCACCCCTCTTTGCGACCTTTAAGAAGGTCGTTATTGGAGTGACACGGGCGTACTGGTTTTTCGACAGAAAGGCCTTTCCTTTAAAAGAAAGATTTTTTCCATCCCTTTGGTAGAGATCATTTCTACCATAAAAGGTGCGGTACGGGTCCACAAAAAAGGCCCCCTCTGCCGTACACAAATCTGCTAGGCGCCGGTTTGATGAGACATTCATCGAGTGAGCGTTCCGTGTTGGACCTCTCCTCGGGAGCATCCCGACTACCACACGCTTGCAGGTTTTCAGCCCACAGTCGCACACGGCACCTATGACCGTGTGGAGGATTTTATCTTTAGGGCCTACCCTACCACCTCTCAAGTAGAGGTCGTTTCCACTGACCATCAGAGCAACGACTGAGCTCTCAGAAATCTGTGATTTCACAGCCTCTACTCTGATGTGGTGGTTACCACATTCTGGCAGGCAGCTTACCTTTACACTAGTGTGAAGGCGGGCCGCTAGCAGGGGTTGCAGGCACCGTGCTTAAGAATCACCAATAAGGGTAACTCTTGCACATTTGTCTGCAGGCGACTTAGTCTTTCCTCTCGGAAGCGACTTGCCGCTTTCCTCTTGTATCTCTACATTTTTCTTTTTCTTTTTCTTCTTCTTCTTCTTCTTCTTCTTATTTTTCTTGTCTTCATTTGTTTTCTCTTCTTCCGTTTCTCTTTTTTCTTCTTCTCTTTCCACTTTCCCTTGCACACCAGTAACGCTCGAATCCTCTACACTGAGGTGAGCTGTATTAAGGTCGTTTTTCTTCTTTTTATTCTTTTTCTTTTCCTTCTTCTCATTTGCTTCTCCGCATGGCTGAAGTGGGACTGCCAATGCAGTTTCACCTCCTTGAGCTGGAGTCACATCGTCGGAACCACCCACGTCAGTGGGACTTTCGCTTCTAGCTTGAGCTGACTGGGCCTCTAGATTAGAGGCTAGCTCTAGGATTTTTTCCTCGAGACGCCGAATCTGAAGCGCGTGCTGCGTTTCTAGGGTCTGTATTTTACTTTACAGCGCCCTAGATTTTTCTTCAGAGGTTGTGAAGAGATCCTTGAGTTCATTGCAGTATGCCACTGCCTCTCGGACCTCTCCTTTAAGGATTCAGTCGGTGCATATACTTCCCGGGTGGCATTACGAAAAACATCCTTCCGGGAAGTCCACGCACCACTTATCCTTCTGGCATATTGCACATGTATATTTGAGTGCAGCTGGACCTTTTATCCCTGTCATTTTGACACTTTCTCTCTTTCAAAACTTTGCGACCAATCAATAGAAAAAAGGGGGTTGGTGAGTTCTCCCCGCGTGAGTCGCTCCCGCCTATAGATCGGAGACGTTTCGGATCTTTCAGAAGGCATGCTCCATGTGCTGCTGTTCGTCTGACCGAATCGCCAAACCTCGGCGTGCCGTGGCTACCAACCAAGCAGCACAGACGTCCCCCGAAGGGGCCATCGATTTGTCACCAGGTGAACAACAACGAAGCACGCCCCGTACTAAACTCCTACTAGTTCCCTTCGCGACGGCTAAGATCTCAAAGCAGCGTTCAATGGATATCCCGCTACACCAAGAAACTCGACCCAAGGCTTTTTGTTGTCCTGGCAACCAACATGGGAACAAAGGGCCGTCACTAAGGACCAATGCTACCAGAGGCACCCGTCAACGGTCACTGGAAATGGTCAATAATTATGCGCCAGGAACGGGGTTAATGGGGCATTACCCTCATCCCATTCATCGTGCCCCAGCGCCTAAGACCCCCTCAAATCTTAGTCTCTTGCAACCAGTGAGGGTCGATTGGCATTGTTTATAGAGGTTCCAGAGCCTCTCTTCTGATGGATTAGGTAGCTACCAGGTCCTTATATGTAGATAGATGAAAAAGGGGTAAGAGTGACATGATAGGAATAGGGGTTGTTTTTTGTTGCTTTTTCTTTTTGTATAAGTAGAAGAAATAGGATTAATGTAAAAAAAAGAGGAAGGATAGAGTAGGATAAAGAAAGACGCACTTGTCTTGAACCTAATTTCCGACCAAATCGACAAGGGAAACCGTGCCAGGGGTACCAGAAGATAGGTACCCGCGCTGACATAGCTCGAAAAGTCAAGGGTACGCACAAGGGGGCGTCACCTCTCTTTCTACTTTCTTTATGAACATAAAGGTGATGTCAGACGAGGCAGTAACATATCCAGTATTTTTAATCATATTAGCAATTTCAACCACCAAATTGACTATTAAAAGGCACAAATCATATATAATTGTAAAGATTTATGTAAAAGAAAAGTAGTAGAATCTATATTAATAGGAGAAATTCCCAATTTTAATTTGTCAGATGGGCAGTTGAAATGCAGCTTCCATTCTCGTAACCTTATCGTAAACTGCTTAGTAAACTATCTAGACTAACACCCCCTGATTAATGACCTTTTCCCCCGTTTTGTCTTTCTTTGTGTTTTTTTCTGATCTGTACGCTATTTATAGACTTTTGGAACAATCGCATTCCCAGTACATACTGAAACTTGTCTCTTAAATTAAACTTTTGGCTCCTATACAGTTGTTTCACTATCATATACCATAACTCGCCATTGAGTTCTTTTACTTATATATATATATATATATATATATATATATATATATATATATATATATATATATATATATTATTTTGTTTTTTGTTTGTGGGATGTAAAATATATTTCAATAATTGCGTATTTATCGTAGAATTTTAAAATGATTTTTTGCCAACATGCTGTCATTTTTTACAGCAGGTGCAGGCTAAGTTTATGAGGGGTATAATATATATATATATATATATATATATATATATATATATATATATATATATATATATACATAGTAAACCACCAAGACTGGCCTCAGCCTCAGCCTCAGCATGATGCAGAAAGTGAATGCCAAGAACGCTACAAGAAAAGCGTAATTTACGTCAATTCAACTGGGCTTTCACACACTGCCAAACATGGAAAGGCAAAAGAGATGGCGGAATGAGTTGAGTGCGTAGGAGATTAGTGAAGTTAAAAGAATGTGAATTGTCGGCGTTTTGCAGTATTGCAATTTAATTAAATGGCCCTTAACTTACGATCACTGTGGTAAAGAATGTAAAATCATTTGTGAAAAACTCAACTTTGTGTGTTGGAAACACGAACACACTATACAACTTCAATCTTCAGAGCAGCAAACCTAAATATAGACAACCACTGTAGCACACTCATGAACACCATAAACGCCCCACGAACATGAATACACCACGAAAAACACCCATACATTGAACCCTTCACATTACTTATACACATACAAAAACTAATAACCATATACAACAACCACTACGGTCGAGGCTGGCGCCAACACAACATCTCACTCCTACGTGCCCACATCCTTCATAGAGTGCAAAAGGATGGAAACCGACAGTGGCGCGAGGTGACTTCAATAGCGGAGACGCTCCCGACACTGACCCTTTCTTCTACTGGCGGTACGTGAAGAGGATGATATGTAGGCACAGACCCACCAAAACTCATAACTTTACACTACAATAACCGCCCCCTCATTGACACTAATGACATCCTCGATGCATTCAAGTTACACTGTGATAACGTACACACACAGCATACAAAAAAACATATACATGAGAGCACTTCCAGGAAGTCCTGGAAAGGCGTCGTCTACACGCTGAATTGCTTGGGCCCGTCCCCGTTGGTACAGATGGAAGTGCTAGACAGCTCCACCATATTGACCACTCCCATCACCGTCGAGGAAACAAAACACTACATAAAATCAATTCCAAAACGTGCCCCCGGCCCATCTGGCCTCCCAGCCACATTGTTCCAACCCTCACAGCACTCCGCAATGCCTCAATCACCTCTGGCCACTTTCCACACAATTAGCCAACAAGACGGAGCTCCCTCTCTTCACCAAATGGTTCCTCTCTCACTACCTAACACGCGGGAGATATCACATTAATTAAATACAACTCAACATCACACCAGTTTTCACCACGCACCGGCGTACCGAAGGGTAGCGTGTTGGCCCTAGACTATTTATTATAAACACAAACGACACAAAGGTCTCTAGAAAATTGCGCGCGCGCACACACACTGCCCTACGCTGATGACGAGGACATTCTCTTCTCCGGCCACGGCCCAGACACAATCGTAAGCCGGGAACATATTTATGTAAAATACTAAATGATCATTGCGACGAATCCTCTAAAGAGACATGCGACACTCTACAGCGCGCAAGACCAGTACTTTCACAACACACAAATCTACACACACACCTAACTTAAATTACACGTTCCCAACAAGACTTACATACAAACATTATATGAAGATAATAGGCGCCACGTTTGCTAAATACCTACAAAAAACATCACATAGACAAGAGCAAAGCAGACAAACAAGATGCTACGCAGGTTTTACCCTGCCAGCCTTAAAATACACTTGCACCTATACAAAACACGAGTTCGTCCACTCCTATCATAGGAACCCACCATACTCCCAGCAGCGAGTCGGACATTGAATAGGAAAACACTGCGTATTCAGAACTCTGAGCTGAAACGCGCATGTCGCTCTACTCGATACATTCTCATGACTACACAACACGAAAGCAAAATCTCATACCACTCAATACATATACCTCCAGCCGCTTAATAAGACAATTGGGGAAACTCGCAAGCTACGCCAAACAACACGATGACGTGGCGTTAATATACCCAACAGCCCTTGAACACCCACAACCAACACCTTTAGCCAGTATCAGGAATATGCTATCCCGTATTATGTTTTTCCCCTACTATTTTCCTCTCCTACTACCCGATCTCTGTGGATCCCCAGGGTCATCCATCTGGTTTTTTCTGGTCACATCATCTCACTAAAAAGGTATTGTTTCAGCACATTCATATCAAAAACGTTTCCTCTCAGCGCATTCATATAAAAACCGTATCGTTTCAGCATATTTCTATCAAAAATAACCTCCAACATATGACAAAAAGATTCGTTGCAGCATATTCATTGCATAAATTGTTACAACATATTCATTTTAAAAAATGGCCTTACCCTATCTTAATGCCGGAAAGTTTAATAATATGTATCATATTCGTGATGAAAAAGGTATCGGTGCAACATATTTATGCCAACATAAATCTGTACCGCGTATTCATTCTGAAAATGATTTACTGCAGCAACATTTTAATGTCAAAATAAATCGTTGCACCATATTCGTACCAAACAAGTATCATAGCAACATATCCAGGCAATAAAACAATCTCTACAGCATCTTCATGGAAAAAGGTATTCTTGAAGTAGAGTAATGTAAAATAAATCGTTACAAGGAATGCAAGCTCCTTAAAAGACCTATTGATCCATACCGAGAAGATGCTTGTGTAAGCCTCTTAACCTAATATGTCTACTCATTGCTTTTTAAGTTGGGAGAAAAGTGGACTGTCCAGATGAAGGATCTCCCACACGGAAAAATGAAAAGCCCCTTTTAAAGCTCTTTGAAACCTACGTAGTTATAACAATAATAATAAAAACAACAACAGTATCAATATCAACAATGACAACAATAAAAAAACTAACCCCCGTACATTAAATTAAAAATAATACTACAAGCCATACTTTGTAATCTTACTTACAGAAAAAACTTGGTTCCACAGGCACTCCTTCGGCGTGTGGCCTAAGGCCTATTTGCTATTCTAAACCGCTTTTTTTATCCCTTTATAGACTCTTTATTTTAATACCCTGAACACCTTTTTCAACATAGACACCCTGAAACCTTTTTTTTAAGTTATTTCATCCGGTTTGATCTATAGAAAAACCTTCGTCAGATCTCTTTTTTCATCTAAATTTGTTTGATATACGAAATGATAGTAAAAAAGCGCCAAAGCCCTAATTTTAATACATTTTTTGAACTTCACGATTTGTATGTTTTTTCATTCCAAATCATTCGATAATTATATTTATTTTTTCTGAACTCTTAGAAAGAACTTTGATAAAAGCTCGAAACATACAAAAAACAGCGCTGCGAATAAAATTTCCAAATAAACCTAAACTCAAAAACATGTAAGGTTACTTGTCCACTAAGCAAAAAAAACATTTTCAAAAATTTCAAAAATTCACCAAGTTAAATTTCTCCTTTGAATATATTCATATACATTTTTATCGTTTCCTTATTTTTATTTACAATTTAAATACTGACTGTCAGTGGTGAGGATCTTGTCATTTTACTTTTTTAGTTATATACATCTTTATTCATCTTTAGTTATATTCATTTTTATACATCTTTATCTATATACATTTTTAGTTATATATCCCTTTATACATATTTAGTTATATACATGATGATACATCTTTAGTTATACACGTCTTTATACATCTTGATACATCTTTGGTTATATAGATCTTTATACATATTTAGAGATATACATCTTCATAAATCTGTAGTTCTATACATCCTTGCATCCTATTCATTTACAAAAATAGATTTTTCCGCCCTATTTATGCCACTAGGGAATCCATGACAAAAGGAGATCGTTGCAGAAGATCCTTGGCAAAAAATGTATGTTGCAGCATATTATGCCAATAAGTATCGCTACCGCATCCACATGAAAATATATAGCTGCAACATATTCATGACAAAAAAGTAATGTTTTTGTAAACTCCTGAAAATATATTGTCGCAGGATTCCCCTGCAAAAAGCTATGTTGCAGCATGTGCATGCTCAAATATATCGTTGCGGCATATTCTTGCTAAAAGAATAGCGTCGCAGCATACTCAAAGTATCGTAGGAGCAGACTAGTGCCCTGTAACATATCCTGTCAAAAAATATCATTGCAACATACTAATGGCAACATAAGTATCGTTGCGACATATTAATGCTCCCTTCCCAACCTTTTAGCCCTTCTTCTTCCATCATCTTTATTTTAATATTATTATTCCCCGTAAAAGGGTGTCAAGGGTTGATAGAATAGAAACTAGGCTGTAACTGAAATCTGAAGAATTAAGAACCCTCCCTTTTGGCACCAACGGCCGTAACTGGTTTCTTGCCTTGACCCGATGCCGGTAGGGGGATCTGTGGCTGTTTTCCCAAAATTTTACATCCCCTAACTTCACCATTTTCTTTACAGATCTCTCTTAACAAGCTTTCTGAGGGAAATACCCACATTATTTGTCAGTGTATTCCTTTACAGTTACCCAAATTAGTCATGTCACATTTTTCAAGATATTTCGGAGAAGGTAAATTAATTATGATATCATTATTTATATGTTCCATAAATCCTCGATTAGCCTTGCATGGTTTCTGCTTGGCTTTGGTGTGCTGAGCTGCTTAAGTAATAATATTTTTTCATCACACGTTAGGTTGGAAAATTAATTATAGGGATAAAAATAAAAAGATATGCAATGCGATTATTTTTTTTTGTGATATCGATGATTAAAAATTAAATATATATATATATATATATGTATATGAAGTTAATTTTAATTAAACCTGGCTTGGAAAAGGTCAAAAAATCAAATTTTCAACGGTGTTTTAATTATAAAAATCAGTTTTAAAATGTTTTGAGAGTAAGTAAACACCGCCATAACGTGAAAAAATCCACTGGATAAGACATTTATCAACAAAAGAAATTTTTTTTTAATAAATGTCTTATCTAGTTTATTTATATTTAAATTTACCACAAACACTTTATAACTCAGTGAACGAAATTCAACGTAAAGAGTAGTATGATTGACACTTACTGGCAACTGTACATACGAGTACTAGGTCTTCGGGCTAAATTTAACGCTATTTAATGTCTCCCATTTTAAAGGAACAAAGTTGATGTATGGGTGAACAGTCAACGGGGTTGAATAGCATACAGAGTAAAGTTTTAGTTGAGAAAAGGTTAACTGCTATGGAGGAGTAGAAGTCATCCGAATATTGGAATGGATTTACCTGATCATGATGATCCGCGACGAGTATCAAAGTGCAGCGATGTTGACTGGTGCTCAATGATCTATCAACACTGTGAAGGCAGTAAGACCTTTTTTTTAACATAGCGCCTATCTGGCGACCGCTTACAAGGGTATAAGTCACCCCACTCAATCTCAGCCAAATACTAAGCTACATTAAAATAAAAATAAGTAAAAGAACACTCTCCCCCCCAAAAAAAAACAAATGAAACAAGAACCAAAAAAAGCAAGAAGAAGAAAGCACGCTCTGGCGTCAGGGGTGGTCCCGCAGAATGATTCCGAATGGCCCCGGAAGCGATCGTGCTCCTAGACCTGGACGGGCCAGGAGCAGAGGGTATCTTTTAATATTAAGGCGTTATACGACCCAGGTACCACTGGGCATGCCATGACAAAGTCCTTAGCCTCGCTAAAGGGAAGACGATCCGCGGCCTGAAGGGCGAGTATTTGCGTCTCCAGAAGATTGGCACCACATTGCTTCGAGCAAGCAGGTTGTGGCTCTCTGCAATTGACACACATGACCATACACGTTAAGGACGTATCGTGCACAGCCTTAAAGCAATTTACACAGACTACGGGTAATCCCAACTTGGCAGGTCTTCATGAACGATTTGTATGGCCAAAGCGGAACATAAGCATTCACGTGGTAGCTATGCTAACCGGCACGCACCAACTCAGGGAACCTGTTACGATCGAACATCATAAAGAATGTTCTGGTTCGTTTGAATCCTCTCCCTGTTTTCTCATCACACGATCGACTTTGACTGCTCTTTGGTCAGCTAGCTCTCGGTAATATATTCTGAATAGTAGTCTACAAGTTCCGCCGCATAAACCACTCCTTTCTTGAAGTTCATGGTAGAGTGAACATCACACTCACCGGCGAGCCATTAGGTCTCCGAAGGACACTAAATATGGCCACCCCTGCCGCATTCGCCAGAAGGCTTCAGTCCGAGAAACGGGTCACCTTAAGCTTTCAAATAGTCAATCTCCAGTGATGAAAGATGTGCCCTTGGGTCAACTTACTTACTTCCATCTGTGGAGCAAATAACTCAAAAGCGTCTGAAGACAGCAGGTTAAAAACACCGGGGAATCTCGGAATGAGGGGCACCGACGTAATTAGGGCTCTGCTCAGCGCATTTGCGACTTTAGTCTTGGTCTCAGCCTCCTCGCCAAAGGGCGCCTTGCGTTCGGATGTGTCGGTATTGGCCTGTTTGATTTCTTCTTTCCTTTCCGTTTTCTTTTTGGAGAGGAGGGTGGAGAGTGAACCCGCTTCTCTCCACACACGAAACAGGCCACAGGACCGGACGTAGCAGCCTCAGCCAGATCTTTCTCCTAGGTTGGAATCTTGACAGTCAAGAGCGCATCAGGTGGAGGAGGGGTCTCTTAGCTCCTTGTGAGTCTTCCGATTCCTGTGCCGCCTAAAAAAATACCTTGCAGAGGGGCGGATGAGGTTCAGTGTCTGGCACTGAGCTAAGGTTCGCTCCCATGAATGGAGATGGAGACCATCTCCATCTCAGGAGGGGTCTCCAAATGACCATCGTCCCAAGGTGTCAAGTATCCAGACTGGGGATTCATAGGGCCCTTTAGCCCCTCACTGAAGCCGGCATGCCAACTCACATTGCTAAGAAAAGGAGAGCGGAGATGACAAATCTCGGATCGACGAGGTGCGTGGCAAGACCCAGCGGATGATACCGCCTCTCACCACTCTAAGAGGCTTGTGGTGGTTCACCTGACGCCAACGAGATGGGCGAAATCCGAGGTGACTCGTTCTTTATCTCGCTGTCTTCTTAGCAGGCCGCCGAAAATTCAAAGGGGGCCCGTTGCAATTTTGAGAGTCGCTCGGAGGAAATTGTAAAAAGCGGTAAGGGAAAAATCCTAAACCGGTCAAAGAAGGAGAGGAAGAAGTTCCCTTTTACCTTGAAGAGTCTTTGAAGAGCCTATAAACAAGCATTTGTAGAGGGGGGGGTCAATTCTATGCCAGAGGTGGGGTTGCCCGGTAGTGGCTCCAATGGGCTCTTTTCCCGCTCCATCACCAAGGTCAAGCGAGGATTGAGAGAGATGAACGTATTCCGAAATGTTGGAAACATTCGAGAACCAGACAACAATCGGAAATTCCTACACTTTTATCCACTAAAGAAAAAAATAATTTGGTTTGGTTGGCTATATCCCGCATTCAGGCACTCCTACTTATCTTGTCCCAATTTTTTGGATTTCTCAGGGGTCCACCCTGGATGCGTTAAAGAATGGTTTCAACAACTTAGGATAGCGACTCACGCCCACAAGAACTTACCAAGTGGCCGGTAGTTCCCAAAAAGTCACAGCTGCCAACTGGGCATCAAGAGAAGCAAGTCGACTGGGCAAATATCTTTACTAGGGTGTACTAATCCGAGACAGGACGGCCCAGATGTGAAGATCTGTTGTGGCAGACTCAGAGAGGGGACCCCAAATTTTTTATTGGATTGGTAGCCAAGAAAGCAGTAAAGCTCGCCTGTCACTTGTAGTACAAACTTAGCCACTCGAGAATGCCACAGAGAGGTTGTCAAACCATTACACGCAACGATGTGGTTATCGGGGCAAACCCGATATTCCCATTATTAGCGCCCCAACTCCCAGGTCCCATTAAACCCTGTCTCTTACAACCTTCATGCGTTAAAGCTCATTGTTTATAGAGGTTTAAAAGCCTCTCTTCTGGTACGGCGTGTGATAGCTGGTCAGATCCTTAAGCCAAGACACTCTTAGTAAAGAAGGAATCCTGAGAGGGAGCGAAGAGGAAGCGCCAGAAAAAACTTACCCTGACTCCTTCATAGAGTCAATGTCAACCCAGAGATCGGGTGTCCCTAATTTGTACCCCGTCTAGGTAAAAAAGGTTCCTGCTGGTACCAAAGTGCAAGTACACAAAAGGTTGAGGGGAGAGTCGTAAAGTAAAAAAATATGTAGCGTTGATTGAAAGCGAGGGGAAAGCGCACCGAAAACTTTCCGAGGCCCCATCAGAGTTTAAGTCAACCCAGTGACAGACAGGACCGCCCTAATTTGCACTCATAATGGGAGGGCATGCAGCCTCCACAGGTACCGAGTGTAACATGATCCCCTATTTAGGGTGCTGTAAAACGTGACAAGTGCCCCTGCAACGGAGAGTACGAAGCCGTGGCCAGAATAAAGGAACACAGCAGGCCTTCTGACAGCGTCCACACGCCGGAATTCATTCAACAACTGCAGAACAAGGTGTTGGAAAACTTAAACAAGGGAATTGGGGCTTTGGTGAGATATGGATGTTTTAGTTACCACCAAGAAGCTGGCCTTGAATGAAAACGAACCTTCGTACAACTCGTACAAGAGGCGCAAGGGACAAATTCTGACAGCCAAGGCCAAGTAGAACAGCAAGAATCTCCTGAACAAGGTGAAGTATCCCAGACCAGTTACTGAACATATAGAACAACACGTGGCTTGCCTATAGTCCATGCAACGTTCTTCGTATCTTGAGGACCATGTTTCACCAAACTATGATGGTATGTGGCTGTGTCACAAGTGATTGGAGATTGGGCTCAAACTCTGGCTGGAAAGTGACTCCGGTTGTCGTACAATTTCTACTTCGCCAGACTCAATTTCTAGGTTTTAACTTCATCCGATTGTAATCCTCCGTTGACGAATCCGTTCTTCTTTACCGTCTTTATAATTTCTCGGGTGTCTCTGGTACGGATCTTGGCTGGTAAACACTCATATATGTCATATCGTACTCATTCTGTTCACATCAGGGGTGAAGTCTCTCGACCAGCTTCTGTGTCCTAGGGTGTTCTCGTTGCTCTGTCCTTGGCCCTCTCCTCTTTCGTATCTACTACCTTCCTTTTGGTTTTCTTCTGCGTGGCCTGGGTCTATCCTTCCATTTATATGGTGATGACACGCAAATATTGCTCTCCTCCCAAAACTCGCTCGCCGTGATCGTCGCCGTCACCAATCTCTTATCAGCTTATGGCCGGTTCAGTGAATTGCTATCGGATAACTTCCTCAAATATAACAGATTCTTTTGATGAGCACCTCAGCGAATGTAGCTCCCTGATCGCTATCTCTGATAACGTTAGAAACTTGGTGTTTCGTTTGACAGTAAATTGGATTCATAATCGCATGTTGCTAATAATCAGCAAATCTTCTCTCTGCTTTATCCGTAGCTTCAGTCGTATCCGATCCTACTGCGACCGAAATAGTTTCGAAATAGCCACCCATGCCTTTGTACCTCCCGCTTTAAGTACTGTAACTCTTTTCTCACTGGAGCTCCCAACATTATAATTCGTCCCCTTAAACTTGTCTAGAACTATGCGGCTCGAGTTCTCTTTGGTCGAGTACGGTTCTTTCGTGTCACATCCCTACTCCGCGAACTTCACTGGCTGCCAACTAAATTATTTTAAATTTCGAATTACATTTAAAATCATAAACACCGCAACTCCCTTTACATGTCCCCCACACCGCCTGTCTCCAGACAACAAAGTGGCCTCCTGCTTTTATTTCCATGCACTCGCCTCTACTCCATGGGTGACTGTGCCTTAACTGTAGTTGTCCATAAGCAGTTTAATGGTCTGTTTGGTATCATATGCTCCCTTTCCTTTGCTGGCCCTTTGAAACGGACTCTGAAAACCCACCTGTTCTGTCAAGTTTTATCCTAATCGATGGACGGGCAAGTCAATGCGAAGGCTTCAAGGTCTTGAAGGGCGCAATATATAGCTCCCTTATTATTATTACTATTATTCCCTGAAGAGGACCTAATTTTATGTTTCCTCATTATACATTCCACCAAATATCTGGTACAAAGTGGTGACTATCGAGTGACAGTACACTAAAGATAGTCAAATGGACATGACAGTTCTTTCCAAGGTGGAAAACGGCTATGAAAAAGAAAGAGGAGTTACGAACAAAGAAGTTAGCCCTAAATGACTTAAGTTCGGATTTTGCGCAAATGCAGGGAATAATTACACTGAATCTGAGAACAACCCCAAGATACAATTAAAACCAACGAGTGTATGAAAGTTTCATAACAGTGCCGACACAAAAAATCAGAACACCTTTATTTATAATACAATATCTCCCATAACTTTTGCCAAAATCATCCGAACGCTTAGCTTTCTTGAAGAGAGAACCGGCATTGTATGCTTAGTGCCAAACCTCTATTTACTATTGTGTACAATTAAAGTTTTTATTTTTGCCAGAGCAAACACACGATTATCTTGAAATTGCCCTAAAGAATAGTGTTAAGTTTGGCGAAAGAAGTGTCATGATCTGCCATAACGGCGAGGCTCTCAAACAACCTGTAACCACATCACTGTAATGAACTGACTTGCACAGAGTCCGGACCTGAATCCCATTGAAACTGTTTGAAACACGCTCGAAGAGAGGTCTAAAGCAATAAATCCAAAAACAGTTAAAGAACTCAAGGAAATTCTTCAAAAGGAAGCAAGATTACTGCACAAGAGTGTCAACGGTCTGATGCAGAGATGTTCTAAGCACCATCGAGAATAAATGCGTAAACAATAATAACTAATTACTTATAACTTTTACAAAAGTTTTCCAATAATAATTTAAGCGTTTTATTCCAATAGAAATTTTATTCGCTGTGGTTCGGATCGTTTTAAACCACTTTTTCTAGTAAATTATTTATCTGCTGATAACTTTCGGTTTATTAATCCAAATTTGCATTACCTTTGCTATTTACCTATAGAGTATCGTACACTAATTTTGGAAACCTTGTATTTTCTCAGGAGAAAGTTATGGGGAATGTTCGATAGAAATACAGTCGTTTTGATCTTTTGCGACGGTACTGTATCTAGGTAGCCAAAAGCAAGTACTTAGTGCTCTATGAGCCACGAAGGCGCACTAGCGCAGCTCTCAATATTATGGGCTTCTGGCATAGCAGGACTAAATAAATATTGCGCTCTTTCAACAGTTTATATTACTGAAAAACCGATAAATAAATAAAATATTTTAAGAGAGTTGCCACTGGGTATTAAATTAAAGGATTTTAACCGCGCTCGTGTGAAGAGAACATTGGACCAGTTTATGAGGTGATAATTTCTTTGTCGAAAACATTATTACCAGACAGTTCGCTTCAACTATTTTAGCCCCAAAATTCTATAGATGAAGCTAAATAGAACGTGTATGTATGTATAAATATGAATGTACAGGCGAGTGTGTGACCAATCTAGTCAGATGTTTCGGTCACGATCTTTAACCACCTTCAAAGGCTACGAAATTCTAGACAAGAAATATAAAAAAATTTTCGCACGAGTAATCAAAGTCAAGGAACATAAATGCCATAACTTAATAAAAAAAAATATATAAAGAATGGAAATATATGTAGAGGGTAATAAAATTAAAGAGATATTAAAATTTCGACTCTTCCAATACGTGATCTACCAACTTTTTTTTATATACCAATTTTTTGGAATTGCTACTGTCGAGAATAAAGGTTCCTTGCCACCATGTGCCCCGTCGAAACCACGAGGTCAAGCAACGATGAGCGAAAGCCGTGGGAACAGTTCGAATATCAAATGGCTTTCATCGATAAGGGATGGTACTTCCCATCCAACAGCGCCACGCCTAAGCAAAGAGAGGTCCCCCCCCCCCACATACACACTTTTGGCAGAGGCAGTAACGGTTCCGGCTGGCCCCTATATATTGTTGGTCCCAATTGGGTATCGACAGTATATGCCTGCCATTCTCAATGAGACACCCATTCTCGATCGTGCTCCGTTGTTTTTCCTACGATCCCGAAGTCTAGAATTATACGGAAGGAGCTGAGCCCCAGTCAATAGGCCCAGCCTTGGTTTCGGTATATTTCGTTCGGCACGAATACTCCCTGCAGTTAGTGTTACTACTAGAGGTTAAACTCCCTGTAGTTAAACCGATTCCAGTTTCATCTCCTAAAGCCTCGAACCCAAGCCAGGCTGAGACGTATCATATGTGGCTTCCTTGCCAGTCATTCGAGTGTACATACGTACCGTGGGTCGTTATAGCTTTCCGACGTTCCTGTCGAGCTCCTCCCATTTCTTTCCAAGTCGCTCTATTAGATCGATTACTGTAAACATCGAGTATCCATTGCCATTATTTCCTTAAAAATAATTTTTGTGTATTCTATGTAAATTTAGTAAAGTTTATTTTTGCTTCTACCTTTGCATAAGCCTTATAGCCAGCAGCCTTCATCAGTTTATTCACGGCCAACCGCACTCTATTGTTTGTATTTAAATCCCTCGCGCTCATTTTGGCCAGGTCACTCATTTGACCTTGAGCGCCCACTCATTTCAGGGAGAAGTAAACATACACGTTGAGCGACATTCTACGACAGCTGCCATTCCACTCGTTCTTTGTAATATTAGAAGAAACTCATCTATAGCTATAAATTTTGTCGCCATTATTTTTTTTTCCTATTTTCCAATAAAAAAATCTCTATCATTGTTATACCAACTTTTATTTTAACAATTTATATTAATATGTAGTCGCAATGGAGTAAGAAACTTTTGTAATACATATACATTATGCAAGTGAAGTCTATACCCGAAAAAATATTCAAAATATGAATCATATAGGTGTTGCTTGTACTTAGGCATATAGCTGTTATTGTAAATATACCTTCTTGTAGCGCTTAGTTTGCCCTTAAAGTTTCGCCGCGCCATGGTTGGCCAATTTTTGTAATACTTATGTTCACGTAGAAAGACTATATATAATGTAGCAATTTGTGAATAATTCCATCTTTGTTCATTCCTTGAAGATGACCTAACAGGATCGAAAGACGTCTAGGAATAAGGAATATCATTCGCGGATGTTTCTTCTCGCCTCGAAGACCCCGTTAAAAAACTTGTAAGAAATATTAAGAAAATACAAGTTAAAATTAAAAACGCTGCCATAGCTGTGGACTTCAATAGTATATATATATATATAGTATATATATATATATATATATATATATATATATATATATATATATATATATATATATATATATATATATACTATTGAAGTCCACAGCTGTGGCAGCGTTATTAATTTTAACTTGTATTTTCTTAATATTTCATACAAGTTTTTTAGCGCTGTCTTCGAGGCGAGAAAAAACATCCGCGAATATTTCAGTTTGAATATTTCAGTTCGAATTTCTTTTTGATTCGAGTTTGAAAATGTATAGATTTCAAAAATTATCGATTCGAATTCGATTCGATTTCCCAACACTGGTATTAAGACATTAAAAAATATAATGTATCTATCTATCTATCTCTCTCTCTCTCTCTCTCTCTCTCTCTATATATATATATATATATATATATATATATATATATATATATATATATATGATAGTGAAACCATTTTACAAGACCCAAAAGTTTAATTTACGAGACTAGTTCAGTATGTAGTTTATCATACCCTCTTCACGCGTATACTGAGAATGCAATTGTTACAAAAGTCTATAAATAGCGTACAGATCAGAAAAAAAACAAAAAGAAAAAAAACACAAAGAAAGACAAAACGGGATAAAAAGGTCATTAATCAGGGGGTGTAAGTCTAAGATCGTTGACTAAGCTCTTTACGATGAGGTTACGAGAATGGGGGCTGCATTTCAACTGCCCATCTGACAAATTAAAATTGGGAATTTCTCCTATTAATATAGATTCTACTACTTTTCTTTTACAGAAATCTTTACAATTATATATGCTTTGTGCCTTTGAATTGTCAATTTGGTGGTTGAAATTGCTAATATGATTAAAAATACTGGATGTGTTACTGCCTCGTCTAACATCACCTTTATGTTCATAAATTCGTTTTGTTAAGGTTCTTCCGGTCTCTCCTATGTAAAATGTGGGAGAGTTTGTAGAGCCACACGGGATTAAATATACAACTGCTTCACTTGGTTGATCCACGAGTTTGGGCGAAGGGAAAGATTTAAAGATAGAAAAAAGATATTTAAATGTGGTTAGGACTGGGGAAATAACTTTGTTCACTCCTTTAAGGAGGGCAGAAAAAGGGAGAGATAAAATTAGCTTCACTGTGTACCGAAAACCAACCCATTTTAACTCTTATATCCATTTATTTTCTCATCATGATATTAACATTAAGCGAGCCGTTGTATCAGGTATGTTTTTGAGAGCACTTGGGATATGTGACCCTTGCTTTCTAGAAGATGTGATTACATATATAACCTTCAGTTTCACTGAATTAAATTATCCCTTCCACGTGATCAATGAAAGTTTATCTAAAGCAAAATCTACTCCTTGCCATCCCAAGGATAAAACAAATTTAGTAATACTGTGTCGAAATTCGAATTGATATTATTAATTGCAAACTCAAATCGAAACTAGAATCGATATTTATTTCAGTTCCGAGCCATGCTTAATATTAAATTATAACTCTTTTGTTTTAATTACAACGATAATAATTTGTGAAATGGATTTCACCAAATTTTCAGCTTATAATTCTTCATAAGTTCTTATTGCTGTTCCAATTACTCCTCACAAGTGTCCTCTTGGATTTAAGCCTGGGCTTTTTCGTGGCTACTCCATAGGGGTTATCCCAATTTCAAAAACCAAATTACTGATGTGGTTGGATGTATGGCATGAGGAAATGCCCTGCTGAAATATAACTTCATTTCTTGGTGTTGCGGGAAGCAATTTTTGGTTTGATGGCTCTAACACTTGTGACGATATGGTGATATAAGTTATGTGGTTCCTTCTTCCCATACATGAAAACATCTCCCCTTGCCCATATGAAGACGTAACACCCCATACCACGGATAAAATCACATCCATGCTTCTCAAAAATTACTACCACACCCGCAGCTGAAATGTCTCTCCAACACTTCATCTCAAAAGGGTAAGGTAGCCCTAAAAGTGTTGAAAATCTGCAAAATCGTTACTAAAAAATTAACTACATTTAATACAATAGGATTGCTTACATATTTGATTATAATTATTGATATTTGACCTAATAACTTTGAATTATTGTTGTGATCTTTGGCTCGCGGAAGACAGATTCTGTTGACCTCAGATATCAGTCTTCTTTCTCATCTGGAATCCGTTTAACCCATTCATCATTATGTCTCCTTCTTACTGTTCAGACTGATATTTTTGAACTTGAAGATTCATTGAACTCCCCAACAAGTTCAGATGTTTTCCTTGATTCTATCGGGAAGCCCGAATGATAGATATATCTTTTCTAGTGAGACGTTTTTTGCGACTTCTTTACGTTGATAAAAAGCTCTTGGTATTGTTTTATACATATAGTGGATTTGGCCAGCAGATCTTGAGCATTTTAATTTTAGTAATTTCTACTTGTGATAACCCTTTGCTTCTGTAAGTTCTTTATTCTTAGTCATATATATTTTAGAACGATATTGAATAGATAATAGTTATAAATTTAGGATGAAACATAAGAAATATTAGTTAAATCTGTATATTAGAAAACATACAATTTCATTAGTTACAGACTATTTAGTAAAATAGTAAGTAATCAAATGTAAATAAGAAACACTCATCGATTTATGATACAGATCCTTTATTTGAAAAAAACCTGACTCAAAATGAACATATCGTCTGATTTTCTATCACAACATCTTTCAAAACCTTTGCCAGAGGAAAATCCAAGTTTTCCAAAATTGGTTTACAATATTCATTTGGGTGAATAAAATTATCCGAATGACAACGAAAACCAATTATTTAGGATAATAACGATTAGATTTTCAATGGAAAGTATTTTGACATCTCTCGCCTTAGGAGTGAACCAACTGTCGACAATTCTGCGCAGTAATCTTGCTCCATTCATCTTGAAGAATTTCATAAAGTTCTGGAACTATTTTCGCATTCTTCGCTTAAGACTTCTCTCAGAATCTCTTCTAAACATTTCCATTGGGCCTTGGTTCCGTACTCTGTCCAGGCCACTTCATAACAGCGAGCTGTTTGTCGTCTAGGAAGGACTTCACCGACTCTGTGGTGTGGATGGAGGAGCAAAACATGATGTCACAGTGATTCCTTGTACAGTCGTGACTTCATTGTGACTCTTAAGTACAAAAGTGGCCCAGCGCCTTCACCGAAATCACGCCCCAGACCTTTGGCACTCATTCAATCAAATTTCACACTCATTTGGGTGCAAGTGACATACAATCTTTCGCCTGTTCTGCAAAGAAAGAACCCCCTGCCAATCGGATCCAAACGAATTGATCGTGGCTCCAATATTCATCTTTCCATGTTAAGGGCTCAGTGCGAATGCAAGAAAAACATTCTTGTTCTTCAGACCAAGCAATGGTTTGACTGCGAGTATGTAAGTGTGTAGATTGTCTTTCTTCAGCTGACGTGACAACAGTCACTAATCTTTCTAGAACTGGTGCAGTAGTCTTGAAATGGTGTTTCTTGACAATTTGGATGATGGCTCAGTCTTCCATTTTTGAGGTCTTCCTTGGCCTACCGGTATATCTTCCAGCCTTATGTTTGTCATTGGTTGACAAAATATTATGGAATACATTTTTGGAAGGTTTGACATCCTCTGCAATGGCTTCGATTGAAATACCATCTTGATGGCGCAGTTGTTCTTTCTACAAGAAACCTTACTGTTCAGATCATATCAGACTCTTATTTTTAGTCGAGTAAGAGTCTAGACGCGGAGGACATTACATCCACTATATCGGTCGGTCCATTTTTGGTCGGTCCATTTTTTTTTTAGAAATTTGAAACCCCTCTGCTGTTTTATATTCTCTTCCAAATTATCACCTAAACAACGTACACTACCACCTAAATCACTTACACCACCACCATCACTTACACCACCTACACCACCTACGACACCTACAGCACCACCACCACTTACACCACCATCACTTACACCACCACAACCCCTTATAACACCTACACAACCACCAACTACACCGCCACCACCTACACCACCACCAGCTGCACCACCGCCAACTACACCACCATTACATACACCATCGCCACCTACACCAACATCACCTATACCACCACCACCTCCACCATCGCTTCCTACACCGCCATTACATACACCAACGCCACCTTCACCAACATCACCTATACCACCACGACCTACACCACTTACACATCCTACACCACCCAGACCACCACTACCACCACCACCTACACCAACACCTTCTACAACACCAACACCAACACCACCTACACAAACACCAGCGCCTACACCACGAACACCTACACAACCTACACCACTTACATCAACTACACCACCTTTAACACCAACACCTAAACCACCATCACCTACACGACCACCAGCTACACCACCACCACCTACTACACCTACAACACCATCACCTGCACCACCACCACCATCACTTACACTGTCATCACCTACTCCACCGCTACCTACACCACCGCCAGCTACACCTACACCACCATCCCTTACACCACTTAAACCATTCCCACCTGCACCAACTACGTCAACGCCACCTCCTACAACACCTACACCAATACACCACCTACACCACTACCTACACCGCCAACACCACCCAAGGTTATCCCGGAAATTATTTTGTTTCGGCAATAACATCATAACTATTCGGCAGATACCAACGAAATTTGAAACCCTTAAGTTGTTTTACAATCTCTTTCGAATCACATAATTGCCAAAGACCTTTCAATGTTATTCCGTGATCTATTGAAAGTTTTGAATGTCATAAATAAGTATAACTGAGATCAGGCAACTTTTGGTCAGTAGACCTTGTTTAGTCGCGGGCGAATCGACATCTCAATATGTCACACGGTCGGTTTTCGTTTTGCTTCTTCTTTTTTTTGGGGGGGCGGGGGAGGGTAATAACATTGGAACTATTCAGCCGATTATAAAGAAATTTTAAACCCTTATGTTGTTTTTCATCTCTTTCGAGTGATGCAATTGCCAAGGTCCTCCCAAGGTTAGTCCGGGAATTATTGAAAGTTTTGAAGGTCTTAAATCAGAATAAGAGAGAGCACGCGACTTTGGGTCAGCAGACATTGTGTAAGTAAATTGCCTATCTGTTAATTACCTTCGTTGTATTTATCCAAATTCGAATACATTTTACTCATACGTAGTTTATATGTATAGCAGCTAACATCCTTGCTAGTTCCTACAAAAGTATAATTACCTGTCTGAGAGGTTACTCTTCTCGCTACCATTAATTCATATACATGTATGACAAATTCCAATCATATATAACTCGTACGATATCCAACAGAATTTACCATATGTATCGTTCGATAATAATTATCTTATACGTTGTACAATATATATTTCAACCAATCCAAATCCTTGTCTGACGTATCTTAAACCGACCAATCAGCATCAACCTTCCTCGCCCCCAATGGTCGCTGACAACTTTACTTCACTCGTGTTTCGTTATCTTCAGACAAAGGTCAGTAAATTAACGTTAGCATTATTCAACTCAATCGAATATCTTAACTATTCAAAATGTATTTCCCTCTTTTCTCTCCATTTCCAGTCCCCTTGAGATTATAATTCGTGCAATTATTCTGTGTCCAAAACTATTCCCAAGTACATCCATCCATACATTAAATATATAATTCCATAATTTATAACTCAAATTTATATAAATATTTATTCTAAACATACATTTATACTCGATCAAATTCATTATTCTCATTCTGTGTATTTCTCATTTTCTCCTTGCTCTTCGTTTGACTTCTATATCTTTCTTGTTAATTTATAAATAAATATAGAAATATACCATTCTTAGTTTCCCCTGAAATTTCCGGTTGCCTATTCTCAATTTTACTCTATTAAAATCTAATACGTGACTCCTCTATTCTCATTCCTCATTCTTATAAAGCATCGATTGGTGAAGATCTAGGCTTTACATTCCCGTCAACCAGAGTGTGTGTGTATATATATATATATATATATATATATATATATATATATATATATATATATATATATATATATATATATATATATATATATATATATATATATATATATATATATTTATATATATATATATATATTTATATATATATATATATATTTATATATATATATATATATTTATATATATATATATTTATATATATATATATATATATATATATATATATATATATATATATATATATATATATCACCCATCTCTCCATATATACATAGACATCCCGCTTTATATGTTATCATCGTAAACCAATTTAGGAAAATTGGATTTTCTCTGGCAAAAGTTAGGGAAGATTTTGTGTTAGAAATACAAGCGTTCTGATCTTTTAAAGTTATTGAATCAAGACCATCAACGACTTTTAGATCCGCTCTATGAATATTCGTGTGCTAAATATGTAAATAGGTGTTCATCTATTTTTTTCTAAAACATGCTTATCGATGTGCTTTGAACTATAAAAGCTGGCTGAAAATTCCAAGTTGGAAGATTTCATGAGTAAAAGGCTTCTCAAAATATTCGTCTAATTACGCTTAGTTTCAATTTATGGATATTTATTCCCATAGTTTTTTGAGTGCGTACAAAACTGTATCAAATTATATATTAACCAAACGATTCATAAGTTTTGAGAGTTATATCAACTGGGCCGCGGATGCGCCTATCTTCTTTCGAAAGCGATTTAAATTCTTTAAGTCATAGGGTCTTTTTCGCTGCTCCTGAATGAGTTTTTCACCCTTTGTCGCACTTTGTTTCAGTGTATGGATGTCATTTTGCAAATAAAGAGCCTAGAAGTCAACTGCATATTCCAGCTGTTGACGCACGAAGGATTTTAATAATGTGACTACTATTCCTCTACTATGATATTTCATTTCAAGAGTTGATTTGCATAACTTTGGAATTATTAATCGCGGACGACTCTATATCTGATTATGTCGGTCGGACCCCGTTTTGCTTCTTTTTTTTGTAATAACATTGTAACTATTCGGCTAATTCGAAAGAAATTTAAAAGCATTATGTTGTTTTACATTCACTTTCGAATGATATTATTGCCAAGGTCCTCCCAAGGTTTGCCCGGGAATTATTTTGTTTTGTCAATAACATCATAACTATTCGGCCGATTCTAACGAAATTTGAAACCCTTATGTTGGTTTACATTTTCTTTCGAATAATACAATTGCGAAAGTCCTCCCAAAATTAGCCTGGGAATTATTCTGCAATAACATCATCACTATTTGGCCGATTTTAACCAAATTTGAAACCCTTATGTTGGTTTACATTTTATTTCAAATGATATAATTGTGAAGTTCCCCCCGCAAGTTTAGTCCAGGAATTATTGAATGTTTTGAAGGTCGTAAGTTCATACATGAGAATAAGTGAGAGCACGCGACCATTCGTCAGCAGACTTTGTTGAGATTAAAATTCACCAATTTTAGATCGTCTTGTAATACTCCTCTTGATCTGAGTGGTGGTTCACTATATGACCTAGTTTAGTATGGTTTTATTGCCAGGTTACGACCCAACGCAATACACTACATCAGCTCACTCGTTCTAAGCTTTACCACAAGTCTTCTCTGGTGAACAGACACAAATTCCTTTTTAAAATCAAGCTAAATAACGAGGTACGGGAGTCTTGAAGGGGCTTGCGAAACGAGAGGGGCCGGCCGCGCATTTTTCCGGGAAGATGACTTGATGAGCTTTCCTCTGAACAGAGGCCAAAGTCTCACGGAGGACGATCTGCTGGTAAGATCTTAACGATGAGGTACGAATCGAACAGGGGTTGCGAGACTTCCCTGGAAACAGACAAACAGTCTGAAAAGATGAATTGGCAGACTTTCAATCTCCTCAAGGAATGGCAGACGCAGGGTTAAATAGCCCGGTGGCTGGTCGGTTAGATAGCCCCAGGGCATAGCCGTCCCAAGAAAATTCACGACGCCAGTCTGTGCAAACTTATTTCGAGATAAGGGGTTGGATCGAACAACAAAGTTTGCTCCAGGATATGGGGTTTGAGATTGTACGGGTGCGTTCGTGGGGAAAGAAATGTTTGCTAGGCCTAGGGCGAGAACTCGGCGTTATCGCGGGGGAGGGGGATGTGTGTGTCTCTCTTAAGTAAATACAGCCGGGTCAGGCAACTCAGCGCAAGGCAGCTTCCTTCTCGTTGATTCTAAAATTACCTCGCCATGGAGCACGTGGTCTGGGGCTCGATCGGTTTCTTCTCACGGTGGTCTTTCGAGGGGCATCCTCTAACACTAATAGATCTAATTTTGTGCGATTAGTCTTTAACCCACCTTTTAAAAATTGGCGTAACATTTGCTTATTTAAATTCTGGAGAAACAAAATCGTTTTTAAGGATTTGTTAAAAAGTTTTCTGAGTGGCGCTAGGATTTTTTTTTTAACTCTTTAATATTATTCTTTTGATGAACTGGTTTGAACCCAGAGATTTGAAATTTTCATTTTTATTAATATATAATTAGAGTTCGATATGTGAGCACTAAAGATTAGCAAGTGTGTTTTCTTCTTGAAAGTCAATTATATATAGACGAACAGGAATGTGACATGATTTCCAGAGAAAACGCTTCAAATATAATTTGAGCAAAACCTCCTACGTCCCTAAGTAGCCTTCCCTCGTCATTTTTAATTCATCCAATCAAATCTAGAATCAATTTCTTATTATTTACATACACACATAACTGTTTAGGTTTTCCTTACACGTTTACTTTGTTTTTTTTACCCCGGTTTTTACTCGCGCCGATAATGAACGTAATTTTGATAGTTTACAATGTTTCGACCGGGGAGGGGGGGGTTTCCTTTGGAGAAGCACCGCTATCCGGTGCGGTGGATCTGTCTTAAAATGGGTTTCATTTATATTGTAGCCAGAATGTCCGAGCTGAAAACGCGTAAAGAGTTATTTAAAAGTTTGCCCCAACATCGCAGATCCTACTCTGTTAAGATGTGATTGGTAAAAGTGATCCCAAAAATGTACAGCCGCGGCTAAAATCATTTGGAGGCCTCGAATTTTTCTTATTCATTTGGTATGGCTATGAATATGTTGGTTTAGATTTACATGTTCTTGCCAAATACATCTGGAAAGTAAAATAATAGTACAAGCTTCCTTAAAACATGTGTTGAAATAACTAAAATAGCGATGCTATTGAAATTTTGAAATCCTGGTATCAGTATGTGGTATGTTAGTCTAAATTCCTTCCTATAAACATATTTGTTGAATAATATGATTTTCCATGTCAACAGGATATGATAATGATATAATAATGGAGAAAACACGTAACTAACTATACCGTGGTGGATCACATTTCGGTGTTGCATAAGTGTTGAATAGAATTCGCGAAAGCGGGAACATCCAAGATCGACCTCGTTATGGACGAATAAGGGTCCATACGCAACGTGACAACAGGTTTCTGGGCCGCAGTGGCCTTCGGTTCGTACGAAAACCGGAAAACAGCTGTAACATGACTGAACAGAGGGCTTCCAGTTTAATGCATCCGTCAGAGAGGTCCTTCTGAAGGGGACGAGAGGACGTGTCTTACGGTCCGACGAGTCCATGTTCCAGATGTTCTTGATCCAATGGAGCAGTGGAATTGAGAATACATTCTGGCAACAGTAAGAATGGTGGCCGCTCGGTAATGGTAAGGAGCTGCATGTCAAGTTCAGGGTTGGGTCGTCCTACAGTTTGTGAGAGCAACATGAATTCAGACACGAAATGGCGCACGGAACAGTAGTTTTTTTTTTCACCCCAAAAATGTTACATAATGAGAAAAATGAAGAGATGTGTACATAATTGAGGATGAGATGGAGTGTTATGAGGACAGGACAAAACATGAGCCACTCTGTGTTATGAAGGGAAATACAGCGTTCATGTTACCGGCTGGAATGTGTTTCCGCGCTCGCTTGCAGTAATCTGCCTCGGCTTCAAAGATTCCACGCCGTATTCGCGAGGCTAAGAAATGCTCGGGCTGTAGTTGTTTCGCTCGTCGCATCCATCGCTCGTCAGTCGTGGCAAGTCTACGACGAGTAATCAGATTGCTGCATAAGTATGTAGTGTTTCATCATGTATTCACTAAGAACTAATTTCATATGCTCTCAAGAGCCGAATGTTTAACTCCCGCATTTTGTGATGTAAGGCTGTGTGCGACTCGTATCGATTATAACATAACATAACATAACATAATTACACGGATGACAAAAGCCACAAGGGCCTATCAAAGGTCATCCGCCTCCGTCAAAACCCACCCACAAAAAGCACCATCACCAGGGGAAGACAAAATCAAAGTCCCCCACAATATAATATAACGGATGACAAAAGCCACAAGGGCTCATCATAGGTCATCCGAGTCAAGCGGCCTCTTTTTCAAGGCACCCAAACTCCCAGGAAAACTACATCCAGAGGATTGCATCCAGAAACAAGGGTATCACCAATCAAGGCTTGTCAAGAACTAAATCATGCAGCTATAGATATATACAAACAATATTAATATATACAAAACTTAGGAACCATCACAACCTTCCCTTCCCATAAACTCATCCAACCTACTCTTAAATACATTTAGATTTGGACTACCTACTACCCTCTGCGGCAATTTGTTCCAGAAGTCTACCACTCTATTGGTGAAAAAATATTTTCTTAAATCCAACCTACACCCTTGCTTTTTAATTTTCAAGTGGTGACCTCTAGTCCGATTTCCATCATCTAACTCAAAAAACTTGCTAACATCCAATTTATCTATCCCGGAAAAAAATTTAAAAAGCTCAATCATATCCCCTCTCACACACCTCCTTTCGAACGAGAACATATTTAATACCCTCAGTCTATCTTCATATTCAAGGTGCCTCAGGGAAGGAATAATCTTTGTTGCCCTCCGTTGCACTGACTCAAGAAGGTTAATATCGTGTCTAAAATGTGGGGACCATGCCTGTATACAGTACTCTAGATGTGGCCTAACATAAGAGTTATAGAGTTTAAGAATAACCTCCTTACTTTTGTAACTGACATTTCTCTTAATAAAACCCAGCACTCTATTTGCCCTATTTCTTGCTTCAATACACTGCTTAGAAAACCTTAATGACTTATCTATTACTACTCCTAGATCTTTCTCATCCTCTACTGAGCTCAGCCAATGCCCATCCATTTCATAGTTAAATTCTCTATTATCTTTTCCCATGTTAATAACTTTGCACTTATCAAGGTTGAAAGTCATTTGCCACTTATGTGCCCAGGATAACAATTTATTTAAGTCCCCCTGCACTTTAAAATTATCATCAATATCTTTAACTACAGCTGCTAATTTGGTATCATCCGCAAAAATTGACACTTTATTATTAACTGCCTCCCCAAGATCGTTTATATAGATGACAAATAATAATGGACCGAGAACTGATCCCTGAGGAACCCCACTGATAACATCCCTCCACTCTGACTTTACACCATTTAGCACTACCCTTTGCTTCCTGTCTTTCAGCCACTCAGCTATCCAATTTGAAACACCCCCACATATCCCAATCATTTTTAATTTATGAACTAGTCTCCTGTGTGGTACCTTATCAAATGCTTTACTAAAATCTAAGTAAATTATATCTACATTCTCTCCCTTATCTACTTGATCTGTTACAAACTCCAGAAAGTCTAGTAAGTTAGTCAAACATGATCTACCTGATCTAAACCCATGCTGAGCATCGCTGATTAACCCCTCCCTCTCTAGATGTTGGCAAATCCCTTTTTTAACTATTTTCTCAAGAATTTTACAGACTACAGGAGTTAGGCTAACCGGTCTAAAGTTATTTGGATCCTCTTTACTACCCTTCTTGAAAATGGGGACTACATTCGCTCTCTTCCAATCATCGGGTATTTCTCCATATTCCAATGACCTAGTATATAACTTGTCCAGAGCTATTGAGATACTTTCTACCCCTTCTTTAAGTATCCTAGAATGAATATTATCAGGGCCGGAGGCCTTGGTAGTATCTAAATCACCTATTAGTCCTTTTATCATCCTCCGATCCACACAAATGTTAGTAAACACCTCTTTTCCTGACCTATGAGTACTATACATAGGACTATTTAGTTTCTCTTTTGTAAATACTGATGCAAAATGACCATTTAGTACCTCAACTATTTCCTCATCAGTTTCTCTCACAAACCCTTCATATTTGATAGGTCCTATTTTAACTCTGCCACACTTGTTATTAATTTTATAGTAACTAAAGAACTTTCTAGGATCTTTGTTGCTATCCTGAGCTAATTTAATTTCTGACACCCTTTTGTTCTTCTTTATAATCTTATTTAACTCATTCCTAGCCATTCTATAATCACTTAAATTTTGAATATTATTTTCTACCTGTAATTTTTTATATGCCCTTTTCTTCTCTGAAATTTTTCTAGCTATCTCCTGATTCCACCATAATGGTTTCCTACTTTTGTTCCTAATGGCCTTCATTGGGATACATTGTTCTTGGACTACATTTATTATATGCTTGAAAGTATCCCACATCCCATAAGCATTTTTACCTCTGAATTCTATATCCCAGTCTACCAAATTTAGCAAGCTTCGAAGTTTAACATAATCTCCCTTATGAAAATTTGGAACTTTTTCAGCATTCTCAGTTATTTTACCCTTCTCAATTCCCAAGTTAAAACGAACTATCTGATGGTCACTATTTCCCAATGCTTCCCCAACAGTCAATTCTTGAACTAAATGATCACTGTTAGAAAGTACTAAATCTAATATATTGTCCCCCCTCGTTGAATCGTTAACAAATTGATTCAAAAAATTATCCTCAAAGCATTCTATGAACCTGCCACTTGTTCTATCCCTACCTATCATATTTTCCCAGTCCACAGAGTTTAAGTTGAAGTCCCCAATAATAACTGCATCTGTTTCACATCCCTTACTTATTTCCCTTATCATTAGTTCATCTATATCATCAGTCTGCCCAGGTGGCCTGTAAAAAGCTCCCAAATGCACCATTCTATTTTTACTGAACCTAATATCTATCCAAAGTGACTCAACTCCATCCTGCTTTATTGAAGTATTTAAACTTGAAACAATGTTGTTTTTTATATAGATAATTATTCCTCCACCAATCCTACCAGTCCTTTGACTAATGTACATATTATAGCCCTGAAAATCAAATTCACTTATAGTGTCACTAAATTCTATTTCATTAACCCATGATTCAGTAACGCATAATATATCTATATCCTCATTGCTAATATAACTAAATAGCTCATCCTTCTTGTTTCTAAGACTACGAGCATTTGTATAGAAACAATTTAACCCCCCTATCCCTGAAGCACCTCTTGAAACTTGAATGACCTCACCTCTATCGCCTTGGAACCTATTTCTGTTATCTGCCAAGTCCATTCTACTTTCAGTACTATAATGTCCTCTCATAATTCCCTGACCACTATTAGTATCTAGTTTCCCGCCCGCAAAGACCTAATAACACGATCATACTCCTCCCACAACACATCTACCCGCCTCCTACTCAAATGCAGTCCATCCATCGCATACATTTCTTTCATTCCAACAAACCTATCCCACACATCCACAAACATGACACCTTCCATCTCACACATCCTCCTCACATAATCATTCAGCCCAATTGCACGAGACATCCATTCTACCCCAACATCCATTCTTGGAAGCACACCTGTCACAACACCTTTCATTCTACTTTCTTTCACCTTTTCAATCAACCTCTTGTACCTCTCACGTAACTCACATGCACCCACTTTCTTCACATCATTCACTCCTACATGTGTAATCACAACAGCATCCCTTGCACAGCCAGACACCAGTTCCTCATACCTATCAGACAGATCTCTCACTCCAGCACCCGGCAAACACACCCTCAAACCATTCAATCTACTTGCATTCAACTTCCTATCTAAATATCTAACTCGCGAATCACCCATCACAAGCACTTCAGTCAGACTCCTATTCCTAACCCCCACAGACCTAACTCCATCCCCACTCCTATTCTCATTCAAACTACCAGTCACTCGAACTCCACCCCCACCCCCATCAGTCATATCACTTCCAGTTACTTCCTCTCTTAGGGCACTGAATCTATTAGTCAAGCTAATAGGATCTGTGTCCCTCTGACTCACACACCTATTCTCCCCCTGGCTAACCACCTCAACAGAGGCAACCCTATTCTCACAAAGAACAGGAGAAGCCTCCCTAGCTTCATGTTTCCTAACCACTCTCCACTGTCCCCCATCCTCACTAGGCCTATTTCTAACTAATCTAAGGGGGCTAACTTCACTATCACTAGAACTATCACATCCTACCTCCTCCACTGGCCCTCTACCTTCACCTGAAACATCTAACTGGCCTACCTCACCACCTAACCTATTCCCAGCTCTAGGCCTAACACTAAGTTCCCTCCTGAGCTCAGCAACTAACCCCTCCAGCCTACATATCATGTCTAAATCCTGCCTTCTCATCCCCTCTAAATCTACAATGCATTCACGCAGCCCACATACAACACATGTATACCCCTCACCTAATACACCACAACCAATGCATACATTCCGACACTCATGCTCACTTTCATCCCCAAACTCCATCACTTATTCAAACAAAGAAAGAATTTAAGTAGCAATAAGAAATAAAAAAAGAAGAGCAACTTAGCTTTCGCTGATTGTGGTGAGAAACAAAAAACAAAAAAACAAACAAACTATAGAAAAATCTGAAAAATAGATCAACAGACTGAGAGCTCTATAAAACACGTGCTACCTGTTCGAAGGTCAGTCGAAGGTTTGTAATCGTTAAATAGGATCAACAAAGACTAGAGATCTACTTAGACATTCCTTGCAAATTATAAAAGAAACTTTCCTTTAAATCCTCATTTTTTTTATTTCGTATAGATTTTAATCAATATCGATCATATAATTTGATTTTCTTCGGATAAATTTTGAAGTAAAGAGTTAAACATTAGCGCCATACAAATTGCAAGAAGCTTCTTGCAATTTGTATGGCGCTAATGTTTAACTCTTTACTTCAAAATTTATCCGAAGAAAATCAAATTATATGATCGATATTGATTAAAATCTATACGAAATAAAAAAAATGAGGATTTAAAGGAAAGTTTCTTTTATAATTTGCAAGGAATGTCTAAGTAGATCTCTAGTCTTTGTTGATCCTATTTAACGATTACAAACCTTAAATTAGTTTTGAGTCTTTTTTCTCGTTTGTGCATTAATTACATAGTGGCCAATGCTCGGATCGTCACTTCCCACAATAGTAGGTGAAAATCACCTTGAAATATGCTAACCTCGAATCTTAGTTTTTAATTTCTTTCCACAATCCATCAACTTTTACATTTCATTTCAATTAATTCCTAGTTTTCATCCATTTTATTCAGCAGAAATTTATATATATATAATGTGGGAGGTCGTCGTCAAGGAAACACCTCGGTCAAATAGGTTTGTTTCCAGCCATTGGTGTTCTCTTCCGCCGGGGGAGTCTCTCCCATCCACCCCCCAGCTATACGCGAACTGCATTGGATCCCCGCCCCCTTAGTGCCTTCAACGAGGCCTTGAAGGCCCAACTCCTCCCTTGACCTTGAAGTGAGACAGAAGAGTCATATTATTAATATTATTATTATTATTTTATTGTCATTTTTATTATTATTTTTATTATTATTATTATTATTATTTTATTACTATTATTATTATTATTTTTATTATTATTATTAATATTATTATTATTATTATTATTATTAAGGTGTGAGGTTTTGTCCATGAAGATTGCCGACATCTCCTTCATCAGGTCGTTGGACGAAAGAATTTGATCGTTTCTCTTTCCTCTTTCAATCGTTGGGGTCTCGGGCGAAGTGGGGAGGGCGGGGGGGGGGGGGGGGGGGGTAATAGCAAAATTGCGAACCTTTTCCATCTCCATCCTTAAGGAGCTCCTTCCTCTTAGCCCCCACACCCACCCCTTCGACCTGGATAGATAAGCGATCAAATCACCACCATCAAATCCTGCCATTCAACGACCTGACAAAGGAGATGCATCAGCGATAAAAGTTCAGTTCTTCTTCTTCTTCTTCTTCTTCTTCTTCTTCTTCTTCTTCTTCTTCTTCTTCTTCTTCTTCTTCTTCTTATTATTATTATTATTATTATTATTATTATTATTATTATTATAATTATTATCGTGCGGAAGCAGTGCTTCTTTTTTATTTTGCCACGGGCCGTTTCCCTTTCCATACATTTAGTTTTAAATCCAAGCCGTTTTCAGGCAGGGTAGGGTTGACTCGCATTGCGTATCGCGCTCGCAAGAATGAAACACCCGAGTGCGCGGCCTTCCAGGCAAACATCCCATAACCGGGTTTAGTCGACTCTTAAGAAACTCGCCGGTAGACCGTGGTAGTAGTGCCCCTGCCCCACCTACCGGCTATTTTCATCTAAAAAATAACTAAATGTCCACTGCGTACTAGAGCTATGCCTCCTGCGTGAAACAAAGACCTTCTGAAGATCCGATGTAAAGCATCGTCATAATCCTAATATTGAGGGGGAAGAAATGCCTGAGATCGAAATAAGACTGGAGAGGAGTTTGATACTAAGGCTTTTCCGCAACTCGGGAGGGGGGAGACAGAAATAGGAGATCCAGGAAGAGGCAAAACAAAGACGTGCGCTCGCCTCTTCCATTTTCGGCTTCTCTATTCAATTTCTTACCTACGAATCATTCCCAGAGGGACTACGAATCATTCTTAGGCGGGCTGCGAATCATTCCAGAAGGGCTGCAAATAATTCCCAGAGGGGTTCCAAATCATTCCCAAAGGGGTTGCGAATCATTCCCAAAGGGGTTGCGAATCATTCCCAGAGGGGTTGCGAATCATTCCTATAGGGGTTCCTAATCATTCCAAATGGGTTGCGAATCATTCCCAGATGGGCTGCGAATCATACCCAAACGGCCTGCGAATCATTCCCAGAGGAGCAGCTAATAATTCCCAGAGGGGTTTCGAATAATTCCGATAGGGGTTGATCATTATTCCCAAAGGGGTTGTGAATCATTCCCAAAGGAGTTGCGAATCATTCCCAGAGGGGTTCCTAATCATTCCAAAGGGGTTGCGAATCATTCCCAGACGGGCTGCGAATCATACCCAAACGGCCTGCGAATCATTCCCAGAGGAACAGCGAATAATTCCCAGAGGGGTTTCGAATAATTCCGATATGGATGGATCATTATTCTCAAAGGGGTTGCGAATCATTCCATGAGGGATTGCGAATCATTCCTAGAGGGGTTCCTAATCATTCCCAAAGGGGTTTCGAATCATTCACAAATTGGTTTCGAATCATTCCCAGACGGCCTGCGAATCATTTCCAGAGGGACTGCAAATAATTGGTAGAGGGATTTCGAAAAATTCCTAGAGGATTTCCGAATCATGTCCAAAGGGGTTGCGAATCATTATCTGACGGGTTGCGAATCATTTCCAGAGGGGCTGCGAATTATTCCCAGACGGGCTTTGAATTATTCACAGACGGGCTGCGAATCAGTTATGGAAGGGCTACGAATTATTCCCCGATTGGCTCCGTAGCATTCCCAAAGGTGTTGCGAATCAATCCCAAAGGGCTTGCGAATCATTCCTAAAAGGGTTGTGAATTATTCATAGAGGGGCAGCGAATCATTCCTAGATGGGTTTCAAATCATTCCCAAGGGGTTCTGAATCATTCCCAAAGAGGTTGCGAATCATTCTTAGACGGCGTGCGAATAATTCCCAAAGGGGTTTCGGATCATTCATAAATGGGTTTCGAATCATTCCCAGAGGGGCTTGGAATCATTCCCAGAAGGGTTGCGAATCATCCCTAGGAGAGCTGCAAATGATTCCCAGAGGGGTTCCAAATCATTCCCAAAGAGGTGGCGAACCATTCCCAGAGATGTTGTGAATATTTCCCGGAGTGGTTACGAATCATTCCCAAAGGGGATGCAAATAATTACCACAGGGGTTTCAAAAAATTTCCAAAGGGGTTGCCAATAATTCACAGATGGGCCGCGAATCATTCGCAGAGGGGGTACGAATAATTCCTAAAGGAGTTCCTAATCATTACCGGAGGGAGTGCGAAACATTCCCAAAGAGGTTATGAATCATTGACAGAAGGCCTGTGAATCATTCCGACAGCGGTAGCAAATAATTCCCAAAGGGGTTTCGAATAATTCCCAGAGGGGCTGCGAATCATTGCCAGAGGGGCTGCGAATAATTCCCAGGGTGGTTCCAAATCATTCCCAAAGGGGGGAAGAATCACCCAGAGTGGCTCCGAATCATTCCTCGACGGGTTCAGAATCAGTCTCAAAGGGGATGTGAATCATTCCCAGAGGTGCTGTGAATAATTCCCCAAGGTGCTGCAAATCATTCTCGGAGAGTTTCCGAATCATCACCAAATTGGTGTGAATCTTTCCCAGAGGGGCTGCAAATAATCCTAGAGGGTTTCGAATAATTCCCAGAAAGGGTTTCGAATCATTCCCAAAGGGGGTGCGAACCATTCCCAGAGGTTCTGCAAATAATTCCCAGAGAGGTTTCGAATTATTCCCAATTGGAGTGCGAATCATTCCCAGAGGGTTTTCGAATAATTTACAAAGATGTTCCGTATCATTCCCAAAGGGCTGCGAATCATTCCTAGATGGCCTAGGAATAATTCCCAAAGAGGTTTAGAATCATTCCAAAAGGGGTTGCGAATCATTCCCAAAGAGGCTGGGAATCATTGCCAAAGGGGTTGCGAATCATTCACAGAAGAGCTGGGAATCATTCCCAGAGAGACTGCGAATCATTCCTATAGGAGCTTGTGATAGAACGGTCTGAGGCCGCTTAAACTCAGCCGCTATCACATGTTTAGAAACACATGCTACCCACGTGCATCTGCGAGAGGAAGCAGAGCGCGTTATCGCCTACCTTAGCCAATACTTAATACAGGAGATTCATTCCCCCGTTTCGCCTCCATACGTCGATCTCGCCAGATTGAGTTAGGCTTATGGGCAGATAAGGTATTTTACAGGCGCGACCGGGGCATTTCCCCAAAGTCCCCCACTCAATTATCCCCTATGCTATGGAGATGGCTCCGGGAACTTATACATAGCTTTCCCCGATTGAAGCAGATCAGATCCAGATTATCTTCGGGAGGCATCACGCCAATCCGGTATCCCTTGTGCACCATAGGAACTCTCTACCTCGAGAAATCCTTTATTGTCCAGAAGAGGACAATATCCCTTGAGTGCCAAAGTTCGTGCCTTCCAGACGCCAAGTCAACAAGGCCCCCCTGTTGTTCAGAAAGAGAACAACGTTAGAACAGCCATTGTTCTTCAAGCCCGTTCGTCAAGAACGGTTTTCATTCCCATGACATCACGTCAGGATAATTTAATTCCCCCCTTTTTAACGTTCTTCAAGAGAACGCTTGGTTTTAACAATAACCTCCATTGTTCATTAAGAACATCCCGGATTTGCTGTCACAAAGATCGCTCGTACCTCCAAGCCCCACTTTGCTCTCACTCTTCGAAGACAGTCCTTGCCCTTTGCTAAGAACAACCTCCCGAAGAGCCATTCTGCTGGAAATCGCCAGTGGACTGAAGATTCCTTCGCATCGTCTTCCTCTGCACAACAACTTTGTAATTACGTAAGCTGAGCATTAACTTTAATCATCTAACCTTTTGTCAACGCTACCCTGTGCTTTATATGGTTTAGCGAACACCCACCCCCCCTCCTTTAATTTTTATTTGTTTACCTTTTTAAATCTCTCCAAATCTTAATCCTCGGATTAGTCAGATATTCCCACGACCCTTTCCATTCTCCGTTTATGTAAACATTTTCTTTTTGTGTGTTGTTGATAGTTTAATTAATAAAACTCTATTTTATTAATGATAGCCATATTATTATCCTTGAGCTCAGTTCCACTTCTTAAGCATATTGAAGATAAATAACCTTGGTCAATCAGATTACCACGCACTCGAAATATTAGAATAATTTCCTCAACGAATAGTTATATATGGTATATCTTCGAGAGCGTATTCTACGACAGAGCTGCAAAGAATTCCCAGAGGGGTTCAGAATCATTCCCAAAGGGGCTGCGAATTATTCCAAGAATGTCTGGTAATTATTCACAGACGGGCTGAGAATCATTCCCAGAGGGGCTGCGAACCATTCACAGAGAGCTGCAAATAATTCCTAGAGGGCTTTGGAATTATTCCCAGAGAGGTTCCGAATCATTCTCAAAAAGGTTATGAATCATTCCAATAGGGGCTGCGAATCGTCTCAGAGGGGCTACGAATAATTCCAAGACGAGCTGCGAATCATTCCCAGGCGAGCTGCGAATCGTTCCCAGACGGGCTGTGAATCATTCCCAGACGAGCTGCGAATCATTTCCTGAAGGGCTGCCTATAATTGCCAGAGGAGTTCCGAATCATTTCCAAAGGTGGTGCCAGAGAGGCTGCAAATAATTCCCAGATGGGTTTCGAACAATTTCGAGTGGGGTTCCGAATCATTCCCAAAGAAGTTGCAAATCATTCCCAAAGAGTTTGCGAATAATTCCCAGAGGTGCTGCGAATCATTCCCAGTGTGGCTGCTATTAATTCTCATAGGGGTTCCTAATCATTCACAAAAAAAGGTGCGAATCATTAAAATAGGGGATGCGAATCATTCTCGGGTGGTGTGCGAATCATTCCCAGAGACGTTCCGAATCATTCCCAAAGGGGGTGCGAATCGTTTCCAGAGGGGCTTCGAATAATTCACAGAGGTGTTCTGAATCATTCCCAAAAGGGGTTGCAAACCATTCACAGAGGGGCTGCGAATCATTCCTAGAGGGGTTGGAATAATTATCACAGGGGTTCCGAATCATTCCTAAAAGGGTAGCGAATCATTCACAGCGGGGCTGCAAATAATTCCCACAGGTGTTTCGAATAATTCTCAGAGGGGTTCCGAATCATTCCCAAAGTGGTTGCGAAAGATTCCCTGTACGAGTCCGAATCATTCCCAACGGCGTTTTGAATCATTCCAAGAGGTGCTGTGAGTCATTCCCATAGGAGCTGCAAATCATGTCCACAGGGGCTGTAAATCATTCCTAGAGGGGTTTCTAATGATCCCCAGAGGGGATGGGAATCATTCACAGGGGGTGGCTGCGAATCATTCCCAGAGGCGCTGCGAATCATTCAAAGAAGGCCTGCGAATAATTCCCAATGGGGTTTTGAATCATTCACAAAGGGGTTGCAAACCATTCCCAGAGGGGCTGGGAATAATCTCCAGAGTCGGTGCGAATCATTCACAAGGGCTGTAAATAATTCCCAGAGGGGTTTCGAATAATTCCCAAAGGGGGTTGCGAATTATTCACAGAGGAGCTGCGAATCATTCCCAGGGGAGCTGTGAATCATTCCTATATGGGGCTGCAAATAATTCCCAGAGGGATTTCGAATCATTCCCAAAGATGTTGCGAATCATTCTTAGAGGGACTTCCAATAATTCCCAGAGAAGTTCTGAATAATACCCAGAGGGGTTCAGAATCATCCCCAGATGGGCTGCAAATAATTGCCAGAGGGGTTCCGAATCATTCTCAAATGAGTGCGAATCATTCCCAGAGGAGCTGCGAATCATTTCCAAAGGGGTTGTGAATTATTCCCGGAATGGCTGCGAATCTTCCCAGAGGGGCTGCGAATCACACAAATTCATTACTATTAATTCATTTCGCCTCAATTTCTGTCTGCTTAAAAGATTTTCTGGATTCACGTGGTTCTAACGTTTTCATGTACGACTATTAACGTATTTAACTATTTCAACTCGCTTCACTTCTTAACATTTGTTGTCGTTTCCCAAACAATCACCAAACACAGCACTCCATATACTTTATTAACCTCCAACAAAAGAGAACCCCATCCCTTATATTTCGAGACCCCTAAACCACATCAAAATTAAGTTAAAAGAATCTCAAGTTAAAAGAATCCGAAATCTTACGTCATCTATAACCTTAAATACGACTATAAAAACTCAAAAGTCTCATCACAAAGACCTGTGCCCACCATCAAACCTCGAGGCTTGCCATCGCCATCTTTATTAAACATAAAATTAGATGAACTAAGTCATATATTATATATTTTAATTGAATACTCCTTAACAATTGTGTCTGTCTCAGGTTAAATATGCATAATATATAGCTCATATCTAAGAGTAAATCAAATTATACGTAATTACATGTATAGACAATTTATATCTATATTCATATGACAATAAATCTTCCTCACTCTTTGGCAATTGTTGATGAACAAATTTACTGGATTTTAACGATTAGGTAACTAAACAATTAGATAAGGGAGAGGACGTTGATGCAATTTACCTAGATTTAAACAAAGTTTTTGAAGCAGTGTATTGAGGCAAAAAATAGAGCAAATAGAGTGCTAGGAGATATTAAGAGGAATTTTAGCTACTAAAGTAAAGAGGTTATCCTTAAACACTACAGCAGATATGTCAGGCCACATTTCAAAGTACTGTATACAAGCATGGTCACCACCACATTTTAGAAACGATATCAACCGGCTAGAGTCAGTACAAAGGAGGGCAACAAAAATAATACCTTCACTGAAACACCTCAAATATGAAGATATGATTGAGCTTTTTAAAATCTGTTATGTGATGGATAATTTGGATTTTGGCAATTTATTTGAGTTGGAAGGTAGTAATAGGACTAGGGTTCCCTACTTGAGAATTAAAAAAACAGAGGTGAGACAGTAGACAGGCCAAACTTGAATGTTTTCAAGCGCAGATTAGATGATTATATAGGGAGGGAGGTTAATTGTTTTTGTTTTGGGGGGGAGAGTGGTATCCTGAACATATTCCTGTGGATGTATTTTTTTTATTATTGTATATTATGGGTGATTGGATTTTGACGAGCCTTGATGGTGATTCTTTTTGTTTTGGATGCATTCCTATGGATAGTTTAAATTGTATATTATAGATGCATGATTTAACACAATCCTATGGATGCAGTTTGTGTTCGGGTTTTGACGGATGAGGATGACCCTTGATAGGCCCTTGCGGCTTTTGTTATCCGAAAAATTATGTTATAATATGAATCTACTGGCGCTATGAACCAAACCCCTTAAATGCCTCTGTCGCCCCTTCATTGTTTCATCCTATTTCGTCCAAAAACATTTCCCATTTCAATGCAGAGATCCAAAATACCGCTTCTCATCTCAACGTAAACATAATTTAAATATACCCAAAATAAATTCCTTGTGACTGGGGGACACTCTTCCTTTTTCATAACCAGGCAATCATATTCCACTCCATATGAAAGCCACGCCCCAACGAGCCCTTATCGATATCCTAGTACAATATCAATGATGCCCATATAAATTGCAAACGTGGCTACTTCAAGGAGCAACCACAATACCATGGATATAAAGATAAACATTGGAGGATTCAGATTATTATCAATCGCCTGCATTCGAACTATTCCTGTCCCGTTAGTTCCTCACTTCCCTTAGTCCTTCATTCTGCTCATTATTCTCTATTTGTTTTAACCTCCCTCAATTCCTTTCCATCATCGAGTTTTCTTTTACTTTGTGCATTTCCCATAGTCAATGTTTTCCATAGTGACCAACGTCAGAGACTCAAATTGGTATTCATCCGTTCGCCGAAGAAAAAAAAAATGATTTATTTTATATAATAACTTGCGACGACGAGGAAGGGTTACCACGATTGCGAGACAAGAGCACCAAACGCTCCCACGGCATATACTGAGTCCCTGGGAAGATCATCCCACACCTCCTTGACCTTGTCCACCAGCTCGGCATTGGAGTTGCAGGCAGAGCGGTTGGTGTGTTTCTTTACCACGCCCCACACATGGTACTTCATGGGATTATAATGGGAGAACCAAGAAAGTCAGAAAGTGGGGATGGTGAATTCATAGAAATTTTCCGACAACCACTTCTCACTCTTCCCAGAGGTTTGGCCTCCATGTAGCAACCATTTCCAGCCAGGATTTGACCACCAGCACCAGCAGCTCCACTTAGCCGGCTGAATTGAGCCGAAGACCCTGCTCAAATATGTGGGACGGTTTGGCTTCATCCTCACTGGAGACACTCCCACACACCATCACAGTTTGGGGGAACTTGGTCTTAATGCTGCCTGGAACGTCGTGTGAATTGTAGGCAAGCCATCAATTGTTATGAGTGTTGGAGTGTTATGCAACTGGTCTTGGCAGAAGTTTTTTTAATCTGAGAATAACTAGATTGTTCCTTGGTCAACAGGATACTTCAGCTTGTTCAGGTACTTATTTTACTTCGTCAAGCGGTTCTCCATGGCCTTGGCTGTCAGAATTTATCTCTTGCGCCTTTTGTACGAGTGGTAGCAAAGGTCCTTATTCAGGGCCAGGTTCATGTTGGTGACTCCAACTCCCATCTCTCTCGCCAAAGCCGAGATTCCTTTTCGTATGGGTCTTCTATCACGTTGTCTTGCAGTTGTTGGATGAATTCCGGCTTGCGGACGCAGTCATAACGTCTGTTAAGTCCCTTTCTGCTGCTAACGGCTTCGTAGTCATTGTTACAGCTGCCCATGTCACGTTTTACAGACTTTTCATTGTTAAAAGAGCATTAAGCACCAGTCGGCGGCACTATCTACGTCTTAAATTACCTAATAAATAATTACTTCACGACAGAAGCTAAACCATTTCCACCTCTCACTATTATAGCACCGGTCAACAGACCAGAAGGTTCACACATGAGATTATGCTTACACAACTAATTTCATATTGCTGAATTTGATCTGATATTTGATTTGTTCTGTCAGACAAGGTTTTATAAAAAAAATAAATAGGTATAAATATTAAATGTTCTGTCTCTTATGTGACTGTGGTTACATGACTAATTTCACATTGTTAAGTATGATTTCTGTTTTATTCTACTATCAGATCTACTTTCTTAAGCAATCAGAAAAATAGTAAATATGATGACATTAATTGTCTCACATGTTACAGATTATCTCATAAGAAATTGTACCAGAAAGCATAAGTTCAAATCCTTTATAATTGACAAAATATGAAGTTTTAAAAGTGCTTCTGAACTTTGCCATTTCGTCTGCACAGTTCGCTCTCTTCTGTTTTTAGCGTCCAGCAATAGTTGCCCCTCAATATCAGGGACTGAATTGTCCCTGATATCTGCTCTCCATTAGGGTGATATATTAATGAAATCTTTCAAGGTGTTCATCACTAACGTCTCCAAGGTTATCTGGGAAAAATCAATATGAGAGCAAAAAAAATGCAAGTTTAAGCACATCCTTGCTCGCAATGCATGATAATTCTGTAGCATGGTTGTAATGATTTCTTTGTAGTTGTTAGCACGAGAGTTTCCAAGAAAAGACTTTGACACAATGACAAATGATTCCCATGAGTTTTTCTCTAGTGCGTCTTATTTTAGCGACGGGGTCAGAATAGCCCGGAGGATGGGGATAGACCACACTAGGGTGGAACACCGGTATTTCGGGAGTTAAGTAATCGCGAGGAATTGCGATTAACGAGGAGAATTGCGCAATGGCTGTTTACTCGATTAATAAGGCCTTGAAGCAGGAAGATTGAGTAATGTCAGGATATTGAAGTCACCAAGGCAAAAATAGAATTATTATTGAACTAGATCTTATTGCACTTTACAAAAGTTCTTTAATTAAGTTTTAAGTTCTAGGTTAAGACATAAATTAAGTTTGAGGTCAAGAGCGAGCAAAGTCTAAAGGAGGTCGAAAGAATAAAGCTTTTATGAGTGACACCTTAATGTCTGCATTATGTACACGACTATATACAAAGATGAATTACGCGAATCCAAGAGATCGGACTGAACGATATATAACGCGATATATTGCTATATAAAACAGTTAATCTAATTCTCCTCTGTTCTGGCTCCACACAGTTATATATATTCAATTTAAGCCACGCCCTACAATTTGCCTGTCTAACTAAGCCACACCTCCCTCTCATGTACCGGCCTGTTGATTTGTCATTATTAACATAATTCGACTTTTGATTGGCTACTGCTGAACATATTGATAAGGGAGGCACTCCGACTATTGGTTAAAATTCTCTGTGGGCGGTGGCATGTTGCCATGGAGACAGCTTCCTAATCTCCCTTCTATTTACTTAATCGTGATAATTATCCGGTTTATTCTGGATTCTGCTTTGATTATTATGTTTGCCTAAGATTGCCTCGACCAACTCCGTTTACTACCGTGTGACATTCTCGTAAACAGCGCTAACTTTACTTTTCTCTCTCTCTCTCTCTCTCTCTCTGTGTGTGTACTTTGTGTGTGTAGCGACTCTCGTGTGTGTCCTATTTTGGACGTACACGCTGGTTGCTACAGTCCATTCAAGACACCTGCTTTCAACTTGGCTTCGGAAACCACACCACCTAGTTTCTAACATAAGTATTGAAACCCAGCACCAGAATGATTCATAGCCTTGATGAATTTTTTAGCCAAACCGAGCTTCAAATGCAGTGAAGGATAAAAATATATTCTCTGGATCTACAAGAGGATTGTAAACACATTTAAACCTTCCAGGCGCATCTTTTGGTCTTGTTGGCCATTTCTTTCTCACATAATGCTCTGCATCAGCTCTCTTTATCCCGCAAACACAAATAGCACATGTATTTTGTGTAGCCACTCTGAAGGCCCTGTAGTAAACAGATGAATTTAAGATCCCCACATATCTTCTACTGGTGTTTCTCGCCCTCTATAACTGCTAACAAAATCTTCATTGTTTCATAGCTCTCAGCTATCTTTGCTGCATGTGCTATTGGGAAAGATAGAAACCGATTGCCATTGAGTAAAAGACCAGCTTTCAGAGAGTTTTTCCAGTCTATAAACAGCCTTCAGTTATATGACTTGTATGGTTCAGACTTGCAGAATTGTTGCATGGAAGATGTTGCATCCTTACAGTAACAAAGGTTGTTTGCCATCTTGAAAAATGCAAACAGCTGTTCATGTCGGTAACTAGCTGTAGTGATACGCACTACAGCTTCCAGCAGGTTATGCTGCTTTAGTCTGGATCCCACAACTTCGGCCTTTATTTCGGATAACTCTAGGTCCCTGATGAAATCATGAACGCTTATTGAGTAAAGAGTTTAGGACTGGTATTTTCAGAGTCATCCTGGTAGGCTTCTTCATTTGAGGTAGAATTAGAATCGGAATCACTCATCAATTCTTGTCCAGTCGGTAGATTTGGGGCTGGGAGTTCAGCGCTATGCGAAACTGGTCGGATTACAGAAGCAATATTGAGGTACTGCACCTTGCCTCGTGTTTGGATGGTTATTCCGTTGATGTTTGTGAGACAGAAATAGCAGTCACTGCTGTGGTTTTGGGGTTCACCGCATATCATTGGTACAGCAAACGGCATTCCTGAGCTTCGCTTACCACATTCACTAGCTCAGGTGGTTGACACAAGACTTACAAGCTATATGAGGTGCTCATTTCTTGTCTTAGTCACCAAAAGTACATTTGAAGTAACTTTTATATAGAACAGGTTTGGTGATTGATTTCTTGAGGCTACCAGGAGTGAGGGCGCCACACATGTAAGATAATCTATCAGCATCGTTCACGCATTTGCCACATTTCATGTTTTGTTAAGTTCAGAGTAATTAGAAATTAGGCAGTTGTAGATATGCACTACCATGAACCAGCAATCTGAAACAAACAAAAAAGCACAAATTAGGAAAATATTATTGCATAAGTGGAACCAATGAACACATAAATTAGTGTATGAATAACATGGTGTACTAAATATATAGATATGCTGGTTATGGAAAACTGAGCCCAATACAGCTATACGAATTAAATTATTGAATTCATCACATAGAGAATATTTTGCTCCAGAACCATGAGAATTTTGGGGGGTTGACCAGTGTATAATCAAGCCAAGCTTCTTTTCCACTCCTGTCGCAATAGGCGTATTAAAGTCCAACAAACCGAGTTCGCAAGAATCGCGCTCTTTTAACTGCTTGAATCCAGGTTTGCCAATGTTTGAAATAAGGTCGAATTAAGGGTTGCCAGTGTGTGAAAATAATTGTTTATTTTCACATTAAAAGAAAACAAAGCTCTCCGTATTTAAATGTCAATCTTAACCTCCTTAGGGTATAATACGATGGGCGGTCAATAAGTTTTGCGAATCGATAGGGCAAAACAGAGGCAGGGGGATGGCTGTTTGTGGGGGTGTTAGGGCAAGTTATGACAAGTCAGGACCTGCAGCCGCACACTCCTGCCTCGTCTATTTAAGAAGCAGTAGCTGATCGCAGATCGTCAGTCACAAATTTTTCAACAATGGAGAAGGTTGAGCAACGCGCAGTAATCAAATTTTTGACCAAGGAAGGCAAGAATGCAAAAGACATCCATGATTGCAGTATACACCAACACCGCCCCTTCCTATGCAACCACTGTTAGCTGGAATATCGAGTTCCGCCATGGTCGTGAGTCCCTTGAAGATGACCCCAATCCAGGATGCCTTTCAGACGTGACCAACCAGGACAATGTGGCCCGTGTGGAGAGGATCATCCTCGAAAATCGATGGGTGAAGGTCGAAGAAATCGAGTGAGCACTTGGAATATCACATAAAAGTGTTATGAACATCATCCACGACCATTTGGCAATGACCAAGGTCTCTGCCCGTTGGGTCCCTAGAAACCTCACGCCCCATGACTGACTTAAACATTGTCAAAGTTCGAAGGAGCTGCTGCTCCTGTACAACCCAGACCCGGCGGGATTCGAGTCACGCATAGTGACAGGTATTGAAACGTGGGTCCATCACTGGGATCCCGAGACCAAGCTCGAAAGCATGGCCTGGAAGTACAGTGGCTCTCTGACCTCCATCAAGTTCCGGACACAACCCTCAGCCGGGAAGATCATGGCCACCATCTTCTGGGATTCTGAGGGAGTGTTGATGGTGGACTATGCGCCTCGTGGAAGGACCATCACAGGCCAATATTACGCCGAGGAACTGGCTGGGTTGAAGAAGTACATCCGTCAGCAGCGGCGCGGCAAGTTGACACGTGGTGTCCTGCTCCTCCACGACAATGCCCCTGTCCACGAGGCCAAAGTTGCACAAGCTGTCCCGCGTGAGTGCGGATTCGAGGAGCTCAACCATCCCCCCCAACAGTCCAGATCTGGCCCCTAGCGACTACTTTTTATTCCGCCAGCTCAAGGCTGCACTGCGTGGACGCCGGTTTGGGGATGATGAAGATGTCTAGCTTGCCGCCTAGGAGTGGATTGAACAGCAGTCGGGATATTTCTGGTTGTCGGGAATTCGAAGCCTCAGGAACAAGTAGCGCAAGTGCATTGAAGTCGAGGGTAGTTATATTGAAAAATAATAAAACACTTTTCCTCATATCTCGTTTCCTTATATCCGAATTGCTAAACTTATTGACCCTGCTCGTATCTTAAAAATATGTACTTCCCACGGCCTAAAAAGACCCAGAGTATTTGTATAACACTAAAGATACGGCGTAGGTCTTCTGAAGTTTGACCTTTTTTAGTCAATTGAACTCGATTTATAATAAATATATTAAAAGGATAAGATTGTAATTATTTCCTATAGACCTTTACACTATTTTTATATTTACTAACTCAAAATTAATATATTCCACTCTTTTGTTTCTTTTTAGAAAATCGTTTATAAAGTTTCTTTCTATTCCGGTAATGAAAATAAAAAAAAATAGTTAGTGATAAAAATAAGCAAGTGATTGCGAGAATGACAATGATTTGGCAAAATATACTTAAGCTGTCTAATTTAGATTATAATACAAAAGATAAATATTTACAATTTGGGAACAGTGCTCTTTCTATTATTTTCTGATTCCCTATTCATGAAATGCTATTTTGGTTAAAGTTGCCCATTATAAAAGACTTTATGAAACTTAAAAGTGCCTATTTTTGAGATATCTTTGATTGTCTCATTCTGTCTTGCAATGTGAGCGCTACATGAAACTGTAGATGAACTCAAGACGAAAATAAGTAATTCAAGAAACTTGCCTTGCTAAATCTCCCAATCCTGTACACCTTCAACGGCTCAAGAAATCGCGCCGTATTTGCCCTCAAAGGACGCACTTCGCAAGAAGATTACGAGAGTTCGACACCATCAACGACCAAATGGACCAATGGCACTTAGTGATATATAAGTTCGACAAGAATTGCTAAATACATTAAATGGTGAATTGTTGTTAGTAGGGGATTCTACCATCGAAAAACAAAGAATTTTTCTATTCTCTACCAAAGTTATCACGCAAAAGATACCACACGCTTCATTTTGGCTAATGAATGACCCATTCAAAATACTAGCTACATTATTTTACCAGCTACATATATACAATGTACGCACAAGTTGATTCTAAACTTATCTACTAGTTTATGTACTCATGACTGGAAAATCGCAAGCCTTAACCTAACCTAACTACCTATCCTAACAACTCTTTTATAATTTTAAATAAATGCAATTTCTTTACTTTTTTACATCTTAGAATCCAGCCTTTGTAAGGGAGTGATTGATACAGATCGAAATACTTATGTTGTCTAAATTACGGTACGCCCAGGTGCAAGTGCAGCAAATTGGGATTTCGGCTTTCGCAATATTGGATTTCGGCATTTCGGTGGTTTCGGGATTTTGGCTTTGAGGGATTTCGGCTTTCTGAATTTCGTCCTTCACCGTTCCAAAACATTTATGATAATGTTAATTTTAATTATAGATTCTACCGTAAGGCATTGAAATTTATAGAAGACCTTTTCATTTGAAAGGGTAGGTTTAGACGTCTCAAAAGTTGTAACGAATGTGTTGCAAGTTTAGCGAAAGACAGAATGGAGGTGCTGCAAAGTGAAGAATACATTTCCGAAAAGATTTGGTTGAGTTAATATTTTTTCATCTGCATCACACCTATTTGTATTCGTATCCAAATATTTCTTATATGCTCCCTCTGAGTTATTCCTATCATTTTATCTTTCTTTGAGCTGTTCTTAGTGTTGAGGGTTTTTCTATAATTTATCCATCAAAGTTGACACTTGTTATAAATGCTAGAATGCATTGATTAAATACTTTACCTTTTAAGCTTAGAGGTATGTTGTTTCTACACATGTACATATCATAGTTTTCGTAGCACCCTTCAACTTTCTTTTTCTTACGCTGAATGTACTTTTCTTTCAGAACTCAAAATAAGCTGTCCTAAATGAACTGTTTGCATCTTATTATTTGTTGGGGGTTTTTTACTGTCTGAATGGACTGGGAATTAGGACGTGGCGTGAGTATTCATTACTTCACTGAGGTAATTCTAGGACGGCCTGCATGCGTATTATCACTTTATGTCTATAATTACTTATGAAACCTCCGTAATTGTTGGGCGGCCTGCATGCGTATTATCAATTTATGTCTATAATTACTTATGAAACTTCCATAATTGTCAGAGGGCCTGCAAGCGTATTATCTACTTGTATCTATAATTATTTCTAAAACCTCCGTGATTGCAGGACAGCCGTGTGCGTATTTTTTTGTATGTGTATAATTGCTTCTGAAACCTCCATTTCGGGTAGCGATCCTAAAGAAACCATCAGAACCGACAGAAAACACAAAGAGGGAGGAGGCCTCATCACATACATCAAAAACACCATCACGAAACAACATAAACAAACAAAAAACTGAAGCACAAATCACCCAAATCCATCTAAGCAAAACTAAGCACTTACACCTCACAAACCTCTACATCCCACCCAGAGACACCACGAACCCCAACCACTCAAATGAATATGCAGACATAACAAACTTCCTCACCCAAGCAACCACTCTCACGAACTCTATAATCACAGGAGACATCAATGCACACTCAAAACTTTGGAACTGACCCACAAAAGACCACAAAGAACTCATAGCCGACATCATCCAAAACTCAAATTACATAACCTTAAACATAGATACACCAACCCGCATACCCACACACACCAACCAACAACTCACTTCGCCAAACATCACCACTGCAACAAACACTCTACACAGACCATCAGAGCCATAAAACAAGCAAGAGACAACAACTCCACCGGCCCTGATGACATAAACATCAAACACCTAGGTAAAAACGCCATAAACCTCCTCACGCATAATTACAACCTCACTATAAACACGAACAGCATACCTAAACAAAGGAATAAAAGTATACAGAATAATTCTAATACCCACACTAAACAAAGATATAAACAAAGGAGACTCCTACAGACCAATAGCGCTACTTTCCCCCATAGCCAAAACACTAGAAAAACCATCCTACCCTACATCACATCCAACATCCCAAACACACCACACCAACATTGGTTCAAACCAAAGCATTCAACCACCACAGTATTACACACAATAAACAACATAATCACAAATGGATTCAACAAGAAAATTCCACTACATAGAACTATAGCAGTCGGCCTTGACATGTCCAAAGCATTCGACACAGTAGACCTACACAAACTAATCAACAAGATCCACAAACTCACCATACTAACCACCCTTATCAAGTACATAGCAAACTACATCAAGGAACGACTTTAATACACCCAAATACAAAATACAAAATCTAAAAACAGACACACAAAATCCGGAGTTCCCCAAAGAGGAGTACTTTCCCCAACACTTTTCAACATCTACACCTCAGATATACTAACTTCCCCATAAACAGTAAAAATTGCCACCTATGCAGACGACATCACAATACTCTCTTCACACAACAAACCAGAAGCCGCTACACAAGAGATACAACTTTATCTCAACTAAATACACACATGGACAATAGAAAATTCACTAAAACAATAACCCCTCTCTTCACACCAGACCCTTCAGAATACAACACAACCCTAGATCTAAACATAGAAAATATACCACTACCTACCACAAAAGAACCGAAGATCCTTTGCTTCACTTTTGACCCCAAACTCACATACTCAAAACACATAACAAACACAATAGTCGAGGCCACAAAAACACTCAAAGTCATCAAGGATTTCACAACTACACACTGGGGAAAAACCAAGGAAACGCTCATTAACACACAAGACAATCACAAGACCAGCACTAGAATACGCCAACACAATCTGTTCTCTAATCTTCTCAGAAACCAACACCAAAAAACTACAGACAATGCAAAACACAGCCCTTCACACTGCCACGGGATGCACTCTTGATAAAAAACCCAACATCTACACGACAAGACGAATATCATACCGATCAAAAATCACCTAAAACTATATGCATCACAATTCAGGCATAAAACACAACATCTAAATCATCCCCTCCACAACATTTTCAGACAACCTCTCAATCACCGACAAAAAACCAGACCATTTTCGACAACAACAACAACATCAACAACTTAGACACAGACCCTAACACAACTACAGAAGACACAATCAGGATAAACATGAAAACAATCCACTCTCAGATCACACAACAATACTTGACAAACAGAAGCCACAACAAAATATTAAGTGCACCACCTTCAACCATACACAACTCAGAACAAACACTCACAAAGCAGATCAAAAGAACACTAGCACAGATACGAACAAACAAATCCCCCTTCCTGACGTCATACATGCACAAAATATCCCCCACCACCCATACAACACCAAACTGCCCCAAATACTAAACACAGATACACAGAGACCTGAGCCCGCTGGATCTTTGGGAGAGACTCCGAGAGGTGGCAGGTTTGCTCCTGCGATGGTCCGGGGAGCTAGGGTAGGGTCTGGAATAGGTGTGAGGGGGCCCGACCCAGTGTCAGGCCGGGGACGGAGTCTCCACCGCCACCACCAAGATCTTCACCCTAATAATCCTTCGAATTATCGGCCAATCTCTCAATTTTCGTTCCTGTCCAAGGCGATTGAGAAGATAGTAGCTGCCCGCATCACTAAACAAATGTCCTCCTCCAGCATCGACAAAACCTTCCAGTCGGGCTGAAAGGCACGTCACAGCTCTGAATAGCTATCCTACATGTGACTGATTAGTCCCGACTCCGCCGCGAGGCCGATGCTGGCAGGCCGTCAATTCTGGTGCTTCTCTATCTCTAAGCAGCATTTGACACCGTTGACCACTCCGGGTTTATTTCCTCCACCACCCCTTTGACTTCATGGGTGTATCTGGAACTGATCTAAGAAAGTGACGCATTTATCTGTTATCTCGTACTCATTGTATTCACATCGGGGGTGAGGTCTCTCGGCTAGCTACTGAACCTTATGGCGTTCCTCAGAGCTCTGTCCTTTGCCTGCTTATATTTCATATCTAACTCTTTCTTCTTAATCTTCTTTTGCGTCGCCTGGGGCTATCTTTCCATTTTTATGCTGATGACATGCAGATATTCCTCTTATCACCAAACTCGGTCGCGGTGAACATTACTAAAGCTTTATCCGCATAGGACACGATTATGAATTGTTATCGGATAACTTCTTCAAACTCAACCATGACAAAACTGAGGTTCCTTTGATGGCCACCTCAGCAAATGTTGCTCGCTCTTAAAATGTTGCCAGATCTCTCAATTTAGATGGTTCCCCAATCGTTTCCTCTGACATCCTTAAAAATCTGAGTGTTTCCCTCTGACAGTCAATTCGATTTCAAATCATCGCATGTTGCTAAGATCAGGAAATCTTCTCTCTGCTTTATCGATATACTCAGTCATATTCCGTCCCACTTTGACCGAAACACTTTCGAGATAGCATCCATCATGCCTTTGTTTCCTCCCACTTTGATTACTGTAACTCTCTACTTACTGGAGCCCACAACTCTGATGGGCACTTGCTGCCCATTAAATTTCGAATTATATTTAAAGTCCCCCTTCTCACATTTAAAATCATAAACACCAGAACCCCCTCCCCCTTACCTGCCTTCTACCCTGACTGTGACAGACAACAATGAGCCCTTTGCTTGGGAAGTGCCCTCCTGTTTTCGGTCTTCATACACCTCTCTGCTGTATGAGTGATTGTGCTTTTTTTGTAGTTGCTCCTAAGCAGTGTAATAGTCTGTTTGGTGCTTCCCGGTGCTTTCAATTGTGCTTTGAAAACTCATCTCTTCTGTTAAGCTTTTCCCTAGTCGATGGACCGGCGCCATGTGAAGGCTTTTCAATGTCTTGAAGGACGCCATATAAATCTTCTGTTGTTTTATTTTCATTATTGTTGTTGTTATTATTATTATAAGCAATTATTTTGTCTTGTGCTTCAAATTTTGCATTTTCGTTTTCTTTCTGATGAATTAGTCTTTCTCTACTTGATCTATTTTAATTCTACTCTAATTTATATTTGTTTTAAAAGAACTATAATTGGTATGTTCTCAATTAACTTTTTTATTTTAAAGATCGTGCAAAGACATTTGTCGCTCGATTTGGTCCAACATCATTCATTTTCTGTTCGATCGATTTGGGAAAAGCAATTCATAGCAAAAGGCTCTGGCTTTTCTGAATCTCGACGAATCTGTTTTCATCATTATTTTCCACGTCTTCTCTTAATTTCCCTAACAACTGACGATACTGTTTCCTGCTCATTTTTGTCTCTTAAAGTCTTCCTTATAAATTTTTATTTCATAATAATAAAAATGTAATTACCATAGAAATTTGTACTCAGTGAACTTAATATCTTGAAATATATTTTATCCATAATAGCTTTCGATTATAATTTTAGAATATTGTATTTCTCTAAGGAACTTTTGAGAATTCTATTGTTGAAGAAATTCATTTATTCATTTGGGAAGAAAGAATCTTATTTTAGCGTCTTCGACATTCTGCCGAGGGCGTTGACGCTTCAATCTCTTCACTAGTCAAAATATCTTATAATGAAAGAGTCAGATTTGATGATGTTCTACGAGAGCTCTTTTGTGACGTCATCATCCTCGCCCGTGTTTAATTAAAAGAAACGAAATGAGAGACCAAGGTGGCGGAGGAGTTCCCCAGTGGTGTTGGTGGTTTAGCAATATACCCCACCCCAATCGACGGTCCCTTAATTATTTGTTATATCTGTAAAGCTAATCCTTTACTTGTGTAAATTTTGGCTGAATGCTAAAAGAATTGTGTAAATATAGAAATTAATATACGCTTGCATGGTAACACTATTTCAAACCAATGTTTATAATATATTTTACTCATCCACATAAGCATATTTACTAATCAAAATTCAATACGATTAAAAAAATTTCCAGTAATTTGAAATCTAATTTGACTCTATGAGTTTTATGAGCGCACATAAATTTTCTTTTTGCACGCTGATAAAACCTGTGTGTGCACGCGCATACGTTAGGCGGAACGTTGGCTTTTGGTATATCAAATTTAATGGAGGCAGGGCTCTCAAAAGGCAAAAAGCTTTTGGGTCGGCCGGAGCACGTAACACGCTCGTTGGTAAGGCCTAAGAAGATGACCGTATTGTGGTCGAAACGTCGCCGGTAAATAAAAAGGATGATACCAGCCATTTTCCTCGCATTGGGATTTCTGTTGAACATTAAATTTAGGCTCTCTAGAAGCAATCCTCATCGATATATATATATATATATATATATATATATATATATATATATATATATATATATATATATATATATAGATTGGCGTATTATAAACAACTTGCAAAAACACAGGTTTGTATGTAAGAGATAGTTGTAACTTACACAAATCAATGGAACACTATAAGAGAACATCCACGAAATGGAGCACGTTCATCGTGATATATCTTTTGCTATGGACGTCCACAAAGTCCTTTAAAGTATTGGGCGAACCGGTATACAGAACTGATTTATGTGGGTATTTAAAAGAAAGACTAGTTCATATAAAAATTAACAAAGAAATCCAGAGCAGCATCTGCTTCAAATTTAGCCATGACCATATTCCACCAATTACTTCTTGTTCTGTGGGTTAAGTTAGGAAGTGGCCTGAGATTTTCATTTTGAGGAAATTTGTGTCTCAAGTTAGGTGCCAATTAGGTGGTCTGGGGGTTAAGGTCTTTCAAAAATATCATTAAACAGGTATTTCAGATCTATAACTCAATTGAGTTGTTTTGAGTCATATATCTACAGGGGGCGATTGATAATTTATGGCCTAACTTAAGAATAAAAGAAAATAACACATACAGTTCATTTAGGCATATATATTTATTTTCCAATGTTAAATTTTAAAGATTCAAATGGTATTACTGTTCATTTTATCCAATGAAATCGCCTACGGACTCAACCACAGCCTACAGGCAGCGTCGGAACCTGCTGCAGGCCTTCTCGATGCTTCCCTGTTTAATTGGGTGAAAGCTGTGGTGATCTTGTCCCTAAGATCTACCTTGGTGGTGAACCGGGATTTTTTGCTCTTGCTTTCATCCCCCACCACCAACACCAACACACGCACTTAATATTCCAGGGGATTGCAGTCTAGGAAGTTGGAAGGGCAGATGTTCGGATTGATGTGGTCAAAGAATTTGCCTGGGTCCTCCTGCTTTTGCGGCATGGTAAAGAGTCCTGCTGCCATGCGTATGGCCTTCCAGCGGTTACGTCCTAGATCCACAGCAACACCAACTCCTTCAGGCATATGATGTAGCCCTCCGCATTGAGCCTAATGCTGTCCGTGAAGATCAACGCGGATATAACTTGGTCCTCGTAATTCCAGAGCCGCCGTACCCTCGTCATCACAGCCTAACTCATCCAGCTCCTTCTTTATCCTCTGCTTCTCTCTCAACACAACCACCTTGTCGTCGGTGAGAGAGCTTGCGTGATCTGCCTGAGTTAAGCTAGCTAAGCTGGGGGACTTTTAGTCCGGTAGGGTCACCCATGCCAGTAAGGTAGCTGTAGTAGGATCCAGACTAATGGTTGTCAAACTTCTTTACCACTTCTTTGATGCGTCTCCTTGCATCCCCCTACCAACCTCTTCGATTCTGTTAGTACTAAGTTTCACCAACTCTCTTCAACTGTCAAAAAATCAAAACAAAAACCCAATAACAAAAAAAAACCTTCATCTCTATTACACATAAGTTGTTTATTAATAAGGGCATCACCAGCTCCCTTATGCCGCGTAAGAAGAGAGGCTTTGGAACCTCTTTAAATAGCGCCTTGGAGCACTCATTGGTTACAAGAGACTGAGATTGAAGGGATCTTAGGCGTTTGGGGTACGATTAATGGAGAAATGCTAGGTACCCCTTAGAAGCTTTCTCCTAACGTGTAATTGCCTGACCAGCTCCCTGTGACCGCTACTTGGTGAATAAAGGCTCAACTGATCTTTGGAGAGAGAGCTTTTGTGCCTTGCTGGTTGCCAGATCAGCTAAAGATCTCGGATGAAGTCGTGGGCACTTAGCTTTACTATTTGCCTCAAGTATGGCCGTTTTTAGTTGATTAGTAGGGCTTAGTAGGAAGACAGTTACACCTCAAGCACCCCTGTCGAAAAATCAGAGAACCAGTTCACTGGGGCTCTCGTGCTGCTCAGTTGGGAGCTGCGACACGATTGGGGACGTCCGGCCCAGGGGAGACCTTAGGGTTGGTGTGCTTGATCAAAGGGTTTCTGTTCGCCGAACGACCGAAAACCTCCTGGAAATAGGCGGATGTGATTAGTGCGAGAGAAAATCACAACCAAAAACCCCTTTTTTAATGCGTATGGTCCGAGATTTTTGTAAGATGGCGAAGAAGAATGGTCCTCCGTTTCGAAAGCTAACCTGCAAAATATGCAAAGTCTACAGATGGAGTGAAGACTTCGGACAAAGGAGTTGCAAGGAACTCACAGATGGCGTCAGTGTCTGTGACTTCTGCGAACTCGAGAAGCGCCTGGGCGAGAGCATCACTCAACTGAGAGAGGAGAACTCCCTCCTTAAAAGGGAAGTTCAACTCTTAAAAACAGAGAGATGCAGATGCTCAGTCGAGAAGGCTCCCGACGTCCAACAGCCGATTTCTTCTGCTGAAGGGCTTCCTCAACGAACCAAAAAGAAGAAAAGAAAGAAGAAAGAAGAGAAAGTAGAAATAGAAGAAGAGAAAGTAGAAAGAGAAGAGAAAGTAAAAGGAGAAGAGAAAGTTGAAAGAGAAGAAAAGAAACTGGAAACAGAAGAAGAGAAAGTAGAAGCAGAAGAAGAGAAACGGGAAACAAACGAAGAGATAACAAAGGAAGTCAAGAAGAAGAATAAAAAGAAGAAGAAAAAAGTTTTAGAGATACAAGAGGAAAGCGGCAAGTCGCCTCCGAAAGGAAAGACTAAGTCGTCCGCAGACAAATGTGCAAGAGTCACCCTTATTGGTGATTCTCAAGCACGGGGTCTGAAGCCCCTGCTAGCGGCCCGCCTTCGCACAAGCGTTAAGGTGAGCTGCATCCCAGGCTGTGGAAATAAGCAGGTAAGAGCTGAGGCCAAGAAGTATCAGATTTCAGAGACTTCAGTCGTTGCCCTTATGGTAAGTAGCAACGACTTCTACCTCAGAGGAGGTAGGGTAGGCCCTACAGGTGAGATTATGAGGACAGTTATGGGCGCTGTCAAAAACTGTGGATTGAAAACCCGCAGACGCGTCGTGGTGGGGATGCTCCCGAGGTGGGGTCCAAGCCGGACTGCCCACTTGAGGAATATGTCGCTAAACAGGCGCCTTGCAGACCTCTGTACGGCTGAGGGTGTCTTTTTTGTGGACCCGTACGCCGTATTCTATGATAGAAAAGACCTCTACCAAAGGGACGGGGTGCACCTCTCCTTTAAGGGCAAGGCGTTCCTAGCCAACCTCATCCAAGATGTCGTGGAGCGCACCCGAAGGAGTGTCCGGCCCATTGGGAAGGCGGACGTACGCCAGTACGCCCGAGTCACTCCCCAAACAACCTTCTCGGAGGTTGTTAAAAATGGTGCCACCGCGACAAACAAGAAGCCGGGAAACGGAAGAGTATAGGGAGTCCTACATTAGGAGACTTCCTCAAAGTTCTTCTGTTCAATGCGAGGTCAATCAGGAACAAGTTTCGTGAGCTCCGTGGCCTCGTAGCAACGGAAGAACCCGAAATGGTAGCCATAACAGAATCGTGGATAAAAACCTCAAACCGAGACTTTGAAGGCGAATTCACTGTTCCTGGCTACCAACTCTTCCACAAAGATAGGCCAGACAGAGAGGGTGGCGGTGTAATGTTGTATGTCAAGGATACAATCAAATCTACGAACTCCAACGTTATATCCAACCACGAGCTCCTAGGCCTTGACCTAGAGATCGGTCCTGTCAGATACAGGACCCTGCTGCTTTACAGACCCCCTTCCCAACCCGTTGAGAAGGACAGGAAACTGTACCAGCTGCTGGGTAAGCTGGTTCAAGGCAGAGTGTGCATCGTTATGGGCGATTTCAACAGCCAAGTTGACTGGGAAACCAGAGCAGCCTGTGGCGAGAGCGCGCTACTCCTGGAGTTCGCCAACAACGAGTTCCTCACTCAATGGGTCAGAGAACCGACGAGAGGAGACAATATCCTCGACTTGGTCTTCACCTCTGAGGATGATATCGTTGGGAATATCTCTGTAGGCGAAGAGCTCGGTGGCAGTGATCAACAGCTAGTTAGATTTAGCGTCAAGATCCCGAAGGTAAGGTCTGTTGCCAGTCAATCAAAGAAACTTGACTTGAGAAGAGCAGACTTTGCAAGCCTTCGAGCTGGACTGACTGACGTGAGGCTAGAAGTGTGCGATGCCGTTGAAGACTCGTGGAATAGCTTCAAAGCCACATTCATGAGTCTTCAATCGCGTTCCATCCCTCTGAAATGCCCCCGTCTGTATTCTGTTCAACCTAAGTGGTTTAATCGAGAAATCGGCCAACTGCTTAGGGAGAAGAGAACTATGTACCGGCAATCGAAGATCTCGGGTGACTTTGACGAATACCGGAGAATAGCCAAGAGAGTGAAGTCCAGCATAAGGGCGGCTAAGCGGTCTGAGGAACTCCGAGTGGCGAGACTCTGTAAAGAGAATCTTAAGGAGTTCTTTGGATATGTAAACAGCCGTAAACCAATCCGTCGAACGATTGGCCATTTGAGGAACGAGGAGGGGACATTAAACATTCAGATGCAGAAAATGCTAACCTCCTCAACGACTACTTCTCTTCAGTGTTTACTGAAGAGTGTGGTCCCATCCCCCAGCCGACGGATTCCTACTCGGGGGAAAAGCTGGAGGATATGGACTTCACCGAAGTTCAAATAAAAAAGAAGATCAGTGACCTAATGACGAATAAGTCACCTGGCCCGGATGGGTTTCTACCTAAAGTGTTGAAATAAGTGCACGATCAAGTGTCACGACACCTGAGCGCAATCTTCAACATGTCAATCCGGACCAAATGCGTTCCTAGAGACTGGCGTGAGGCGGAGGTGACTCCAATCTTCAAGAAAGGAGATCGTAACCAACCGTCGAACTACCGACCTATCAGTCTGACTTCGATAGTCGGTAAACTCATGGAAAGCATCATAGTGGACAAAGTGACGTCGTATTTAGAGTCAAACCTGCTACTGAGGAGTTCCCAGCACGGCTTCCGAAGGCAACGGTCATGCCTGACGAACCTTGTAGAATTCTTCCACTTCGTTTTCAGTAAACACGATCGGGACAAGGCGGTGGATGTGGTCTACCTAGACTTTCAGAAAGCCTTTGATAAGGTACAACACCGCCGCCTTCTCCGGAAAGTGCGAGCGCTTGGCATAGATGGAAAGGTAGCCGGCTGGATCGAGAACTGGCTAAGTGGCAGACGGCAACGGGTGGGGGTAAATGGACAGTCTTCTGAGTGGGTGCCCGTTACAAGCAGGGTGCCTCAAGGTGTTGTCCTGGGACCACTACTATTCATCATCTACGTCAACGACATGGACGGTGACATGGTTGCCAAGATTTCCAAATTTGCCGACGATACCAAGCTTGGTATGAACGTTGCAAAGGGTGGAAATACTGCCCGCCTGCAGGAAGATCTTGGGAAGATTGGGGAGTGGTCGGACACGTGGCAAATGCCTTTTAACGTGAACAAATACAAAGTGATGCATATCGGCCACCGAAACCCCAAATCTCAGTACATCCTTAAGGGTACTGCTCTTGAATCGAGTGACACTGAGAAGGACTTGGCTGTGACTATCACTAGCGACCTTAAGTTCTCGAAACAGTGCATCAAGGCAAAGAAGAAAGCCCAAAGGATGTTGGGCGTATAAAGCGCCAGTTTGGATACCGTAACAAGGAGATAGTACTTGGTTTGTACAACTTCCTCGTTCGGCCGCACCTGGAGTATGCGGAACAATTTTGGAGTCCTTCGTTTTGAAAGGATATCGCAAGGTTGGAACGCGTACAAGCCAGGGCAACCAAGCTGATTCCCTCTATCCGACATACAAGTTATGAGGATAGACTAAGGAAATTAGATCTGTTCTCGCTGGAAACCCGTAGACTGCGTGGTCAGCTCATCGAAGTTTTCAAAATACTTCGAGGGTTCGACAATGTTGACTAACGGGATATTTTCACACTTAGTGAGAACAAAACGCGCAATGACGGCTTCAAACTTGAACTGAAGCATTACAACCGCAATCTGTGTGGAAATTTTTTCATTTTTTCACTTACAGTATCTGCGGTAAGTGGAACGCACTTCCAGTGGAAGTTGTCAACAGTGAATCTGTTGACCAGTTCAAGTCAAGACTAGACAAAGTCTTGAAAAGTGGCCGTTTAGGGACGCAAAACAATTGAGCGGCCATGTGCCCGCTCGATTGCTAGTCCAAAGGTACCCTCCTTGAATGGACCGTAAGGTCTCCTAGGGTACCTTCTTTCCTTGTTGTTACTCTTTGTTGTTGCCTTTATCGGTAGAGACGACCTCTACCAAATGGATGGGGTACATCTCTCCTTTAAAGGGAAGGCTTTTCTCGCCAACCTAATTCAAGATGTTGTGGAATGCACCCAAAGGAGCGTTCGAAACAGAGCGAAAGAGGACGTGGGCCAGCACGCCCGCGTCACTTTTAAAACGACCTTCTCGGAGGTCGTCAAAAAGGGTGTGACCACGAAAACAGAGAAACAGGGAAACGGAAGAGCGTAGGGAGTCCTACACTCAGGGACTCCGTGAAAGTTTTTCTGTTCAATGCGAGGTCAACCAGGAAGAAGTTTCTTGAGCTCCGTGGCCTCGTAGCAACAGAAGAATCTGAGATGGTGGCCATAATGGAGTTATGGATAAAAACCTCAAGCCGATATTTTGAAGGTGAATTCACGGTTCCCGGTTACCAGCTCCGTCTGAAAGATAGGCCAGATAGAGAGGGTGGCGGTGTGATGTTGTATGTCAAGGATACTCTTAACTCGACGGATTGCAACATCGTATCCGACCATGAACTACTAGTTGTTGACCTAGAGATAAGTACTGTCAGAATTTAGGACTTTGGTTGTTTACAGACCCGCTGTCCAACTCTTAGAACAAGACAGGAGTCTGTCTCAGCTGCTGGGCGAACTTGTGAAAGAGAGAGTGTGTATTACCATGGGTGACTTCAATACCCATATTGACTGGGAAACGAGAGAACCCTGTGGCGAGAACGCACTACTCCTGGAGTTCGGGAACAACGAGTTCCTGACTCAATGGGTGAGAGAGTCAACGAGAGGAGACAATATCATCGACTTGGTTTTCACCTCAGAGGATGACATCGTTGAGGACCTCTCTGTTGGTGAAGAGCTCGGTGGCAGTGACCACCGACTAATTATATTTGTAGTCAAAGTCCCCAAGCAGGGCCTGCAACTAGTAAATCGAGGAAACTTGATTTGAGAAGAGCAGACTTTGCAGGTCTTCGTGCTGGACTGACTGACGCGAGGCTAAAAGAGTGCGAGGCTGTTGAAGACTCGTGGAATAGTTTCAAAGCCACATTCATGAGTCTTCAATCGCGTTCCATCCCTCTGAAATGCCCCCATCGGTCCTCTGTTCAACCTAAGTGGTTTAATCGAGAAATCGGCCAACTGCTTAGGGAGAAGAGAAATGCGTACCGGCAATCGAATATATCGGGTAACTCTAACGAATACCGGAGGCTATCCAGGAGAGTGAAGTCCAGCATAAGGGCGGCTAAGCGGTCTGAGGAACTCCAAGTGGCGAGACTCTGTAAAGAGAATCCCAAGGAGTTATTTGGATATGTAAACAACAGCCATAAATTAATCCGTCGAACGATTGGCCCTTTGAGGAATAAGGGGGAGACAGTAAAGCACTCAGCTGCAGAAAATGCTAACCTTCTCAACGACTACTTCTCTTCAGTGTTTACTGAAGAGTGTGGTCCCATCTCCCAGCCGACGGATTCCTACTCGGGAGGAAAGCTGGAGGATTTGGACTTCACCGAAGGAGAAATAAAAAAGAAGATCAGTGACCTAATGACGAACAAGTCACCTGGCCCAGATGGGTTTTCTACCTAAAGTGTTGAAGGAAGTGCACGATCAAGTGTCACGACACCTGAGCGCAATCTTCAACATATCAATCCGGACAGAATGCGTTCCTAGAGACTGGCGTGAAGCGTAGGTGACTCCTATCTTCAAGAAAGGAGACCCTAGCCAACCGTCGAACTACCGACATATCAGTCTGACTTCGATAGTCGGTAAACTCATGGAAAGCATTCTGGTGGACAAAATGACGTCGCATTTAGAGTCAAAGCTGCTACTGAGCACTTCCCATCACGGCTTCCGAAGGCAATGGTCATGCCTGACGAACCTTGTGGAATTCATCCACTTCGTCTTCAGTGAGCACGATCGGAAAAAGGCGGTGAATGTGGTCTACTTAGACTTTCAGAAAGCCTTTGATAAGGTACCACACCGCCGCCTTCTCCGGAAAGTGCGAGCGCTGGGCATAGGCGGGAAAAGTAGCAGGCTGGTTAGAAAACTGGCTAAGTGGCAGACGGCAACGGGTGGTGGTGAATGGATAGGCTTCTGAGTGGGTGCCCGTTACTAGCGGGGTGCCTCAAGGTTCTGTCCTGGGACCGCTACTACTATTCATTATCTACATCAACGACATGGACGGTGACATGGTTGCCAAGATTTCTAAATTTGCCGACGATACCAAGCTTGGTATGAACGTTGTAAAGGATGGAAATACTGCCCGCCTGCAAGAAGATCTTCAGAAGAGTGGGGAGTAGCCGGACACGTAACAAATGCCTTTTAACGATAACAAATGCAAAGTGATGTATATCGGCCACTGAAACCCCCAATCCCATTATACCCTTAAGGGCACTGCTCTTGAATCCACCGACACTGAGAAGGACTTGGGTGTAACAATCATTAGTGACCTCAAGTTCTCGAAACAGTGCATTGAGACGGAGAAAAGGGCCCAAAGTATGCTAGGCTACATAAAGCGCAAGTTTGGATGTCGGAACAAGGAGATTGTACTGTGTTTGTACAACTCACTTGTCCGACCGCACTTGGAGTATGCGGTACAATTTGGAGTCCTTGATTTCGAAAGGACATGGCCAGATTGGAACGCGTACAAGCCAGGGCAACCAAGCTGATTCCCTCTATCAGACATAAAAGCTATGAATATAGATTAAGGGAATTAGATCTGTTCTCGCTGGAAACCCATAGACTGCGTGGTCAGCTCATCGAAGTTTTCAAAATACTTCGAGGGTTCGAAAATATTCACTACATGGATATTTTCATCCTTAATGAGAGCAGAAAAAGAAATCACGGCTTCAAACTCGAGCTGAAGCGTTACAACTGCGATCTGTATGGGAATTTGTCACGTCCAGTATCTGCGGTAGCTGGAATGCACTTCCGATGGAGGTTGTCAACAGCAATTTTGTTGACCAGTTCAAGACAAGACTAGACAAAGTCTTGAAAAGTGGCCGTTTAGGGAGGACGTAAGGCAATTGAGCGGGGATGTGCCCGCTCTACAGCTAGTCCAAAGGTACCCTCATTGAATGGACCGTAAGGTCTTCTAGGGTACATATTTTCCTTGTTACCTCTCTATGGACGACGTACAATACGTAGTAGCCCAGTGGACCTAGGTGGGGTAAGCTAAGAAGCTATGTGTCTAAGAGAACATGGTCGTGGAAATTGGCACACATCTAAGCTTGGGTTGTTTTAGCCTTATGAGATGGTGTTGTAAGTCTTTTTAGAAAATGTAAGGTGTTCTGCTGTGTAATCTGTATATCCAGGACGTCACAAACTTCGCCATTTTTATTTTAGGAGCCCATCTGGTTACTACCTACTTTGGGCATAAGTCGCCTAACAATATATAAATAACAAATACCAACAATAGAATACAAAGGCATAGAAACACAACAAACAAGGAAAGCAAAGCGAAGAGGCAACAAGGAAGGGGGCTCCGGCGTCGAACGTAGGTCTGCATTCCCCCGGCGCAGGAAAATGCAACCTAAGACAAAGAGTTAAATAAAGAGGAGGCCAGCCTCCTCAAAAAATCATATAGTCTGCAAGTGTGTTCACAAACCAGTTCCGAGAACTAGAGACAAGCACTAGCGACCCCGCTTGTCCTAGGGCCGGAACAGGTAACGTGCGCGAAGATAACACAAACTGGGACAATGAACAAGGATGTGCCGAACAGTCTAGAGAAAAAGGCAGTCGTCGCAATAAGGCGCAGGCGAGCGCTCTATCAAATGGCTTTGCGTCCCGCGAGTGTGTCCAATTCGGAGACGACAGAAAGCAACCTGAAGCCGTCGCGGCATTGAGTCTAGGTCCAGGGGAACATTTGCGGCGCAATGGCATGCAAATTTAGACCGTCTTCCATCTTCTTTGCCAAGTAACCCGGAGAGCGGCCCGTATTTCTGTGTGAGGAAGCGCAAAACGCTGTTTAGTTGCCCAGTCCTCGAGGAAACTTTGCAGCTCTCATCGACGCGCTAATTCCCCGATATCCTACATGTCCAGGAAACCAACAGGAGATAATCTCGACATACACCCGGCTCGCTAAAACCGTGACGTCACGGATATCGCGAACCAGCGGATGCGGAGATTTCAATGGCCCGAAAGCACTCAGGGCGCTTAGTGAATCGCTATAAATCCCAATCTGGTCTCCAAACCGGGCACGTTGCCTAATCTCTCGTACTTAGCGGTGTATTGTACCCAGCTCGGAAGGGAAGAAAGAGGCAGCGCCTGGTAGAGCCCCACTGACTTCAAACAGAGTGGATACGGCGTGGAAACTGACCCCTTCCTGGGACTTGGAGCCAGCGGAATACAGTCTTACGGTTCTAGCGTCACAAGAAGTGCCTGACGTCTCTCGGCGGCATAGGCACCTTCAAGATCAGCTGCGGATGCAGTGACAGCTGATGGCGATGAAGGAGGCACCAGGCTTGCGCAAACAGGCATAGCGCAGAGCAAGGGTCATATTACCAAAATCTACAAGTAGGCTTTCAATAGGGGACGTTGTAGCGGGCCACGAATCTACGCTCTAACTCCAAACGTTCCAACCCGCTTCGTACACTAAGTCAGACGTGAGAAATCGAGGGAGAAATGGAACGGATTGTATGTACAGTCCTTTATTTACACAAATATGGATAATTAAATTAAGTATACAAACACGTTAAAAATATTTACAAAAAAATCAATCTTATCTTACGAATACTACCAATCAAAATACTTTATACAAAAGTAGAGATGAACGAGCAAACAAACAAATAAACAATGATACAAAAGCGGCCTAACAAACATACCGGAAGCAAACAAAACAAACAAAAAAACTTTGTATCTTACGATTTGGGGGTTCCCCGGGGAATAACTTGTCCTAACATCCCCATAAACAGCCATGCCCAGTCCTCTGTTTTTCCCTACCAATTCGCAAAACCTATTGACCGCCCCTCGTATGTATATATATATATATATATATATATATATATATATATATATATATATATATATATAATTGAAAATCACATGACGCGTGATTTATAGATGTATTTAAAGACCCAAGGAAATGAAAATTGGTAACACAACCCGGAAAAACACTTAAGAGAATATCACATGAACCAATAAAAGCTTAAGAAGGAAAATGGGAGATGTAGAGAACGTAAAGATACGACAAACTATTTTAACCGTTATATGAAAATAAATAAAGAATTTGGATTTGAACCTGTGTCATTAAGCGCTCATCGCTTATATGACCAAGACGCTGATTGCCAGAGCTACCATCCTCAACCTCCAAAAAGGTTGATTCAAGAAGTCTTTTGAAAACGAAGTGTAGGTTTGTATCCAATGAGAGACAAGATAAGTGTTTTAGTAGGAGGGGGCACTGGCTTATATATATATATATATATATATATATATATATATATATATATATATATATATATATATATATAGACATAGATATATATATATATATATATATATATATATATATATATATATATATATATATATATATATATATATATAAATTGAAAATCACATGACACGTGATTTATAGATGTATTTAAAGGCCCAAGGAAATTAATATTGGTGACACAACCCGGAAAAACACTTAAGAGAACATCACATGAACCAATAAAAGCTTAAGAAGGAAAATGGGAGATGTAGAGAACGGAAAGATAGAACAAACTATTTTAACCGTTATATGAAAATAAATACAGAAGTCGGGTGTGAACCTGTGTCATTAAGCGCTCAGTGTCTTGGTCCCTCGGACTCAACGGAAAAGACCTAATCTCCTACATCTAGGAGGAAGAGAGAAGAGAAATTGCCAAAGAAAGAGAAAGGGAACGCGATGAAAGAGAAGGATACGAAGAAAGAGAAAGAGAACGCGAAGAAAGAGAGAGGATTTGCTCCTACGAATTGGAGATGTGCAGGGCTAGGAACAAGACGCTCTCCATAAATTTCGCAAGCTCCAGACTAGATGCAACGCAGTCTGCTACCTTAAAATTCCCAATATTCAAAGAAAGAGAAGACTTCGGGTCTTATCTCAGCTACTTCGAGAAGATCTTTTAAGGAAATCATTGGGACATCGAGACGGACGATGTAGCACAATTATTGCCCCAGGCTGAGTTCCCAACTCAGAGATATTTTCATCTCCCTACCTTCAGAAGCAACGATTGATTACACTGGTCAACAAAGTTTTTGTTGCATTGATATAAAACAGTTGGTATTCCCTAATTTCTTGGGTTGATTTCAGATCTGAAGTTAGTTTTTTCTTCAGTGCTCTATCTTTTTTGCAATCAAGGTATTTAAAAATCTCAAGATTACGTCATCATCACATTGACGTCGTAGTCTATCAGGAAAATTATGTAATAAAACTCTTTAATATAGTTGGGTACTAAAAAAATAATGCAAGATAGTATAAATCTATTCAAGATCACGATTTGAAACACTTCCCCAAATAAACAATGGTTTTAGTTTATATATAACTGATTGGTAGATAAGACATTTGTTACTATGAGGAAGCAAAGTTCAATTGCAGTCTACACAGGCAGGAATTTCCGCTTTTAGCTCTTGCATTTGTAAACTGTTTCAGGGCATTTTCGTTTAATGCTCCAGCAGTAATCTGCCATCATATGTTTGTCCCATCTCCCTAGGTAACACTCTTCCATGGTCTTGAGGACCTGATGGAACCGCTCGCCTTGCTCGACACTTATTGCTCCTTGGTTCTCAAGATGACAGTACAAGTAATGGAGTTTAAAACTCATGTTACATCCAAGATCGCGAAAAGCTGACAACATATTAGCTACGAAAGTTTCATAGTTGTCAGCCTTTATATTACCGAGACGGTTTGCCATCACCGCCACAAATGAGAGCCATGCAGTCCTTTCCTTGTCGTTTATCTTTCTTTCGGGCAAATTTTTTATCACGTACAAATGCACGAATCTGTGGTCCATCAAAAACACCTGCCTTGATCTTCTCGAAGGACAAGTCAGGGAGGAGAGAATATATTTGTTGGATGCATTCACCGTCAGTATTCCATGCCTTGACAAAATGCTTCATCAAATCCATCTTGATATGGAGCGGAGGAAAATTGATCTTTTCTCGACTGACAATTGGATCGTTGACAATATTTTAGCATACCTGCTTCCATAGTCTTACGTATGAGCCACTCCTTCTGGTTCAACTGCTTTTCTCCAGCTCGGCTGTTCCACATCAAAGATAGCAGGGATACTTTGTAAAACCTCTTTGTTGACCTAGGAGCAAATTAACTATTTTGAGATCCACATAAATTGTCCAGTTGTGCTCGTAGTATTTTAAAAAGTCAATCACAGTTCTAATGTCATTGTATTCCTCTTGTAAATACACAGAATGTCCAATTGAAACAGCTGCATAGATATTGCCATTATGAAGTAGAGCACAGTTCAAACTGCGCTTAGAACTATCTCGAAATAATCACGTCATTTGGATTGTATACTGGCAAATCATTGGAATTCCGAAAGTTAAACCCTTACGTTTCCCTTTTTTTCCAGTCACGCAACATTTCCTCGCAATTATGAAATATATTATAGGGGGCCCATTTCTTGTCCTGGTCGCCAAGAATAAGTCCAAAGTACGCTTTTATAAAGCGTGCTTATAGCATGCCTCACAAATGATGTTATATTACGCCTTTGACGAATAAACGTGAAGCATCCACAAATATGACAGAAAGCGTCCGGTTTGTTCACACATTGACGTCTCCTTTTAGCCATGATCAGATCTGAAAGAAAAATAAAACAATTTTAATATATCTGTTGATAACATAAACGTGTAATTAATTTGACCACAAACGGATAGAATGAAAAAGTTAAAATTGCATGAAAGCTAGAGCATGTATAGCTGAACCGTTCACAGATTTGAATTTAGAAGGTAAAACCAGTAAGAAAGAGTAAAAAAATCTTATGCAACTGAGATTTCGAACAAATTTGTTGACTAGTGTTATTCTTCGAAAAAAGCCGAGCTGCTCACTGCCTATTGACCCCGGACTTCTACCGAGCTAAATTTAGGCATTTTCGCATTCAAACAAACCAAACCTTCTGTTAGTTTGGGTACTCCCTGCAGCGTCACTTTAATCTTTGGATTGATACGTCCAAAGTGCCTCATGAATATGACGCTCTGGTCGATTTCGTCCTCAAGCACCAATTTCTTGCGTCGCTCCCTACGGAAATCAGGTCATTCGTGAAGGATCGGAAGTGACATACTCTCAAGAAATGCATGGTGCATCAAGGAGGTAGACGTCTATGCGGCTAGCCACAACTGCTATCCACAAGAAGGGAAGAAGTCAGAACCCCAATCTCCCAAGTACAAATCAAGCAAAAACAAATTTGTTCCTAACGGTGGAAACAAATTTGTCAAGGTGACTGGGGCCGCAAAACCCAAACCCCTCTTCTCGACGGACCACCAACCCCCTGCTTCGTCCTTCCCCAGGAAGACCATCGTTTGTGTTTCATGTGGAGTTGAGGGTACGTAAAAACCAATTGCACTCAGAATTCGCAGTTTAGAAGGACTTCTCACCACGTGTACCAAATAAGTGCCATTTCTGCGCCCCCACCGTCGCGAAATGAAACTCCTTCTTCTTCAAACCCGCCGAGTACCGCTTGCCTCAGGTAAACTTTTTGTTTGATAGAAGTACCCCTGGGGCCCTCCAATTTGAAACTAGAGCAGTGAATGGTTGCCGGATCTCTACCCTCGTCCGTGATACAGGGTACACGTGTATTGTTGTTTCAGATGAACTACTCCCCCCTATGGCTTCGGATCACGATAATTTTGCCGTAGTGCATGATTTCTTGGGGCGCACCAATAAATTCCCCATTGTTAATTGTCATATTTTACTGGTTGGGTTGCAGTCATTGCAACCCCCATCAAGTTTTGTGAGGTCCTAATTGGTCAGTCCCCCCGTGGCTCAACACATTACCACATTACTACCCGTTCCCGCGCGAACAAGGAACTTCAAGCCCCTACACTTTTGGAACCCCCGTATGCTCCAAATTCCAGAGTGCGATGAGCAGTCACTTTGCAAAAAAATCAGAGGGAAATGGGAGTCTCTTCGCCCCCTGTGTCAAAGGGCCAGAACAAAACGCGCGAAACCATCAGGGGAATAAGGTGATTTCCTTCTTCACCAAGGACGACCTCCTCTATCGCGTGTGCACCGAGGAAAACGACACCGGGTCCCGCAAACTATGTTACCTCACTCCCACGTCCCTCCAATTCTTCAAACCGCTTACGATAGTCGGTTTGCTGGCCACTTCTGCCACTGAAGTCCGCCAAAATGATATTGGCCTGGTGCAACCGACGAAATTCTGCGATATTGTCGTTCGTGTGACATTTGCCAAACGACGGGAATAAAAGGGCGAGTTAAACTTGTGCCTGTACAGAAGGGATCCCTAACCTCTGAACCCTTCTCTTGAGTAGCTATCGATTCAATCAGGCTGATATACCCCCCGTCAAGCGAAAGCCATAGCTACGTTTTAACTCTGGTCGATTTTTCCACCAGGTTCCTCGAGGCTGTGCCCCTCAAGAAAATTGACAGTATCTCCTGCGCCAAAGCTCTTATTTCAATCTTTTCCCATGTGGGCCTACCCAAGGAAATTATATCAGATCGTGGTCGCCAATTCACATCCGAATTGATGGAGTACTTCGGTAAATTACTAATGATTAAGCCCTTGTTTACCACTCCCTTTTCACCTGGCTGGGAAATGGAATGTGTGAGAGGCTAAATGGTAGTCTCAAGACCATTCTCAAAAGGTTGTGTGCTGATCAACCCACTGAATGGCACTGTTTCTTCCTGTAGCTCGCTTTGCCTACTGTGAAATACCCCATCGTACGTTAGGATTAGCCCCACCCCATTCGAGCTTTTATGTGGAAGGAACGTTAGAAGCCCCCTGAGTATCGTAAGTATCGTAAATGAACTCTACTCCAATCAGAAATTGGATCAAGATTGCAGACCTCTTACTCATACCTACTGGATTTGAGACAGAGGCTGGAAAAGTGCGCCGAAATTGCGTATCAGAAGGCCAACGTCAATTCGGACAAGTACAAAACATACTTTATTGCAAGCCTAAAGAAAGGAAATTTAACCACGGAGAAGAAGTTTCGCTTTTCCTCCCCACGGATAACAAAAATATGTTGAGCCAATGGAAGGGCCCCTATCAAGTAGTCTAGAAATGTGGCCCCGTCGAGTACCTCAATGAAATACCCCCAGGAAGAAAGCTTTTGCATGTTAACATGCTCAAGCGGTACCACAGACGTGCGAGCATCAACTAGATAGTGGCAATTGACGAAGAGTCCCTAATAGAGTCTTGTTTACCCCCTGCTGGACCCATTTTGCGTAATTAAAGTCACCTGCGTGAAGCAAGACGGGGAATACCATTTGCATGTCTTGCCCCACGCTAATAAAACTCCCCGTCTGCTGAAATTAGGATATGCGACCAGCTATCCTCTCTTTAAAGGAATCAATTGCAAGTGCTCCTGAGTCGCTTTGGTGATGTGATCACCGAGAACTCCGGTTGTGCAACCAATTTTGAGCATAACTTTAAATTAACTACCCAGGAACCCATCCGTTCCAAACCATACCCCTTGCCAATACACCTCTGGGAAGCATTCAATGACGAGGTAAATAAACTTTTAAGGTTGCGGATCATCAAACCTTTGGAGTAGAGCTATTGATCCCCGATTTTCATGGTGAAGAAGGCCCCCGAACTCCTCAATTGGACGCTGTTGTCGCCTCACAGCTTTAACTAATTCAAAGGAAAGCTTGCATCCGCTCCTGTCCTCCCCCTGCCTAACCCAGACAACCGTTTGGCATTCGCACCGATGCAAGTAATGATGGGATAGGATGTGTCCTCTTCCAGTATGGGGATAACGGCGAAAGTTTCTCCGTCGTTTTTACCAGCCGAAAATTACTCGCGTGCGAAAGAAATTATGCGGTGATTGAGAGAGAGGCGTTCGCTATAGTTTGGGGTATCCAAAAATTAAAAAAGTATTTTGTAGGGAAGGAATTCGTAGTGAAAAGCGACCGTAAACCCGTATACTACTTGCGCAACGTCAAAAATAACAACGGTCGTTTAATGCGATGGAGTTTGTTCCTCCAGGAATTCCAATTCCGCATTTTGTATATAAAAGATAGCGATAACTGTATAGCCGATAGTTTGAGTAAAAGCCCGTTGGACCCTCTTTCAAACTAATTCTGAGCCATTTTTTTTGTGTGTATTATTTTTGGGGGTTCGTAAAGTAAATTTGTATATTTAACCGTGAAATACGGGAACGCGTATCTTTCTTTTGTGTATTTTATTTTCGCTTGGTTTAAATATGGTAAATTAATTTTGTATATATTTATTGTTAATTTCGTATAACCTTAGGATAACATTACTTCTTGACAAGTGAGCCCCATTTAACTATATCATTGGCAAAACGTATATTTTGGTAACTGTGCTGAAGTATTATATAATCTGTATATATGTACGGCACAAAAGAGAAAAAACAAAACACTAGTTCCACTATTTGGTATTCATGTTCCGTTCGAAACTTTGTCCTAATTATCCTCAACTTTAACAGCTATTGTCACGCGAATATAAGCTACAATCGTCAATTAACTATTTTCCGATATCACTTACTCTACTGTAGTTTTCACTTCCTTTCCTGAAGTTCCATCTGGGGATGGATTAGTGTCAGTGAGAGAGAGAGAGATAGGACACATCTGGTTGACCCTTTTTAATCCACGCTAACGCGGCACAAAAGTGTGAAGGTCGTGACGGGTTGAAGGCCAGACTTCTCGGAAGCCTGAGATGAGCTTAAGAGCACGAAGGGTCCCGCCGGAGATTATCCTGCGACGGCGGGAATCGGGCAAAGTAGACCTCGCCCGGCGAAGCGTCTGTCGACGTTTCGGGTGGCGCGGGGAAAAGTCCCTCCGTCTACCCCCTATAAAACGTCCGACGCCGGACTTTGGCAGTAGTAACCAACTGCCTGTGTTCCGAGTATCCGTGAGTGTCTCCCATCCTCCCGTCCCTGTTAGTTCCGCGTGAACCCTTGTAAAACCCTTCAAGCTCCGTGTATTCCCTTAGAACTCGCGAGAGTTAACCCCGTACTCGTTGGTACCTGTTACCCGAACCAGCGCGTCAACTTCTCGATTCGGTATTCTAAATTGAAGGCAAGATCTGAGTTCATCTCGCGTAATAGTCGTTTGTCAAGAGGCTATTATTGTGGACTCTACGACGTGTCTACCTCGGACCAAATCTTCTAAGTAACCGCAACGCGCAACTCTCCTGTGCAAGCTACCCCCCCCCCCCCCCGCAACCCTTAAGCCTCCGTCATTTGGCTTCGCGTGCGCTTAAGGTCATTTGAGCGTACCATCTGTCATTGTCAGTTTGTGGGTACGGCGGTCGACCCGCCCAGGTAGCTCTTTGAAGCCGAGACTCGTCTACGTTTCTTATGTTTATATACTTTAATTAAAATCTTTTTAATTTTGTAAATATAATATCTACATAGTAGTAAAGTATATTTTTGCACTCCGTTTCTATTACCTCAGAACCTGTCCAAGATAGCTAAGCATTGGCCAACCTAAAACTGCAGTCTAAAACTTAATTGCGCTCTGATTTGTATTTATATTTTTACCCACGCTCATAACGGACTAATCCATTCATAGGCCTCTCTTCCTCGGTCTGAGGAATTTTGAAAAGGGTTTGGTTCTAGCATCGACCTACAACACTGTTGTACGTACCATTTATAAACAACTTCATCGAGGTCTTTATTACGAGGAACTTTCATATGATTCCGAGCATGTAAAACTCCTTTCCTATTTTTAGTAACACTTACCTCAAATCTAATGGCATATTGTTTTAGTCTGTCCTTAGACTTACGAATATTTTTCACACCATACTTCTCACAGACGCAGGAGACAGAAACACTAGATTCTAATTTCTTAATAAGCTCTAATTTCTGGCCAATACTAAGTTTGACACGCTTTCTTTTACTACTGGACTTCTTTTGGGGTGGCATAATGATTGCATTTGATCGAAACACAGGGGAAAACACCAAATAATCGCTGAAAAAACAGTATGCTTCACAATGACCACAGCTCAACCGACGATTGTAAACAACTAGTAGTCCGCGCAGTGTTGCCAGAAACCTTTGGGGCAAAGTAGCATGGAGCAAAATAAAAATTAGCAAAAAGTAGCATAGCCATTTTCAGCCTCCTAACATGCACACACGAAACAAATATACTACTTACTTTTAGTATTTTTTTGAAGATTTCATTTTATTTAAGTATTGTACTTAATATCTCTTCAGCTTCTTCTTCGTGCTGAACATCCTGCTCGTTTTGTTCTGTTTTCTGATAAATATTGTAATTATAATTAAGCATTCGCGGTGTTGGATTGAATTCAATGCGACAGATTCCTCTTTCTTCCAAAATCGTTTTAATTCTAAGAATGGAATCTAAAAGTTTAAGACCCATTCTGTTCCTAAAGTTTAGTCTTCGTTGATGCCACTCTTGAAAATACTCTTTCTACATTTGCATTGCTTATTGGTAAATTGTATAGCTTTAAAGCAAATGCAGCTAAATCTCTTAATACAGGGTTTCCAATTGCATCTTTAGTGTTAAAAATGTGGTGCCAAAATAATGCTCCATCCTTTGGAATCTCAGATTCAGAGGTGAAAATATTTTTCTATTAAATGTTAAGCATTTGTCTCCACTGATTTTCAAGTATATCCAATTTAGACTGGTCTGCTAGTTCTAAAGGCAAATCAGAAAAAGTAGGACGAGATGGATTAAGGCAAGTGTTGGGGAAAACATTATTAATCTTTTTTCATAGTTGCATAATTTGAGGAGATTCGGTTTAGAGGTTCCTTACAACAAGTCTTGAGAAATGCATTTTTCATAGCTAACAATTTTTTTTTAATAATTTATGGTGGAAAATCGCATAAAGTAGCATGATCATTAAATGGATTAGCATGAAATTCGCAAAGCAGCAGATGCATAAAAAAGGTCGTACACGTTTTCTAAAAGTAGCAAAATTTGCGAAAAATCGCACGATCTGGCAACACTGAGTCCGCGCGCCACGACCGCCTAGCGGATAATTGTTGAACTACCGGACTCATTTCGCAACACCCGGGAATTTTAAACTTTTGTACCGAAAATTCTGTTTAATGGATTGTGGATTCAGACCAGCGGATTTGGTCCGTCTTTGCTTCAGATATCCGTTGATGCGATGGCCGTAGACAAGAGGTTCCTCTGTATATGGGGATATACAAACTGCGTCAGTATTTTAAAGACATCACTTTTCTAATTTAATAAAAAAAAATCAGAGTGACGAAGCAAATTAAAAGGCACGCTGTCCAGTGGCGTAGCTAAGGATTTGGGGACCCGGGGGCATTATCTCCTTTGGGTGCCCCCAATACACGAATATTTGATATCATGAATGACATGAAAACAACTACTGCTGCAATATTTTTGTGCACTCTGCTATTGCTGAAAGTGCGTTAAATAAAACAATAAAAATAAGTAAGACTTTAAATAGGGAATACTTATGGATGATAAAAAAATAAACTACAAAATGTGAAACTGATATATTTTTAAGGATACACATGGCTCATGGAGCTATAAAAGTGCACAAAGAATATAGAGAAACATAAAAATTTGGAAACTCCTGATTTAGACAGAGTATAAAACAAAGCCTGTAAAAACAGGACTATAAAAATTGCACTTTAAGTAACTTCTTTTATACTTTGCTTGATTAATGCTTAAGCTAATATTTGTCTATATTTTTTTATGGGTCTCTATATTTAACTGTTTTATTAACTGTTTTTGTCATTCAAAAAATGGATGGGACACTCACTTGGGGTGCCCCTCCAATGGGGGCCTGGCATAACCTTTTAATTTGTGCCCCTCGGCCCTACTTAGCTACGCCACTGACGCTGTCATTGTTGTCATAAAAGCGCAGCATAATGATATATGCAGAAATTGCTCACTTTCTAAAAATTGCCAAATCCTTCGTTGCGAAAGTTAGAATAAACCTGGAAGCCGTTTGAAGGGGATCCAAAAACATGCAAACGGTTCCAATACCATCAGAACCCAGAATTTGCGCAGACATTACAGGAAATTTCAAGAAAACCTTGGAAAGTCGATTAAAGCCCTTGCAAATGACTTCGAGTCTTTAGAATACACTACCAGAAGAGTTGTACATGAAGATATCCGTTACAAGTCGTATTTGATCAGTGCAAAGCGTTTGCTCTCCATGTCGAAAAAGAAGAACCTGGAAGGAAAGATGTTTGTGCACTGCCAAGCGAGGTTCTAACTGTAATGCATACTAAGTTCACAGCAACTGTGTTGGTTCTGGGAGTCTTTGGTAGTGAGAGAGATGTCTGCCACCTCACTTTTTTCTCAGGACTTAAGAATCAATGCTGCTTCCTACACCGAGGTTTTGGAGAAGTTTGTGACTTCCTGAATATAGAGAGTACACAATAGAACACCTTACATCTTCCAACAAGATTTCCAACACCATTTATAAGGCTAGAACAACCCAAGATTGTATGCGTGCCAATTTCCACGACCATGTTCTCTTAGACACATGGCCTCCTAGTTTACCGAATCTCAATCCACTGACTATTACATATGGGGCGTCTTCGAGAGAGTGTTAACTCAACACCCCCATAACACTATCCAATATATCAAGTCCGCTATAACGAAGACTATGTTCGAAATTGATAAAGATCATCGTATTAGAGCATGTCAACGCATCATACGCCGAATTGAAGCAGTCATTGAGGCTAATGGTGGATTCAATGATAGTCGTGTTATAAGGATTCTCAAGATCATTTGTACCGACTTTCATTCAAATATCGCTTTTCTTTGATGAATTATGCGTCTTTTTTTACAAGAATGCAATGTCCTGCAGAAAAAAGGAAAAGGTGTCTCCGAGTACTTTCAAACTTTATTCAGTTCCTTACCAATGAGAAAGAACTACAAGCAAAAAGTAATCTAACAAGGTTATAAATAAGAAAGAAAAAATAAAGCACCAATGAAGAAGTAAGGGAAGGAAGGTAAAAGCACATCAAAATTTATCGAGAGTAGGTAGCAAGGTCAAACGAAGAAGCAGTAAAGGTAAAGAACAAAACCAAAGGGAATAAAAAAACTAACGGAAAAAAGAGATAGCAGAAAGAGGAAGGTTACGGTTAGGACGTGAAGTAACAAAATGGAGGGACAAGGAAAGACAGAGAGAGAGAGAGAGAGAGAGAGAGAGAGAACGAGCGAAAGAGAGAAAATAACAAAGCAAAGTGTTTGAATACAAATTCAATGAAATAATTAAAATAACCAAACTGGGTGCTCAAAAATTTGAATAATAAAAACAGAACTAAAATTTTTAACACACATTTCTTTTAGAACAATTTTTTTTAAAAACAGGATAAATTTAAAAAAGGGGAGGGAAAATGTTAAAATTATCGACTTGGCTTATAAAAGAGTATTCAACAATGTTTCTTTTTATAACGTCACTTGAATGATAAATACAGTTAATTAAAGGGTCATTCTCGGACATATGAACAAAAACCGCACCATTGTTGATTGATACGAACAGATAGTTGCTTGCCTGTTTGTCCAAAATACTTACTACGCCAGCTGAACATTCTACTGTTAAATCCCACCAATATTTCCGCGTGTATTTTTACATGTATTGATATTCAACTCGTTCTGGAAGGCAACATAAATGCTAAAGTTTTTTAAATGATGGGGAAGGTCAGTAAAGCAATCAGAGAAGAGGAAAAACCAGAACGTTTTAAAAATAAAAGGAGAGAGTCAGATCCGTCTTATAGATCGTCCTTTTAGCAGAGGACAATTTAAAACAATGGTTCCCAAACTTTTGCTGGCTGGCGCCCCCTTGGCTCCCCAGTGAATTCCTAGCGCCCCCCACAGACACATATGGAAACAAACACCTCTTTCTTGATATTTGGTATGCTGCAATTTGAAAAGAGAAAGGTTAAACACAAATGTGTATTTCACAAATAAAACCCAATTTAGTAAACCAATTTATTTTTTAGCAGTTTTAACTGTTTCAGCAACATAGAATGGTAAATAAACATTCCACCAGTAACCTTCATTGTCTCACACTTAATATTAATGGGATGGATGTGCTTGGTGCAGGGACATAAGCTTCTCAACATCAAGCTGGAACTCACTAAGAAGAAGTCGTAGATCCCCGCGGTCAGTAATTTTCAGTCGGTTTCTTTGCTTGGAAAGAAGCAAGGCGACTGCACTGAAGCCCCGTTCTACTAAATATGATGTTGGCAAGGCAATAAAGTACATCTTGACCTTGTTCCACAGCACTTGATAGCAGTCAGAGATTTTTTTTTGTAACCAAAAATCTTGATATGACTTTTTGAACATTGGCCTTAGCTCAATGTCATTTTGAATGGAAATCAGTTCTTCCTCTGCCACTCCAGTTTCTTCACCATCGACATTTAGGACCCAGTCTGGTATTTCAAGCAATAAAATGTCCTCAAATCTCTCAGACATGTCTCTGTGCAGTTCATCCAGGTGTGTACAATACACTTGAAGGTCATCGAATGGTATGCCTTTTTCCTTATCCAATTCAGAGAGGCTTGGGAACTGGTAGAGGGCATGGCAAGCTATGTTTCGTTTGAATAACTGTAACTTGGCCAGGAAGGTGGAGATAGCTGATTTGACTGTAATTAGATTAGCCTCATTTCCTTGCATCTGCAAATTAACTTCATTGAACTTTGTGAATATATCTGCCAAATAAGCAATGTCATGCTTCATGTTTCTTAGTTCATCACACAGAACAGAATTGGAGTCTTGGAAGAATTCAACAACTGTATCAAACAGTGAATAGAAACGTCTCAGACAGTTTCCCTTTGACAGCCATCTAACTTCTGTGTGCAACACTAAACGTTCAAACTCTTCATCATTTTCAGTGCACAGCTGTCGAAACAGTCGGGAATTGAGGGCATGTGCCTTGATTTTATTTATTGCTGTGATAACAGTACTCATTGATTTGTGTAGTCTACCACTCAGGTTTTTTGCGACCAAATGCTGCCTGTGGATTACACAGTGCACTGTAAGTACTCCAGGTACAGCTTTTTTCAAGAAAGTAATGAAGCCACGATGACGACCTACCATTGATGGTGCCCCATCTGTTGCACAAGCAAGAATGTTAGAAAGTGGGATGTCTTTCTCTTTGAAAAAAACATCAACGACACGAAATACTGACTCCCCTTTTGTGTCTGTTTCAAGCTGTCTCGCAAATAACAGCTCTTGAACCAAGCTTTCATCTTTGACGAAACGAACATAAGCAAGAAGCAAAGATTCATTGCCTGGCAGAGTGGACTCATCTAACTGTAAACTAAATTCTGTTGTCCTAAGCATGTTACACAATGTTTCTTCAATATTTTCAGCCATTTCATCTATTCTTCTCTGAACAGAGTTATCACTGAGAGGAATAGCTTTTATAATTTGGTCAGGTGACTTGTGTAGAACTGTGTGTAGAACCTCTCTTACTGCTGGTAGAATAAGCTCTTCTCCAATTGTATGAGGCTCACCAGATCTAGCAATCAGCAAAGAGATGTTGTATGATGCTCGCAAACCGTCAGTAGATTGTTGTAAACTGCTGGCAAATATATTTCCGATGGTTTTCCGTTTCCGAACGTTGTCTCGGAGTGACTGAAAATATGCCAAGTTTTTGTCTGCTTTATCAGAGTGCATTTTCTTCAAATGTTCCAAAAGCCTCGAAGGTTTCATAGCTTCATTTGAAAACACTCTATCACACAGTAGACACATTGGTTGCTGTTGGTTGTGTGGTGCTGCGACAAATCCATATTTCAGATATTCCACACTATATTGCCGACACTTCTTTTTTGTTTGCTGTACAAAGGCTATACTTTATTCTGGAACAAAAAAATAAAACCATGTAAAATACAGCATTTTATCGCATTTCATAAATATGCCTACTTAAAGACAAAAATGACAACATTGAAGGTATAAAAAGCAAGCTTACCCTCTCACGTATTAATTTTCTTCCATTTACTCACAGAAAATGGTGGCGGACGTGATCACCTACACAATGACACAAGCGCGAACACGCATATATGCACACACACACACACAAACACATGCACACACAGGTACAAAGTCATATACATTCGTAACAATATATATCAGTGAATGCACCACCCTAACTAGCTCAACACAACACAACACGGCGCGTTCTGGCGAGTCCCCAATTTCATGTTGACTTGAACTCAAGATGATGTTGACCGCCAGGATGCGGTTTTTATTATAAGATAAAATTCTGAACATTACAAGCTTGAAATTACAAACCTGAGCTTTTGCTTTTGTAGTCTATGCTGTCGGATCTGACTGGGCCAGAGCGGCGTGCGGTAACCGGACCCTGATGCGTCGTCCACTGACTCGTCCTGCTGCACGTGTTGTGTACAAATCGTCAAACAAACGTTCGAACTTCTGACTTCGACTTCGGACTGCCGCCCCCCTACCGCTCCCTTCTTCATCACCGCCCCCCCAGATCTTTCCACCGCCCCCAGGGGGGCGGTACCGCCCACTTTGGGAACCACTGATTTAAAAGAAAGGGCAACACAAATCGAGGCCGATTTCAAAGATATTAGAGAATTCTAGATCCATAAATACTGGCCTCACAACACATACTTCTTCATTAGTGATTCCTTCTCTTAGAGACGGTGCTTAACCTTATTATATATTTTTTTATCCTTGATAACTACATATATATTAGATATTATAGGAGTATTTTTAAACTTATATTTAGCACCCCCCCCCCCTCCTGCTGATAACTTGTTTCGAATTTCAGAGCGCCGTTGCTTAATTACATATTTCTCCGTCAAATTAATTCTATTTTCTGACTGAGAATGAAAGAAAGCGTCGATTCGGTGCTTTAATTTTCTAAAATTGTAGTGGCTAATTAATAAGATCAGAGAAAATTACTCTTTCATGACGTGGCAGCGCCGTTCTGAAGTTAGAATATTTTTTTGTTTGTCTCAGTTGATATGTGTAATTATTCCGTTCTAGGATCTTAGTTTGGTTGCTTTGGTCTTAGCTACCTTTACCCTGGCTGGCTATTTGGCCATTTCATTTTATCTTGCTTAATATTTTAAATGCAAGTCTATATAAACCCAGCTTTGTCATTGTAGATATTATAGTTTCGTGCCTTTCTGGTTCATAATGCTCCACGTAGTCTTATATTTTTGGCTACTCGGGTTTTGTATGCACTGTTAGCACATTTTGACTTTTCCCCTCTCTTTATCCGCTTCTATAAACTCCGCTCTTGCATTTGAGTCTTATGTATTTCCCTTTTCGCCTCGCCTGCCTCATCCCACCAAAGAAGAAACCGACTGGTTCAGTGAGTTACCATTATTTTCACCTAAACTTTTGTGACTTAGTCTTGGTTCTCTCCTCCGCTATCTGACCGCAAGGGACGGCCAAGTGTAGCATGATAAATCATAGTGCAGATACGAGTAACATCGGAATAATAAGCGCAATCCAAGCTCCAATATCTGTAGTTTGTCCCCACCACAGGTGATTGAAATGATTGAATATATATATATATATATATATATATATATATATATATATATATATATATATATATATATATATTATTATAACGTGATTTTTGGGAATTTCCACAGCATTCTTTACCCCCCTCTTTATACCACCTCCTTCTTCCCCTTTCCCTCTACCCCCTACCCACTCCCTAACCCTCTCCTCCACCTCTCTATCTTCTCCTCCACCTCTCCATCTACACACCCTCTCTCTACCCACCTCCATTCCCCCTCTTTCTCCCTCTCCTCCCAACTCTCTTTACCCCACCTCGCTCTCCCTCCTCCATCTACCCCCTCCCTTTCCCCCCATCTTCTTCTCCCCAGCCCTCAATCCCTATTCCCCAACTATATCTCCCCCTCTCCATCTCTCCCTCTCTATCCCCATTATCTCCCCCTTCTCTATCTTCCCTCTCTCTCCTTCCCTCCCCTCTTTCATGTCCCCTCTCCCCACTATTCCCACCTATATTTACACTTCCATCTTAATCGAAGAATCTCCTCTACCCCTCACGTTTTTCAAACCTATGAATAGAGTGTTGGAGAGGGGGAAGGGGGAATAGAGGGAAACGGGTGAGGAGGAAGAGAAGAGAAGTCAAAGTGTATATTTTTAGAACGTGATATATATATATATATATATATATATATATATATATATATATATATATATATATATATATATATATGTATATATATATTATATATATATATATACAAAGAAGGAGCAAATGCAAGTTCTGCGGGTGATAACAACCACCACAGGGCTTTCGCCATATTTATTCCCTTCATTGCCTTCATTGTGCCGCCCTCTGCTCTCTCTGATTCTAGTCTTTTTCTAATGTCCCTTTCTCTTACCTGAAAAGAAAAGCAAAGGAAACTCCTGTTTGTTGTCTCATTGCTCATTCGCGTCCAATTTCTCTTTCTCTTATATATATATATATATATATATATATATATATATATATATATATATATATATATATATATATATATATATATATATATATAAATATATATACATAATTTTAATAAAAATGCTACCAATCAAATTTTATGAAATTTACACAATAGATGTATATTAATATAAAGTTAAAAGTTCTCTGTAGAAAAAGGCAAGAAACCAAACTGATATTCAGTAACCTTGAAATTAATGAAAACAAGGGTGAAAGAAGTATTCGTACAGAAAAATAAGCCTTAAGAAATTCTTTTTTAAAGCACATGAGAGAACATGATTCGCTGTGACTTTGCAAAGAAGCTTCTAGAGGGTTCCATTAATATGTACAGCATTCAACAAGAACTCATGAAAGATTAGAATGGCATTCACCAGTCTATGTTTCCAGAGTGTAAAGACATTATCTTAACGAAGAATAAAGAACTTTCCAATCACCAGAAATAGGCGATTATGTGGCTCCATACTGATGGGCTAAGCTACCGGAAGATATCCAAGCCGCTGAAAATATTTTTCAGCACCATTGGTCTTGTCATTCTGAAGTGGAAAAGTGCGGGAACCATCGACAACCTTCAACGTTCAGGTGCTCCTCGGAAGATTTACCCCAAAGCTTCTTCTATAATACTCAGGAAGGTGAGAGCTGCCCCTATGACGACCCGTAAGGAAATTCAAGATGACCTATTCGCGGCAGGAACGTCGGTCACAAAGTGAACCATCACTAATGAGCTTATCCGAGTTCTCGGATAATGTGCAGTGGTCAGACGAGAACAAAATAGAATTGTTTGGCCGTAACGATGGCCGTCCTATCTGGAGGAAAGACGGCAGTGGTACGACCCTAAGAACACCATCTATACCTTAAACTTTGAGGGAGGTAGTATCATGGTATGGGGATGTTTCTCATCTAAGGGTACCCGCAATATCCACATCATAGATGGGACAATGAATTCAGCAATGTACAGAGACATTTTAAACGAACCTTTGTTCGTTTCTGTATAGCAGCTTGGACTACCCACTTGGGCATAAGTCGCCGCAATCGCGACTGCCTAGCACTAGGCTACTTTAAAAGAGAAAAGGAAAAACAACAATAATAAAAAGGGAAAATAGCAACAATAAGGAAGCAAGCTCCGGCGTCAGGGGGAGGTGCCCCTCCCCCACCGACGGAGCGTGCGACCTACAAAGAAAACAACAACAAAAAACAAAACCTAGTTAAATAAAGGGGAGAAGGCCGGTCTCCCCCCCCAAATCTATAAGTCCACCAGTCAATGTGCACGAACTCGTCCAGAGTACAAGGGACAAGTGGTAACGACCCCGCCCATCCCGGTACCGGGACAGGTAGAATGCGCGGAGATCGACCAGACTGAAACATTCAACAAGAATGTGACGAACAGTCTGGGGTACAACGCAGTCTTCATAGTAGGGCACTGGCGAGCGGTCCATCAAATAGTGGTGGGTCCTGCGAGTGTGTCCAATTCGGAGACGACAAAAAGCAACCTGAAGCCTTCGCGGCATTGGGGGTAGGTCCATGGTAACAGTTGTGGCACAATGGCTCTCCACTTTAGGTTTCATTCGACCGTCTTCCATCGTTTTTGCCAAGCAGTCCGAAGAGCTGTTCGTAATCTTGCCATATAGTCGGACTCTTTGGCGCCCTCATCGGCGCGCTCATTCCAGGCATTTCCTACATGTCCAGGTACCCAGCAGAAGATAGTCTCGACATCCGCCCGGCTTGCCAAAACCGTGGTGTCACGGATATCGCGAACTAGGGGATGCGGAGATTCCAATGTCCTGAGAGCATTCAGGGCGCATCGTGAGTCACTATAGATCATAATCCGGTCTCCGAACCGGGCACGTTGCGTAATCTCCCGTACCGAGTGGTGTATTGCCACCAGTTCGGCCGTGAAGACAGAAGCAGCGCCTGACAGAACCCCACTGACTTCAAAAGGGGGGAAAATGGCGTGGAAGCCGACCCCATCTTGGGACTTAGAGCTATCCATATACACTGACACGGTTCCAGCCTGACACGAGCTACGAGGGGCGGTCAATAAGTTTTTCAATTCGGATATAAAGAAACCAGATATGAGGAAAAGTGTTTTATTATTTTTCAATATAACTACCCTCGACTTCAATGCACTTGCGCCACTTGTTCCTGAGGCTTTGAATTCCCGACAACCAAAAATCTCCCCACTGCTGTTCAATCCACTCCTGGACGACGAGCTGAACATCTTCATCGACTCCAAACCGGCCTCCACGCAGTGCAGACTTGAGCTGGCGGAATAAAAAGTAGCCACTAGGGGCCAGATCTGACCTGTAGGGGGGATGGTTGAGCTCCTCGAATCCGCACTCGAGCAGGGCAGCTTGTGCAACTCTTGCCTTGTGGACTTTGACGAGGTTGAAGTCGATCATGGGGCGTGAGGTTTCTAGGGACCCAACAAGCAGAGACCTTGGTCATGGCCAAATTGTCGTGAATGATGTTGATAACATTTCCATGTTATATTCCAAGTTCTTGCTTGATTTCTTCGACCTTCACCCGTCGATTTTTGAGGATAATCCTCTCCAGAAGGGCCACATTGTCCTCGTTGGTCACGTCTGACGGGCGTCCTGGAGTGGGGTCATGTTCAAGGGACTCACGACTATGGCGGAACTCCCTATTCCACCGAGCAATGGTTGCATAGGAAGGGGCGGGGTGGTGTCGCTGTACACTGAAACCATGCGTTCATGGATCTCTTGTGCATTCTTGCCTTCCTTGGTCAAAAATTTGATCACTGCGCGGTGCTCAACTTTCTTCATTGTTGAAACTTTTTGACTGACGATCTCCGATCAGCTACTGCTTCTTAAATAGACTAGACAGGAGCGAGCGGCTGCAGGTCCTGACTTGTAAAAACTTGTACTAACACACGCACAAACAGCCATACACCTTCCTCTGTTTTGCCCTACCAATAGGCAAAACTTATTGACCGCCCCTCGTATGCTCCAAAAAGGTCGAACGCAATACTCCCGGCGCTGTACAAGCTTTGGGAGCAGAGGCGTGGCGACAAATAGTCGAATTTGATGCCCTCCAAGGTGGCGTCCTGGGCAAAACCGGGGGCATCACTGACATGAGAGCTATATCTAGCTCTCGAAGGAGTTTCCTGGCACTAAAATCAAAAGGCTTAGGGTATGACTGGCGTCTCTCGGCGGCATAGGCACCGTTAAAATCAGCTGAGGATGCAGTGAGAGCTGTTGGCGAATGAAAGAGGCGCCGGGCTCGCGCGTACAGGGGAATAATGCACTGCGCACGGCATAGAGCGAGTGGCATCTCCCCAGCATCGAGTAGTATGCTCTGAATGGAGGAAGTGCGGAAGGCACCGGTCGCCAGGCGAAGGCCAGTGTGGTGGATCGAGTCCACTTTCCACAATATACGTTCGGCCCCGGATGCATAAAACTTGCATCCGTAGTCGAGCTTCTTACGAACGAAGGATCGATAAAAAAGTAATGCAGTAGCCCTATCAGCGCCCCAAGCGCTGAACATCACGGAACGGAGAATATCCATGGTGCGGGTACAAGAAATCCTAAGGCTGCGAATATGAGACTCCCAGGTGAGGCGTCGGTCAAATACAATACCAAGGAAACGGAACGATTCAACCACTTCCAGGCGTACCCAATTAAGAAACAAGCTTGGGTCAGGGTGAAGCCGTAGATGGCGGTAGAAGTGCACTACCTTAATCTTGGCTGAAGAAAACCGAAACCTGTGCGCTTCGGCATAGCGAGAGACGCGGTTCAATGCCTTTTGGATTCGACGCTCCAGAGTTGAGATCTAGGCTGTGCCAAAAGAGATCGAAAGGGCGTCCACGTAGAGCACAGCGAATACATCTTCCGGCAGCGCCGAGGTGATGCCGTTGATGCTAACTGCAAAGAATGTGACATTGTGGATAATTCCCTGAGGGCTAACCTCTTTCTGCTCCATTGGGCGGAGAGGACTCCCCCCACCCGTACGCAGAATCGGCGATCTCGCAAAAATTCAGATATAAACATTGGGAGGCGTCCCCTTGCCTCCATCGTGTGGAGAGTCTTTATGATAACGTATCGCCATTCCGTGCCATCGGCCTTCTCCAGATTGAAAAAGACCGTGGCGGAGTGCTTTCTACGAAGGAAGGCCTCGCAGACGGCATTTTCCAGTTGGAGCAGAGCATCCGATGTGGAGTGGAACTTGCGAAAGCCGCACTGTGCACAAGACAGATGTACTCCGCTGTCCATAAAAAAGGCTAATCTAAAATTTACCAATTTCTCCATCAACTTGCACACGCAAGAGGTCAGAGAGATTGGGCGTAAACCGGGCGGAGTAGAGTGATCTCTCCCTGGTTTGCGAAAGGAGAGTACAGTAGCGATTCGCCAGGAATCCGGGAGGAGACCGTCCACCCAGATCCTGTTGAAAAAATCTAACAGAAAGGCCATGACACGCTTACCCAGGTGTCGAAGAATGGTGGACGGGACATTGTTCGAACCATAGGTGGTGTGCACGCGCGAAGCAAGAGCGGGACGCAACTCACAGTAAACCTGTCGTTGAGGGGTTCTCCGGCTCTGGAGGTAAAGTCCAGTGGGTGGCCTTCCGCGACATCACGACGTTCATTAAATGCTGGCGGATTAGCATCTCGGCTAGAGAATGTGGAGAAAGCGGTCGTAAAGTGAAAACACGTATGCTCGCCAAGAAGAGCGGCGGGCGTGCTTCTAAATATACTGCAACCTAGCACTAGCCCGACGAAATTTCACTGACAGTGAAATCGTTCGCACGGCGCTTATATCGCATGTAGGCATAGCGCTTCTGCTTAAGGGCCGGCTCACATTCAGCTGACCACCCGGAAGTGGTCCACGTGCAAAATGGCCAGACCTTCTAAGAATATTAGCCAGGTACGCGGCGAAATAGAGAATTCAGTCATTTCCTTAAATGCAGACCACCGCGCCCGGGCCAAGCACCAGCGGGACGGGCTCTCTGGTTGCAGTGGCCTAGAAAATGATATTTGAATGGGTAAGTGATCACTACCATAGAGATCATCGACAACTCTCCAATCAAAATCGGGATGTGCATCCGGAGAGCACAAAGATAGATCGAGGAGGAAAATGAAGCGATTCTCGGTCAGTAATACGTAAGCTCCTCCACATTTACGACACCCATCTCAAGATCGTCGTTCAGGTTCGCGAGGACTTGACATCTGGGATTGATAGAGTAGTATCTCTAGAGGGGGTGTCTACTGTTTAGATTTCCGAGTAAGAGTTAGGGCCCCGGAAACCGTGCCATGACTCGGCGGAAGTCCCCCGCGTCGAAGTTAGCTAACGGTGGAATGTAGGCGGAAATAATAGTATGCCTCCTATCAAGTTGTAGTTGCACAGCTACTGCCTGAAAGGAGGTGTCTAATATGAAGAGAAGAACAGTGACATCATGTCGGGTATAAATCGCGCATCCTCCCGCCCGGCCCCTATCCTGTGGTTGTGGGGTCGCACAACCCTTATACTCCGGGAGGGTGGGTAGGGGGCATGTGCCCAGCATGGTCTCGTGCAAAAAGATAGCTAACGGGGAACGGGCGGAAACGAGCCTCCGCAGCTCCTCCTAGTTGGCCCGGTTTCCACAGCAATTCCATTGAAGGAATATTCCCTCCAGTCCTAGCTCGAAGGAGACGCGGGGGCCCTCTTCGAACAGAAGACCCTCACGGGAATGGCCGTACGCTTCACGGAGGCAGAACTCCAGGCGCTGTTGGCCAGACAATGCGCTGAAGGCGCTGTCGCCTTCGAGGACTTTTTGGGGGAGGTTGGGCTCTCTATGCGAGTCTTTTCCTTCCTCCGCCTCAAAACCTTAAGCGGGCGTTGCGGCTTCGGAGACGAGGAGGCCCTCTTTTCGAGGATCCACCGTCTTCGAGCCACCCAGCCCACCACTAGGCGTGGGCGAAGGAGCCGAAGCTCTTTTGTTGCTGTTCTCCTTTCGGGGGGCAGCTTTAGGAACCCCGGAAGATGGCCTGGACGCAACTTCTGGGGTGTCGCCTCCTGTAAGTCTAACGACTCGGTGAAGGCGCGTGGCCGTTTCGCCCTATGGGAAACGGTCACGCTGGGGAAAGGGGGGAAGCCTTGGTTTTACCTGGGGCTGAGTGTGAACCCTTTTTGCCGCCAGCTTTAGCAGAGGAAGCCTGGGTTGAGTAGAACCCGAAAGAGCTCCAAATGGGCGTGGAAACAACCGTGCTCGTTGGCCTATATGGGCCAGAAACAGCGGGAGTCTTTCTAAGCATTGAGGCGTAAGACGTCCCAGGTAGAGCCGGGCGCGCCGGGACCAAGTCCTTAGCCTCGCGGAATGAGAGTCGATCCTGGGCCTGAACGGCCAGGATTTCTTTCTCAAGGAGATATGCACCGCATTGCTTCCAAGAAGCGAGGTGCGGCTCTCCGCGATTTGGACTTATCGTGTGCGGCCTTGGAGTAATTTACACATACTCGTAATTCGGGTGACCCCGACTTTGTACATCTACATTAGCGATTCGTACGGCCGAAGCGGTGACAGTAATAGCACCTGCGCGGCAGTGGCACAAATGTCTTTACGTGGTAGCGGTACTAACCGGCACGCACCGACTAAGGGAGCTTGTCACAGTCGAACGTCACGAAGAATTTAGGGGTGGGTCTCGAGGCCCCTCCCTGTTTTTTCATCACATGCTCGACCTTGACCGCCCCGTGATTAGCCAACTTTAGAGTGATATCTTCTATGGATTAGTCCACAAGTTTCCTCGCATAAACTACTCTTTTCACAAAGTTCATGGTAGAGTGCGGCGTCATACTCACCGGGCTGCCATCAAGTGTCCGAAGAGCACTTATCTTGGCCACCTCAGAGGGATCCGCCTCATTCGCCAGAAGGCTCCCGTCCGATAAACAGGTCACCTTCGGCTCTCTACTAATCACAATAGCTAAAGCTCTCCTCTAAAGGATCATGTTGCCCTTGGCCAACATGGTGCCATCTGTGGAGCGAATAACGAGAAAGCGTTTTAAGCCAGCGGGCTCGAAAACGCCGGGTAATCTTTGTACGATGAAACCCGATGTAATCGATGCTCCGCTCTGCGCTCTAGTACTTTTGGTCATAGTCAGGGGCTCCGCACCCAGGGGGCCAGTGGGACCGGATGTGCTGTTCTTGGCTTGGTTGCTTACCGAAATGGCAGCAGATCCATCAGTCCCCGCAATCCCCTAGGATAGAGAGGAGCCCCGAGTCTTTTTAGTTTAGTCTTTTTTATTGTTTTTTTTATTTTTATGAGAGGATGGCGGGGAATGAACCCTCTTCTCCCCCTCGCCGGCAGGAGCCCCCAGGCCAGATGGACCGGCCCCAGCAAAGTCCTTCTCCGAGATAGAGAAGGTCCTGTCAGTCGTAGGGGCACCGGTCGGAGGAGGAGATCCCTTCCCTCCTTGTACTGCCTTGGAAACCCTAGCCGTTTGAGGAGAACCTTGCATAGGAGCAGACTCGAGTTGGGTGCTTGGCGCCTAGGTCAGATTCACTATCATGGAAGTCCCTACCGTCTGAGGCTGGGTTTCCTCAAGAACCATGTCTATCACGAGTGGGGCCTCCATTGGGCCATCCCCCCAGGACATCACAGGTCCTATTGACAGCAGTGGCATTAGTCTTGGCTGGGGGAGACACAGGCCTTGACCTCCGCTAGGTCTTTTGGGGGAAGCGCCCTAAGGGGCCTATCTTCCCTTTCCCCCTTAAGGGAGGTTGCCCTACCGAGCCGCTTCAATGGGGAGCGGTCGGCTTGGCTTCCTGGTGGCTTTCTTGGCAGTCCCCTCGAAAAATAAAGGGGGGACTGTCGCTGGAAAGAGGAAGGCACCCTAAGGCACCTCCAGACAAGGGGGTGAGGGAAAGTCTCCCACACCCGTAGGCGAAGTGGCATCTCCACAGCATCGCCCAACAGGCTCTTAATGGGGGAAATGCGGAAGTCACCAGTCACAAGGTGAAGACCGGTGTGGTGGATCGAATCCACCTTCCGTAATAAACGCTCGGCTGCGGATGCATAAAACTCGCATCCGTAGTCGAGCTTCTAACGAACAAAGGATCGATAAAAAAGTAAGGCAGTAGCCCTATCAGCGCCCCAAGCGCTGAACGTCACAAACGGAGAATATCCATGGCGCGGGTACAAAAGACCCTAAGGCTGGAATAGGAGCCTCCCAGGTGAGGCGTCGGTCGAATACAGGACCAAGGAAACAGTGCGATTCAACCACATCCATGCGCACCCCATTAAGAAACAAGTCTGGGTCAGGGTGGAGCCGTGGATTGCGGCAGAAGTGCACCACCTTAGTCTTGGCCGAAGAAAACCGAAACCTGTGCGCTTCGGCATAGCGAGAGACGCAGTTCAATGCCTGTTGGACGGGCGACGCTCCAGAGTTGGCATCTGAGGCCGCACCAAAAGAGATTGAAAGGTCGTCCACGTAGAGCGTAGCAAAAATATCTTCCGGCAGCACCGAGGTTATGCCGTTGATGCTCAGGGCAAAGAGTATGAAACTGAGGACACTTCCATGATGGACACCTTCTTCCTGCTCCTTTGGGCCGGAGAGCCCCCCCTCACCCGTACGTGGAATCGACGATCTCGCAAAAATTCAGATATAAACATTGGAGGCGTCCCCTCGCCCCCATCGTGTGGAGAGTCTTCATGATACCATATCAACATGCGGTATCATAGGCTTTCTGTCTACGAATGAAGGCCTCGCAGACGACATTTTCCAGTCGAGGCAGAGCATCCGCCGTGAAGTGGAACTTGCGGAAGCCGCACTGAGCAGAAGACAGATGTGCTCCACTGTCCAGGAAAAAGGCTAATCTTACATTTACTAATTTATCCATCAGCTTGCACACGCAAGAGGTTAAAGAGAGTGGGCAAAAACCAGGCGAAGTAGAGTGATCTCTCCCCGGTTTGCAAAGGGCGAGCACAGTAGCTGTTCGCCAGGAATCTGGGAGAAGACCCTGATCTTGTTTAACAAATCTAACAGAAAGGCCACGCCTCGCTCACCCAGGTGTCTAAGCATGGCGTACGGGACATCGTCCGGACCATAGGCGGGGTCCGCACACAAAGCGAGAGTGGAGCGAAACTCACTCACAGTAAACCTGTCGTTGAAGGGTTCTCCGCCTCTGGAGGTAAAGTCTAGTTGGCGGCCTTCCGCGACATCACAACGTGCATTGAATGCTGGCGGAGCAGCATCCCGGCTAGAGAATGCGGAAAAAGCGATCGCAAAGGATTCCGCCACAGACGCGGGGTCCGAGATTGCGGTCCCATTCTCATGGAGAACGGGAGGGGGGTCCTGCGACAACTTGCCCCGAATCCTTTTGACTCGCTTTCACACCTCTGCTAAAGGGGTCTTCCCGTTAAGTGAAGACACGTATGCCCGCCAAGAAAAGCGGCGGACGTGCTTCGAAATATACCGGAACCTAGCCCTAGTCCGACGAAATTCAGCGACAGTGAAATCGTTCGGGTGGCGCTTATAGCGCATGTAGGCATAACGCTTCTGTTTGAGGGCCGTCTCACACTCGGCCAACCAGCATGGAAGTGTTCGGCGTGCAAAACGGCCAGAAATTCTAGGAATAGTAGTCAGGCCCGCGGCGATGAGGTTGCCGGAGAAGAACTCAACGGCCTCATCTACCGACTGAGATAGAGAATTCAGTCATTTCCTGAAATGCAGGCCACCGCGCCCGCGCCAAGAACCACCGAGGTGGGCTCTTAGGCGCCAGTTGCCCTGAAAATGATATTTGAATGGAGACGTGATCACTACCATGGAGGTAATCGACCACCCCCCAATCAAAATCAGGCTGTGCATCCGAAGAGCACAAAGATAGGTCAAGGCAAGAAAATGAAGCGGTTCTCGGACAGTGATGCGTAAACTCATCCACGTTTAGGACACCCATCTCAAGCTCTTCTATCAGATCGGCAAGGACTTGTCCCCTGGGATTTATTGAGTAATCTCCCTAGAGAGGATGCCTGCTGTTCAGGTCTCCAAGCAAGAGAAAGGGCCTTAGGCAACAGTGCCACGACGCAGCGGAAGTCCACCGCATCAAAGTCAGCTGAAGGTGGAATGTACGCAGAAATGATAGTATACCTCCTATCCAGGTGCAGCTGCACAGCCACTGCCTGAAAGGAGGAATCTAAAGAGAAAGGAAGAACGGAGACATCATGCCAGGTGTAAACCGCGCATCCCCAAGCCCGGCCTTCCCGTAGTGGTGGGGTCGCCAGACCCTTATTCCCCGGCAGGGCAGGCAGGGGGCACGCGCCTAGAATGGCCTCCTGCAAAAAGATAGCTAACTGGGAACGGGACGAGACGAGCCTCCGCAGCTCCTCATAGTTGGCCCGGAGTCCACAGCAATTCCATTGAAGGAATATGCTCTCCATGCCTAGCTCGGAGGAGACGCCCAGAGGCAGAACCCCGGGCGTTGTTGGCCAGACAAAGCGCTGAAGGCGCTGTCGCCTTCGAGGACTTATTGAGGGAGGTTGGGCTCGCCATGCGAGTCTTTTCCTCCCTCCGCCTCGAAACCTTAGGCGGGCGTTGTGGCTTCGGAGGTGGGGTCCCTCTTTTCGAGGAACCACCGTCTCCGAGCCACTCGGTCCACAACTAGACATGGGCGAAGGAGCCGAAGCTCCTTTGTTGTTGTCCTCCTTTCGGACAACAGCTTTAGGAACCCCGGAAGATGGCCTGGCGACCAACTTCAGGGGTGTTGCCCTCTGTGAGTCTAACGACTCGGTGGAGGCGCGTGGCCGTTTAGCCTTAGGTGAAACGGTCACGCTGGGGGAAGAGGGGGTAGCCCTGGTTTTAGCCGGGGCTGTGTATGAACCCTTTTTGCCGCCAGGTTTACCAGGGAAGTACCCGGGTTGAGTAGAGCCCACAGAAGGGCTCCGAATGGGCGCGGAAACAACCGTGCTCGTTGGCCTGGATGGCCCAGGAGCAGAGGATGCCTTTCTAACTATTGAGGCATATGACGTCCCAGGCAGAGCCTGGCGCGCCAGGACCAAGTCCTTAGCCTCGCGGAATGAGAGTCAATCCTGGGCCTAAATGGCCAGGATTTCTTTCTCAAGGAGATATGCAACACATTGCTTCAAAGAAGTGGGGTGCAGCTCTCCGCAATTGACACAATTGGCCACACACGATTAAGACTTATCTTGTGCGGCCTTGGAGCAATTTACACACACTTTGGGTGACCCCGGCTTTGCACCTCTACAAGAACGATTCGTATAGCCAAAGCGGTAACAGTAATAGCACCACCGCGGCAGTGGGTGGCACGAATGCCTTCACGCGGTAGCAGTACCAACCGGCACGCACCGACTCAGGAAGCTTGTCACAGTCGAACGTGAAGAAGAGTAGAGTGGTGGGTCTCAATGCCCCTCCCTGTTTCCTCATCACACGTTCGACCTTGATCACCCCATGGTCGGCCAGCTCTAAGGTGATGTCCTCAATGGAGTAGTCAATAAGTTCCCTCGCATAAACTACTCCTTTCACAAAGTTCATGGTCGAGTGCGGCATCACACTTACCGGGCTGCCATCAAGTGTCCGAAGAGCACTTATCTTGGCCGCCTCGGCGGGATTCGTCGCTTTTGCCAGAAGGCTCCCGTTCGAGAAACGGGTCACCTTCAGCTCTCTACCAATTACACTAGCTACTCCTCTCCTCTGATGGATCATGTTGCCCTTGGCCAACATGAACGAATGACGAATGACGAGAAAGCGTTTGAAGACAGCAGGCTCTAAAACGCCAGGTAACCTCTGAATCAGAGGTCCCAATGTTATCCAAGCTCCACCCTACGCACTTTTGGTCTTTTTCATAGTCGGGGGCTCCGCACCCGGGGGCCTAGAGGGGCCGGATGTGCCGATCTTGGCTTGGTCACTTGCCAAAGGAACAGCAGTCCCATCCATCCCCGCAGCCCCCGCAGATGGAGAGGAGCCCCGAGTCTTCTTTGTCTTTTTCTTGTTCTTTTTCTTTTTCGGAGAGGAGGGTGGGGAATGAACCCTGTTCTCCCCCCTGTCGAAAGGAGCCCCCAGGCCAGATTAGCCCGCCTCAGCTAGGTCTTTTTCCGAAATAGAGAAGGTCCTGGTAGTCTTAGGGGCACCGGTTGGAGGAGATCCCTCCCTTCCATGTACTACCTCAGAAACACTAGCCGTTTGCGGAGGACCTTGCATAGGGGCGGATTCGGGTTCGGTGATTGGCGCCGAGCCTGGATTTCCCCCCATGGAAGGCCCTACCGTCTGAGGCTGTGTTGCCTCAAGGACCATGTGTACCTTAGGGGGGGCCTCCAGTTGGCCATCCTTCCCCAAGACATCGCAGGTCCCGTTGGGGATATTGTCATTAGTCATCTGGTGTGGAGAGGCACAGGCCTTGACCCCGGCAAGGTTTAAAATTCTTGCCAGCAGGACTTTTGAGGGAAGCGACTGAAGGGGCCTGGCTTCCCTCTCCACCCTAGGGGGTTTGCCTTACCAAGCTGCTTCGATGTGGAGTGGTTGGCTAAGGGATGCCTGCTGGCGCTCTTGGCAGTACCCTTAGAAAGAAAAGGAGGGACTGCCGCTGGAAATAGGGAGGTACCCGAAAGCACCTCCAGAGAAGGGGGTGAGGGGGAGTCCCCTTCACCTGCAGGCGTAGGAGAGGAGTAAGCCTCCTCTCCGGTTAAAGAAATATGGAGGGGCCCCTGCGCAAGCACAGGCGGGGGGACCTCCATTTTTTAGGTGGAGCTGCCCGAGGGCGGCTCCGTCGATGGAACAGAGGAAGTTGAGGGTTGGGGTTTTTTTGGTTGTTCATCCATGGGCATGGTGACCCTATTTGTTTCACGGAATGCAATCGCTCATCACCTCTCGCAGTTGTTCGCACTGTAAGAGGTGCTTACAGGCTTGGCAGAGCCAGGCGCTGCCATTTGGCACCACCCCTCCCGCCTGGTGGCCTGGCAGTCCATCGGCATGGCGGCTCCACCTTAGACGCGGCGTAAAACTGATAGAGTGTCAAGAGGAAAGGAAAAGAGATGTGAGGAAGGTATGGGTGGGGATGAAGCAGGTTTTAAAAAAAAAAAAACGTTCCGAACCGGAGCTCAGGGGTTAGGGGACATTATCCCCTCTCCCCTCATCCCCGATCTGGGATGGTTGGCTTGAGAAGAAGGTCAGCATCTACCCTGTGAACTTTGAGGCTGACCAGAGAAGGTTGTGGGAGAGGTTGTATGAAAAGCGAGGTAATACGTGTTTTGAAGGAAGGAGAGGAGGCTAAGCTGGGGTCGGACGGGGTGCTGAGTCTCATCAGCACGGCGGCCAGGATGGCAAATCGCCGCTTCCCTTACGGGATGTAGCTAAAGGAAATGATAGCATGTTTTGATTAGTTATGTTCATGCTAACGCGTGTGTAGCTAAGAGAACTGATAGCGGTGTTTTGATTAGTTACGTTCATGCTAACGCGTGTGTAGCTAAGGGAACTGATAGCGGTGTTTTGATTAGTTACGTTCATGCTAACATGTGTGTAGCTAAGGGAAATGATAGTCGGTATTGATTAGTATGGTTCATGCTAGCGCGTGTATAGCTAAGGGAACTGATAGCGGTGTTTTGATTAGTAACGTTCATGCTAACGCGTGTGTAGCTAATGGAAATGATAGCAGTGTTTTGATTAGTTATATTCATGCTAACGCGTGTGTAACTAAGGGAAATGATAGCGGTGTTTTGATTACTTATGTTCATGCCAACTAACTCGTGTGTTGCTACTTAAATTTGTGGGAGTTAGTAACAGCGTATCCACCCAATATTTGATCAGTTGGTGACGTCACTGTAATTTTAGTTGTCCCTCATCGACGGCATTGAAATCCTACGCCGCATCCACTGGACTAGGGAGAACCCCGCTTTGTTTACAATGGCTTGTAGACGTACAATGATTTTGGATCAAACTTCTTCGTTTGATGAAAAATGGACCAATATTTATTTTTCCCAGTGGAAACCTCGTCTTATTTGTAGAGGTTTGTTTGCAGTTTCTTAGAAGGAGGATGTCCTACGTCACTAAGTCCTACGTCACTACGCCCTACGTCGCTATTTCACCGTAAATTCTCGAAAATCCTAAAGGATATATGCGTTTAGACAAGCTGCCGTGTTTTAAAAGGATTCTCTGGTGGTCCTGCTCAGGATGCAATAACCTTTTAAAGCCTATCTTGACATTAACGGTAAAATATAAATATATACTTATGGAAAAGGATTAAAGTATATTTAAAGAATAAATAAATCCTAACGTTTGTATTATTAACATAGTGTAAGCGTTGATATTTGGGTGCAAACGAAAGCCGACTTTAAGAGAACGACATTTTTTAGCCCAAGTCTGGTCTCGTTTCGGAGCATCACACTCCATTCTTCAGATGCATAAACAATTTGAAAGGTGACCAAAAGACATTTCTTTTAGACAAAATGAGAAAGAAAAAAAGACGCCAACAACAAAAATAAAAATAAAGATAACACCCACGAGAAAGCGATAGATAAAAAATATGAAGTAAATATTACAAAAAGGGATGGATCCTCCTAACATCATCCAAACCAGCTTTGTGTGTCTCTGTGCTGAAAGAGGGTTTCGCCCAGGGCACCATACAGGCCAGGACCGCCACTGCGTGGCAGTTATGGGATATGTGAAGGAATTTGAAAGAAAATGAAACCCGGAAAGGCGTTCTTAAAGTGTCTCTCGTCGCCCCGATTTGGAATACAGGAAAGTCGGATGAAATAACGCCCAAGATTGTCTTTTAGAAGAAGAAGAAGAAAAGAGAGATGGAAAAGAAGAAGAAAAAGAAAGAGGAAGAAGAAGACGACGATAGAATCGACCAGGGGTATAGAAAAAAGGTAGTGGCTTAGTCAGGGAAGGGGTTCTACCTCAAAACCACACACCGCTTATCTCACCCATTTCTTCCTGTAGGTGGGACAGGAAGATGAACACCCCTGCCGTCTTCTGGGCCAGGTCGTAAGAAGCGACTAAGCCCTAAAATGGATCGCGGGTCCGGGAAAGATCCCCATACTCCCGAACTCTGTTCCTGTGACCGCTATACGCAATGAAGGTAAAGGGCAGGAGTGTCGCTACACCCTCCAGTCATGTCGGTATTGGAGTTGATGCGTGTCACTTTCCCCCCCCCTCCCTTTATGGGAAGCGGTTGATGATGATTATTATTATTTTTCAATCAAGGAGGAATTGGAGAGGCAGGACCTGGGTTTTGTTTACATGCTCCAGTTTCTCCGCACACATCACTTTCACTGCGCAGGGAACGATCATCATTCGGGAGAGACTTTTTGATGAGAAAAAATCTACTTGCCAAATACTTTGCGGGGCTTTGGATCAATTTCCTTTTATAACCTTTTGCCCGAGATCGTCCCACGTTTTTGCCTTGAAAAATATTCACATTTGTCCACACATTTGGAACTTGGGGCATTTGCAAGTACTGGTATCCACTGGGAAGAAATAAGTGGATGACTGAAAGACGACATATCCGGGTTCTGATGGGTTCTGGTTTCTCCCTTTGTATATTCAGTGCGCAGAGAAGGGCAGCGTCTTTCCTCCCCCGAATCTCTGGCTGGCAGTACAGTTTTATTGATGCTTTATTTGGATTATATGTGGAATTTGGCTCCCTGGCAAGGTTTGGGTCCGAATTCGACATTAGCGGAAGGTTGTGGGTTCTGTATTGTCCATTTCGCGCAAGCTATTCTTTAAATAATTGAGGTTTTTCATCGAAAAAAACAAAAATATTTTATTTTAATAATTTCATTTTTAAAAATAAATACAGTCGTAGGGATCCGACTAAGCACACCATTATTAAGTGCCTTAACAAAGGAAAATAACTATAGTATAGTTAGATGAAACTGAAAGACGGCCCCTCACTTCCATAATCAGAAAAAAACATTTGCATATAATTCGATACAGATAGATCGATGCGAATGAAACTCTTAGTTCATAAAGGTTACATTTTGTTTTCAAAGCTCAGCTGTTTTTATCTTATTCTCCCATATATAACCAAACTTTGTAATTGACTTTTTGACCATAGATGATGCAACAGCAAAAATTTCGCCTGAAACCCAAACAATGCTAAAAGCTCAGATGTTCTTAATATCTAACTCTCTCAGGTTTAGTAAATTTTTTAATTAACCTTTCCACCTCTCGATGGAATTGCTGCAAGAATCCGCCATATAAACAAAAATAATGAAACCCTGCTGAGGAAAAGAATGCTTAGGAATCTGTTATACTATAATAAAAAAATCATTTTCTATTCACCGGTGCCACCCAATTCTAAGATAGGTTGGAAAAGAGCATATGCTCGCACACTGGTCGTAAAATTAGCAAATAAACAGGCATTATTGTATATTAACCTGCCCGCCTTAGGTTAGCAATTGGTAGATCCACTTATAGGCCCTGTGAAAACTTCATCCACGTAATATAGGATTGGAAGACTTTCATTAAACTAGCTCATAGCTCCTAAGTAGTATCCTATTGGTAAACCTCTTTGGGGGCGGGCCCTCACCTCCTTTCATATAAAACTTTAGATCAGCAGGCATTCTGAACATATCTTGTATTTTGAAATAATTTAAAAGCCATACAGCTTTTTTTTGCTCTCCGCCATTGCGTCGTACCGGGGTTCGAAGACGGACACGCAAATTACGTTAAATTGCTGTGATCACTTAGGATCACCGTCCTTCTTCCACGATCGAACCCCTTGCAAGAATCATCATTTAACGTCAGATTGCCCCGTATACCAAAATACAGGCAGTCCTATCTCACCAAGAAGGATTCCTTTGCGCCGAGCGCCTGATCACCTTGATTTTGTGCCCAATCTATCGACGGAGGGTCATCGACGTCATAAGACTTAGTTGCAAGGCCAGAAGAAGGGGGAGAAATCGAACACTATTATGGGTTTTTGGTCCGGTGGACACAAACACTAAGCCTGCTGTAAGATATATAGAGATTGTAGACAAAAGAATTGCAGATACGATACTACAAATTATTCCAAAAATGCTAAAACCTGGCACTACACTTCACAGTGATGAATGGAAGGCTTAAAGGCGCATTCAACAAGCTCCTAGAATACTCACAGGACTGCAAATCATTCGCTTTGTCTCGTTGACCCAAATGTTTTGGGTCAACAAAACACACAATTTATTGAAAGTTTTTGGATTCGGCAAAAAAAATTTAGAAAATCAATGAAGGTATGTAGGAGCTCACACTTAGATTCATACTTAGACAAATTTATGTGACATGAAAGATATTAAGAATACTTTTTTCTAATTTTGTGATACGATATTTTTACAATATTCTTTTAATTAAACTTACAATAACAAAATTAAATGTTATACTAACCTTTAAATTGTTTTAATTTACACTAAATCAGATTTTACAATGGATGTGATTGTACATTAGGAGGAATTTGGAGTCCGGATTCTACATTAGGCAATAGTTGGGGTCGGTATTGTCCATTTGGATTACTTGGGATCCAAATTCCCCTTATTTTAGCTATTTTATCTTTTCTTATGCCATGCATTATCAGATTCCACACTTGTTCTCTTATCTGTATGTCTGCGTAGGTGTTTAACTCCCTCAGCGTTTGCACGTGAATGTCTATCAATGTGCAGTTCTGTATTTGTTTGTAGGTGTAAATATTTATCTATTAAATTGCATCTGTGAATGTGTTTTCGAGCGTTCATGTGTCTCATTTCAAAACTCGTGTTTTTAAGTTGCGACAACCATAAGTTAGTGCGGGACATTGACCGCGTCATTGACCTTTCTAGAATCGTGACGCAAGCGAGTGAATTTTCCAACTCACAAGGTTTGAATCCACTGACTTACTGAGTAGCCGGCAAGAATGGGTTCCTGTCGTCTTTATGTCCATAAATTTACCGAAGCGTGTCGACGCATTTCCTGTTTTCTCTCCCCATGGGGGGTGAAGAAGGTGTGAGAAGAGAACAAAAGAAAAACCTCGGGTAGTTGGACAAGAAAGTGAGTGTAGAGCGCGAGAGTTGAAAATATAAAAAATATTAAACAAATCGAAGTCTAGATATAAATGAAAAGAAATATCAACTAACTGGTAATAATAATAATTATGTGTTTTTTTATGGCTGAGATTCCTCTCGGTGCGCTACTTGAGAGCAAGAGGGCGTGGATGAAGAAACCCAGATTGCAGGTCTAAAGGGATGATAAAATCTGTGCAATTTCGGTGTCTCCAAATCTCCCTGGGAAGCGAAAAGATTGGGAAAGGAAGTAATGGCGGGATTGAGAGACTTGAAGCAGGAGGTGCTGAGGAAGAGCGGAGGGAACGCGTGGATAAAGGATTATGGGAGAGCAAAAGAGAGTTATTGAGGATAATTGGACAATCCGGGTTTGGAAGGGAATGGACGATGTCTTGAAATGAGCGAAAGCGTCGAACAAAATGTATGGATAACAAACAGGCTTAAGTCTCTTGCGTCCGAAGTAGGAAGGAATCTGCCGAATAGTAAAAAAGCAAAAACATTTTACATGACTGAGAAATTCTTTCAATGAAGTCTGAAGGAAAGCAGAATAAAATGGCAATATTTCTAATTGAGGTAGAGAAGAGAATGTATAATAAGTGAGAGAGTGAGACTCAAAGAGGCGATTATGCTTCCTCCACATTCAAACATGATAGGGTGTAAATATTCATTGTCTCTTTTGTTTTAGTTAACACTCAAACAGTTTGTTGGGAAGCCATTAAGTTAGCGACCGTTAGTTCAAAGTGGGGTAGAAAGTAGATGTAAATGTATTTTATGTATCATAGATATAGAAGTAAAAGTAAAGGCCATGGCGATGTAAGTGAAAAAAGGTCACTCATAAATAGCGGACCATCTTACCGCAGCTCATCATCAGCGAAGTATTTTGAAAACTTCAATGAGCTGACCACGCAGTCTACGGGTTTTCAACGAGAACAGATCTAATTCCCTTAATCTATCTTCATAACTTTTATGTCTGATAGAGGGAATCAGTTTGATTGCCCTGGTTTGTACGCGTTCCAATCTCACGATGTCCTTTCTAAATAAGGGAGTCCAAAATTGTAGGGCATACTCCAGGTGCGGTCGGACAAGTGAGTGGTACAAACACAGTACTATCTCCTTGTTCCGATATCCAAACTGGCGCCTTATGTAGCCTAGCATCCTTTGGGCCTTTTTCTCCGCCTCAATGCACTGTTTCGAGAACTTGAGGTCACTAGTGATTGCTACACCCAAGTCCTTCTTGGTGTCGGTGGATTCAATAGCAATACCCTTAAGGATATACTGAGATTGGGGGTTTGGGTGGCCGATATGCATCACTTTGCATTTGTTCACGTTAAAAGGCATTTGCCACGTGTCCGACCACTCCCCAATCTTCCCAAGATCTTCCTGCAGGCGGGGAGTATTTTCATCATTTGCAACGTTCATACCAAGCATGATATCGTCGGCAAATTTGGAAATCTTGGCAACCATGTCACCGCCCATGTCGTTGACGTAGATGATGAATAGTAGTGGTCCCAGGACAGAACCTTGAGGCAACACGCTAGTAACGGGCACCCACTCAGAAGCCTGTCCATTCAACACCACCCGTTGCCGTCTGCCACTTAGCCAGTTCTCTATCCAGCCGGGTACTTTTCCGTCTATGCCCAGCGGTCGCACTTTTCGGAGAAGTCGGCGGTATGGTACTTTATCAAAGGCTTTCTAAAAGTCTAAGTAGACCACATCCACTGCCTTGTCCTGATCGTGCTCACTGAAAACGAAGTGGAATAATTCCACAAGGTTCGTCAGGCATGACCATTGCCTTTGGAAGCCGTGCTGGGAACTCCTCAGTAGCAGCTTTGACTCTAAATGCGACGTCATTTTGTCCACCATCATGCTTTCCATGAGTTTACCAACTATCGAAGTCAGACTAATAGGGTCGGTAGTTCGACGGTTAGCTAGGGTTTCCTTTCTTGAAGATAGGAGTCACCTCCGCTTCATGCCAATCTCTAGGAACGCATTCTGTCCGGATTGACATGTTGAAGATTGCGCTCAGATGTCGTGATACTTGATCGTGCACTTTTTTCCACACTTTATGGTAAAAACCCCTCAAGGCCAGGTGACTTATTCGTCATTAGGTCAGTGATCTTCTTTTCTATTTCTCCTTCGGTTAAGTCCATATCCTCCAGCTTTTCCTCCCCGAGTAGGAATCCGTTGGCTGGGGGATGGGACCACACTCTTCAGTAAACACTGAAGAGAAGTGATCGTTGAGGAGGTTAGCATTTTCTGCAGCTGAGTGCTTTAATATCCCCTCCTATTTCCTCAAAGGGCCAATCGTTCGACGGATTGGTTTACGGCTGTTCACATATCCAAAGAACTCCTTGGGATTGTCTTTACAAAGTCTCGCCACTCGAAGTTCCTCAGACCGCTTTGCCGCCCTTATGCTGGACTTCACTCTCCTGGATAGCCTCCGGTATTCGTCAAAGTTACCCGAGATCTACGATTGCCGGTATACAATTCTCTTCTCTATAAGCAGTTGGCCTATTTCTCGATTAAACCATTTTGGTTGAACAGTAGACCGATGGGGGCATCTCAGAGGGATGAAACGCGATTGAAGACTCGTGAATGTGGTTTCGAAACTGTTCCAAGAGTCTTTAATAGCCTCGCACACTTCTAGCCTCGCGTCAGTCAGTCCAGCACGAAGACCTGCAAAGTCTGCTCTTCTCAAATCAAGTTTCCTTGATTTGAGGGGACTTTGACTACAAATCTAATTAGTGGATGGTCACTGCCACCGAGCTCTTCGCCAACAGAGAGGTGCTCAATGATGTCATCTTCAGGGGTAAAAACCAAGTCGAGGATATTTTCTCCTCTCGTTGGTTATTCACCCATTGAGTCAGGAACTCGTTGTTCACGAACTCCAGGAGTAGTGCGTTCTCTCCTTAGGGTTCTCTCGTTTCCCAGTCAACTTGTGGGTTGAAATCCTCCATAACGATACACACTCTGTCTTTTATAAGTTCGCCCAACAGCTGGTACAAACTCCTGTCCTGCACTAAGAGTTGGGCAGAGGGTATGTAAAGCACCAGGGTCCTGTATCTGGCAGGACCTATCTCTAGGTCAACACCTAGTAGTTCATGGTCGGATACGATGTTGCAATCCGTCGAGCTTAGAGTATCCTTGACATACAACATCACACCGCCACCCTCTCTGTCTGGCCTATCTTTCAGGAAGAGCTGGTAACCGGGAATCGTGAATTCACCTTCAAAACCTCGGCTTGGGGTTTTTATCCACGACTCCGTTATGGCCACCATCTCAGGTTCTTCTGTTACTAAGAGGCTACGAAGTTAAAGAAACTTGTTTCTGATAGACCTCGTATTAAACAGAAGAACTTTCAGGGAGTCCCAACTGTAAGACTCTCTACGCTCTTCCGTTTACCGTCTTACTTGTCTCTCTGTTTTCTTTTGGTGGTGTGGTGGACCCCTTTCAAGCGACTTCCGCAAGGGTCGTTCCAGGGGTGACTTTGGCGTACTGGCGCACGTCCGCCCTCACTCTGGGCCAAACCGTCCTTTGAGTCCGCTCAGCGACATCTTGTATTAGGTTTGAGAGTACAGCCTTTCCTTTAAAGGAAAGGTGCACCCAATCCCTTTGGTAGAGATCGTTCCTACAATAAAAGATGCGGTAAGGGGTCGACAAAATCACCCCTTCCACCGTACATAAATCTCCTAGTCGTCGGTTCAATGCGACGTTGCTCGAGTGAGCTATCCGTCTTGGACCCCTTCTCGGGAGCATCCCGACCACGACACGTCTGCGGGTTTTCAACCCACAGTCATCCACAGCCCCCATGGCCGTCTGAAGGATCTCGCCTGTATGGCCTACCCTACCTCCTCTGAGGTAGAGGTCGTTGACACATACCATCAGGGCAACGACTGAACTCTCAGAAATCTGAGATTTCTCATCCTCTACTCTTATCTGGTGGTTCCCACGTCCTGGGATGCAGCTTACCCTCACACTGGTGCGAAGGCGTGCCGCTAGCATGGGTTGCATATCCCTTGATTGAGAATCACCGATAAGGATGACCCTCGCCGAGGACAGTCTTCCCTTTCGGAAGCGACTCTGTTTCCTTTTTCTTCTTCATATTTTTCTTCTTCTTTCTTTTTTTCTTATCTTCCTCCGGTTTAACTTTTGTTTCTGTTTTCTCTTCTTCTGTTTCTACCTCCTCTTCCTTTTTCTTTCCTTTCTTCTTCTTTCTCTTCTTTTTGGCCAGTTGAGCCAGTCCCGTAACAGCTGACTCCAGCTCTGGGACATCTGAAGTAACACCCCTCCGGAAAGTCCACGCACCACTTGTCCTTTTTGCACACTGAACATGTGTATTTAAGAGCAGCCGGTCCTTCTCCTTAGTCATGCTGAACACTTTATATCTTTGAATACTTTGTTACCACTCAATAAAAAAGAAGGGGGGTTATGAGTTCGCCCTGCGTGAGTCACTCCCGCCTATTCATCGAAGAGGTTTCGGATCTTTCAGAAGGCACGCTCCATGTGCTGCTGTTCGTCCGACCGAGTCGTCAAACCTCGGCGTGCTGTGGCTCCCAACCAAGCAGCACTGACTGACCCCGAAGGGGCCATCGACTTCTCACCAGGTGAACAACGGAGCACGCCCCGTACTAAACTCCTACTAGTTCCCTTCAGGACGGCCAGGATCTCGGAGTATAGTTCAATGGGTATCCCGCTACACCAAAAGACTCGACCCAAAGCTTTTTATTGGCCTGACAACCAACCTGGAAACAAAGGGCCGTAACCTCTGACTGACAGTCACTGAGAATGGTCAATAATTACGCGCCAGGGAAGGGGTTAACGGGACACTACCCTCATCCCATTCATTGTGCCCCAACACCTAGGACATCTCTAGTATTAGTCTTTCGCAACCAGTGAGCGTCGATTGGCGTTGTTTATATAGGTTCCAAAGCCTCTCTTCTAACGCATGAGGTAGCTTCCAGGTCCTTCTATGTAGAAAGAGGGAAAAAAGGGTAAGAGTGACACGATAGGAGCAGGATTTGGGGGGGTTTTCTTTTGTCTAATAAGTGGAAGAGATAGGATAAAAGTGAAAAAGGAGAAGGATAGTTTAGAAAAAGGAAGGAAGGACGCACTTAGTCTAGAACCTCGTTTCCGACCAAATCGACAAGGAAAGCCCTACCAGGGGTACCCATAAGAGAGGTGCCCCCGCTGACATAGCTCGAAAAGTCAAAGGTACACACAAGCTCTCTTCCCGCGACAAGGGGGTTTCACCTCTCCCTCTAGTCCCCCCCCCAGAGAGAGAGAGAGAGAGAAAAAAAAAAGAGAGAGAGAAAAAGAGAGATAGAAAGAAAGAGAGAGAGATAAAGAAAGAAATAGAGGAAGAGAAAAAAGAGAGAGAAAGAGAGAGAGAGAGAGAGAGAGAAAGACAAAGAGAAACAGAAAAAGAGAAAGAAAAAAAGAGAGAGAGAAAAAGAGAGAGAGAGAAAAGAGAGAGAAAAAAGAGAGAGAGAGAAAGAGGAAAAAGAGAAAGAAAGAAAGAGAAAAGGAGAAAAAAGAGAAAGAGAGAGAAAGAGAGAAAGAGAGAAAGAGAAAGAGAAAGAGAGAGAGAGAGCGCAGGGGTGGCGAACTTCTCGCCTGTTGGGATCTAGTAGTTTGAGGCAGGGAGATATCCAGCCCCTACTGATTACCTCTTTCAGGACCGCTCGACCTCTATTCGTTAGGTGTGTATCGCACCGTCTTTGACATACAGATGCTTCCGGAAAGAGAACTCATCGAAACATATGAAACCTATTCCCTCCTACGCAAGGTACCTTCCTAGTCATCAGTTTATGCTTATCGATTAGTTGTTAGACCAGCCACTACCAGGCAGAATAGGAAATATTCATCAGCCAGGCAAATCGACTTGCCGATGATTTTTTCTTATTACCCGACGAGCCAGGTTGGAATAGGTCGTACCCACCTACCAATGCTACCACAGGGATTTCTTAGTTACCGTTATTAATCGTTTCTATCGCTTCTCATCTATTATTTGGCCCTTACCCAGAGAGACATGCCATCAACCCGCTCTCTTTATGCGCCTTCTCGACGTAGTTCTCTAACCCCGTGACTTGGAAATCTCCGACCTTTGTACGAGGGCAGTGAGGGCCAGACAAGCGTTTATTAATCCTAAGAGAAATTCGTGGTATCTATGATAGGACCGAATCACGTTAAAGTAAGCTCGTGTATATCTATTTTGAGCATCTTATTATTTTCTAGCCATCTAAGGAGAAGCCGGATGTGCCCTCCTTCTCCTTGCTCTTGGTGGCCTGTAATCATCTCTTCACCCACACTGGGCCACTTAACAATTCCTGGCTCAGGAAGAAAATCACGCAGGCTTAAGTCATCGAGGTATGGAGGTAAGCAATCGGGGCCATTGTGATAAAGAAGTGATGAGGAAGGGCGGGAGAAGCCGAAGTTCGGGAACATAGGCTCGATGGAGGGGAGAGGGTGGGGCTGCCCAAACATTGCCGGCTGATGAGTTAGATTTGAGCGGATAGGAGAGTAGCTGAAGGACTGATGGAATACTGAAACCAAAGTTCAAAAGAATATCGTCAGATATTAAACTAGATAGGTCGAGATAAGATTTATTCTTAAAGGAGTGGGGAGGGGGGTCCATTCTGTCAATAAACAGCAATGATATAGCCGCCAAGATGTAAAATTATCTCTCATCATTATTTAACCTATTTATAGGCTTTATAAAAATTAATAAGGAAAAAAAAACGCAAAAAAGAGAAGAACATGATCATGTGACAGGGGGAGGGCGCTACCACGCAAATACACACAAAAAAGCTATCTACAATTTACGAGATCTGCCTATTCCAGAAACTAAATGATTCGATGAATGGGTGTGCACGAACTGTCCCAATTACAAAGGACAAGGGGTAGCGACCCTGCTCGCCCCGGTACCAGGACAGATAACGGGCGCGAAGATCACCCAGATGGTACATTCAACAAGAATGTACCCAACAGTCTAGGGGACAACGCATCGAGGTGTAAGGGAGCGTTCCATCAAATGGCATTGCATCCTGCGAAGGCCACAGAAAACTACCTAAAGCCGCAAGGAGGCGCAAATTTAGGCTCACTTCGACCGTCTCCCATTTTCTTTACCATGCAGCCTTTAGAGCTGACCAGATCCTGGCATATAGTTAAAGTGGAGAAGAGCGAAACGTTCGCCTAGATCCCAGCCCTTGCAAACTCTTTATCTCCCTCATCAGCGCGCTAATTTTCCCTAATTCCTACATGTTCAGCAACTTAGCACAAAACAATATCGACTTCCCCCATGGTTGTGGCATCCCGGATATTGTGAACCAGGGGTTGCAGAGATTCTCATGCCTCGAGTGCACGCGGGGCACTCTGTGAGTCACAATAGATCAGAATCCGGTCGTTTACCCGACCACGATGCGTAATATTCCGTACCGAGCGATGCATTGCGACCAGCTCGTCCGTGGATACAGAAGCAGCACCCGGTTGAGCCACTCCTACTTCAAATAAGGGGGAGACAGTGTGAAAGCCGACCCCTCTTAGGATTTGGAGCTATCCATGCACACTGGCAGTGATCTAGCCTCACACGAAGTGTGCTCCGAAAGCTAGAACATAATACTATCGGCCAGTGCCATCGAAGCTTTGGGAACAACTGCGTGGGGACAGATGTTCAAGTATGGTACGCTCCACGGTGACTTGCGGGGCACAAGTTAGGGTATTATCGGCTTTTCACATCGACAAAGGCACGTTCGAGATAGACCCAAGATGAAATGAGGGTGGGTGGCGATTGGTGGAGATGTTAGTCTCGCGCGTACAAGAGCACAATGTACTCTGTACGGTGCAAAGTGAGCGGTATATCCCCTTGATCGACACGGGGGGGGTCTCAATAGGTGATTTGCGGAAGTCACCGGTCGACAAACGGAGACCAATGTGGTTGATGGAATCCAACTTCAGCAATTCACACTCGAGTGTGGATTCGTACAACTCGCATCAGTTGTCTAGCTTCGAACGAACTAAAGAGCGGTAGAATAGTAGAGGAGTACCCATTTCAACAACCTACATGCTACACGTCACGGATCGAAGAATGTTCATAAGTGAGGCATCGGTCCAAACAAGACAAATGAAACAGTGTTACTGACGTACCAGGCGATCCTCATTTAGGAGCAGGTCCAAGGTTGGGATTAAGCCGTGGATGGTAACACAAGTTCCGCTATTTAATCTTAGCAGTAAAACAATTGAGCTTTAATTATGAAAAAACTGTAATACACTATTTAAATGAGTGATATTAGGGAAGTATTCAAGAATAAAAAATAATAAGGAAGAAATAAGGTTTTAAAGGATCTTGCTTCATGTCTTCGAGATAAATCGCGAAAATGTTACCTGCTGCTCTCGGTGCTATGAGAGACCCCATCCCTACTCCGTCTACCCGTTGGTAAGCTTTTTCGTTGAATATAAAATAATTCTAATTAAAAATCAGTTAAAATAGCCTTAAAATTTTGAGGAGAGAAATTGTGAACCGAGACTTTTGTTCAAAATTATGTTCGGAAAATGTGAATTGTTTCATTGTCATTATTCTCAACTTGATTCAATGGCAAATCTTACCAACAGATAGACAGAGTAGGGATGTAGGATCCCATAGCACCGAGAGCAGCAGGTAACATTTTCATACAAATTTATGAAACAATGTCCTTAAGATTTTAATTTTAAACCCATAATTTACTATAGATTATTAAATGATTCGTTTGATATTTTTAATAATTTCGATCGTTCCATCCAAACACTATACTAAATTATAGAGCAACATTAAACTTCTTTTCTTAAATGTCATTATAGAAAAAAAAACGGGGATAAATTGACCACGTCAATATAAAGAAAGCCTACATTTAGTAGGCCTGGTATCCATATTTTCTGCCTTCGTCAACTTATTTCTTTGATGCATAAAGAATTCCAGTTTCGAAACTCTTATTTTAAAGTTTATTCAACAATTTTTTTAACAAATTACCAAATCTACTACAATTAATCGTTATAACAAGGCTATTTTCTTTATCATTATAACTTTACTTTACTCGTCATAATTTCTTCACTTCCTGATATTGCTAACTTTGTAATTGCGGTTATGGTCCCGACTATGTCTAGGTTTGGCAACACACAGACCTAATAAAGTTTTAGAAAAAACAGTGAAATAAACACTAAAATAAACTCCATAGCTACCGCGCTTAAAAGAAGTAATAGCTTGGTAAATCTCACATAAACACAAACGCAAGTGTCAAGTTTACAAAGGATCACATTAACCGTGATTAAATATTTTGAAACAAAATTGTGTAAACCAAAAAACTATGACAAATGTTTGCCAAATGTAATTAATTACAAATGCTAGACGAAAAAAGTGTTAATTATTATTTTTTCTCTATTATGTAAAGCCTCGCTTAGAGAATGGTGCTAAATATAAATTTCCTTGGAATGAATAAGCAAAATGAAATTATTTAAAAGTTAATCGAATAAATAATTAAAAACCCTACACTAATGTCGTGTGTTTAAAGTTCTGCACCAAACTGTATATCTGTCACATTATTTACCATAATCACCACAATCTTAGCGGACTCTGGTTTTTGCTTTTTAGTTTGAAGTAAAAACATAAAAACAAATAGTTTCGTTTACTTCTTCAACAATTATTTAAATTTGACGGAACTTAAATGGTCTCCGAACAAACATTCAAATGGGAGTGAATTGAATTAAAATTTATTTTACAATTCAATCGGATTTGGACACAATTCCGCACATAAAGTGACGCTGGAACGAAGTGAACAGCCAATTTTCAACATTCAGGAAAGGAAATTTAAATGAATCCCTTAACGCAAAATTTAAACTTAAAAGACATTATTAATGACGTTAAGTTCACACAACCTAATCAGTGATATTGATCGCATTTCTTATGTTTCTATGTCTGTTCTCAGTATACGACTGAAATGATATGATAAACTCCCTAGCAAAACTGGTCTCGTGATTAAACATTAAGTTCTTATAAAATGGTTTTATTAAAACCATGTCGTGGAATCTCCCGTACCGAGTGGTGTATTGCCACCAGTTCAGCCGTGAAGACAGACGCAGCACCTGGCAGAGCCTTGCTGACTTCAAACAGAGAGGATACGGCGTGGAAGCCGACCCCCTCTTTGGACTCGGAGCCATCCTATACACTGGCACGGTTCCAGCGTGACACGAGGTGTGCTCCAAAAAAGGTTGAACGCAATACTGCCGGCGCTGTACAAGTTTTGGGAGCAGAGGCGTGGCGACAAATAGCCAAATGTGGTACCCTCCAGGGTGGCGTCCTGGGCAGAACCAGAAGCGCCACCAACCCGAGAGCTATACCTAGCTCTCGAAGGAGTTTCCTGGCCCTAAACCCAAAGGGCTTAGGGTATGACTGGCGTCTCTTGGTGGCATAGGCACCGTCGAGATCAGCTGCGGATACAGTGAGAGCTGTTGGCGACTGAGGGAGGCGCCAGGCTCGCGCGTACAGGCAAAGGATGCACTGCATGGGCGTAGAGCGAGTGGCCTCCTCCTCAGAATCGACCAGGTGGGCTCTCAGGCGGCAGTTGCCCTGAAAATGATATTTAAAAGGGAAAGTGGTGATCACTACCATGGAGGTCATTGACCACCCCCAAATCAAAATCAAAAATCAAAAAAGCACAAAGATAGATCAAGGCAAGAAAATGAAGCGGTTCTCGGACAGTGATGCGTAAACTCATCCACGTTTAGGAAACCTATCTCAAGCTCTTCGATCAGATTGGAAAGGACCTGGCCCCTTGGATTAATTGAGTAATCTCCCCAGAGAGGATGCCTGCCGTTCAGATCTCCAAGCAAGAGAAAGGGCCTCGGCAACCGTGCCACGACGCGGCGGAAGTGGCCCGCGTTGAAGTCAGCTGACGGTGGAATGTACGCAGAAATGATAGTATACCTCCTATTCAGGTACAGCTGCACAGCCACTGCCTGAGAGGAGGTATCTAAAGAGAAAGGAAGAACGGAGACATAATGCCGGGTGTAAACCGCGCATCCCCCAGCCCATCCATCCCGTTGTTGTGGGGTGGCAAGACCCTTATACCCCGGGAGGGAGGGCAGGGGGCACGCGCCTAGCATGGTCTCCTGCAAAAAGATAGCTAACGGGGAACGGGAGGTTGGGCTCGCCATGCGAGTCTTTTCCTCCCCGCGCCTCGAAACCTTAGGCGGGTGTTGCGGCTCCGGAGTCGAAGGCCCTCTTTTCAAAGAACCACCGTCTCCGAGCAACTCGCACCACCTCTAGGCGTGGGCGAAGGAGCCGAAGCTCCTTTGTTGCTGTCTTCCTTTCGGGGGATGGCTTTGGGAACCCCGGAAGATGGCCTGGCGACAAGCTTCAGGGGTGTTGCTCCCTGTGAGTCTAACGACTCGGTGGAGGCGCGTGGGCTTTCGCCCTACGGGAAACGGTCACGCTGGGGAAAGAGGGGGGAGCCCTGGTTTTAGCCGGGGTTGGGTAGGAACCCTTTTTGCCGCCAGCTTTACCAAGGGAGCGCCCAAGTTGAGTAGAGCCCGCAGAAGGGCTCCGAATGGGCGTGGTAACAACCGTGCTCGTTGGCCTGGATGGGCCAGAGGAGCAGAGGGTGCCTTTCTAACTATTGACGGATATGACGTTCCAGGCAGAGCCGGGCGTGCCAGGACCAAGTCCTTAGCCTCGCGGAATGAGAGTCGATCCTGGTCCTGAACGGCCAGGATTTCTTTCTCAAGGAGATAAGCACCACATTGCTTCAAGGAAGCGGGGTGCAGCTCTCCGAAATTGACACACTACGCCACACATGATTTAGACTTATCGTTTGCGGCCTTGGAGCAATTTACACACACTTCGGGTAACCCCGACTTTGCACGTCTACAAGAACGATTCGTATGGCCAAAGCGGTGACAGTAATAGCACCGCCGCGGCAGTGGCACGAATGCCTTCACGCGGTAGCGGTACCAACCGGCACGCACCGACTCAGGGAGCTTGTCACAGTCAAACGTGACGAAGAGTGTAGGGGTGGGTCTCGAGGCCCCTCCCTGTTTTCTCATCACACGTTCGACCTTAACCGCCCCATGGTCGGTCAGCAAGGGAGAATGGGGAGAGATTTGGGTTTTTTTATATTTGCATACATGGGCATGGTGACCCTCTTTTTTATACGGGACGCAATAGCTCACCACCTCTCGTAGTTGCCCGCACTGCAAGAGGTGCTTACAGGCCTGGCAGAGCCAGGCGCCGCCATTTGGGACCACCCCTCCCGCCTGGTGGCCTGGCAGTCCATCGGCATGTTGGCTCCAACTTAGACGCAGCGTAAAACTGAGTGTGAATATAAAGGAAAAGGGATGTGAGGAAGCTATGGGTTTGGATTAGGCAGGTTGTTAAAAAAAACAATGCGAACCGGATCTCAGGGTTTAGGGAACGTTGTCCCCTCCCTCCTCAGCCCCGATCCGGGACGGTTGGCTTGAGAAGAAGGTCAGCATCTACCCTGTGAAATTAGAGGCTGATCATTGAAAGTTGTCGGAGAGGTTGTATGAAAAGCGACGAAGTAAGGGAGAAATACAGGCTATCTGAAGGAAGGAAGAGAGGTTAAGCTGGGGCCGGACGGAGCGCTTGATCCCGTCAGCACGGCGGCCAGGATAGCAAATCGCCGCGCCCCTTACGGGGGAGTGAGCAAAGGAAAGAGATTAATACATGTTCCCGCTGTGAATCAGCACTGCTTTGAGGCGCCTCGACAAGCTGTCAATGAAGAGGCTCCATTCGTTGGGATTACAGGCGACTCCGATTGCTTAAACAGACCGGTCACATTGTGACAAAAGCAAAGCTCATCTTGAGGTGTAAAAAAAAAAGCTTAAAAAACACTGGTGACGCTTTCTCTGACCTGATATTTGCACACTGTTATCTAACAAATCCCATTCCTTGAATCTCAAGGTTGAAAGCTCTGCATTGGTCTTTGTGAGACCAAAATATCTGAAAAGGTCGTTAAGATCTTTTTGTTTTGGGGTTAGTTAGTTAGTTAGCGCCAATCCTTTCATGATACTGAGAGAATCCCCAACCGGATAATGAATTTTTTTTTATTTAAGGTCAAAGATGACAATCGCTGGTCGGCACGAGGGCCCCAGGGGCCGGTTCTCTTTTGGGGAGAGGTGCCAGGAAGTATTATATTTTGACACCAAACAGCGTTTAGGTGGAAGCCTTCGTTACCTCGGGGGAGAGGGACCTGTTCTGCGTCAGAGGTACGTGAATATAGATACCCATCGGCAGGTTTCCTTTGACAGAGAGAGTGTGTGTGCTGTGCTGTGAAGTCGGGAGACGAAAGAAAGCAGTGTTGTGATGGGCTTTGTGTGAGGTGAGAGGTGTAAGATCTACTCACCCGATAACGGGGTGAGCACAGCGCGTCCACCAATCAATAGCCAGATCTCTACGCGCGCTAACGTTTGTGTCCGCTCATGCCGGGATTCAGAATCGAACCCCGTACCGCGACGTTGGGAGGCCAACGCTGTATCCACTCAGCTAGCATGAGCTTAGGGTAGTATGGGGTTCTCTCCTCAGATGCACCTCTGTAATCTGGATCAATGACTTTATCCTCTTTTGAACTGCTTTTCCTTTCTCAAAACTGGTGCTCTCTTTTTGAAGGAGTGGGCACGGCGAGGTCAGAACTGTGTGCACTGCTGCAAGAGATGACTGAAGGTCTGGATACAAGATAACAGAGGTATGTTTTGCCTGCTCGACCTTTGGAAGGGTTCACCATGCAGAAGAAACAATTGCTTGAGCGGTCAGTTGGTTCCCTCCAAATTCGTGGGATTGCGTAATTCATAGCTCTGTACCTTCCTGTAAAAAAAAAACAAAATAAAAACAAGTATAAATATACAAATAATTTTCACTTAGTGTTATTAGAAATGTTAAAAAAAAAATAGAAAATCCATTATTTAAATAAAAAAAACAATATATATATATATATATATATATATATATATATATATATATATATATATATATATATATGAGGAATTAAACCACATTCTCCGAAGACAATTTAATTCAGAACAGTTTCGGTGTAGCTAACACCCTTTTTTAACTGACACTGGATAGAAAATATAAGAAAAGTCCTAGCTGCAAAATGGTTCATATCGTCTGCCCATTTTGCAGCTAGGAAAACATTCTATGGTAATAAGCCTCCCTGCACTAATGACTTCAACAAATGTATAACATTGCAATTTAATAATAAATTAAATAGTTTAAAGGACATATTTGGAAAAGCGGGTATTAATCTAGCCTTTAAATATAACAATTCCTTAAACCAATTGATGATTGCCAGGAAACCCAAAGAACATCATAACATAGGAGTATATGCAATACCATGCAACGATTGCCATAAAGTTTATATAGGTGAAACGGGGAGAAATCTAGACAAGAGATTGTATGAACACAAAAGAGATATTAGAGTGGGCAGCGAAAGCAGTGGAATATTTTGCCATGTTAGAGACTTGAATCATTCGATCGATTTCAATGGAAGTAAAATGGTATTTAAATCGGCTAATTATGTTAAGAGAAGAATCGTAGAATCGAGCTTGATATCGTCAGTTCCTAATTTAAATCTATCTAAGGGTCAATTTTCTTTTAATCCTGTAATAAGAAAGCAAATAAACAAAATAGTAAAATGTCAGCCCTTCAATACATTTAGGCCTAACCCCTCCCCCCCAGATTAGCCACAAGTAGGGGATTGGGGGAAAAAGAGGGGATCTTTCACGACCTGACCCTGTGTTATTATGTTTGTATGCACTTTTCTTATATTTTCTATCCGGTGTCAGTTGAAAAAGGGTGTGAGATACACCGAAACTGTTCTGAATTAAATTGTCTTCGGAGAATGTGGTTTAATTCCTTATCTTTTCTTGCGATATTGCATTAATTTTCATATATATATATATATATATATATATATATATATATATATATATATATATATATATATATATATATACCTTCCAGAGTACTTTTTCAGAGCTCACAGGGGAAATGAGGTGCCCAAGGTTTGTCTTTATCTCTGACTGGCTTGCTGAAATATGCCTTGTAGGCCTCACACATTTTAGCAGATCTCTCTAAAGAGTATTTTTCGCTCTTGTTTTAATAAATTCACCGCAGACATAGCAAAATGCGTCTGTCGGATGCTTACAACCTTTTGATGCCATGTGTGACGAATGCTTCTATCAATGACGAGTGACGATGTCTGCGCTGTGACGGCTAGAATTAAACTGATAAGGTGAGTAGACATTCTTTGTATTTATCATTTATCTACGTTGCCAAAATGTTATAGAAATTCTTCAAACATATAAAAAATTCTCTAAAGTTCTAGAAATCTCTTACAGTTTATTGCTGTCCAGGTCGCAAAAAAAACAAAATATATAAGAAATAATACCTATTAACACTGTATTACTCTTTCTATAACTTTTTAAATACAGTATATCATGTTTATACCATAACTGAAAAAAAACAACCCTTGAAACTTTTTATATATCTTTACTATTTTATTTGGATCAAAATAATGTTATTTACCATAAATGGGCTAATTAAAAAATTCAATGGATAACCCAAGGACAAGACAAAAGTGAAAGTTTGTTATACGGCTTTTAATTTAATTGTTATATTCCAATAGAAATTTGATAAGCTGTCATTCAGGTAATTTTGGACATTTCAAATTTTCTAATAATAATTTGCTTTTCTTCATCCCTATAACCCTTTCTTATAAGTAATTTATATCTATAAGTTACCGTAGATCAATTTTGGCAACCTTGGATTATCTCTGCACAAAAGTAATCAAAGATGTTATAGAAATAGAGGCGTTCTGATCTTTTTGGACGGTACTGGATAATGCTCATCATAAAATCCACTTTCCTTTAGTTATCAATCATTTTTCCGTGGGGTACTTTATTGGAGACCTTATTAAAATAAAGGTATATAGCAGCAAAATCGTGCCTCTTATCAAAATTACCAGTCGCAAAATTATGGACAAATCATGTTGAGATTTTTATATCAAATTGTTGCATTCCAAGAAATAAAATAATCTACCCTTGATCAATTTCTCCAAAATCTTACAATCAATAGATGTCAGGCTAACATCCAGTTTATAATCCCCAGGTAATTCAGTGTATGAAACTGACCTATTAAACAATATACTCAGTGGCAAGGTTAAATGATCTAATCCTCCATTTAGAATTCTAGCATATATATATAATCAGGTCCTGTTGATATATTTCCATATGGTTGATGCACTTTTAGAATTTCTTCCGAAGTAAAAATGATGCTTTCATTCCTTTACTGCAGTTTCAATCTCGAAAATCGTATCATCTACATTTCTGAAGTGATCATTCAGAAATATCACCAGGTCCTCGTCTCTATCACCTATTCTAACAGAACTGTTAGAATAGGTGAACCTATTCTCTCATCCATTACACTATATTTTAAGAACGTGATTTTTTTTTATCCATTACATTGAACAGTTTGGGAACATTTTCAGCTGTGTTCGGTTGTGACCTGTGAATATTTATAGTTTGAAAAATCAACTCGCAGGGCTGTTTTTTTTTTTTCGAATATTCAAAATTTGTCGCCAAGATCTTTCTAAGTGTTTCTTTGGAGAGCTAGAAAAAAACAACCCTAAGGGCTGTTTTATTCAAATGTTACAAGCTTTTACCCAAGTTCTTTCTAAGTCTTTCTTTAGTGGGACTGAGAAAGCAGACCTAATGGCTGTTTTTTCCAAATATTTAAAGCTGTTTTTTCATCAATTTATTACTTTTATCCAAGTAATTACTAAGTGTTACCATTTTTCTAATTTTTACTTTTTACTCACTCAATCTAAGTAGGACACAGACCGGAAGTCTGTCAGCGAAGGGCAAGCTCTTTCTGTAAGGAGGAGTGGCGCAGCTGCTCCTTTTGTATTTGTAATAAAAAAAATTCGGAATATTATTAAAATTAGTTAATTTTTACCCTTCTAAAGCTGGCTCGAATTAATCCATAACCATATATTTCAAGAACGCGATTTTTTGGAGGGTTTGATTGATAATAGATTTTTTCCTCCTAATTCGCTTATGACCAAGGTATATTTTAAGTTTTTATCAGTTATTTCTCTGAGTTCTTTTACTGTTTGAATAAACAAATTGGTGAAGTTCACAAAAAATAAATAGAATTATCCAATGTTTTGCATTTTTTAAAAACAAAAGGAATTACAAATGGTGAAGTTCATAAAATTTATTAAAATTTAGGCAAGGCTGCTTTTTTTTCTTTTTTTTCGTAAATTTCAATGTTTATCGAAGTTCTTTCTAAAATAGATTTATCATTTTAATCTTTAGCAAGAAGAAATAGCTACTGGCCCATAAAAACGAGTAAAGAAAAATGAAATTATTAGAGAAAAAAGATTGAGAAAAAAAGAATCTTGAGGATTTTTCCCTATTTTAAATTTTTTTCGATAAACAAGTTCTTTTTGCCCTTTAAACATCGATATGAAACAAGGTCTGCTGACCAAAAAGTCGCGTGCTCTCACTTATTACGACCATATTACAACCTTCAAAACTTTCAATAATTTCCTGACGAACCTTGGGAGGACATTGGCGATTCTATCATTCAAAACAAAATGTAAAACAACATAAGGGGGATCATATGTAGATTACGGAACCCAGCTTGCATGGGGTCCGTATTCTACCTTAGGTGATGTTTGGGGTCCGTATTCTCTATATGGACATTTTAATTAGGTTTCTAATACCTTCTTGTTAAATTTCAATATTTGGAAAGTTGCTTCACCGAAATCAAATATTATTGAAATTTTCTAATATTATTTTTTTTTTTTTTAGTTTTTAAATTTTCATCAGCGATTTTCAAAAGAATAATTCCATCTTAGTTTGGTTATGACTCATGTTTTTTATCAAAGTTATTTCTAATAATTCTTTTCTAATATCAAAATACAAAATGGTGAAGTTCAGAAATAAATATAAGTATACAAATTTTGTGAATTTTTTAAAACCCAAAGAATTACAAGTGGTGAAGTTCAGAAAATTTATTTTTATATATCTTCTTCTATAACTATATTTTTGCAACGTGATATTTTGAGATGGGGGAAATTTAGTTTAGTTCCTTTTTAAAACTATTATAATTGGCGAAGTTCAGAAAATTGATAAAAATTTAACCATGGCTGCTTTTTTTATATTTTAAATTTTAATCTTAGTAGCGAAGCGCAAGCTCCCCCGTGTGGGGGATTGGCGAAGCCAATCATGCATAGATCTATTTTCCAAGATGTCGTGTTCCCTCTAATATCAACTGACGAGACTTTAACGGGAAGAAACAGCAGCGCCTTCTTTCTGTTGAAATGAAGTGTTGCAGCTGTCATCAAAATATGAACTGGACTAAACATTCCTCTTCTCTAGACAAATTTATATCGAAATGTCAAATTACGGATTTTTAGTCAATCAAAGCTACCTCTGAAAACATGAATATTCGCCATTTATCTTTGGAGTGAAAGAGCCTCCCCCCAAAATGCAAAGAATCAGCTTAATGTTTCAGAAAGAACTATCGTGGATATATATAGTTTTTTCAGACAGTTGTGGTCTAAATATTTTGAAGATAATCCAGTACAACTTGGTGGTCCGGGAATTATTGTAGAAATAGACGAGTCATGTTTTTCACACAAACCCAAACACCATCATGGAAGATTTCCGAGTACGCCACTATGGGATTTTGGTCTTGTTGACACATGCAATAAACCTGCTGTAGGATATATGGAGATTGTGAAAAAGAGAAATGCAGAAACGTTACTACCAATTATACGAAAAATAGTAAAACCTGGAACTGTAATTGATAGTGACGAATGGAAGGCTTAAAGGCGTATTCAACAAGATATTGGATTTACTCACAAGAAAGTGAATCATTCGCTTTGTTTTATTGACCCAATTACAAAGTACACACACAAACTATCGAAAGCTATTGGAAGAGGCAAAAAAGTTGGATAAAATCAATGCATGGATGTATGGATTACACTTAAATTCATACTTAGACCAATTTATTTGGCGTGAAAGGCACATAAACAATACATCTTTTCATTTTTGTAATACCATTAATTTACAATATTATTTTTACTAAACTTGTAATAAATATGACCTTTTATAATAAACTTAATTAATCAAAGACAACTTTTTTTATATTAGTGTAGTAAAAACTAGAAAATTAACCTAACCATTCAATTAAATTAAAAAAATATATAATAAAGTTTGTTTTATTAATTTTAGTCGAGTTTCGTATTCTTCATTTGGGCAAAAATGGGGTCCGTTATCGACATAAGGCCAAAGTTAGGGTACATATTGTCCATATGGGATACTTGGGGTCCGTAATCTACATATGATCCCATAAGGGTTTCAAAATTCGTTAGAACCTAGCCTAAAATAAAATAGCCTGGCCTAACCTAGCCTAACTTAATATTATCTAGCTAGCATAGTATATCCTCTTTATCCTACTTTAGTTTAGTATAGCCTAGCCTAGCTTAGTAGACCCTAGTCTAACCTAGCATATTATAGTATAGCCTATCTTAGCCTAGCCTAATATAACCTTGGCTAGCGTAACATTTCCTAGTGTAGCGTAGCTTACTATAACCTAGAATAGCTTAACCAACTATGGCTTAGCATTGCATGTTAAAGCCTAGCCTAGCGTCGCCCAGAGTAGCCTAGCCTAGTATAGCCAAGCTATAATAGGCTACTATAGCCTAGTCAATATATCCTTGCATACGATAGCCTAACCTAGCATACTATAGGCTAGCTTGTTATAGCCTATCCTAGCATAACCACACCCAACATAATGGAGCCAAGCGTATCTAAATATATCCTAGCCTAGTATAGCCTAGAATAACCTTGCATAGCCTAGCCTATCGTAGCCTAACATAGTATTTATTACCTAGCATAGCATAGCCATCCCTAGCCTATTATACTTTAGCCTACACTAGCATAACATAGTATCGCCCTGTCTAGCTTAGTATAGCTTAGGAGCATAGTATAACCTAGCCTAGCATTAACTATCCTAGACATGTATAGCTATACTATCCTAGCATAGTATAACCTAGCATAGCATTAACTATCTTAGACAAATATAGCCTATACTATCCTATTATACCCTAGGCAAGCATAGCTTAGTATTGTCTAGCTTAACATACTATATGCTATCCTAGCATAGCATTTCATAGCCCAAATTAGCAGTGTATCTTACCCTGGTATATTATATCTTAGCATATTATAACCTAGACTATAATAGCCTAGAAGAGTATAGGCTATTCTAGGGTTGCCTAGCAGAGTATAGCATATTATAGCCTAGTCTAGTCTAGGAGAGTATCGGCCGAATAGTTATGATGTTATTGCCAAAACATAATAATCCCTGGGCTATCCTTGGGAAGACGTTGGCAATTACATCATTCGAAAGAAAATGTAAAACAACATCGAGGTTTCAAATTTCGTTAGAATCGACCCAATAGTTATGATTTTGTTGCCAAAACAAAATAATTCCCGGGCTAACCTTGGGAAGACGTTGGAAAGTATATCATTCGAAAGAGAATGTAAAACAACATAAGGGTTTCAGATTTCGCTATAATCGACCGAATAGTTATGATTTTGTTGCCCAAACAAAATAATTCCGGGCTAACCTTGGTAGGACTTTTGCAATTATAGCATTCGAAAGAGAATGTAAAACAACACAAGGTTTTCAAATTTCGTTGGAATCGACCGAATAGTTATGATGTCATTACAAAAACAAAAACGCAAAACAGGGACCCACCGACCGGTCGATATAATGAGATGGAGTCGCTCGCGGCTAGACCTGCACGCGACTAAAAATAGACTATGCGTAAATTATTAGAAGATATATACAAAAAAAAATAGACTAAAAGTGTGTTGCTAAAGACGAATAGGCCGTAGGGAGGGTGGTTTTGGCCATATTGAATGGTTTTATGAAAGTTTTTTCTAAGAGTTTATTTAGAGATTGAAATATTAAAGCGCAGGGCTGTTTTTTTTGTATATCCAATGCTTTTATCAAAGTTATTTCTAAGAGTTGCTCTAGAGTTTGAAAAAACAGGAAAAAAGGTATGGGCTTTATCCAAATAATTTATGACTGAAGGATGAATGCCTAAGACGGCTATCCATCTGTATGACTTAACTGCTCCTCCTGTAAGGAGGAGAGACGAAGCGGCTCCTCTTGTCAATTGATATTATTTCTAAGGAATTCTCCTTTTCTAAGACGCGCTTCTTAATTTCCCCGCTTCTAAATCAACCTTAAATACAGCCTTTTAGCACGAATTTTATTTCTGATTTCAGTATTCCATGATGTAAGTTTCCTAATTTCATTCACAAATACACATTCGCTTTGAAAAGTTTATATAATAACTTTATTGTAAAATTATCCTCCCATTTAACATGGTGTAACTTTGCTATGAAATTAATAAAAAATCTTTATTTAAAATTCAATACTTTCCAACATATCAATTTCTATCATATCTCAACAGAGTACAAGATTCAAAATTGATTGTCCAAAAAACAATCAAATATAAGTCTCGATCTTCTATTATGCTCCTCTATACCTTCCCAATTTACATGAAGCAAATTAAAATCCTCCATGATAATAAGTACTCGTGTATTTCAATTTCCTGACAGTAAAACGTCATAACTTGTTTTGGTAGCCTATAATAAACTCCAAACCATCAATAATTTAATTTTATTATTCCTTATATCCACCTAAACACATCCTTCTCAATCATCTCATGATTATATATTTGCTTACTCACCTAAAACTTAGTAACACAAATGAATGGAAATTTTCCTTCTTCCTTTATCTAATTCACCAACGCTTCTCTTTTATTCCTCAAATTATGGTCGCTAGCATAAACATTTAAACCCTTGAGTGATTTTCCAATGCCCCTTCCCTTGACCACAATCCTTCCTCTGTTGGCAGTGTCAATTATTCAATTGCAACAACCTCTACTTTCCATGAAAGCCTACTCTAACATCCTTTCTAAGCAATCTCGCAATGCTTTCACACCCTTCCGGCTCAAGTGCAATTCATCCATCGCAAACCGATCCTTTTTTTTCCTTAAAATGAAACCATACATCTACAAACGCCATTCCCATGCTATCACACATTTCTTTCACCCTCTCATTTATCCCAAAACAACCTTCCTATCTTTTGCCTAGGTAAAATACCCGACACTACAAATCTACTACACTCCCGCGCGTTCTCTAACACCTCACTATACATAGACATTACCTCCTCTTACCTACCTTCCCCTACATCATTTACTTCCACACGCAGAACAATTGCATATCTTTCTATGTTACTACATTATCTTCTATAAGCCCCAGCCTTGTCCTAGTTCCCTTAAAACACTCAACCTATTATTACAAGTTAGATGCTCAGAACCCTTCTTACCTTACCTGACCTACAATAACTAATATCCGCTCATTCATCCTTGCCTACACTCATATACTTCTCTCCTTCTGATCCAGCGATGGCGAACCTTTAATAGTTTCTGGATCACTTTTAAAACACGTTTTGAAATTTAGAAACAAATGGGTCGGTCCGGCGGATGGTAACCATTGGACTTGTCAATGAGGTTTTGAAAGTTTTGAAGGTGGTAATTTTCTTTTTTATTTTTAAGAGCCCATCTGGCGACTGCCTACTTGGGAATAAGTCGCCGTACTCACCACTGCCTAGTACTAGGCTACTTTAAAATAGCAACATGAAATTAAAAACAAAATAAAAAAGGAAGGAGGTAAGAGGCAGGAAGCAAGTTCCAGCGCCGGGGGAGGGGGGGCCGCCTCCCCCCGGCGCAGGAACGTGCGGACCTACAAAAACAACAGAAAAAGTTAAATAAAGGGGAGAAGGCCACCCTCCTCCCTCCGAAAAGTCGATAAGTCCACCAGTTAAAGGTAGTAAGGTCAGATGATTTGTTATTTTTTTTTTTTCCAAAATTAACGAGAGACTCGTTGCTGCTTTTAGCAGCCAATGCTTTAATTCGAGGTTTATATTTTGTTGTCTTCGTCTTAACGCAAACAGCACTCTTATCCATACCAAGGCAATTCCAGGTGGTCGATTTTATATAATTCATGGATGAAAACAAAGCTTCACATGAACGAGTAGAGCCACACATTGTCAGTATTGCTAAGGCCAGTTTTTTTTATTGATGCAAAAGAGTTAGACGAGGAATTCCATTCTGCAAGAAAGAGGTTCTCAGTCATGCTTTCTAAGGAATCGTGTTCACTTCAATCATGGTTGGATTGATTTACTTCATTCTTATGTAATTTCGAGTTAAGGTCAATAAACTTTCTCTTCCACACTGCACTTTCTTGGAACTCTATTAATTCAATGGCCAAGTTACTAAGATCGAGCGATCAAACTCCTTTAGTTGGAAATTTTGGAACTGAATTATAAGATGGATTTGGTATAATCCAGTTTTCGAAATTGAGAAAACCTCTGAAAGTAAAGTTTGGCCATTCTTTATTATGAATGAATAATAATTTCTAAGTATAGTCTTTTTTCCTCCTTTGTTCTCAATTGCAAAACTAGAAGTTAAGTTATTTTCTAATGATGGAAAATATTTTAGCTTGTTTGCCTCTAAATCTTTGTAAAATATTTCTAGTTTTCTTCGAAAAGCTTTAATATGCCCTAAAAGTGATCAAACAACTTATCCACTCCCTTGCAATTTCTTATTTAAGTTCTTGTAATAAAGTGTGCAATCAGCAAAAACATGTAACTAATTCAACCAATTAATATCAGTCAGCTCTGAAAATTCATTTCCTTTTACGGTTAAGAAAAGTCTTAATTTTTCTAATAACTCCACAAATCGGTTCAGCACCGGACCACAGCTTAACCATCTGACATTGCTGAACAAAAGTAACACGAAAAACTGACTATCAACTTCATTCAGTAGATTTGTGAATTGGCGTTTGTTAAGTGCACGAGCAGAAATGTATTAAATTCACATTTTTTGTTACAACCGTCATAATATTTTTTAATAATTTTAAAGTGTTTTTTGCGCACAGAGATTCTTGATGCAAAATGCAGTAAAATTGTGGGTTACTCTCTGTTCCAGGAATTTTACAAATCTACAATTTTTTCCAACCATGCTTGGAGCTCCATCAGTTGTCACAGATACAATTTTTCCGAATTCAATGCCCATTTCAATTAATTTCCTTTCTAAATTCATCTATATCTTAGACCTCTAGTTTTTTTCTGAAAGTGTCATCAATTTAATTAGTTCTTCCTTCATTTCGTTTCCTAAAGGGAATCTTACAATAAATGCTAAAAGTGCAATTGATGCAATGTCTGTACTTTCATCCAAACAAATTGAAAACATGCCAGTGTTATTTAAATCTTGTATAATTTTATCCGTTACATCTTTTTCCAGAGCAATTATTCTCTCTTTCACTGTATTTCTAGCAAAAGATAACTCTTAATCTTATTGAGGTTTCGTCTTTATTTTTATTTTCTTCAAGTAAATGATCTTAGAACTTTTAAAGGCCTCTTTTATCAAATTACCATCAGAAATTGGCTTACCATGCTAAACAATAGTAAAAGATAACTAAAAACTTGTTGCCGAAATATTGTCCTTATTTTATTTATTTAAACAACCTTTTGAAATCATTACATTGTTGTTCCTGTGGATTTACTTGTCTCCGAGTAATTTCTTGCCTCTATTCATCTTTAATTGAACATAGATTCTGATGATTGGTTTCAAAATGGCTCTTATTATATGAGCGCCCAATAATTGACTCCTTGCAAATACAACAAAGTGATTTTTTGTTCATTTCAAAAACACCGTAATTTTCACCCCATTCTTGATGAAACACACTTCTACCTCAACTACATTCTGAGCTAAATTTCCTTAGCCTTTTAGCCATTCTAATGGGTTATAATTTACACATACGAAAAAATCCGCAAACTAAATTAGCATGATCACAAAGGAACGAGTAAACATTAACACTAAACATTAATAACTGATAAACTGCAAAGAGAAAAGCAATTAGATAACATACATAGGTGTATAAACTATTTCAGAAATATTTCTTCATCATTTAATTTTAATTCATTTTTATAACAATTTATCGCCGCAATTAAACCAAACATTGTGAGAGTAGCCGAGAAACGGTCCGAGGAGTTGGAAACCTCGTCATATGTTTGGCAGTGTTGCATAATTTAGGAGAAATATCTCATTTAAAAAAAAACTATCATTTTCCTGAGTTTCCTCCTCGTCTCGTGGGTCACTGAAAAAATGGTGGTGGGTCAGTTCGTGACCCGCGGGTCAGTGGTTCGCTATCACTGCTCTAATCTAATCATTGGCTTAACCCCACTAGCACAAATATTCTTTACCTGCCCTACTACCCTTAAATCACTAACTAACTCAAAATTCATGCCATTAATTTCTACAACCTCTTACTTCCTATCATCCTGCCTTTCATCACCCTCACTTCTATCGAAAGGAACTAATATTCTGTTTCTAAGACGCATTCTTGCGAAACATTCAGAAGATCTTCCATTCCTCAAGTAACACGGATAACATCCAATTCTGTCATACTCTCAACGACAAATGACACAAAACTGACCTTCAAAAATACCAAAACATTTATGAAAAAAATGTTACCTGTCGACTTGTAGTCAGGCACTTTCCTTTTTTCCTTCCAATTTAATTTCTATTCCTTTTTTCATCGACTACTTTGTCCCACCTCTCTCATTCATGTCGCCTCGGAAATTTCTCTATATTATTATTATCATTTATATCATTAATTAAATTGGTTGTGATATTTTCAACATTAACGTAGCATTTATTTTTTTTATGCCAAGGTTAAAGACCTTATTATTATACTACAGGTAGGAAGTAGTTAGTTGTGTGGTTGATCCATTTGTTGCGTATTTTCCTCTCCCCCTCAAGGTTTCTTGTTCATTACAAGGGGTCATGTTTGTATTGGTTATCTACTCACTTGAGGACACTCCCTAAAATTCAGGAAGTAATGAGTTAATTTTGTATTATTTTATTCCGTTTTCAAGAAGCACTTTTATCCTATAGTTCAGCAACATCCATTCCTTATGATACAATGAAGCAAGCACCAGTTTTAAGTACTCAATTTCTAGGATTGAACAAGGAGAGGAAGGTTTCAGTTTATTGAAAATGGGTGTAAATCTAAAATGATTTGTATGTCTCAAATTTTCCTTGCTTATAATTAATGGATTTAGCAATTACCTGAATTGACCTTATAGCGTGAAAATGTTCAGAAGATTGGTGTATTCTAAAGTGAATGTGATATCCCGATTGTTCCTAATGATTTATCAATTTACATATTCTGTTAATTTAGCTGTTTTTATAGTTTTCATCCACTCTTCTGTAAAGTTGTAGGTTTTGTCAATACGATAACTACTCGTAGTTTGGAGCATTTTTCTCCCAAACCACCTTCATGCTAGCCATGGTAGTAAAAATTGTGCTTAAGATCCCCATTGTGTCACATTATAAGCCGGTAATTCTTCCGTTGCATAGTAGAAGCCATTTCTTTACTTAGGGATCGTCAGGGGAAGAAATTATTTTTTGCGTTTTCTTCTCTTTTGGAATTAAAAAAAATATGCTTCTATCACTTTTATAATTCATTATGAAGTAGAAAAAATAGAAACATGCAGGGTCTTCTACTTCGCTATAAAATAGATTGATCTACATCGTTGGCCTTGCCCTATTCATTAAAGAATCGATATCCTATCTTGCTAAGAGTCACAATTCGTTGTAAACAAAATATTCGTTTAAATTCTGTTATTGTCGGCTGCATACATTCTTCATACATTGCATTTATTTCCCTTATACACTAGATTCATAATTTGAATCCTTCTCCTACTGAGTCATTCAGTATGCATAGGGACGCTATCCATCGCAAGCTCTTCTACTCTCCTGTTACCAATTGAAAACGATTTACGACACCTTCCAACCCTCATTATTTTAAGACTCATTGTCGTTGCGCTTTTTCCTGTCATTACTGAAGAGTTACAACCACCGTGAATGGGGGCGGGGGGAATACCATTAAATAACACGAATGGAAAATGGTTTTTTATTCCTTAAGAATAAAAATTCACGAGCATCGGTTACAACAACAGCGAATCTCTCTCGATCCCCTTCAATTTGAAGGAGAATCGAGATCATTTATATGTATAGGTGAAACTTTAAATGGTGTAAGATGCGAGAGTGTAAAAACGGGTGGTAATTTATAATTGTATAGCCCGTAACCAAATCCTTAATACTAAACTTCATGAGGTCAAGGATCAATAAGAACTGTCCAAAAAATTCCGCCTCTAAAGAGAGGAAAATATGGATCTAGTGGGTGGGTAACCGAGACGCAAGAGGAAACGGACTCATTTAGCAGTAGCATTTTCTAATAAAAGATTCCATGAGGGGAAGTTTAACGGTTCCTACTTAGCCTCTGTTTAACAGGAAGCGAAGCTACAATGATTTAGGTTCGTCTAACTGGCATGGACTTTAGGCAGAGCTCTAGCTAATTGAAATATCACGCAATAATCTTTGTTCATGAAAAATGTTCAGGAAGAAATGCAGCATCTTTCCTTTGACTGAGTGAAGTGTTATACCTAGAGATCGTGTTCTTCAATCATTAAATGTCTTTAAGTGTGATTGGTTGTAGGGTTTTAAATACACTTGACAGCATTGTCCAATTTAGCAGTTAGAAATAATTTCTTATCTTGCAATTCCTTACTTAATTGTTTGTACATTATAAGAAACGTGGCCAACCGGTGCTACTATCTATGTCCATTAAATACATTACCGTTCCTGCCGTCATCCTCAAAGAAAATTATCTCCAGAAACAATCTTATAAGCCCTGTATTAATCGTGATTTTGAAATGTTAATTTCACATTGGCTTTTTTTTATTGTGTTCGATTATTGCGTTTATTGTTTCCAATTATCAGCTTTTTGCTAATTTAAAGTGTTTTACATATTTTCTGTGTGGTTTAGTACAAAAGATAGCAACTGTTTATCTTTTTTTATTTATTCCATTGTCTGCTTTTTACTTTTAGTTGTCGGGAAGCACGAACAATATTTAGTAAAAGTCATGCCAATATTAAGACAAAACCATCAAACACAGTTTCGACCTACACGAGGACTAAGAATATTTAAGCGAATCAGAACAAAGTTTTCAGAGGCCATAGCCATTCAGAGCGTAGTTTTTCAGAGGTCAGATGGTATAGGACAGTGGTGGCATTTTAAGTGACACGCGCGACACTGAGCACCTTTGACATTGAAAACAAATGCATAGCTGCATACGACACCAGTTGCGTCTGCCATCTGTTGTCTGTTTTTTCAGTGTTAATGTACCAAATTTAGTACATTTGTATAAAATCAAGCTAAACAAATAGCAATTATGTACCAAGTGGCAACTAGTAGTGTTTGGGATGTCACGTGAGTAGGTGTTGTACAGTGCTTGATAACGTCAGCAATTCTGAGCTGTAAATTTCATTCATAATTCCTTTCTTTGGGTAAAATATTTGTATGCAAACGGTTCTTTACAAAATAGATGTCAATCAATATGTGCCGATATCTTTTATTGAGAGAAGAAATTATTAGCCACTGACAACTCGTGAAAATAGAAGTACCAGATGTCGCCACGTTTATTATTTCCTTTTTTTTTCAGAACAAGTTCCAGATTAAATTCATTTCACAGTTTTGATCAAACCCTTACTTACATAATGAGTAGAGCAAAGAAAGTTAAATTATCAGAAAATCAGTATAGTAGCAGAATTTTCCAAAAATGATGGACCATTGAATATGGCGTCGTTATATAACGAAATAATAAAGCTCTTTGCATTTTATGTGATCAACAAGTTACTGGCAGAATTTGGAATGTGGAAAGACACTTTGAGTCTAATCACAAGTGGTTATTAGAAAGAAGTGATGAAGAACGTAAATAATATATCGCACAAAAGGCTACACAATCTCAAAGTTTGTTGAAATTTGTAAGTGGCGACTCACGTGTGAATTTTGTGAGAGCAAGTTTCAGTATTTTCCATACTATTGTTCAGCAAGGTCAACCCTTTAATGAAGGAGAGTTTCTTAAAAATTGTTTTCTTAACTGTGCACCTTTTCTTTTTGAAGATTCTAGTAACAAGGAGAAAATAATTAATCGTATTAAAGAGCTTCCTATTTCCAGGAACACTGTTAAAAGCCGGGTAATGACCATGCATTCAAATATTGAATAACAAATTACAAGGAGTTACAAGGAAAGAAAGTACCTAGGAGACCTTGCGGTCCATTCAAAGAGGGTACCTTTGGACTAACAATCGAGCGGGCACATGGCTGCTCAATTGTTTTTTCATCCCTAAACGGCCACTTTTCAAGACTTTGTCTAGTCTTGACTTGAACTGGTCAACAGATTCACTGTTGGCAACTTCCACTGGAAGTGCGTTTCACTTACCGCAGATACTGTAAGTGAAAAAATTTCCACACAGATTGCGGTTGTAACGCTTCAGTTCAAGTTTGAAGCCGTGATTGCGCGTTCTGTTCTCACTCAGTGTGAAAATATTTCGGTAGTCAACATTGTCGAATCCTCGAAGTATTTTGAAAACTTCGATGAGCTGACCACGCAGTCTACGGGTTTCCAGCGAGAACAGATCTAATTCCTTTAGTCTATCCTCATAACTTTTATGTCGGATAGAGGGAATCAGCTTGGTTGCCCTGGCTTGTACGCGTTCCAATCTCGCGATGTCCTTACGAAATGAAGGACTCCAAAATTATACGGCATACTCCAGGTGCGGTCGAACAAGTGAGTTGTACAAACACAGTACAATCTCCTTGTTCCGATATCCAAACTGGCGCTTTATATAACCTAGCATCCTTTGCGCCTTTTTCTCCGCCTCAATGCACTGTTTCGAGAACTTGATGTCACTAGTGATTGTTACACCCAAGTCCTTCTCAGTGTCAGTGGATTCAATAGCAGTGCCCTTAAGGATATACTGAGATTGGGGGTTTCTGTGGCCGATATGCATCACTTTGCATTTGTTTACGTTAAAAGGCATTTGCCACGTGTCCGACCACTCCCCAATCTTCCCAAGATCTTCCCGCAGGCGGGCAGTATTTCCTTCTTTTGCAACGTTCATACCAAGCTTAGTATCGTCGGCAAATTTGGAAATCTTGGTAACCATGTCACCGTCCATGTCGTTGACGTAGATGATGAATAGTAGTGGTCCCAGGACAGAACCTTGAGGCACCTCGCTAGTGACGGGCATCCACTTAGAAGCCTGTCCATTCAGCACCACCCGTTGCCGTCTGCCACTTAGCCAGTTCTCGATCCAGCCGGGTACTTTTCCGTCTATGCCCAGCGCTCGCACTTTCCGGAGAAGGCGGTGGTGTGGTACCTTATCAAAGGCTTTCTGAAAGTCTAAGTACGCCACATCCACCGCCTTGTCGCGATCGTGCTCACTGAACACGAACGCGTGACGCGTGTGATCATTTTTCAATTTGTTTTGTTGAAACCACTGATATTACTTCGGCTTTTCGATTGGCAATTTTTGCAAGATATTCTAGTGGTCATGAAATGTTCAAGGAGTTATTTAGCCTATAAAGCCTGCCGTTAAATACTACAGGAAAATATATTCGTAATATTGTAGTCAAAGCACTTGGTAACAGAAACATAGATGTATCAAAAATTGTGTCAATTACAACAGATGGAGCACCCAATATGGTCGGCCGAAAGCTTGGATTTGTGAAACTTTTCACTGATGATATCGTCAGACATTCTGTAGTACAGTTTCAATGTATTGTTCATCAAGAAGCGCTGTGTGCTAAAGTTGGATTGAAAGAACTGGAAAATATTACAGCTTCAGTCACCAAGATAGCTAATTTGATATCAGCACGGGCGTTGCATAAACATGAATTCAGCTCTTTGCTGGATGAAGTTGAATCAGCTTATGGTGGTTTATTGATGTACAATAATGTTCGGTGGCTTAGTAGGGGCAATAGTCTTGAACGCTATGTTGAATGCATAAATGATATACAGCCGTTCTTAGACGCGAAAAAATATTGAAGGCTATCCGGAACTACATGATGAGTCCTGGATTTGCAGGTTGATATTTTTCACAAACCTCTCATTGCACTTGAATGAACTGAATGTTAAACTTCAAGGTTTTGATAAAACTATTGATATCATTTTGGACATATTACTGCATTTGAAAGTAAACTTGCTATTTTTGAGCGTGAGATTGAAACTAAAACTTTTAAGTATTTTTCAAGTTGAAAACGAACTATGAAGAATTTAGTTACAAAGATGAGAATCATATCGAACACGATCAAGACTTCTTTTTCTAAGCTTTACGTTCTTTGAAAGATGAATTTTCATCAAGATTTTCTCAGTTTAGAGATCTTGAAGAAATATTTTCATTAAGTACCCAGATGAAGCTAATTTGGAAAAAGTGAAAACGAATCTGTTTAAATGAATTAATTCTTGGTCATTTGGGAAAGCATTCCCGAATCATTTGGTCTCTTAAACGTCTTGCCAAAGCAGTATTAACAATCTTTCCTTCTACGTACGTGTTTAAGAGTTTGTTCTCATCTCTTACCTACGCGAAAATAACAGCAGAAGTTGATTAACTGATGAGGCAAGTGCTACATGTTAATATTTAAAGACAACAAACTATCGGCCGGACACAAAGAATTGTCTGGAAAAATTCAGGTTCACAAGAGAAACTAAATAGGTAAGTTTATATTTTTATTTCTTTACTATACAACATAGCATATATATTCATATACTTGTGTGCTAAAATTATAATTTAATATACCATTTGACAATATAATTTAGAAGTGACACTTGACGATGTAAAAATGACTAAGATATAAAAGTATTGACAGGCCTAGTATCAAAGTTTTGCCACCACTGGTATAGGAGAAGATAGAGAAGGAAGAAGGATTCGGCAAGTCTAGTTTTTTGGCAAAGAAGGAAAGGTGAATTGCAAGACCCGAATACGTCTCCCGCCCCACAATAACAATCGGAGTGCCCGAAGTCTCTCTTTTCACACGAAGGGTAGCAAGCACCCAGCAAGGATTGGGGCACCGATACCCGTAGGGGACCCATGGCATCGCCCGAACTCGAGAACAAACGGGTCCCCCTCCACGTCATCCTTGGGGGCGGGGGAAGACCAAACCATCAAGAACAGAAGTTATGGAATTTCTTTCCGGTACAATCGACATCTTCATCATGTGATTCGTGGACACATACAACGGTTACGCAGCTATCTGCCATTCTATGGAGTACATGAAGAGACTAGTCTCTGAAAAGGCCAAGAAGGAACTTCAAAAGGTTGGGCTCGAAGTGTCAATTCTCCGAGAGATTCTCATCCGCCGAACCCTTATCTTAAGACAGATCGACCCCTTCTTCACAGATAAAGACTGAAGAAATCAAGGAAGAGCTGACGAGGCAACATAAGTGGGTGAGAATTTCCAAAGTCGAAAAGTTTGGTAAAGGGAACGACATAGTCAAGATCATATTTGAGAGTATCGAGATCGTGGACAGGGCCAAAAAGGAGGGCCTCCTGGGAATCTACCTCCGCGTAGCACCTGAGCAGATTGAAGCAGAGGAGTACATTCACGTGGACTGCTGGTTCAAATGCTTCGCCATCGAGAGGCACCTCACGAGAGAGTGTAAGGAAACCCATGTCACTTGCTCTAACTGCGCCAAGTCCGGCCACGAATAGATGCAGTGCGGGACTGAGAAGCTTAAATGCGTCAACTGCGGAGGAGACCAGAGGGCACTGGCCGTGAAGTGTCGCATCGGCAAAGGAGTGATACGGGCGAAGAGGGATTTATTTTTTTTTAGGAGCCTATCTGGTTACGACCCACTTGGGCACAATTCGCAGAACTCACGACACCCTAGCACAGGCAACTTTTAAATAAGAATATGAGAAAAAACAACAACAATAAAAGGAAAAATGGCAACAATAAGAAAGCAAGCTCTGGCGTCGGAGGGAGGTCTGCTTCCGCCCGGCGCAGGAGCCTGCTACCCACAAAGAAAAAAAAACAACAAAAAAAACTAGTTAAATAAAGAGGAGAAGGCCAGCCTCACTCCAAAAGTCGAAGTCGACTAGTCAATGTGCACAAACTCGTCACGAGTACAAGGGACAGGCGGTAGCGACCCAACCCTTCCCGGTACCGGGAACAGGTAACTTGCGCGAAGATTGCCCAGACTGGGACATTCAACAAGAATGTGACGAACAGTCTGGGGTACAACGCAGTCTTCATAGTAGGCGAGCGCTGGCAAGCGCTCCATTAAATGGCGGTGCGTCCCGCAAGTGTGCCCAATTCGGAGACGAAAGAAAGCAATCTAAAGCCTTCGCGGCATTGGGGGGTAGGTCCATGGGAACATACGCAGCACAATGGCACGCAACTTTAAGTTTCCTTCAACCGTCTCCCATCCTATTTACCAAGCAGCGTGGAGAGCTGCCCATATAGGGAAATGTAGTCTGTGTAAGGAAGAGCGAAACGCTGGTCAGGTCGCCGAGTCATCGCAGACTCTTTGCGCCCTCATCGGCGCGCTCATTTCCCGCAATTCTTCCATGTTCAGGAACCCAGCCGAAGATAATCTCGACCGACGCCAGTCTCGCCACAATCGTGGCGTCACAGATATCGCGAACCAGGGGATGCGAAGATGCCAATGCCCTGCGAGCACTTAGGGTGCTTTGTGAGTCGCTATAGATCACAATCCGGTCTCCGAACCGCGCACGATACAATCTGCTGTACCGAGCGGTGTATTGTGACCAGCTCGGCCGTAAAGACAGACGCAGTGCCTGACAGATCCCGGCTGAGTTCAAACAGAGGATAGGGCGTGAAAACCGACTGTATCTTGGGACTTGGAGCCATCCGTATACACTGGCACGGTTCTAGTGTGACACGAAGTGTGCTTCAAAAATGCCGAACGCAAGAGTCCCGGCACTGTAGAAGCTTTGGGAGCAGAGGCGTAGCGAAAAATGGTCAAATATGGTAACCTCCAGGGTGGCGTCCCGGGCAGAGCCGAGGGGCTTGGGGTATGAATTGCGTCTCTCAAGGAAAAAGCACTGTCAAAATCAGCTGCGAATGGAGTGAGAGCTATTGGAGAATGAGATAGGCGCCCGGCTCACGCGTCAGGCGAGAAATGCACTGTACACGGCGCAGAGCGAGTTGCATCTCCCAAGCATCAACAAGTAGGCTCCCAATGGAAGAAGTGCGGAAGGCACCGGTCGCCAGGCGAAGACTGGTAGTGGATCGAGTCTACCTTGTGCAGCACACGCTCGACTGCGGATGCATAAAATTCGCATCCGAGGTCGAGCTTCGAGCGAACAACGGATCGATAAAAAAGTAAGGCAGAATATCCATGTCGCGGGTGCAAGAGACCATATACAGCTGCGAATATGAGCCTTCCAGGTGAGGCATCGGTCAAATACAAGACCAATCAAACGGGGCGATACCCTCACTTCCAGGCGCACCCCATTTAGAAACAGGTCTGGGTCAAGGTGGAGCCGTGGATGGCGGCAGAAGTGCACCACCTTAGTCTTGGCAAGGAAAACCGAAGGATGTGCTCTTCGGCGTAACAAGAGACGCGATTCAATGCCTGATGGAGTCGACGGTCCAGAGTTGGCATCTGGGCCGCGCCAAAAGGGATCGAAAGGTCGTCCACGTAGCGCGTAGCGAGAACATCTTCCGGCAGCACCGAGGTGATGCCGTTGATGCTCAGGGCAAAGAGTACGACACTGAGGACACTTTCCTGTGGAAAACCTTCTTCCTGCTCCATTGGGTCGGAGAGCCCCCCCCCCCCCCCCCCACCTGTACGTAGAATCGACGATCTCTCAAAAATTCAGATATAAAGGTTGGAAGGCGTCTTCTGGCCCCCATCGTGTGGAAAGTCTTCATGATACCGTGTCGCAATGCGGTATCATAGGCTTTCTCCAGATCGAAAAACACCGTGGCTTAGTGCTGTCTATGAAGGAATGCGTCGCAGATGGCATTCTCCAGTCGGAGCTCTGACGAGGAGTGGAACTTGCGGAAGCTGCATTGTCCAGAAGACAGATGGCCTCCGCTGACAAAAACGGCTAATTTAACTTTTACCAATTTCTTCATCAACTTGCACACGCAGGAGGTTAGAGATTTTATGGGGAAACGGGCCGTGGTAGAGTGATGCGAGCACATTAGCAATTCGCAAGGAATCTGAGAGGGTCCTCTCTACCCAGATCCTTTTAAACGAATGTAACAGAAAGGCGATGCCTCGCTCACATAGGTGTCGAAGCATGGCGAGGGGCACATCGTCCGGACCACGGGCGGTGTCTGCGCACTTAGAGTAACTTGTCTGTGAATGACTCTCCGCCTCTGGAGGTAAAGTCCAGCCAGCGGCCTTCCGCGACATCACGACGTGCATTGAATGCTGCCTGAGTAGCATCCCGGCTAGAGAATGCGGAGAAAGAACTCGCGAAGTATTCCGCCACGGACGCGGGGTCCGAGATTGCGGTCCTATTCTCCAGAAAAACGGGAGTGGGGTCCTGCGAGAACTTGGCCCGATTCCTATTGACTCACTTCTTCCCCTCTGCTAGAGGGTCTTCCCATTAAGTGAAGAAAAGATGCCCACCAAGAAGAGCGGCGGGCGTGCTTCGAAATATACCGGAACCTATTCCTAGCCGTACGAAAGTCACCAACAGTAAACTCGTTCGAGCGGCGCTTATAGCGAATGTATGCATAACGCTTCTGTTTGAGGGCCATCTCACACTCGACTGACCAACACGGAGTGGTCGGCGTCCAAAATGGCCAGCCATTCTAAGAATAGTAGTTCGGTCAAGGCGATGAGGTTGCCGGAGAAGAACTCAACTGCCTCGTCAACCGACCTCAACTCCTCCACTTAGAGAGAAATCAGTCATTTCCTGAAATGTGGACCACCGTGCTCGCGCTAAGCACCACCTGGGCGGGTTCTCGGGCTTCAGCTGCCCCAAAAATGTTATTTGAATCAGAGAGTGATCACTACCATGGAGGTCATCGACCACCCGCACTCAAAATCAGGCTGTGCATCCGGATAGCACAAAGATAGATCGAGGAAGAAAAATGAAGCGGTTCGTAAACTCATCCACATTTGGAATATCTACCTCCAGCTCGTCGATCAGGTTGTATATATCTCCGAGTAAGAGAAAAGGCCTTGCCACGGAGCAGTGGAAGTCCTGCGCGTCGAAGTCGGCTGACTGTGGAATATACGCGGAAATAACAATATGCCTCCTATCCAAGTGCAGCTGCACAGCTATTGACTGAAAGGAGGTCTCCAAAGCAAAGAGAAGAACGGAGGCATCATGCCGGGTGGAAATGGGGCATCCCCCTGACCGGCCCCCATCCCGTTGTTGTGGGGTGGCAAAACCCTTATACCCTGGGAGAGTGGGCAAGGAGCACGCACTAAGCATAGTCTCCTGCAAAAATATAGCTAACGGAAAACGGGACGAGACGAGCCACCGCAGCTTCTCACAGTTGGCCCGGAGTCCACGATTCCCGGAAGCAGAACTCGGGGCGCTGTTGGCCGGACAATGCGCTGAAGGCGCTGTCGCCTTTGAGGACTTACCGGCGGAGGTTTGGGTCGCCATGCGAGTCTTTTCATCCTTCCGCCTCGAAACCATAAGCGAGCGGATGGGGGGGGGGGTACTTCGGAGGCGGAGGTCCCTCTTTTAGAGGAACCACCGTCCCAGCGCCACCTAGCCCACCACTCGGTGTGGGCGAAGCAGCCGAAGCTCCTTAAGTGCTGTCCTGCTTTCCGGGAACAGCTTTTGGAACCCCGGAAGATGGCCTCACGACAAACTTCAGGGGTGTTACTGTGGTGGAGCGAATGTGAGTGTGGGTAAAAGGGCCATTCTCCCACTCCTTTTCTCAGTACCCTCTCCCTCCCTCTGTAAGAATGTGTGTGTGAGTGGGAATGAGGTTTTTTTTATATTTTCTCTTTGTATATATATGTATTTGATTTCATGTATTAATTGTTTTCTCTTTCTCAGATTGCATTTTGTTTAAAATAATCTTTTATCAAAATTGTACTTTGCTTAAAATAATCTTTTATCAAAATTGTACTTTGTTTATAATATTCTTTTAGCAAAGCGCCATATTCTGGAAAGAGAGAGTGGAAGTGTGGACTGATAGCAAGAGGGGTTCTCTAGACGAGTGCTCCGCCCAGCCCTGAGACGGAGGGCTTTCGTGCCTCTCTAACCACCTGAACCGCCATACCCGCCTTCGTTGACAATCCTGCCTCCTTCTAAGTTAGCCTACTACCACCCACCTCCAGCACACAAGTGATAGCGCGTGCCCCCTTTTCGTTCGGTTGTTGTTGTGTTTTTTTATGTTTTGTGTAGATATATAAGTAAATTGTTGTATTCACCGGTTATAAAATTCTCTTTTGGTATCGTATTTGGATTGGGGAATTTAGCCTCATTTTGAAGTGTGCACACTTCCCTTGTAAATATAAAATTGTTGTAAATATAAGCTGTAATTATCATTGTCCTTTTTTGTGTTAGTAAAGAACTGTACATACAATCCGTTTCATTCTCCTTCGATTTCTCACGTCCGGATTAGTATAGGAAGCGGGTTGGATCGATTGGGGTTAGTCTAAATTTTTCGGCCCGCTACATTTGGCGCCCGAATAGGGACGTGAGACTTCGAAACTGGGAGCGTGACTGGATTGGATTGCAGTCCATACCCAATTAGTGTGACAAGTAGTTTGATTGATTTTTCCCTCTTCCTATCTTTTTACTAACTTGGGAACAATGGCTGTAGCGGAAACATTGAATGAAGAAGTAGTGCGATTGAGACTGGAGTTGAGAAAGAAAGAAGAGGAGTGTGAAATGTTGCGGGGAATGATGGAGGAAATGGAGAATAAAATAAAAGGGATGAATGAAAAGACTGATAGGATGAAGAAGGAAATGGGAGACCGACAGGATCAGACGGACCCACGGATGCAGGACCTGTATAACATGATGACAGGGGCTGGATCAGTCCCAGGACCTACAACCCTGACCCCTGCTCCTACTGAAGGGACTCCGCTAAATGGAATGGATGGCAGTATGATTGAGTCTAAAGAAGATACTGTGAGTGGTAGGAAAGGGGGTGAATGGAAGAGAGTGGAAAGTAAGAGAGGAAGTAAGCATGGTTCTAAGGTTAAGGATAGGAAGGCGAGAGGGAAGAGTGTGGATTCGCTATACTCAGATGAGGGAGAGAGTGACGATATGATTGGAATGAGTGAGACCGAGAGTAGCTCTTCGGAGAGTGAAGTGAATGTGGGAAAAGGAATTTTGATTAGGGAAGTACCAAGGATTAATAAGTTTAGATTGCATGGGGGAAAGAGTATGGATGAGTTCTTCGGGGATTTTGAGCGGTACTGCAAGCTCAAGTACCCGCAGAACAAGGGTCACTGGGTGAGTGTTCTGGGAGATTGTTTGGATGGGAAAGTGTTGGAGTTCTTGCGAGTGATAACGAGTGTGGGAGAGCCAAAGTACGATGTAGTGAAGAAGAGATTGATTGGGCAGGTGAAACGAATGAAAGAGAGTGTGAAGTATAAGAGGGTGAATGAATTTGAGAAGGCTCGAATGGGGAAGAGTGAAAGTGTGAATATGTATGCACATAGGCTTGAGAGTATGGCAAGAACGAGGTATGGTGATGATGATGTAAATGAATGTAAACCACTCATGAGGAAGTTTTTGGACACGATCCCGCGAAAGGTGAGTGAATGGCTGAGTGGAAAGAGAAAGGAGAGAGTGAGACTGACAGGTGAACGGTTGATGTGGGAGGATGTGTTGGAACTGTTAGAAGATGGACGATTTGATGATGAAAGCGATCTAGAAGAGGATGGATGGTACAGTGTGAATGTTGGGGGTAAAAAGCCCAGGAGCTTTCATCCACCCCAGCAGTTTGTCAGCTACAGGGATGCCCTGAAGGCTGCACCAGCTGGAGTGATGTCAAACTTCCTGGGTCGGCAGAATTGATGGGCAAATGGAGGGTGGTCGAATGGAAGGGGGCAGATGAATTTCAAGCGTGGGAACGGATATATGAGAGAGAAACCGAGGTATGTCCCAGCAAACGAGAGACCGAATGGTGGGAGAAAGATTGTGGAATGTCGTCGGTGTGGAAGGAAAGGTCATATGTTGGCAGAATGTAGGTGGACATCTGGTGCGTGTTTTGGGTGTGGTATGAAAGGGCATATGATAAAGGATTGCCAGGAAAGTGTGAAAGAGTGCTTCGAGTGTAAAGAAATAGGCCATTTGAAGAAAGATTGTCCGAGGTTGAATGGTGGAGCAACTGGTGTGGAAAGTATGAAATATGCATGTGGTAATTGTGGAAAGGCTGGTCATTATGCAAGGATGTGTCGTGACCAGAGGAATGTATGTAGCTATTGTGCGATGGAAGGACATTCAAGTGAAAAGTGTTGGATTAGACTGAGAGCGCAAGGTGTGAATGGAAAGTCTGAAGCGGGAAACTGAATGGTAAGAGGGTACCTGCTGAAGTATCCTCTGGGTACATGAGTGTGAGTAATGTGTTGGTAAGTCTGTCTAGTGTGAAAGTGCTGTCTGGTAGGAAGTATGAGTGTCTGAGTGTTAAGGTGGAATTGGATGGAATTGAGTGTTTGGCTTTAATAGATTCTGGATGCAAGGCGAGCTTGGTGTATAAAGATGTGTATGACAAGGTTAGCGAGAAAGCCCTCCTGTCTGAGTGCAAGGGTAGTTTGGTAGGTATTGGTGATAGGAGAGTGCCTGTGATTGGAATGATAAGGTCAGCTGTTCGAATGCATGGTATGATGATGAATGAATGTGAATTTTCTGTGATTGATAAGGTGAGTAGTGAGTATGGTGTGATTTTGGGCTATGATTTTATGAAAATGAATCGTATGGTTGTGCATCCTGCGAGTGATCAGATTGAGAGAAAGATTGGTAAAAATGGGGTGTATAAGTTGTATGTAGGGAAAGATGGTAGCGTTTTGAGGAGTGTGTTTACTGGTATTGAGGTGACTGCTATGGAGAATGTAAGGCTTGTAAAGGGTGAAAGGGTGTCTGTTAGAGTGAGTTGGAGTAAGGATGTTACTTTGAATGTGAGTGAGAACACTGTGATATTGGATGGAAAGGATGCATGTTATAAGGTAAGGCGTGTTGCTTGTGTGTTTGATGGCTTGATGAGAATGAATGATCCTTTTGAATGTGTGCAGGCGGACCCCAGTGTGAAAGGGCAGGTGAGGGGAATCCAAGTCGGAGATGTACTGGGCCACCTCTCCACTGTCAATGAGGTAGGTATGGATGATAGTACGGATGTCAGGGTGAATGTTGCAGGTGAAGAGACGTGTGAATGGACGTATAATGATGTGAAGAGCATGGTGGAATTGGATGGATGTTTAACTGAGTATGAAAGGGAGGATATGTATCGAATGATATTTGAACGAAAGGGAGCCCTCAGTAAGGGTGATCTGGATTTCGGGGTTGCAAAGCTCCCGGAATTCAAGATTGTCTTGAAGGAGGATTCCCCAATCTATCAGCGGCCAAGGCATTTCCCACGTCCGGTTGCTGATGAGATTGAGCAGCAGTGCTTGGAATTGGAGCAATTGGGGGTGATTGAAGAGAGCGAGAGTGCATGGAATAGTCCAATTGTACCTGTACGTAAGCCGGATGGAAGATTGCGTCTGTGTGTGGATTATCGAAAGGTGAATGAAAGGACTGTGAAAGAAAGGTTTCCGATGTGTGTGGTATCTGAGTGTGTGTATAGTATGCATGGGAGGGAGTGGTTTACGAAGCTGGATCTGGTACGGGGGTATGACCAGATGCCCATTGCTGAGGAGAGCCGGCCAGTAACTGCCTTCTCTTCCTCAAAGAGGCATTACCAGTTCCGGAACCTCAGCTTTGGGTTGGCTAATGCTCCCGGAGCCTTCCAGCGGGCAATGAATGTTGTGTTGAGTAAGTTTGCGAGTAAGAATGTGATTGCGTTTATAGATGATATTTTGATTATGACTGAGACTTTTGAGGACCATATGAGATTGGTGAATGATGTGTTGAGAACGTTGGAGAGTGTTGGTGTGAAGGTGAAAGTGGCGAAGTGTGAATGGTTTGCGAAAGAAGTGGAATTCCTTGGGCATATGGTGAGTGAGAATGGGTTGCGAAAATCACCAAAGTATGTTGAGAAGGTGCGAATGTTTCCTAAACCGGTGACTGTGAAGCAACTGAAGTCATTTTTGGGTTTGATTGAGTTCCAGCGAAAGTTTATATGTGATTGTTCTGGTGTGAGTAAGCCTCTGACTGAGTGGATGGGCAAGAAAGGTAGTACGGTTGTCAAGTGGAATGATAAGATGAATGAGGCGTATGAGAGACTGAAAGAGGCAGCGGCTGAAGATGTTGAATTGGCTTACCCAGATTATAGTGTAAATGCTAAAATGCTTGAACTGTATACAGATGCGAGTGGGTATTGTATGGGAGGTTTTCTGATGCAAGAGCAGCGTTTGAATGGAGAGAATGTCAGGCGAATAATTGGGTACGTATCCAAGGCTATGAATGTTGCAGAACGAAAGTATTCGACTGTGGAACGAGAGCTGGCTGCGATAAGATATTGTTTGAAAGTGTTGCGTCCATTTTTGTATGGTGTGAGGTTTGTGATCAAAACCGATCATCAACCTCTTGTGTATCTGCAGCGTATGAAGTGGGCTGATAGTAGGATTGCAAGGACTTTGGAAGATTTGAGTGACTTTGACTATGTGATTGAGTATGTGCCTGGAGAACGGAATGGAGTGGCTGATTTGATGTCAAGGTATCCTGGTACGAATGATGAAAATGTGTGTGGAGTGAGTGATCCTGAGTATTTGCCGAAAGGGATTATGAATGGAAAAGAGAGTAAGGGTGGTGGTGATTCCTTGTTTGAGAGTGTATGGAATGGTTTGCAAGATTTGAAGAGTGATGGAGTAGATGTGAGAGTGCCCGATAGTGTAGATGATTTAAGGAAGGAGGTAATGAATGAAGTGTGTAGGAAGCCTGAAAGCATTGGTATGGCAAAGGTGCGGAACTTCATGAAAGAATTGAGAGCGATGTGTATGCAAGGGGTCCCGCCATTTCAGGAAGTGTTGATTGTAGTGAGTCGTTTGTATGGAGTGATTGTTTATGTGCACTTTGGTGGTGAGAGGCCGATTGTGTACAAGGATGAGAAGATGAAGGGTTTGAATCCTAATGTGGTACATCTGCAATGTTTGAGCGGTGTGCACTACAATTGGGTAATTGAAAAGTGTTCATATATAAGAGAGAAGAATGATTGTCTGGATGAAGATGAGTGTGTGTTGAGTGATGATATGGGAGTTAATGACAGTGTGGATATCAGTGCTGATGTTGGTGTGCTTGTTCCTTCGGTGTATTGCGAACATGGTGGACCTGATATGATGGAAGCGAGAGTGAAAGTTGGTGAAAGGTTGTTTTGTGGTTTGATTGATACTGGAGCGCAGGTGTCTTTAGTGAATGAGAAGATTCTGAGTAAGTATGATGAGTTTAAATGTTGCGAGCATAAACCTGTGAAGTTACGGATAAGTGGATTAGGAAATGGCTTGATAGTGGCATAGGAACAGGTTAGTCTGAAAGTGAGTTTGGGTAATGGTGTAAATGTGAAGCATGACTTTGTTGTTTCTTGCTTGGTGTAGACTTTATGAGATTGAATGATTTGTCTTTGGATGCTGATAAGGATCGTCTTATGAAAGGTGAAGGTGAGGTGATGAAGTTGAATGAGTGTGCGAAGAATGTTGTCAAATTTTGTGGCATGATTGAGTTGGTCATGGATGATGAGAATGAGATTTTAAGTGATGATGATATTCTAGAGATGCAAGAGATGTGTCCTTTTGTTAGTGAGTTGAAGAAGTGTGTAATGATGCGTGTTGATTTGAATGAATGGCTAGAGTGTTTAAGTGATTTTAAAAGGTATGCTAAGGATTTTGTTGTTTGTATGGATGTTGTATATTTTGTGAGGCATGTGAAGGGTGGTGATGATATGTATGTACCTGTGATTTCCTTAGTTGGTATGATTGGTCTGGTGAAGGTTGTGCATGATAATTATGGGCATATGGGTAAGTTTAAGCTGTGGGAGTGTATGAAGGAGCGTGTGTTCCATCCGTTTCTGAGAACTGTTGTGAATGATGTTGCAACTACGTGTGAAAGGTGTCAGAAGCGAAAGGTGCAAGGCGTGCAAGTGAAACCACCGATGTTGAAAGTTGATGCGAAAGAACCGTTTGAATTGGTAGTGATTGATTGTGTGTCTTTGCCGCGTACGAGTGCTGGGAATGTTGGTATGGTTGTGATGGTTGATCATAAAAGTAAGTTTGTGTATGCAGCGCCTGTGAGAGATAAAAGGAGTGTGACTGTTGCGCGTGTGGTTGAGCAGTTGTTCTTTCCTATGTGTGTATGGAAGCCTAGAATATGTCTGAGTGATAATGGGCCTGAATTTGTAGGGGAAGTGTTTGAGCAAATGTTGAAAGAGAATGGTGTGGAGCATGTGAGAACAACTCCGTATGTACGGTCTTCAAATGGATTGGCTGAACGGACTATAAGAACCTTGTGTGAGATGTTGAGAATGATGAGTACGACAGTGAATGACTGGGATGTGTGTCTGGGGAGAGTGTTGTGGGCGTATAATCCAACTGTGCATAGTGCAACTGGAATGTCCCCATGTCAGTTTGTGATGAATTTTGAAAGGCGAGTGAAAGATAGGTTTCGTTTGAGTGAAAGTGAGCAGAGTGTATGGCGTGAGGCGCATGAAAGGTTCCGTTCATTTGAATTAGGTACAAAAGTATTGAAGGTGAAAGAAGTGAAGGGTAGGTTGAATGTATCAAAGATGAGTGAGAAGTTTGATGGACCTTATAGAGTTGTGAGAGTTTGGGAAAATGGGGTAACGTATGTTTTGGAGAGTTTGAATGACGGCATGACTGAGAGAGTGTGGGCTCATCAGAGTCAGTTAAGGAGATGGAGAGAACCTCCTGACTACCTGGTGAGCCATCCGGTGTATGGACTGTGTAGAGAGAGAGGTAAAGTGCATGATGATGAGATTTAATGTGATAGTATGGATCTGTCTGGGAAAGAGCTAGTCTTAGTCTTGAGGAGTAGAAAGCGTACAAAGAAGTGTGAAAGGAAGAATGCAAGTACGAATGAAAGTAAGTCTGAGCAGAGTGTTTCTGGTATGGGGGATCTTGAAAGGGAGATTGAGTTTTTGCGTAAGCAGGTGAGTGATTTGTCTGGTATAAGTAGACGAGTGAGTGAGCTGCCTGTGCCTGATTTTTCTGGTTTTGGGAACAGTATGAATGATAGTGTGTTTGGGCAGAATGAACCTAGTGTGGCTGATTTTTCGGTTTTTATGAATGGTAATAGTAGGGGTGAGTTTGATGTGAATGATGAAGTGGCTGATTTTTCAGGTTTCTGGTGGGAACCAGTCGAAGGGGTTTCTGGTATCCCTGTTGAGAATACAGGGGATGTGAGTGACCTGTCTGTTTCACAAGAATGTACCTTGAGTTGGATGAGAGCTGTGAGTGAGGAGCTGATGAATGGGGGTATGAAGAGTGAGGGTTCTGAACGGAAGAGTATGAAAGAATTCTGTCGTGAAATGGGAGAACTGGTAATGAGGGCTAAGAGTATGGTTGATGAGATGATAAATAGTGACGATGAGACTGACAGGACGACTGACGAACAACCCCGACTAATTGCTACGCGTAGCCAGGGACCAGTAGAAGAGTGTGAATGGGTGCAGAAGGGTGCGATTGAGCACAAGTGGTACCGTGAAGAGTGATTGAAAGGGTTTAGTGAGTGGCTGGTCGAATGGCTTAAGGAAGGAGGGGTGTGGTGGAGCGAATGTGAGTGTGGGTAAAAGGGCCATTCTCCCACCCCTTTTCTCAGTACCCTCTCCCTCCCTCTGTAAGAATGTGTGTGTGTGAGTGGGAATGAGGTTTTTTTATATTTTCTCTTTGTATATATATGTATTTGATTTCATGTATTAATTGTTTTCTCTTTCTCAGATTGTACTTTGTTTAAAATAATCTTTTATCAAAATTGTACTTTGCTTAAAATAATCTTTTATCAAAATTGTACTTTGTTTATAATATTCTTTTAGCAAAGCGCCATATTCTGGAAAGAGAGAGTGGAAGTGTGGACTGATAGCAAGAGGGGTTCTCTAGACGAGTGCTCCACCCAGCCCTGAGACGGAGGGCTTTCGTGCCTCTCTAACCACCTGAACCGCCATACCCGCCTTCGTTGACAATCCTGCCTCCTTCTAAGTTAGCCTACTACCACCCACCTCCAGCACACAAGTGATAGCGCGTGCCCCCTTTTCGTTCGGTTGTTGTGTTTTTTTATGTTTTGTGTAGATATATAAGTAAATTGTTGTATTCGCCGGTTATAAAATTCTCTTTTGGTATCGTATTTGGATTGGGGAATTTAGCCTCATTTTGAAGTGTGCACACTTCCCTTGTAAATATAAAATTGTTGTAAATATAAGCTGTAATTATCATTGTACTTTTTTTCTGTTAGTAAAGAACTGTACATACAATCCGTTTCATTCTCCTTCGATTTCTCACGTCCGGATTAGTATAGAAAGCGGGTTGGATCGATTGGGGTTAGTCTAAATTTTTCGGCCCGCTACATTACCTCCTGCGAGTCTAACGACTCGGTGGAAGCGCGCGACCGTTTCGCCTTACGGGAAACGGTCACGTTGGGGGAAGGGATGGGAGCTCTGGTTTTTACAGGGGCTGGGTGTGAACTCTTTGCGCCGGCAGCTCTACCAGGGAAGCGCCCGGGATTGTTATAACTCTCAGAAGGGTTCCTAATGGGCGTGAAAACGACGGTGCTCGTAAGCCTGGTAACAGAGGGTGTCTTTCTCAACATTGAGGCATAAGACGTCCCGGGCAGCGCCGGGCGCACCAGGACGAAGTCCTTAGCCTCGCGATATGAGAGACGATCCTGAGCCTGAACGGCCAGGATTTCCTTCTCAAGGAGCGGGGTGCGGCTCTCCTCATTTGACGCACTTGGCCACAAACGATTTGGACTTATCTTGTGCGGCCTTGGAGTAACATAGACAGAATTCGGGTAACCACGACTTTGCACGTCGACAGAAGCGATTAGTATGGCCCAAACGGTGACTGTAATAGCACCCCCGCGGCAGTGGCACGAATGCCTTCACGCGGTACCAATTTCAACCACAAGGCACCGACTCAGGTAGCTTGTCACAGTAGAACGTGACGAAGAGCGTAGGTGTGAGTCTTGAGGCTACTCCCTGTTTTCTCATCGCACGCTCTACCTTGACCGCCCCATGGTCAGCCTGCTCTAAGGTGATGTAATCTATGCAGTAGTTCAAGGGTTCCCTCGCATAAACTACTCCTTTCACGACGTTCGTGGTAGAGTGCAGCGTCACACTCACAGGCGTGCCATCAAGTGTCCGAAGGGCAATAATTATGGTCGCCTCGGAGGGATTCTACGCATTCGCCAAAAGGCTCCAGTCCGAGAAACGGGTTACCTTCGGCTCTCTATCAATCACACTAGTTATAGCTTTCCTCTGATGGATCTTAGTCGATAAGCTGCCATCAGTGGAGCGAATAATTAGGAAACGCTTAAACCCAGCGACCTCAAAAACGCCATGTAGCCTCTGAATGAGGTGCCTCGACGTAATCGAGGCTCCGCTCTGCGTAGTTCTGGTCTTTGTCTGGGACTCTCCACACGGGAAAGCAGCGCGGCCAGACGTGCCGATCTTGGCTTGGTCGCTTACCAAAACGGCAGACGCCCTGTCCCTCCCCGCGGCCCCCGCGGAAGGAGAGGAGCCCCGTGTTTTCTTAGTCTTTTTTTATTTTTTTTTATTTTTAGAAGGCGGGAAATGAGACCGCTTCTCCCCTCCAACGGCAGGAGCCCCCAGGCCAGATGGACCGGGCTCAGCAAGATCCTTCTCCGAGATGGAAAAGGTCTTTGCTTTTCCAGGGGCACCAGCACGCGGAGGAGATCCCTCCTCTCCTTGTACAGCCTTGGAGACTCGAGCCATCTGATGAGGACCTTGCACAGAGGTGGAATCAGGTTTGCTGCTTGGTACCGAGCCCAGGTTCGTCCCAATTAAAGGTCCTACCTTCTGGGACTGGGTTGCCTCAGAGACCATGTACATATCAGGGGGGCCTCCATGTGCCCCCTCCCCCAGGACATCACAGGTCCCATTGGTCAGAGTGTCTTTTGTCGGGGAAGAGAGGAGGGCACGTATTGTTATCCCCTCTAAGCACAATATGCGAGCTCGCAGGTCTTTAGAGGGAAGAGGCCAACGGGGCCTTTCTTCCCTCCTCCCCCTAAGGGGGTTGGCCCTATCGTGCCGCTCCCAACGAAAGCAGTCGTTTGTGGGCCGCCTGCTTTTCTTGGCACCCGAGAGCACCTCCAGAGAAGGGGGTGGGGGGGAGTCCCCTACACCCGTCGGCAAAGGGAAGGAGTAAGCCTCGTCTCCGGTTGAAGAGTTTTGGAAGGTCCCCTACGAAAGCACAAGGGGCGGGCCTCCATTATTTAGTGGAGCTACCCGAGGGCGGCTAGGACGATTGTCTAAGGCTGGGGTGGGGAACCTGCGGCCTCCGGTGGCATATCGAAATAAACCTTAATTTATATAAAAACCATGAATTCCAAGGCCAAGCAGTTATAATATATAACAGAATATAGCCCCTGAACTCTTATAAAAAAAATAGGTGCTAGCTAATGCTAAAGCATCGCGCCGAATGTAAAGTGAACGAAATATAACTACCTTAATCTTATAAATCATTCACACCCATGTGTACAAAACACAAGTAGACGTAAAAATAAGAAAAATGAATGTACCTTTATGAATGATGCATCATTTGCACCGATTGTCAAATTTAGTTAAAGCTTTTCCAGAATTCTTCGTACACCTACATTTTTCAGATATTCACTTATTTATATTTTTATACATGTTAAGGAAGACGCATGATAATAAATAAGAAAAATTGCAAAGTGTACAGTATATATGTCGTCGGTGACGGACTGAACTGGCAAAATAGCCTAGAATAGGTTGTTTTCTTGTAATTATAAGACCCATAATGTCAGTTGTTGGCAACTGTCAGTCAGTGATATGATTTCAGTGGTGTTGTACGTGTTTGTGCGGCCATCTATCAATGTGTGCTATTTGCTTTAATTATTTTGTTGCTTTGCTTGTTACCATTAATCAATAATTTATGTTTTTCAGATTAAATAAATTTCTTCCTTTGCCTACCCATCATGTCTAAAAAATTAAAAAGAACGCTGCAGGGTTTAATGACGAATGGGAATTACAATTTTTTGTAGTGTTTAGTAATGGTAAAATGACTTGCTTGTTATGTAATACCGTAATTTCATCATTAAAGAAATGCAATGCATACAAGGACTATGTTGCTCATAAGGACAATAAATATGCCAAATTAGAGGGTGAGGCTCGAAAGATTGCATTGAATAAATTAAAAGATGGAAAACAAAAGCAAAGACAAATATTCCATGTAGTGTTAGGCCTACATTAAGGAAACGCTACGACCGAGGCAAGTTATAAAGTAGCATATTTGCTTGGGAAAAAAGGTAAGCCATTTAGCGATGCAGAACTTATAAAGGAATGCATCGTTGAAGTAGTAAGATGCTTAGATCCAGATAGAGTTAATAAATATCAAGACGTACCTCTTTCAAGAAGAACTAATACAGATCGGCAGCATTGATATTTTCAACAACTTTATATATAAATGTTCTGAAGCTGAACTAAATTTTACTAACTTGGTGAGTGTGTGTGTACAGATGGTGCTCCAACTATGACTAGGAAGAACGAAGGCTTTATTGCACATCTTAAAAGAGAACTTTCGTATTCAAATGCACTGATTTCTTTTCATTGCATTTTGCATCAGCAAAATCTGTGCCAAATCTGTCATTGAAATAACACTTTGCAAAAAGTTATAAGTATTGTGAACTATATTCAAGCAAATGCTACGAGGCATCGCCAGTTTTGAAACATGTTCATGCTGGATGATGTGATAATCAGTGTAGATTTACCCTATCTTTCAAAAGTGCGCTGGTTATCGCACGAGCAAGTGTTCGTCAAAATTCTATCTTTGCGAGCGAAAATAATTGGAACAATCAACATTGTGAATTATCAGATGCAAATTTTCACCGAGCTGTTGCGTTTTTATGTGATCTAATGTCAAGGCAAAATGAGTTAAATATTTCGCTGCAAGGCAAAACTAAATCTCTATATGATATGTGGCAAAAAATTCTGGCATTTAGAAAGAAGTTGTCATTTTTCAAATCTCTTCTTGCTCAGTTGAAACTTTCAAAAGAACACTTTCTCCAGTTGACAAAAATAAATAATGAAAATTTAGAGTATAACTGTAAATTTTTCGAGACATACGAATCTGTTTTAGACTTATTAATCAAAGAATACAATGACAGATTCATTGATTTTGAAAATTATGATATCACCCTGAAACTAGCTTTTCAACCGAACTTAGTTGATGTATCAAAGGCACCAGAATATTTACAAATGGAACTTATTGAGTTGTCTGAAGATAATATTCTGAAATCTCTTTCTTAGTAAGGAAGATCCTGTTGAAATTTGAAAAAAGGTGGTGGAATACCCTCGCCTTCACGAACATGCTCGCCGATTGATTTCGTGCTTTTCTGCGACATACTGTTGTGAATCCACACTTAACACAAATCAAGGGTACGTTGAGAACACAGATGACAAATGAACATCTGGAAGACCAATTAAAACTTAAAATTACATGTTAGAACCCGACATCAAAATGTTGTCTCACCAGAAGCCATCTCAAAGAAGTCATTGAATTATTAAAAAGGTAAGTGAATAAATATAATTATTCGTCTTAAAATGCATGTATACTCCCTGCTAGCTATTAATATAAATAATATTAACAAAAGGTTAAAATTACAATAAAAAATAGTCATACTTATTGACTGCGGCCTCATTGCGGGCGGCACACATGAAAAGGTTCCCCACCCCTGGTCTAGGGAAAGGTAAGGAAGTGTTATTTAATTTCATCATTGGGCATGGGCACCCTGTTTTAATTACGGGATGCAAACGCTAAACTCCCCATGCAATAGCCCGCTCTGCAAGGGCTAAGTACGAGGCCGGCAGAGCCAGCTGCTGCTATTTGGGGCCACTCCTCCCGCCTAGTGGCGTGGCGGCTTCACCTTGGACTCGGCGTAAAATGGATAGAGATTGAAAGGAGAAAGAATAGGGAAGTAGGGAAGGTGTGTGTGGATGGGGATGAAGCAGGTTGTTAAAAACACCCCACCCCAGAGCGGAGCTCAGGGGTGAGGGAACGCTGTCCCCTCCCCTCTCAGCCCCAATCTGCTATAGTTGGGTGAGAGAAAGCTGGTCGGCATCTACCCTGTTAAATTAAAGGCTGGCCAGAGAAGGTTGTCAGATAAGTTGTAAGGAAAGTGAGCCAGTAGGGTAGAAAACACAGGCTGTCAGAAAGAAGGAGAAGAGGCTAAGCTTCAAGTGCACCTAAAAGAGTGAAATTGGAATGAATAAGTGGCAAGGTCTAGGGCGTGATTTCGGTAGAAGGCGCTGGGCCACTTGTGTAGGAGACAGTTAATGCACGACTGTACAAATAATTTCTTTGATATGTTTCTTTACCCCCAAGTTATATTTCGGTAGGGAATTGCCTCATACAATACATCCAACCAAATCAGTAATTTGGTTTGAGAAATGGGGATCAACCCTATGGAGTGGCCACCACAAAGCCCAGACTTAAATCTAAGAATATAAGGGTTAAGGGGGTGACCGGGACCAGGCGGACTCTTTATTTTGTGATGGAAAATTCACCAGTTTTCTTCTCCATCCTTTGAGCGGTCAACGGTCATGGAGTCTACTCCTTGGGAGAGGAGCACCCGATAACCAGGGACAAAACTTACTTCTTCAGGCCTACTTAATGTTTAGGCTGAAGGCTGTCCTTGTGATGACCTGGCTGTCTGACTGTGGCTGGTTGACTTGATGGTGATATTAATAATAATGATACTAATATACTAATCATAATGAGAATAATCATGAGTGTTTCTGACCGCTTATTTATACTAACGCCAATTAAGAGGGCGTGACTTCTCTTCTCTTAATCTGAACCCGAGTTAGAGCTTATTGGATCAAAGGTATGTATGTGTGTTCTCTACAAAGACTGCTCTTTAGAGTTTATATGGTCAAAGGGTGTGTGCATGCTCAGTGTAGACACGTGTGCACCAAGAGAGTATTTAAATTTGGAAACCTGACCGGCATTTATCAAGCAGACATTCATAGCCAGATTGATTTAGTCTTTGAACCGGTTCATGTAAACTCTGGCAGGTCAGATCAGATTCCGTTCTATGTGTGCACAGCCGTTTTCCACTTTGTATGTTTGTATATTCGCGTGGGAACACAACAATTTCACTGGCATTATTACAAAATATTCTGTTTTGCATTGGTGCATATTAAATTTAGATTTAACATTATTTACAAGTATTTGCTTTGTTTTGCTTTAATTAATTGTTACAAGATGGCATATTATTTCAATATTCGATGATTTCCCAATTTCAAGTTTTCATAGGCCCAACGGAGTGCTCATTTGTAAGATTCCTTGTTGGCTCTACTCAACCTTGCAATGGACTCTACAAGAGAACACATGTGAGAAAGGATTGGAATAAGAAGTAGCAAGAGTGCAAATAAACAAGAACTATGAAGACTTTCAAGTTGAAAATTTATTTGCCACAAATGTCTAATTACATTATATAAATGATCCCATAGGGGCTTTATACTTTTGGCTAAGGATGTATAGTGGAGTCTACAACTATTTGTATTATTTAATTTTTTTATAGTGTGAGCGCAATGTCGCAGTGAACGCAAAACTTGTCTGAAGAAATATTTACTTCATGGTTCTAAAATATTTTCGGATATAGATTTCATTTGCATAATTCATATGTATTACATTAGCTTCCTACTTCATCTCGACAAAATAGTAAAATAAAAGTTGGTATAACAATGACAAATATTTATTTATGGGACAAAAGAAAACAAATAATGCAAAAAACGAGTGAAATGGAAGAGATCGCTGTTGGTTGATTTGAGGGTGAATGAAATTGACAGGGTTAGAAGCTTTTGTCGTGTCTGCCTCTATTGTGGCAATGACGTGTCCAGTATAAAACGAGGTTTCTTTTAGGGGGGGGTTACTAGTGGTTTTGTGCTTCAAGATTAGCTAAAGGATGTGTGTGGGTGCCGAAATTAATTCATGAGTGTGCGTCTGAATGCGAGTAAATATTAATTATCATTCTTTTCTCTGCTCTCTCATTTTCTTCATCGAGCTCCTTTTTTTAAATGGGCTATCTGGCGACTGCCCACTTGGGCATAAGTCGCCGCAATCAAACAACTTAGCTCTAGGCTACTTTAAAATATAAATTTGAAAACAAAACAACGATAAAAAGGGAAGATGACAGCAATTAAGAAGCAAGCTCCGTCGTCGGGGGAAAGGTCCCCCTCCCCCTGGCGCAGGAGCGTGCGACCTACAAAGAAAAGAACAATAACAAAAAAAAAACTAGTTAAATAAAAGAGAGAACGCCGGCCTCCCCCCAAAAGTCTATCAGTCCATCAGTAAATGGGCACGCACTCGTCCCGAGTACAAGGGACAGGCGGTAGCGACCCCGCCCATCCCAGTACCGGGACAGGTAACGTGCGCTAAGATCGCCCAGACTGGGACATTCAACAAGAATGTGTCGAACAGTCTGAGGAACAACGCAGTCTTCACAGTAGGGCGCTGGCGAGCACTCCATCAAATGGCGGTGCATCCCGCGAGTGTGCCCAATTTGGAAACAATAGAAAGCGACCTGAAGCCTTTGCGGCATTGGGGAGTAGGTCCATGGGAAACAGTCGCGGCGCAATGGCACGCAACCTTAAGTTCCCTTCGACCGTCTCCCATCTTCTTTGCTAAGTAGCACGAAGAGCTGCCGGTATTCCTGCCATATAGTCGGTGTGAGGAAGCACGAAACGCTGGTCTGGTGGCAGAGTCCTCGCGGACTCTTTGGCGCCATCATCGGCGCGCTCATTCCCCGCAATTCCTACATGTCCAGGAACCCAGCAAAAGATAATCTCATCGAGCCCCTGTGTTTGATAAAGCGAAGGAAATATTGCCCGAGTCTCACTTGTCAAAGTTGGAGTGTTTAGTTTTGAATTTGCGGGTGAACTTTATAGGACTGTAAAAGATGAAGGGAGGGAGCGCTAACTTGCTACATAACACCCCACCTTTTGGGGAAAAGTATGCCATCTATATATTATCTTTGAATAATAGCAGCTCCTGAAATATCGACTGGGAATTTGCTAAGACTTCATAATCGATCTCCGATTATGGAGGAACGTTGAGAAAATGTAATTACAGGAAAGGATAAGATGATTGCTTTCAACGAACGGTGGTAGTGAGTGGTGTTAATGGTTCATTTGTGAGGGTGACGCGTCCAAGGTCATGATGCGGGTTCGAGAAAGAGCAACACTGGTATTTTGTTACACGAAATGAGTCTTATGTGATAACCATAGTGGCTGATTAATTCAAGGGAACGAGCTTCTCTGGGAGAGCGTTTGAGGAGTGCGAGCAGCAAGTCCCCAGTATCCCTACGAAGTGGATTCCCCCGAGCGTGTAATTGAAATGTTTAATGGCTGGAGCGATGTAAAGTAGTTCCTTGCTGAAGGTTGAATAGTTGATTTCTGAAAATTTGAAGGCCTCCCTGGAAAACTTTTCTCATTCTCATTTTAAAATAGTTACAAAACTGCCCCCGCACCGCCCCCTGCATTTGATGCATTTGTGATCAAAGGTAGATGAGAGTCTCTCTTTGGACGTAGCAAAAAGCAGCTGCTTCTACTTCCTTTTTATTGCATTGAAGTCAAATTCTGCCTCGTCCCATTTAAAGGAGAAATTTGGTGACGTTTGTTCGAGTTTTTTGAAAGGAACGAAAGTGTTGACGGCATTACTTAGAAATTTCCTAAGAAAATTCTCGAAATCAAGGAAACTTTGCAACTCCTGCAATGTTTGAATCCGTCGTTAACCAGTAATTGCAACGAATCTGCTATCAGCCGGATAGATAATGCGTGTATTAACTGTTTTTACCTCCAAATTCGAATAGCGAGGCTATGCACACTAGACGGACAGGTAACATAGCGAGGCTAAGCACACTAGGCGGACAGGTTACATAGCGAAGCTATGCACATGTTATATGTTAAAACTACTACCACCATACATAGTTAACATCGGTAACTATGTTAATTTAAGATTTAATTGGGACTTGGCCTCGTAGCGTAATGTTTAGACATCAGTGATAATTCTGTAAGTTATTATTTGTTGTTGTTAACATATATTCATAATTCTATATTTGGGATCATTGATATCGTGTTTATATATTTTAATATATATATATATATATAGTGTATGTGTTCCAATGCAGTGTTTTGTATTCATATTTGTGTATTATTTAGTTGTTAATCAATTTGTGCATTTACGTTTACATTATCGTCAATGTGTTTATTTACTTTCACTCATTCATTTATTTATTTTATTACACATATATTTTATTAATGCATTTGGTAATTAGTTTGTCTCTTTTACAGGATGTCCGGATAAGTTCAATAGAGCCAAGATTGCTGCTTTGTATCAGTTCCCTTATTACAATTTATTGAACTTATTCTCATCGTCGTGGCCTGCGCTCAGATCGTCTCTAGGTTGCTCCAAACACCACAGATGATGCCAAGATTTTTAAACACTGGCTCTTTGTTTTCAAATGCTACAAAGGTTCGATCGTAGATACAGATTCTGTGTATCTAGGGTTGTTGGCGAATTGCAATGAGGTTGTTGCCCGACATCGACTTATGACCCGCAGCCAATTAGAACCGAGACAATTGACGAGTACTTTTGAGCACTCCACAAGTTAACCGTCGATGGCAATTTTCGGGCCTCGAGTAGTGATATATATATATATATATATATATATATATATATATATATATATATATAGATGAGTATGTTGGTGAGTCATTTATTACAGGTATATCGTCTACGTACACAAGAATTCGCTTTCTAGAGCATCCTTACACTCTCATCACTTGAGCCGTGGATCTCGCTCGTTCACTTGAAATTTCGTAGAGAGATTCTTGCTCTTATCAATGCGACGTCCCGGCAGTCGCAGCTGAGGTTGAATAACCTGTTCGTATGGCGGAATGGGACGAATCTAAAGGTCCCTGGTCCCCGTCTGATTTTTTAGAGGTAAAACACGTTAAATTTAGATACTGTGGAGGATCATTACATCCTCGCCCTAAATGTCCAGCAAATAATGTACTGTTTTAAATGCAAATTAAAGACACTTTTCAAAAGTTTGCCGCTCACGGCATTTGTTTACTACTGAATCGACTTCAAGTGCCACTCTAGCCTTTGTTAATACTATGAGCAACTCTTTAATGTTAGTTACAATCAATGGTCAAGAAGCAAGGGCGTTAATTGACAATGGCAGCTCTGAGAACTTAATTTCCCATACTTTATGCGACAGACTACGGTTAGCAGTCGCCATTTTCGATGGAGTCGCGGCAATGGCTTCGTCTAAGTTGAAATCTCACGTTTCTAAATCCTGTGAAGCTGATTTATGCATAAAGGGTCAATCATATCATTCTATCCGTTTTCTAGTATTACCCCAACTATGCACCGATATAATTTTAGGACTTCCATTTCTCAAGATGCATTCGTTAGTAACATTACAGTATGGAGGCTCACTTTCTAAGCTGGATATATGTTCCCTCGCTGCCTTGACAATAAATCCTGTCAGGGTATTAAGGAATCTCTCGCCTTAATGTAGTCATGTTGTCACTAAATCTCGCAGGTATGGTCAGTCGGATCGCGATTTCATACCAACGGAAATTTCCACACTCGTCGCTGAAGATATTATTGAGGCTAGTTTTTCTCCTTGAAGGGCACAAGTAGTTTTTGTTCATCACAACGGTAAGTGCAGATTGGTCATAGACTATTCCGAAACTATTAATAAATTTCCACATTTAAGTGCATACCCTGTTCCTAATTTAGACGAGCTAATCAATGATATTGCGAAGTATAAATATTTCAGTTCATTGGAGTTGAAGAATGCTTACCACCTTGTACCTCTCCATAAAGACGAATGGCACTACACAGCTTTTGATGCTGATAGTAAACTTTACCACTTCAATAGACTTAGCTTTGGTCTGACGAATGGAGTAGCTGCTTTTCAGAGGGTAATAGATGATAAAAAATACGCGAAAAACACTATCGCAACTTAGAGAGATTTTTGCAGCTGGCTAAGAAATACAACATGACCTTAAACAAAAATAAATGTGTTCTGTACTAGCTCTATCTGTCTCCTAGGTTATGAAATCAAAGACAATCAAGTGCAACCTGATCCCACCCGCACTGATCCTTTCAGAAGATGCTGACACCTACAACCAAGAAGTCTCTATCTCGTCTGGTAGGTTAATTTGCTTATTATTCGTGATAGATTCCAAGATTTTCTGAAAGAATCCGCCAATTGGTGATTACATCCTTACTTTTGACGCCTGAAGATATTGTAGCCATATCTGACCTAGAAGAAAGCGCTATCGGAGCTACTTTCAGCCAGGAGGGGCAGCCGGTGGCTTCCTATTCTAGGACTCTCAATAAATCTAAGCAGAATCATAGCGCCATTGAAAAGGAAGCTTACACCATCATTGAATCTATACGTAGATGGCGTCATTACATTTCAGGTAAGCATTTTAAATTGGTAACGGACCAACGCTCCGTCAGATTCATGTTTGATCAATCTCACAAAAGCAAAATAAAGAACGAGAAAATAATGAGATGAAGAATTGAACTTCTACCATACTCATTCTAGGTTAGTTAGCTACAGATCTGGGAAATTTAGTGCTACTGCGGACGCACCGTCTCTTAGATTCTGTGGAAGTACATATATCACTTGGTGATCTTAGTGAAATTCGCAAATCGTTATGCCACCCTGGCATTACCCGTAACCTACCCTATGCTAAAGATGATGTAAAGCGTCTAATCTCCTCACCTGTACCAACCTCCCCAGTGGTTCGTCGATAGAGTAGAATGCGACGACCCCTTGATCGATTAAATCTTTGAATTTTAAGGGAGAGGTAAATGTTACATGTAAAACTACTACCAACGATGTTGATTTGGGATTTAGTTGAGATCTTGGACTCGTAGCGTAATGTTGGACTTCAGTGATAATTCTGTAAGTTGTTATTTGTTATTGTTACCTTTATTCATATCGATTCTATATTTGGGATTATTGATATCGTGTATATATATATATATATATATATATATATATATATATATATATATATATATATATATATATATATAGAGAGAGAGAGAGAGAGAGAGAGAGAGAGAGAGAGAGAAAAAAAAAGAGAAAAAGAGAGAGAGAGTGTGTGTGCGTGTGTGTGTGTGTGTGTCCATGTCTTATAATACAGTGTTTTGTATTCATGTTTGTGTAGAATTGAGATGTTAATTATTTTGTGTATTTACATTATCGTTAATGTATTTATTTACTTTCACTCATTTAATTATTTATTTTATTACACATATATATTTTATTAATGCATTTGGTAAATAGTTTGTCTTTTTGACAGGATGTCCTTATAAGTTCAATAGAGCCGAGATTCCTGCTTTGTTTCGGTTCCCTTATTACAGCAAACTAGGCAGACGTGTCACATAGCGAGGCTAAACACACTAGGCAGACATGTCACATAGCGAAGCTCTGCACACTAGCTAGACATGTCAAAATAGCCAGGTATGCACAAAAGACCAACATGTCAAATAGCGAGGCTATGCACACTAGCTAGACATGAGAAATAGCGACGCTATGCACACTAGCCAGATATTTTAAAAATGAGACTATGCACAATAGGCAGACATGTCACATAGCAAGGCTATGCACACTAGTCAGACGTGTCACATAGCTAGGCTGTGCACACTAGGCCGACGTGTCAAATAGCGAGGCTATGCACACTAGGCAAACATGTCAAATAGCGAGGATATGCACACTAGATAGACATGTCAAATAGTGAGACCTTGGACACTAGGCAGACATGTCACATAGCGAGGCCATAGACACTAGTTATACATGCAAATAGCAAGGCTATGCATACTAGGAAGACATGTCACAAAGCGAGGCTATGTACAGTGTTTGGTAATTGACAGGCGAACGAGTGGACGGCCACTTGGCTATTCGGCGTGGCTTGCCAACCGTGTGCAGAACGAATGCTAGATTGTATCCCGCTCCGGAATGTGGAATTATCTTTCTTCTGCCATCAGATGAGAAAGTTAAAGATTTCTCGAAAACCTTTTTGCCAAAAATCTTTTAAATCACCTTTAAACCCTGATTGGTGTCTCATTGACAGAGGAGTGGTGAAGCATATTGCAGCGTTGGGCATTTAGAGTTTCTATTTGTATTCAATGTCCACCAATACATAAATAGTACACCACTGATAAACGCAGATTCAGACATTAGTTAAAGGTAGTTAGATTATTAATACTGTCGTAGAATGACCCTTGGCTTTGATCACTATACTCTTTGACACCCTTTTAGTATCGGTATGCTTTAAGGGGCGTGAGTTACTTCTATGATGAAGTAGGCTTTGTTCTAAGAGTGCTATTTTAGTGGTTTAGTTCTTAAGGAAGAGCTATTTTTAAACACATAAGGATAAGAGGAAACACCAGAATCTACCAAAATAAACATGTATTTTAAATTAAATATTACAAACCAACAGTAAACACATTTCTATCTTTGGCCTCAAAGATCTTTCAATGACAAAACATAAACAAATAGGCTTCCAGTAAACATACCAATTGCCAATTAGTATTTTTATCACGACTCTATTTGATTAGCGTAAAACATTAAATTAACGTACTCTCATCTACAAACACATATGACCTAGATTCAAGAATAATGGTTTCTACTCTCCTTTAAGACGTGGGACGTACTAAACTTCTACTATCGCAATAGAGATATAAATGTTATTGTTAACTTACAGGTAGGTATTAGGGATTGCCGGATGTCGCTGGAGGACTTATCTCTCGCTTTGGAGTGTTGTGGCCGCTAGTTGAATTTTCGTCGCCTGTGACGGGGGCTGATTCTTCACCGTAATTAAAGAACGGGAGCTCGTTGGGGCAGGGTTCTTCTCCCCTCACTCTTACGGAGCTTGAGATGTGAGAGTCGCTCGAGTGTGAGTGGCTTTGCTTTTCTTCAGTCGGACTTCTTTGCAGACTGAAAAGGCTTCTTCGGTATGGCACCGATATAAAACTTGACTATTTAGGTTAATACGGCCCTGAAAAACGGGGGATCGATTTTCTCAATCTGATCCTATCGTTTCTCACGGAAATAGTCTAGTATGGCTGAAGGATCGATCTTCACGAACTAACCCTCCTTCTGGCGTATCGACTTCTAATCTTCTTGTCTGGCTGAAAGATCGATCTTCACGAACTAATCTTTCTTCTGGCGAATCGACTACTAATAATCTTCTTGTCTGGCCGATGGATCGATCTTCACGAACTAATCCTCCTCTGGCGTATCGACTTCTGATAATCCTCTTCTCTTTCTTTGCGGGACTTATTTATAGGCGGATTGCCGCCCCATCTATAGGGGGAAGTGACCAGGCTACAGAGGCACAGGGGGGGGGAGCGAATGGTGAGTTAGCATCTGGGGAGTGCGAGAATTCCTGAGGTGGCACAGGGGTGCCCAAGTCAGCTCGCAAATTATAGGCTCGCAACCGCACCGCTACTTGGCGTGCCTTCTGACTCGCACCGCTTTTTTTTCATAACCACGGGTTTATGGGTCTCTTAGGTAATTTGATCGTTAGAGCGTCGCTTAAGGACCCTAGGTGGTCGCCTTAAAACAGATGTTAGCTCCAACTTCCCACAGCGGCGGGGAGATCACACATGGTAAGCATTTTCGCCGGCTACCTTTCCCACGCTTCTCCTCATAAGGGAGGGGGGCTTTAATGTACCTATACTCCTCCAGGATGCTTAATGTAGCCATTTCTCCACAAATACCAATATCACCTTTATGATTGCTATTAACTTGCAACATATTTTCCCCAAGTAATATTATTGTATTTATTCCTTCATAATTTCTACTTTTTATTATGACTATTTAACATCCGTGCCATTAAATATATTTCCATCTTTCGCCTTCAAGAGAATTAAACTGAGCATCGATGAAAACCATGAGACTTGTTCAAATTTCATTTACTTTTATCTGGAAATATGAATTATGATAATATTAAAATGTAGTTGTATCACAGTGTTGGATAGAATTTATTTTAGGTACATCTTCATAAAGTGATAGCTATATGGGGGAGGGAAAAGCGACTTTTCGATAACTATCGATAGCAAGTCCTGAGATTAATGGCGAGATAAGCGCTGTAGATAGAGTCTCTGAAAGCGGCTAATATTGTGCCTGTTCTCTCGCTCAGATAATTTGGAGGCGAGCATTCAATAATACTTGATATTACAATTAATACTATTAATCGTCCATATATTTAATTTAAAGAAAATTGTTCACTAATATACCGGTTCTGCACATAGGCAATTGTGGAAGAATAGAGCCTTGAGGTCCACCTCGGACCCTCAGAAATAGACGTGGCCTTAAACTCGAAACAAAGAGCATGAGGAGCAAGGTTAAACGAAGCAGGAATCGGGTCAATGCGGCTTTATTTAGCACAGCTGTGTTTACTCGAGGAGACCCATCTCCCGCGCTTGAAGCGATTTGATCTCTCAACTCCTTACCTTCGAAGCGAGAAAGAACTCTGGAGAATATTCTATAGGAATATTCTATATTATATAGGATGAGCCTTAACCCTTTTCCCGTCCACCCCGGCCACGGCCCGGTCCCCCGAAAAAGGCGGGGGGGAAGGGGATGGTTTGATAGCCGCCAACATTCCGCAGAATCAGACCTCTCGCCGACCGGAACTAGCACAGGCTCGAACGCGAGTAGAGAAGTCCAATCCCATCGAAACAAAGACTTTGAAGAGAGGGAGGAAGTAGTAGAGTTGGGAAAGAAATTGCCAGATAAGGCTAAAGGGTTGTTAGCGGAAAGGCGAGAAGAGGCTAGGCTGGGGCCGGACGGAGCGCTGAGGCCCGTTAGTACGGCGGCCAGGAAGGCAAATCGCCGCGCCCCTTACGGGGGGCTAACGAGCGACATCTGCCCGGGTTTGAAGTCAGAGTTGTCCCTCTCCTAGGTGGAATGTCAACCAAGACTATGAGCCTCACCTGCCCAGCGAGGTTAAACCGCCAGGCACTCGGTCGTTGGACACCTCTTTTGTATATGCAGGGGCACCACGAGCAGGTAATGCGCCAACAATTGGGGTGCAGAGGCTATGTAGCCCTAAAGGCTATATATTGCGCCTGCAGCCCTGATACTCCCAGGTGTGGATGGGGATGAAGCAGGTTATTAAAAACCCACCACCCCAGACCGAAGCTCAGGGGTGAGGGAACATTGTCCCCTCCCCTCTCGGCCCTGATCCTTGATAGTTTGGTGAGAGGAAGCTGCTCGGCATCTACCGTGTGAAATTAGAGGCCAACCAGAGAAAGTTGAAGGAGAGGTTGTAGGAAAAGTGAGGAAGTAGAGTAGAAACGCATGCTGTCTGAAAGGAGAAAAGGATAAGCTGGGGCGGACAGGGCGCTGAAAACAGTCAGCACGGCGGCCAGGAAGGCAAATTGCCGTACCTCTTATGGGCAGCCCACCATCAGTGTATTTATATATATATATATATATATATATATATATATATATAATTTCTCTACCACGACAGCAATATTATATTCCATACCAAAGCAGATATGACAGGTATTAAGATTAACCAAGTCTCTCTTTTAAACGCACTTTAGTTAGTTTTAAGAAATACCATAATCTTCTTTACATAATTATAATATTTACCTTCAACATGTGTACGTAAAATCCTCTTTGGGCTCTAGCTTAAGTTCTATTGAGTTCAAACCCTTTGTATTGAAATTAACGGATGCGTTGACGATGGTTTCCTTATCCTCGGGCACAAAGATCTCTTCCCCAATATAAATTTTCAATAGAGACAAGAAGAGAATTAAAGTGTTTTATTTTGATGTTACAGCCATTGTAAGTTTTTTTTACTTGAAATTTCACTTTAAAGAAAATAGAGCAGTAGCCAACTAACTGACCATTACTTAAGCTGGTCACCCAGACATTTTAAAGTAAACAGTATCAATTGCCATATTTTTATGTTCAGACTGGTTTGCCTTAACTTATTTATCAATCGCATTTATAAAAAAAAGACTGACTCAATACTTCATCAAGAACAATTCACCATGAAGTCTAGTAGCAATAGTTCTCAATCAAAATATCTATGGTCAGCTACCATAGCTTGAAACCTGCTGCCAATTTAATAAAAATAAAAATAGTGTCTTCAATAATTATAATTGATTCCTAAAATATCAATTCTTTCTAATAAATCCTAATCCGAGCTATAAAGAGCCCCTATCTTTATTTCGCAGCTCCTCATTGTCTATACATTGGCATCTGCAACATATCAGCTTTCATATGTAGTTCAAACATGTCTGAAATTTGGATGAAGGATTGCTAAGCATTGCATTCGATCACAAAACAGACGTTCCTCCAATTCAGAATTTTATTCTCGTAGAAAATCATTTCTCTATCTTCTACATTCCATGGATAGTTGCATTGAACTAAAATTTCTGGAATTCTTTTAATCTGGTAATTGAATTCGGGTTTTTTTCTATACTTATTCTTTAAATTTAGCATTAGATACACCACTGCTAATCCCTTCCAAGCAATTAACCTCCCCAAAATCTCTAAAACTATTTTTTCTATTCTAAAAATATTTCTTTAGAAATCTGTTGAGTTCGTACAACTCAAGATCTGGCACACCATAATAAGGAGAAAAGGTTAGGCTCGCAGCTGAGTGAAATCGGGCGGACTCAGGATGCAATTAAAAGACAAAACTGTTTTAACTCTATTTTTACTAAGAAAATTCGGAGAATCTTCGATCGTGTGAATAACGAGTCAAACTTTATGACTAAAAATATAAGTATACGAGTTACAAAGCAGTTGGGTTAAGCAAAGATTTTCCAGATTAAGCTCAGAATTCAGTTTGGAATTTCAGATATTTCAGTCAATTCGCTCCTCGTTAGAGAGGATAACTATTGCGTTAGACATCCAGTCTATATATACTGATTAAGTAACTAAGTCCCTGAGCCAACATTCGAACCAGGTTGGTGTCCTGATTGCTCGCCTGGGCATTGGGGTGGGCAGGTGGTTCTAAGACAGGTTCCCTCTCTGTCAGGCAAGGAATATGGGAGACCCCAGCGATTTTCGCCACAAGGTGAATTCCTGAGTTCAATGTGGGCCTCCATGCGTTTGGGAAACCCATGATTTTCCAGGGTTTCTTCTCTTCGGTTGTTTTTCAGTGTATTGATTTTTCTCTTATCTCCAATATTGAAAAAAGTTCTCTTTAATTTAAATATCCTCTAGATATATTTTCATTCTTTATACAATTTTTTTTTCTTAAGTTATGGTTTCTATGTTTCCTGACTTTGATTACTCGTGCGTACATGTACACGAAAATCTTTAATGTTTCTTTGATCGAATTTTGTAATCTTTGAAGGTGATCAAAGATTCTGACCAAAACATCTGACCCGATAGGTCACACGATCGCCTGTACATTCATATGGATACATACACGTTCTCTTTAGCTTCATCTGATTTTTTTTTTTTTTTTTTTTGCTAAAATAGTTGAAGCCAACTGTGGCATCTATAATGTTTGGACAAAGAAATTATCACCTCATAATCTGGTCCAATCTTCTCTTCAAACGAGCGCGGTTAAAATCCTTTAATTTAATACTCGGTGGCAACTATATTAAAATATTTCATTTATTTATCGGTTTTACAGTAGTATAAACTGTTGAAAAAGCGCAATATTTATTTAGCCCTGCTCCGCCAAAAGCTCAAAATATTAAGGGCTGCGCTGGTGCGCTTTCGTGGGTCAGAGAGCACTAAGTAGTCTCTCTTTCGCCACCTAAATACAATAACGGCGAAAAAGATCAAAACGGCTCTATCAACGTTCACAAGGCTGACCCGCAGGGTTTTTTTTTTGTTTTTTTTAAGCGTTTTATGCCCTCTTTCACCCGTTTATGGATCTAAACAGGCACGGTATTTTAGTGATTAAAATTTAAAAGTGTGAATAATAGTCATGAGTATGTGAATGGTGATGTGATGGATAAAATGAATTGAAATGAATGGGTGGTAGTAATGATATTGTGCTTGAATTAAAAAGGTTTTTAAAATTGCAAGGAGCGAATTTTCATAATTTATCGGGTTTTGCTTCTTTTCTTTTTCTAGATTTTAGTTTCTAGTTTACTTTCCTTTAAGTATTCAATCAGTGCCGTACTTGTTTGGGGTTCGTGGGCGAGGACTTTCTTTAGGAATTTCTTTTTATTTTTCCCGGTGTTGGTGGAATTTAGCGCAGGATAGATAACTGGGTGTTAGTGGGGGAGAATTTGCGAAGCGATAGCTGTGGTTAAGCTTTATGTGTCCTAGTCATAAAGTCCCAAGACGACGTCATCTCCGAGAATTTCTGGAAGAGCTGTTCCATTTGTTGAAGTCATCTTTTATTTGTCGTAGATGTTGATGGCCGTGTACATACGAGGAGCGGTCAATAAGTTTAGCAATTCGGATATAAGGAAACGAGATATAAGGAAAAGTGTTTTATTATTTTTCAATATAACTACCCTTGACTTCAATGCACTTGCGCCACTTGTCCCCGAGGCTTCGAATTCCCGACAACCAGAAATCTCCCGACTGCTGTTCAATCCACTCCTGGACAAAGCGAGCTGGACATCTTCATCGTCTCCAAACCGGCGTCTACGCAGTGCAGCCTTGAGCTGGCGGAATAAAAAGTAGTCGCTAGGGTCCAGATCTGGACTGTAGGAAAAATGGTTGAGCTCCTAGAATCCGCACTCGCGCAGGTTAGCTTCTGCAACTCTGGCCTTGTGTACTTTGAAGATGTTGGAATCGATCATGGGCGTGAGGTTTCGTGAGGTTTCTAGGGACCCAACGGGCAGAGACCTTGGTCATGGCCAAATTGTCGTGTATGATGTTGATAACACTTCCATGTGATATTCTGAGTTCTCGCTCGATTTCTTCCACCTTCACCCGTCGATTTTCGAGGATGATCCTCTCAACACGGGCCACATTGTCCTCGTTGGTCACGTCTGACGGGCGTCCTGGATAGGTGTCATGTTCAAGGGACTCACGACCATGGTGGAACTCCCTATTCTAGCGAGCAATGGTTGCATAGGAAGGGGCGGTGTCGGTGTACACTGCAACCATGCGTTCATGGATCTCTTTTGCATTCTTGCCTTTCTTGGTCAAAAATTTGATCACTGCGCGGTGCTCAACCTTCTCCATTGTTGAAAAATTTGTGACTGACGATCAGCTACTGCTTCTTAAATAGACGAGGCAGGAGCGTGTGGCTGCAGGTCCTGAATTTGTCCTAACTTGTCCTAACACCCCCACAAACAGCCATCCCCCTTCCTCTGTTTTGCCTTACCGATTCGCAAAACCTATTGACCGCCCCTCGTACCATTTGAACTTCCACTTGGTTTTTAACTGCCTCGCACAGACGTTATCTTTCTTTGAATTTCAATGGCTAGGGGATGAGTTTGGTTGCGTAAAGTTATCATTGTCAGCGCAAAGTTTGAGTCTGAAAATATTGTGCTTTTATTGGTACCTGTTTTGACTGACTTGAGGCCTATGTAGATGGCAGTGAGTTCTGCCAGAGGACGGAAGCGCAATCCGGAAGTCGGGCTGCTCGTATGTGGTGCGGGAGAATTGCTGCACATGCCACGCCATCCGCCGAGTTCGATCCATCTGTGAAAATGGACTGACATGGTTGATGGGACCTTTGCTGGTCCTGAAAAATGTTGGATAGCACTACTGGCGTCATTGTCGATTTCGAAGATGGGAGATTTATTTGACATATTACTGAAGGTTGAATAATCCACGGAGGAATAGTATAATAGTTGTCAATGAGAATGTTTGGCTCTGGCAGGTTTAAACTTTGTAAGAGTTTTTTAACCCTTACCGTGTAGGTGATATAGCTGCGGGTCCTTCGGTTGTCTGCTGGTAGCGTATTTTTTAGTATTCTTTTTAGTTTGTTGTAATGTCTGTAAACACGTTCAAGGCACTCGAGTTCTGCAACTTGTCTTTGTTGACGCAAAGGTAGTATTCCGGTCTCGGCGCAAAGTGAGGATGTTGGGGTTGATTTGAAGGCACCGGTGCCTAGACGGAAGGCTTGTTTTTTACAGGATACAATTCCTGGATTACAGATTTTGATGCTGCTCCGTACAGATGGCATCCGTACTTTATTTTGGACAAGATGAAAGTTTCGTAAAGGTACAGGAGGGTGCTTCTGTCTGCTTCCAAGTGATGATGCGACAGTTTTGTTTTTTTGTTTTTTTTTATTATTTAAGGGGCTATCTGGCGACTGCTGACTTAGGCATAAGTCGCCGTAAACAAACAGCCTAGTTCTAGGCTACTTTAAAAAATTGAACAGGAAACAACAATAAAAAGAAATAACAATAACAAAGCAATAACAAAAACAATAAGAATGACAAAAACAACAATTAAACCTGGTTAAATGAAATCGAGAAGGGCGACCTCCCCCCAAAAGTCAACAAGTCCACCAGTCAAAGTGCACGAACTCGTACCGAGTACAAGGGACAGGCGGTCGCGACCCCGCCCATCCCGGTACCGGGACAGGTGTCGTGCGCGAAGATCACTCAGAATGGGACATTCGACAAGAATGTGCCGAACAGTCTGGGGGACGACGCAGTCGTCGCAATAGGGCGCAGGCGAGCGCTCCATCAAATAGCGATGCGTCACACGAGTGTGCCCGATTCGGAGACGACAGAAAGCAACCTGAAGCCGCGCGGCATTGGAGGATAGGTCCATGGGAACAGTCGCGGCGCAATGGCACGCAACTTTAAGTTCCCTTCCACCGTCTCCCATCTTCTTTGCCAAGCAGTCTGAAGAGCTGCCCGTATTCCTGCCATGTAGTCGGTGTGAGGAAGAGCGAAACGCTGGTCCGGTCGCAGAGTCCTCGCGGACTCTTTGGCGCCTTCATCAGCACGCTCATTCCCCGCAATTCCTACATGTCCAGGAACCCAGCAGAAGATAATCTCGACATCCGCCCGGCTCGCCGAAACCGTGGCGTCACGGATATCGCGAACCAGGGGATGCGGAGATTCCAATGCCCCGAGAGCACTCAGGGCGCTTTGTGAGTGGCTATAGATCACAATCCGGTCTCCGAACCGGGCACGTCGCGTAATCTCCCGTACCGAGTGGTGTATTGCCACCAGCTCGGCCGTGAAGACAGACGCAGTGCCTGGTAGAGCCCCGCTGACTTCAAAAAGAGGGGATACGGCGTGGAAGCCGACCCCCTCTTGGGACTTGGAGCCATCCGTATACACTGGCACGGTTCCATCGTGACACGATGTGTGCTCCAAAAAGGTCGAACGCAATACTCCCGGCGCAGTACAAGCTTTGGGAGCAGAGGCGTGGCGACAAATAGCCAAATGTGGTACCCTCCAGGGTGGCGTCCTGGGCAGAACTAGGGGCACCACCGCCCCGAGAGCTATATCTACCTCTCGAAGGAGTTTCCTGGCCCTAAACCCAAAGGGCTTAGGGTATGACTGGCGTCTCTCGGCGGCATAGGCACCTTCGAGATCAGCTGCGGATGCAGTGAGAGCTGTTGGCGACTGAGGGAGGCGCCGTGCTCGCGCGTACAGGCGAGTGATGCACTGCACGCGGCGCAGAGCGAGTGGCATCTCCCCAGCATCGACCAACAGGCTCTTAATGGGAAAAGTACGGAAGGCACCGGTCGCAAGGCGAAGGTTGGTGTGGTGGATCGAATCCACCTTCCGCAATAAACGCTTGGCTGCGGATGCATAAAACTCGCATCCGTAGTCGAGCTTCGAGCGAACAAAGGATCGATAAAAAAGTAAGGCAGTAGCCCTATCAGGCCCTAAGCGCTGAACGTCACGGAAATGAGAATGTCCATGGCGCAGGTACAAGAGACCCCAAGGCTGCGAATATGAGCCTCCCAGGTGAGGCGTCGGTCGAATACAAGACCAAGGAAACGGTGCGACTCAACCATATCCAGGCGCACCCCATTAAGAAACAAATCTGGGTCGGGGTGAAGCCGTGGATTGCGGCAGAAGTGCACCACCTTAGTCTTGGTCAAAAAAAAACGAAACCTGTGCGCTTCGGCATAGCGAGAGACGCGGTTCAATACCTGTTGGAGTCGACGCTCTAGAGTTGGCATCTGGACGCGCCAAAAGAGATCGAAAGGTCGTCCACGTAGAGCGTAGCGAGAACATCTTCTGGCAGCACCGAGGTGATGCCGTTGATGCTAAGGGCAAAGAGTGTGACACTGAGGACACTTCCCTGCGGGAATCCCTCTTCCTGCTCCTTTGGGCAAGAGAGGGCTCCCCCCATCCATACGCGGAATTGACGATCTCACAAAAATTCAGATATAAACATTGGGAGGCGTCCCCTCGCCCCCATCGTATGGAGAGTCTCTATGATACCGTATCGCCATGCGGTATCATAGGCCTTCTCCAGATCGAAAAAAACCGTGGGGTAGTGCTGTCTACGAAGGAAAGCCTCGCAGACGGCATTTTCCAGTCGAAGCAGAGCATCTGACTTGGAGTGGAACTTACGGAAGCCGCACTGTGCAGAAGACAGATGGCCTCCGCTGTCCAGGAAATAGGCTTATCTAACATTTACCAATTTCTCCATCAACTGGCACACGCAAAAGGTTAGAGAGATTGGGCGGAAACCGGTCGGAGTAGAGTGATCTCTTCCCGGCTTGCGAAAGGCGAGCACAGTAGCGATTCACCAGGAGTCTGGAAGAAGACCTTCTACCCAGATCCTGTTGAACAAATCTAACAGAAAGGCCATGCCTCGCCCCCTCAGGTCTCCAAACATGGCATACGGGACATCGTCCGGACCATGGGCGGTGTCCGCGCACGAAGCGAGAGCGGAATGCAACTCACTCACAGTAAACTTGTCGTTGAAGGGTTCTCCACCTCTGGAGAAAATTTCCAGCCTGCGGCCTTCCGCGACATCACGACGTGCATTGAATGCTGGCGGAGCAGCATCACAGCTAGAGAATGCGAAAAAAAGCGGTCGCTAAGGATTCCGCCACGGACGCTGGGTCCGAGATTGCGGTCCCATTCTCATGGAGAACGGGAGGGGGGTCCTGCGAGAACTTGCCCAGAATCCTTTTGACTCGCTTTCACACCTCAGCTAAAGGGGTCTTCCAGTTAAGGGAAGACACGTATGCCCGCCAAGAAGAGCGGCGGGCGTGCTTCGAAATATACCGGAACCTAGCCCTAGCCCGACGAAATTCAGCGACAGTGAAATCGTTCGGGCGGCGCTTATAGCACATGTAGGCATAACGCTTCTGTTTGAGGGCCGTCTCACACTCGGCCGACCACCATGGGAGTGGTCGGCGTGCAAAACGGCCAGACGTCCTAGGAATAGTAGTCAGGCCCACGGCGATGAGGTTGCCGGAGAAGAACTCAACGGCCTCTTCTACCGACCTAAACTCCTCGACTGAGATAGAGAATTCAGTCATTTCCTGAAATGCAGGCCACCGCGCCAAGCACCACCAAGGTGGTCTCTCAGGCGGCAGTTGCCCTGAAAATGATATTTAAATGGGAAAGTGATCACTAACATGGGGGTCATCGACCATTCGCCAATCAAAATCAAGCTGTGCATCCGAAGACCACAAAGATAGGTTAAGGCAAGAAAATGAAGCGGTTCTCGGACAGTGATGCGTAAACTCATCCACGTTTGGACACCCATCTCAAGCTCTTCTATCGGCAAGGACGTGTCCCCTGGGATTTATGGAGTAATCTCCCCAGAGAGGATGCCTGCCGTTCAGATCTCCAAGCAAGAGATAGGGCCTCGGCAACCGTGCCACGACGCGGCGGAAGTCCCCCGCGTCGAAGTTAGCTGACGGTGGAATGTACGCAGAAATGATAGTATACATCCTATCCAGGTGCAGCTGAACAGCCACTGCCTGAAAGGGGGTATCTAAAGAGAAAGGAAGAACGGAGACATCATCCTGGGTGTAAACCGCGAATCCCCCAGCCCAGCCATCCCGCGGTGGTGGGGTCGCAAGACCCTTATACCCCGGGAGGGCAGGCAGGGGGCACGCACCTAGCATGGTCTCCTGCAAAAAGATAGCTAACGGGGAACGGGACGAGATGAGCATCCGCAGCTCCTCCCAGTTGGCCCGGAGTCCACGGCAATTCCATTGAAGGAATATGCCCTCCAGGCCTAGCCCGGAGGAGACGCGGGGGCCCTCCTCGAACTGAAGACCCTCACGGGAATAGCCTATGCTTCCCGGGGGCAGAACCCCGGGCGCTGTTGGCCGGACAAAGCGCTGAAGGCGCTGTCGCCTTCGAGGACTTATTGGGGGAGGCTGGGCTCACCATGCGAGTCTTTTCCTCCCTCCGCCTCAAAACCTTAGGCGGGCGCTGCGGCTTCGGAGGCGGGGGGCCCTCTTTTCGAGGAACCACCATCTCCGAGCCACTCGCTCCACCTCTGGGCGTGGGCGAAGGAGCCGAAGCTTCTTTGTTGCTGTCCTCCTTTCGGGGAACAGCTTTAGGAACCCCGGAAGATGGCCTAGCGACCATCTTCAGACGTGTTGCCTCCTGTGAGTCTAACGACTCGGTGGAGGCGCGTGGCCATTTCGCCTTACGGGAGACGGTCACGCTGGGGGAAGAGGGGGGAGCCTTGGTTTTAGCCGGGGCTGGGTATGAACCCTTTTTGCCGCCAGCTTAACCAGGGGAGTGCCTGGGTTGGGTAGAGCCCACAGAAGGGCGCGGAAACAACCGTGTTCGTTAGACTGGATGGGCCAGGAGCAGAGGGTGCTTTTCTAACTATTGAGGCATATGACGTCCTAGTAAGAGCCGGGCGCGCCAGGACCAAGTCCTAGGCCTCGCGGAATGAGAGTCAATCCTGGGCCTGAACTGCCAGGATTTCTTTCTCAACGAGATATGCACCACATTGCTTCGAAAAGTGAGGTGCAGCTCTCCGCAATTGACACACTTTGCCACACACGATTTGGACTTATCGTGTGCGACCTTGGAGCAATTTACACACACTTTGGGTGACCCCGACTTTGCACGTCTACATGAGCGATTCATATGGCCGAAGCGGTGACAGTAATAGCACCGCCGCGGGCGTGGCACGAATGCCTTCACGCAGTAGCGGTACCAACCGGCACGCACCGACTCAGGGAGCTTGTCACAGTCGAACGTGACGAAGAGTGTAGGGGTGGGTCTCGTTGCCGCTCCCTGTTTTCTCATCACACGTTTGAACTTGACCACCCCATGGTCAGCCAGCTCTAGGGTGATGTCCTCAATGGAGTAGTCAACGAGTTTCCTCGTATAAACTACTCCTTTCACAAAGTTTATGGTAGAGTGCGGCGTCACACTCACCGGGGGGGGGCCATCAAGTGTCCGAAGAGCACTTATCTTGGCCGCCTCGGCGGAATTCGCCGCATTCGCCAGGAGTCTCCCGTCCGAGAAACGGGTTACCTTTGGCTTTCTACCAATTGCACTAGCTAATCATCTCCTCTGATGGATCATGTTGCCCTTGTACAACATGGTGCCATCAGTGGAGCGAATAACGAGGAAGCGTTTAAAGCCAGCGGGCTCGAAAACGCCAGGTAACCTCTGAATCAGGGGCGCCGATGTCATAGAGGCTCCGCCCTGTGAACTTTTGGTCTTTTTCATGGGCTCCGCAACCGGAAGAGCAGAGGGGCCGGATGTGCCGATCTTGGCTTGGTCGCTTGCCAGAGTGGCAGCAGACCCATCGGTCCCCGCAGCCCCTGCGATAGGAGAGGAGCCCCCGAGTCTTCTTTGTATTTTTGGTCTTGGTCTTCTTTTTTGGAGCGGAGGGCGGGGAATGAACCTGCTTCTCTTTCCCGGCGGTAGAAGCCCCCAGGCCAGATGGACCGGCCTCAGCTAGGTCCTTCCCCGAAATGGAGAAGGTCCTTGTGGTCGCAGGGGCATCATCCGGAGGAGATCCCTCTCTCCTTGTACTGCCCGAGAATCCCCAGCCGTTTGAGGAGGACCTTGCATAGGGGCGGATTCGGGTTCGGTGCTGGGCGCTGAGCCCGGATTACCCCCATGGAAGGCCCTACCGTCTGAGGCTGGTTTTCCTCAAGGGCCATGTCTATCACAGGAGGAGTCTCCAGTGTGCCATCCCCTTCCAGGACATCGCAGGTCCCCTTGGCAGCGTCATGAGTCTTGTGTGTGGAGACACAGGCCTTTACCCCGGCAAGGTTTAATATTCTTGCCAGCAGGTCTTTTGAGGGAAGTGACCGAAGGGGCCTGGCTTCCCTCTCCCCCCTAAGGGGGTTTGCCCTACCAAGCCGCCTCCACGAGGGGCAAACGGCAATGGGCTGCCTGCTGGCTTTCTTGGCAGTCCCCTTAAAAAGCAAAGGAGGCACTGCCGCTGGAGATAGGGAGTTGCCCCAAGCACCTCCAGAGAATGAGGTGAGGGGGAGTCCCCTAAACCCGTAGGCGTAGGATAGGAGTAAGCCTCCTCTTTGGTTGAGGAGATATGGAGGGTCCCCTGCGCGAGCACAAAGGGAGGCCCTCCATTTCTTTGCTGGAGCTGCCTGAGGGCGGCTCCGTCGCTGTTTCAGGGGAAGTTGGAGGATGGGATTTTTTGGTTGTTTTTTCATACATGGGCATGGTGACCCTCTTTTTTATACGGGACGCAATAGCTCATCACCTCTTGCAGTTGCCCGCACTGCAAGAGGTGCTTACAGGCCTGACAGAGCCAGGCGCCGCCATTTCGGACCACCCCTCCCGCCTGGTAGCCTGGCAGTCCATCGGCATGGCAGCTCCACCTTGAACACGGCGTAAAAATGGATAGAATGTGAAGTGGAGAGGAAAAGGGATGTGAGGAAGGTATGGGTGGGGATGAAGCAGGCTGTTAAAAAAAACCCATCCCAAACCGGAGCTCAGGGGTTAGGGAACATTGCCCCCTCTCCCCTCAGCCCCGATCCGGGACGGTTGGCTTGAGAAGAAGGTCAGCATCTACCCTGTAAAATTAGAGGCTGACCATTGAAAGTTGTGGGAGAGGTTTTATGAAAAGCCAGGAAACAAGTGTTTTGAAGGAAGTAGAAGAGGCTAAGCTGGGGTCAGACGGGGTGCTGAGTCCCATCAGCACGGAAGCCAGGATGGCAAATCGCCGCGCCCCTTACGGGGGATGATGCGACAGTTTAGTCAGAATGTTTGTGACTTTGTAGCACCGTCTTTTGAGGTTTAATATGTGGGGTTTCCATGTAAGCCTCTGATCCAATGTGAGACCTAAAAATTTTATGTTATTTTGAAAAGTGATTTGGCGTCGTTCAAGTAGCAATGGGATATGCGGAATTTTTCTGTTTTTTGTAAAGGTTATGGTGGTTGTTTTTTCACTTGAAGTTGTGAAGCCGTGCTGTACTAAGTAGTTCTTTATTTTGTCTATTGCTTCTTGTAAGCGATTTGATACTTCTGTTGCGCTGGTGCCTGGGAGCCAAATTGCCAGGTCGTCCACATATAATGAGCATTTAATGGTAGGTGGTACGTGGAAAGTCAAATTGTTGATTGCTATTATGAACAGGGTTGTGCTGAGCACACTTCCTTGTGGTACTCCTTCGTGTTGGCTGAATTGTGTAGACTGGGCTCCATGAAGATCTATTGTGAATTTTCTATTGTTAGGGAAGTTTTTGATGAAAGTGCGAGTGAACCTCTGATTCCTAGCTCGTGTATGTTATTGAGTATACGACGTCGCCAAACTGTGTAATACGTCTTGGCAATGTCAAAAAAGACCGCTGTGACAAACTTCCCTTCGCTGAATGCTCGGCCGACGTCGTGGTCAAAGAGGGTTAAAGGATCTAGTGTAGAGCAGTATTATCTATAACCATATTGGTTTGAAAGCAGAAGGTTGTTTGTTTCTAAATACCATCTCAATCTAGCATTGACCATTCTTTCTGATATTTTGCATAGGCATGGTGTCAAGGAAAACTGTCTATAATTCGTTAGGTTTGCTGGATCCTTTTTCAGATTTTAAGAAGGAGAGGACTAGCGCTTGACGCCAATCATTCGGGAAGGAGCCATTAGTCCAGATGCGGTTATAAATGTCCAACAATAGCTCTAAGGCGTTTGGGTGGATTTTACTTATGATGAGGTTTGAGATTTCGTCATCTCTACGGGCTGTGTTTCGGCTTCCTTCTAGGGATGCTTGTAATTCGTTCATGGAGAAAGGTTGTTGTAAGGAAGGATTCTATTGTTTGCGAAGTCTAAATTTGTTGAGTCTGTTAGAATTTTCAGGGTTAAAAAAGTCTTGTTTCGGGATCCTTTAGAAATGGTACTGAGGTAATGCCCTATTATGTTAGGGACTTGGGTTTCATTGCTGATGGTATTTCCGTTAATACAAAGGATAGGGAGGTGAATAAGGCTGCGGTGTCCTGACATCTTTTTATTTGTCGCCAAATTTTGCAATAGGGGTGTCTTTGTTCATTTTAGATAGGTATTGTTTCCAGGAGGCTCGTTTAGCTTCTTTGAAGGTCCTTCGGGCGATGGCAGATGCTCTTTTATAGTTCATGTAATTCTGTAACGTTTTAGTTCTTATGAAAATTTTGCAAGCTTTATCAGGTTTTCTTTTATCGTCTTGGCACTGTTGGTTCCACCATGGAGTAGTGCGCCTGCTGGTGTTGTGGTTAGTCTTTGGGATGTGTTCACCAGCTGCTTTATGTATTGGGTTGAGGAATAAGTTCTTGCGGTTTTATCAAATTTATTCATTACCATTAACAATTTTAGACAAAGTTCATTTTTAATTGATAACAATATGCAATTTAATCAATAATGTATTCCCCGTTGTTATTTACGACTTCTTCAAATACGTTCAACTAGTGTTAAGATGTCTCTACAATCCAAAATCTCTGGATTTTGATTCGAAGAATTGTTTTAAGAATTGGAGCGTTCTTTGTCATTAAGATTGAAATGATCGTTTTTGAAACATGAAAAAGACCATTGAGCTGTCCTTTCTGATAAAGCATTTTCTCCGTACACAGCACAAATATCGCGACGAGCTTTTTTTTTATTGGGGCTAAGCCATTGTTTTCGATGGTTCATGTTGACATAAACACAACAGTTTTCGTCGCCAGTGATGATGTGGTGAAGAAATCTGTCCTTATATCCACGAGTAGCCTTGTGACAAGCAAGCAAACCTGCGGCAATCGTGGAGCGTTCTTCGTCATTAAGATTGAAATGACCGTTTGTGAAACATGAAAACTACCATTGAGCGGTCCTTTCTGATAAAGCATTTTCTCTGTACACAGCACAAATATCGCGACTAGCTTTGGCTGCGTTTGCATTGTTCCCGTTTCGATTGAAAATGAATAACAACAAGTGTCGAAAATGCGCCTTGCTTTCAACTTGACATTCCACTTTGAGGGTACAGAACAAAAATTAAATTAACACAACTTTTAAATAAACCGCAATGACTTATTACTCAACTTCAAGACGTAGCCTAAGCAAAAGCATAATAGCCTACGCTGTTAAGAGACGTAGCCTAACCTTTGCAAATTTTGCTCTCATTATTTATTATATGCGCACAAATCACGTCAACAAAACTTAAATCAACCCAACATTAAAAAAACGCAAGAACTTATTCCTCAACCTGATAGTTCTGCCGTGAAGTAACAGATATTTGCCTCTGGTTTGGGTTGGAGTTTGGCTGTTGTCAATGAGAAGGCAGTCCAATTTGCTCGATAATAATTCCATCGTTTCCTGGAAAGTGGGGCTCTTTTAGCAAGAAACAATCATTATTGGGTAGTGATCGCTACCCCATAGGTCTGAGTAAACGCTCCAATGAGTTTCTGTGGGGTAATTAAGGGAGGTATTTGTATTTAAGATGATGTATTTGCGCTCTATTAGGTCTGATATGATACGTCCTCAGGCGTTTGTTTTCGTATCGTTCCAGTAGTGGCTTCTGGCGTTGAAGTCGCCAAGGATGAAAAATGGCTCTGGTAGTTGTTCGAAGAGGGCTTCGAGGTCCTGGCAGTTTAGGGGCACGTTAGGGGACAAGTATATAGAGCTCTAGAAAATGTAGCCAAACGGCTATGGCATTTAGGAGCGCGTTTAAATGGTATTGCGTGTGTGAGATATTTCGTCACGTGTAGATGGCGTTGCCTTTGGTCGAGTCGGTTGTAATGAAATGACAATCATATTTGTTATTCAGATGCTGCTCCGGGTTTGAGTTAATAGTCTCGTTGAGACAAATGCACACTGGGTCTTTTTCTGTGATTATTTTTTGTAATGATTCGAAGTTAGCCCGAAGGCCACGAATATTCCATTGCAGGATTTGAGTTTGTTTGTCATATTCTTCTGTTTGTAGGTTCTATTTAGGAGTCTTGGAGGCTCCGTATTGGGTGGAGCTACCGAACTTTGTATAGAGTTTGTGTCTAGTTTGTTTCGACGTGCCTGGTCTTATCGGGTTCTGTATATTTTTGTCCGTAATGTTAGTTTTCTTAGCGAGAGATTCCTTATATTTTACCTGTGGGCGCTGCAGCTAGGGGGCGAGAGTGTTCGTTGTGAACACTGTATTGACAGTGGGGTTGTATGTCTGGAGGAATTCTAATTGGTATCCAGTTCCTTGTTTATTGCCAATTCTTCTATATTCGTAGTTGAATATGTGGACCTTGGTGGAGAGGTTGGTTTTCTATTTGGGTTTTTTGGGGAAAGAAAAAAGTATTTTGTGTTGGTGTACTCGAGTCAAATGGTGTCGTTTTCTTGGCTTTAAATGCCGGGCAATGGGAGTCTAGTGTCAGGGGTTGTGGTTTATGGGTTTGTTGTGGAGGGGTGAGAGTAGCTCGCTATCGTAGCATATAGTTAATGTGCTCGATAAGCTGTTTCTTCTGGTTGCTTTAACTCTTGGGCTTTTAGTTGGTGAGGAGGAGGAAGTGGTAGATTTGGGGGATTCTTGGTGGCTTCTTTTTTTGTGATTGCGCTATAGGTAGGTCTATTTCGGGGTGCTTAGTGGTTGGTGAATCAGTTTGACCGTGGTGGGGTTTTAATTTCGGGCTTTCTAGCAGTCCTAGGCTGTTTTCCTTTGATATTGAGGTTTTGTTGAGGGCTGTTAGGTCCAATGTTGGTTTGGAAGTTAATTCGGTGGTTGGAGCTATGGTAGTGGAAGTAACGGTAGCATAAGTTGGAGTACTCAGCCTTCTTCTTTTCTCGTCCATGTCTTCAAAGGCTTGGTGCCTTCGGATGCCAAAACGGACAGTTCTAATCCGTACCTCCTGATGGAAGTTAAAGTGGGGACATGTTCGCTTGAATGCGTGGTGGTTATCTCCACAGTTAATGCATCTTTCCTTTGTTTTTCATTGTTCACTGTTGTGTCCTTTTTCGCTGCATTTGAAGCATAATTGTGGATCAGTTTTACAATATTTGGCCGGGTAACCAAACATAAGGCACGATCGACATTGAATTAGAGTGGGCAGTACTCACTGTATTCGGATTGTTGTTCCTGCGAATCTGATTATTTGTGGGATGATTTGCTCTTTGAATGTTATTTTGGCGATTTTCAGCGGAGTTGAGCGTGTGGGCGATTTTATCTCGAAGATGAACACAGAGTCTATTTGATGGCCGTCATCTTCAAATAGCCTTTGTATCCCTTGGCATATGAAGGCCTCCGTACTTTTGGGTCCAAGCAAAAATCTGTTGAGTAGAACCGTACCTACTCTCAGGTTGTGATTATTTTTGTCCTCTGGTTTAATTTGATTGTCACCTAAGGCGGTGAGGGCCAATAGTTTTTTTGATATTTTTTTCTTGCTTGGCTTTAACTCTAACCTGTGTTCGGTCAGGATTGATTGAGAATTCTGGTTGTGACTCTTCTGGAACGACTTGTAGTTGTTCATGCAGTTTGAGTGCCTAGAATGGTTTATTTCTTGTGGTTTTGAGCGTTATGTATCTGTACCAACAAGCCGGCCCGAATGTTTTCTGAGGTCTATTATTTTTTGCTTTTTGCTGTTCTTTTGATGTGGGTTTTTTGTTTGTTCATTTTGTAGAGTTGGTGAGTCAATAATGGTATCCATGACCAATAAGTGAAATTCAACACCCCTGCCCGTGGCGGCCCATACTGACCCCATCAAGGGACCGGCAATACAGAGCGCCTTTTACATGGCCCCGGCGGGTACCACTAGGCCTTAACGGCTAGGATTTCTTTCACACCAGGGTGCCATCAAGTGTCCAAATAGCACTAATTTTGGCCGCCTCGGAGGGATCCGCCGCATTCGCCAGAAGGCTCCCGTCCGAGAAATAGGTCACCTTCAGCTCTCTACCAATTACCCTAAATAATGCTCTCCTCTAGTCGATCATGTTGCCCTTGGCCAACATTCTGCCATCAGTGGATCGAATAACGAGTAAGCGTTTAAAGCCAGTGGGCTCGAAAACGCCAGGTAGCTCTGAATGATGGGCCCCGACGTAATCAAAGCTCCGCTTCTCGCAGTTTTTTGCCTTCGTCTGGGACTCCCCGCCCGGGGAAACAACGGGGCCAGGAGTGCCGATCTTGGCCTGGTCGCTTACCGAAACGGCAGCAGACCCATCCTTCCTCGCGGATGGAAAGGAGCCCCGAGTCTTTTTTTTTTCTTTTTAGGAGAGGAGGGCGTGGAATGAACCTTCTTATTTCATCTGCCAGCAGGAGCCACCAGGCCAGATGGACCGGCCTCAGCAAGATCCTTCCCCGAGATGGAGAAGGTCCTATCTGCCACAGGGGCACCAGCCAGAGGAGGAGATCCCTCTTCTCTTTGTAAATTCTTGGAGACCCGAGCCGTCTGAGGAGGACCTCGCACAGGGGCCGGACTTTGGTTCGGTGCTTGGCACCGAGCCCAGGTTCTCCCCAATAAAATATCCTACCGTCTGGGGCTGGGTTGTCTCAAGGACCATGTCCATCTCAGGGGGGAGGGGCTCCATATGCCCCCCTAGGACATCACAGGTTCCATTGCATGTTGTGACATTGGTCGTGGAAGAAAGGGGCGCAAGTACGGTAACCCCCTCTAAGCTCAATATACGAGCACGCAGTTCTTTATAGCGAAGGGGCCGACGGGCCCTTACTCGGAATAGGCTTGACTATATTTGCTTAAACGTCTTAGTAGGTCATCTTTGGGGCAGAATGGTGAAGTCTTAAGTCTTGAAATAAGGTAGAAGAAAAAGTAGTGGACAGTGGACCTTTAGATACAATGGTGAAAAGGCAATGAGTTAGTAGCTACTGATAGTTGCTGGGTGACCAGCCATCTCTTTATTCTTCTTCCTGATTCTTGTTCTTCAGTCTTTTACCTTTGGTAGTTGGAGGCTCTCGCGCCTCTAGTTTTCTTTGTTATCTTTGTTTTTCTTCTTTATCGTCTGTTGCAGATCTATTTTCTTTGAATTTGTGTAATTGCTTTGTAATCTCATCTTCATCTATATATTGAGGGCGGATCATCCCTAGAGTTAGGTTTCCCGCTCTTGAAACTTCCCCTTTTCTTAACTCTTATGTTTTGCGCGATATATATCTCTTTTCTCTTCTTCGCTTAGTATTTCATTCAACTTGTCTCACAGTTTGCGAGATCTTTTGTGCAAGGCCACATTTATTGCCGGTAGATCTACTTCGTGGAGCAGGTGACTTAGTTTTTTGTGTTCTCGTCTCCTGATGATGGATATAATATACACTGCTTTGTTTTAGACTCTTTGTAGTTTAATAATTTTTGTCTTGTAGAATTTATTTAACGTGATTGCTGGGTAAAGCTGTGTAGCCTTAGTGATTTTTTTTTAATTCTATAGAGCCCATCTGGCAACTGCCCACTTGGGCATAAGTCGCCGGAAAAACACGACAGCCTAGAACTAGGCTACTTTAAAGTAAAAATATGAAAACTTAACAATGATATAAATTGGAAAAACTTAACAATCAGGAAGCAATCTCCAGCAGCGGGGGGAGGTCCCCCTCACCCCGGTGAGGAGAGTGCAACCTACAAACAAAACAATAACAAACAAAAAACAAAAAAGAACCTTAAATAAAGGGGAGAAGCCCGGCCTCCCCCCAAAAGTCAACAAGTCTACAAGTCAATGTGCACGAATCCGTCCCGAGTACAAGGGACAGGCGGTCGCGACCCCGCCCATCCCAGTACCGGGACAGGTATCGTGCGCGAAGATCACCCAGACTGAGACATTTGACAAGAATGTGCTAAACAGTCTGGGGGACGATGCAGTCGTCACAATAGGGCGCAGGCCTTTGCTCCATCAAATAGCGATGCGTCACACGAGTGTGTCAGATTCGGAGACGACAGAAAGCAGCCTGAAGCCGCCGCGGCATTAGGGGATAGGTCCATGGGAACAGTCGCGGCGCAATGGCACGCAACTTTAAGTTCCCTTCCACCGTCTCCCATCTTCTTTGCCAAGCAGTCCGAAGAGCTGCCCGTATTCCTGCCATGTAGTCGGTGTGAGGAAGAGCGAAACGCTGGTCCGGTCGCAGAGTCCTCGCGGACTCTTTGGCGCCCTCATCAGCGCGCTCATTCCCCGCAATTCCTACATGTCCAGGAACCCAGCAGAAGATAATCTCGACATCCGACCGGCTCGCCAAAACCGTGGCGTCACGGATATCGCGAACCAGGGAATGCGAAGATTCCAATGCCTCGAGATCACTCAGGGCGCTTTGTGAGTCGCTATAGATCACAATCCGCTCTCCGAACCGGGCACGTCGGGTAATCTCACGTACCGAGTGGTGTATTGCCACCAGCTCGGCCGTGAAGACAGACGCAGCGCCTTGCAGAGCCCCACTGACTTCAAACTGAGGGGATACGGCGTGGAAGCCGACCACCTCTTCGGACTTAGAGCCATCCGTATACACTGGCACGGTTCCAGCGTGACACGAGGTGTGCTCCAAAAAGGTCGAACGCAATACTCCCGGCGCAGTACAAGCTTTGGGAGCAGAGGCGTGGCAACAAATAGCCAAATGTGGTACCTTCCAGGGTGGCGTCCTGGGCAGAACCAGGGGCACCACCGGCCTGAGATCTATATCTACCTCTCGAAGGAGTTTCCTGGCCCTAAACCCAAAGGGCTTAGGGTATGACTGGCGTCTCTCGGCGGCATAGGCACCGTCGAGATCACCTGCGGATGCAGTGAAAACTGTTGGCGACTGAGAAAGGCGCCGTGCTCGCGCGTACAGGTGAGTGATGCACTGCACGCGGCGCAGAGCGAGTGGCATCTCCCCAGCATCGACAAGTAGGCTCTCAATGGGGGAAGTGCGGAAGGCACCGGTCGCAAGGCGGAGGCCGGTGTGGTGGATCGAATCCACCTTCCGCAATAAACGCTCGTCTGCGGATGCATAAAACTCGCATCCGTAGTCGAGCTTCGAGCGAACAAAGGATCGCTAAAAAGTAAGGCAGTAGCCCTATCAGCGCCCAAGCGCTAAACGTCACGGAACGGAGAATATCCATGGCGCGGGTACAAGAGACCCTAGCCTTAGTGATAGCTTTGTAATTTTTTTTTCTTATTATCTCTTTTTATTCCTCTAAGTTAATATAGTTTACTTAAGCTTGCTTTAGCTGCTCCGACTCTTTCCGTGACGTGTTTTACATATCTGTACTTTGAGATCTTGAGTCCGAGCACTCTTCCCTCGTTCCCATAACGATACCTTTCATCTTCTACTTCCACTCTAGCGATTTTCCTCTTTCTATTGGGATGATGTTGAATTTATCTGCATTTGTTCTGATTTGTCACTTGCGTTCAAACTCAGTGATATTAGCGATCTCAGTCGCCGTCATCCTTGCTATTGTTTGGGCTTGTCTATATGTGCTATTTGCTATTATGGGAATGACCGCAAATTGTATGTATTTAGTCGATTCATTCACTGGGTCCAGTAAGTCCATTGTGAATATGCTTTAAAGTGTTCGACTTATGCAGCCCCCTTGGGGACTTCGAATCTCGGTCCATTGAAGCCCTCTATCGAAATGTACGCTGAGCTATCCTTACCAATGTTGAGGGCAGCCCCAGTCTTCTGATTTTGTATTTTAGTCTGATGCGCCAAACTTTGTCAAATGCTTTTTGCACATCCCTAAGAACTACTCTGTGTAGTTCTTGTTTAATTTTGCTATTTCCACTGTGTCAACAAGAACGGCCAAGGATGTTTCCGTACTTCTGATCTTTCTAAACCCGTGTTGGTGGATCGGTATTAGTGATCTTTCTTCGAGGTGTTTAATTAGTCTGAAAATTTTAGACGTTCTAAATGTTTTGTTAAAGTCTCCAGCAGTGTGATAGGTCTAAAGTTGCCTGGCTTGTTTGGGAGTCTTCCCGGTTTTGGCCATATATAAATTTTTTCTTTTTAGTTCCTCCGAAAAATACCCCACAGTGAGTGTGGCATTAAATAATGAAACTATTTTATTCAAGATGGGGTCCGGCGCTCGAATCAGATTCTCCCTTGCTAGACCTGACTCCCCGGGCGCCCTCTGTTTGGTGTCTAATAGAGTTCTTTTCAATTTCTGTATAGTGATTGGTACGATGCCTTCTTCTTCTTCAAGAATTGTCTGTGAAGCGTTGTTCTTTGGAACTATATCGAGTTTATTTGTTTCTATTTCCTCCACCACTCTCATTTCATGTTCCATATCGAAATCATAATTTTCCTCAGGAGAAATATCGAACACTTTTTTCCGGTAGTCACGGAATGCAGCTTCCATTTCTTGGAGCTCCTTTGCCTCTCCCCTGTTTTGTGTAATCACGATATTAGGCTTTGGATTTCTTTTACTTCTGTATATATTAATTTTGTTCCATAACCTTGTTGGGTTAGTTTCTCTATCTATAGCCTCAATGAAGCGATCCCATCTTGCGTTTCTTTCTTCTGTTGTTGCGTTTATCAGGTCCTCCTTTATTTGATTGTAGGCGTGCCCTGTCCCCCTCTTTGGGGACCATTGTTCTCTATTGCTTCCCTCGAGGTGATATATTGATGTTCAAGGTTCTCAATATGTGCGGTTCTTATAGGGTGTAGTAGGGTTCTGTACTCCAAAATTGGTACATGCCTCCTATCGGCATTGATGAGTACCTCCATTAGTTTCGCAAGTTCCTGATCTATTTTTTCCAATGTGGCCTCGGTTAAATTTGTCTGTTGGTTTACCTAAGTCCTCTGAATAGCCAATCCAATTGGCTTTCCTGTATTGTTTCCTGGGGAGCATGCTTTAATTTGTATGGGATCCAGTAAAAAGGTTATTGCCATAATTTCGTGATCACTTGTTGAAGATGGTCCTCTTTCTATTAGATAATTAAATTGGAGGTTTGGTGGCCCTATTAGCTCCAAAATAGGTTCGGAAATCTGGGCCTAGTCGTTCCATTATTCCTCTTTCCTAGTATAACCCGATGCTCTACTTCGAGCATTCAGGTCCCTCATAAGAATTGCCTGATCCTTTCCTCCGAACACTTCCAAAGAGTTATGTAGGGGCAAAAGGTTCCTCCTTGGGGGTTAGGATCCGGCTGCAATGGTGATGTTCCCTGTGGATGTTCTAACGCTCCAGATCCTGGAGTTCTTTGAAGCTTACATCCTTTCTGATTGCTATTGCCACACCGTCCTAGTTTATATCATTAGTGGTGCTTGTTATGTTATAACTAAATATTTTGATTTTGTTCATTTAACAGGATTATTTCTGGGTTTTGCTTTAGATACGTATTACTTAGTGAGAATTTCTCCTCATTCCATCGTGCTACGTTATGGCAAATTATTTTAATTTTTCTAATGTTAGCCATTATTTCGGAGCCCTTTCTACTAAGCTTGATCTTCTTTCTGCTTTGTAATACTCTTGGACTATTGGTGATTTAGATCTCCGGCTTCTTTTCTTTTTGAATTCGTCCTTTTTTAGCGTGTAACACAGGTCTTTAGGGATATCTAGGTTGCCGCTAGTAACTATTTTGTGTACCTCTCTTTCTTGATATGGGCCTTCAAATTCATATTTGCAGTGTCCCTTTTTTTATCCCCTGAATCAATTCTTTATTATTTTGTGGGAAGGATCTTTCTTCCAAGGCGAAGAATCGTCAGCAAAATTTTTGATTTCCCTCTTCGTTCTCCTCGCTCTCTTCAGTTTTGGATCGTCTTTTGTTTCCTCTTGAGCTATTGCACCGTGGAATTTGTTTAGTCTCCTCTCGATCGTTGTCTACCTGGACACATTCGACTTCCATGTTTTCTTCTTGGTTACTGTACCTTTTTCCTGAGCCTTGGATCTCTTGTCTCTACTGGTTTGGGCTCCGGAGTTTTTTCTATGCTCTCGGTCATCGGTTGTCCTTGTGCTTGTCCCGCTTTTGTAGGTTTGTATTGTATATTTGGTATGGCAGCTGAGGGGAGTTCTCGGGGAACCACATTTCGTCTAGCCTGTTATTCTTTAGCATTAGATTTAACTCTTTCTTCTACGATCCTGGGTTCGCCAAGTTTGATAGATGTTTATGGGTGTGATAGAACGGGTTGAGGCCGCGTTAATTTCAACCACTATCACATGTTATTTAAAACCACGATGCTCCCCACGTGCATCTTCGCTTTGAAGCTTGGCGCCTTATCGCATCCACCTGAGTCAATGTTTAAACAAGGAGGTTTATCTTCCCCCCGTTCGCCCCCATACGCGGACCTCGCCAGATTGAGTTAGGCTTATGGGCAGATAAGGCTTGTTCTCAGGCTCGGCTGTGCATTCCCTCGAAGCTCCCACTCCATTTTTCCCCACGCCAAGGGAGAGTCTCGACTATTTAGATGGAAACTTTACCACTAAGATCAGATTGAAGATCCAGATTTTTGTCGCGAAACATCACTACGTCCCACTATCACCTTGTGCGCCAAGAGACCTAGACCTCGAGATTCACCATCCCTTGTCCAGAAGGAGGACAATATCCCTTTAAGTGCCAAGGTTCGAGCCTTTCGTGACGCCAAGTCCACAAGGCTTCCCCCTTGTTGTTCAGAAAGAGAACAACGTTAGAACAGCCATTGTTTGTTCGAGCCCGTTGACAAGAAACGGTTCTCACTCCCCCCCCCCCGCCCCCTGTTGTTCAGAAGAGAACAACGTAGAACAGCTATTGTTCTTTTGAGCCCGTTCGCCAAGAAACGGCTCTCACCCTTTCCCCTTGTTGTTCAGAAGAGAACAACATTAGAACAGCCATTGTTCTTGAGCCCGTAGACAAGAGACGGTTCTCACCCCCCCCCCTGTTGTTCAGAAGAGAACAACGTAGAACAGCCATTGTTCTTCAAGCCGTTCGTCGAGAAACGGTTCTCATTCCCAAGACGCCACGTCAGGATCATTTTATTCCCCCCCCCCCCCTTCCTTCGGCTGGAACTCGCCAGCGGACCGAAAATTCCTTCACGCCGCCTTCCTCTGCCCAACAAGTATAAATTACGTAAGCCGAAAGTTACCTTTGAGTATTTAACCCTTTTGTCAACTCTATCCTGTGCTTTAAATGGTTTAGCGAACCATCACCTCCCTTTAACTTTATATTTGCTTTACCTTTTTAAATCCTTTAATCCTCGGATTAGCTCGAGTCCCCACGACCCTTTCCATTCTCTGTTTATGTCAATATTTTCCGTTTTGTGTGTTGTTAATAGTTATTATTAATAAAACTCTGTTTTATTAATGATAGCAATATTTTTATCCTTGTGCTCAGTTCCACTTCTTAAGCATATCGAAGATACATAATATCGGCCAGCCAGACATCCACGCACTCTAAGATAATTAAATAAGTTCCCTCAACGAATAGTTATATATGGTATATCGTCGAGAGTCCATTCTACGACATATATATATATATATATATATATATATATATATATATATATATATATATATATATATATATATATATACTATTTAAATTTGGTATCAGGTGTGTAAGGTTTAACGCTATATCTTTGCAAACACTGGTCTCAGTCGAGTAAAGCATAGTGTTATTCGTTATAATAATAGAGTATAGTAGTTCCCTTTTGTTTTAACGAGTGCTATCCGCTTTTTTTTAAACTTAAGAAGCTGGAGTAGCTCAAGGAACTGTTATAATAATTTGTTTGTGTTTTTTTGTGTTTGATTTTAGTCAGTGGTTATTTAGATCGAGAAACCAAGTACGAATAGGTCAGTGCCCATATTTAGGTAGGCTAATTCTATAGAGGCATAATTCTTGTTGCAAGGAATTTTAGTTGGTTGACTAGTGCGCCCCCAAGTGCAAAGATGACTCAGTTCGAAATCTTTAAAGGTCAAGGAGAATCCTTGGGACTCTCCGGAAAAGAACTAATTGAGTACGTTCAAGAGGAGCAAAGAACGGAAAGAGAAAAAGAAGAAAGAGAAAGAGAAATCCAACGAGAAGAAAGAGAAAGAGAAATCCAACGAGAAGAAAGAGAATGAGAAATCCAACGAGGAGAAAGAGAAATCCAACGAGAAGAAAGAGAAAGAGAAGAACGGATAAGACAAGCTGAGCTTCACCATCAGATTGAATTAGCTCGTGTTCAAGCAGAAACTTTTCCCCCTCCGTCAGGCCACCAGGTAAATTTTATTTTTGATAAAAGTTCATCTGGAACTTTGAAATTTGAGGAGGGCAGCGTGAACGGCTGCCGAGTATCGACTCTCGTCAGGGACACAGGATGTACGTGTTTCATCGTGTCCGACGAACTCCTCCCCCCAGTGGACCCTAACCACGAAAAACTTGCGGTGGTACATGACTACCTTACGAAGTTTCCGGGCCCCGTAAAACCCCAAAACTTCTTTCCCCAAAACCAACAACGGGACTCCAAACCTCCCGTTAAGATTTCTCCTCCATCTCTCTTCCCGAAGCAACCAATCATATGCTTCACCTGTGGTGTAGAAAACCACATGAGCTGGAATTGCCCCCAAAATTCTAGGCTTAAGAGCGGACCAGCCCACCAAGTTCACCAGATTAATGCAACCCCGGCTCCCCCGGTAGTGCAGACCCAAGCATCAACTTCTCCCCCTCCGTTAGGCCACCAGGTAAATTTTATTTTTTATAAAAGTTCATCGGGAACTTTGAAATTTGAGGAGGGCAGCGTGAACGGCTGCCGAGTATCGACTCTCGTCAGGGACACAGGATGTACGTGTTTCATCGTGTCCGACGAACTCCTCCCCCCAGTGGACCCTAACCACGAAATATTTGCGGTGGTACATGACTACCTTGGGCGGGCGAACCAATTCCCCGTCGTTAGATGTTACCTGCAGTGTCAATATTATGATGGCTGGGCTGAAGTCATTTCAGCACCCATACAATTCTGTTCCGTACTTATAGGACAGAGCCCCCAAGTAAGTTCCGACCCTGTGTCTCAGGCCGCCCTTCCTCGAGGCCGAGCTAAGAAAGAAGCCCAGGAGCCCGTCCCCATCAGAACCCCTATACCGTCCGATTTCTCGGAAACCTTTAACCAGGACTTTAGGACGGCACAAAAGGAGTGTGAATCACGAACACCCTTAGGTGATAAGGCCCAAGACAAGGACACGGAGACTGTCCGTGGTCCCAAAGAAAAAAAGTACCTCCAATGCGCCCATAGAGATACCTTCGTAGCACTGGACGAAACATCGGCGCCTGAAGAAGATTACCCCGCGGAGTCCCTTAATGTAATCCAGACAGTGTGCATCCAACCTGATGCCGATTACCCTCCTCCTTCCCTACCAGGCGAGTCTTTCGAACCTTCTGACCTGGATATTGATGCGCAGCTGACACCACATCAAAAGAGTCAGCTACAAGAACTAATTCAATGGAGTCACCATTTAACCACCCTATTAGCTCTTTTCGAGCGACTGCGCGAAAATGGCCTCACCATTGGCCCCAGCAAATGCCATTTTGCCCACGAAACCATAAAATACTTGGGTTTCAAAATAGGACAAAGCCATTTGGGTCCCCAAGAGGATAAGTTTAAGGCAATCGCCGACATGCCCCTCTCGATTACAAGGAAGCAATTAAGATCGTTCCTAGGATCAGCTTCGTACTATCGGCGATTCGTTCCGAATTTCGCTGCAATTTTGACGCCCCTCAGCTCCCTTTTAAAAAAGAATTCATCCGATCGTTTACGTTGGAATGATGTCGTTATTTCCCATTTTAATCAGCTCAAGAGTAAGCTCATTTCTGCCCTGATTTTAAAGTTGCCCAACCCGGAAAGATCCTTTGGGATTAAGACCGACGCGAACAACGAGGGCATTGGAGGTGTACTCCTTCAATACGAGGATGACGGAACGAGTCATCCAGTTGCATATGCTAGTCGTCAATTATTACCTCGCGAAAAGAGATATGCCATTATAGAGAAGGAAGTCTATCAATTATCTGGGTTATAGACAAATTCAAAAGGTACTTGATAGGAAAAGAATTTCAGATAGGAACCGACCACCGTCCGTTAGCCTATATTAGGAATGTGCGACACTCCAACGGCCGAATCATGCGCTGGAGTTTACTCTTGCAAGAGTATCAATTTAAAATAAATTATATAAAAGATTCCGATCACCAGGTCGCTGACGCACTCAGTAGGAATGCGTTACCGAATAGCGTAGAGTAATTGTATTCATAGTAATAGTATCTCCATGTAGGTATATACCGTCTTGTACGACTTAAATTAGATTCTCTAGTAATATAATTAGTTAATGTATATATCTGAATTTTGTAACGCTCAATGTCTATTTTTTTTGTATGTATATATATTTTTTACCCATTAATTTACGTATAAATTATTTTGTCCCGTATGTACTAATTTTATATCACTTCATTGTTCCATGCCCCTTTTTTTTATTAAGTTGTATTAAAGGTTATTTTCCCCTGTAATCAAAAGATCAAAATAATCATATGTATTGAGGTAATTCTAGTTAGGTGCATGAAGGTACGGTTGGTACAAGAAAACGAGTTCCCCACAACGGAGCTCTATCGTTGTCCCTTGTCTCTTTTTTTTCGAAGTGACAACTTCCCCCGGAATGGAGGGGTTTGATAGAACGTTTGAGGCCGCGTTAATTTCAACCACTACCACATGTTATTTAAAACCACGATGCTCCCCACGTGCATCTTCGCTTTGAAGCTTGGCGCCTTATCGCAGCCACCTGAGTCAATGTTTAAACAAGGAGGTTTATCTTCCCTCGTTCGCCCCCATACGCCGACCTCGCCAGATTGAGTTAGGCTTATGGGCAGATAAGGCTTGTTCTCAGGCTCGGCTGTGCATTCCCTCGAAGCTCCCACTCCATTTTTCCCCACGCCAAGGGAGTGTCTCGACTATTTAGATGGAAACTTTGCCACTAAGATCAGATTGAAGATCCAGATTTTTGTCGCGAAACATCACTACGTCCCACTATCACCTTGTGCGCCAAGAGACCTAACCTCGAGATTCACCATCCCTTGTCCAGGAGGAGGACAATATCCCTTTAAGTGCCAAGGTTCGAGCCTTTCGTGACGCCAAGTCCACAAGGCTTCCCCCTTGTTGTTCAGAAAGAGAACAACGTTAGAACAGCCATTGTTTGTTCGAGCCCGTTGACAAGAAATGGTTCTCACTCCCCCCCCCCCCCCGCCCCCTGTTGTTCAGAAGAGAACAACGTAGAACAGCTATTGTTCTTTTGAGCCCGTTCGCCAAGAAACGGTTCTCACCCTTTCCCCTTGTTGTTCAGAAGAGAACAACATTAGAACAGCCATTGTTCTTGAGCCCGTAGACAAGAGACGGTTCTCACCCCCCCCCCCTGTTGTTCAGAAGAGAACAACGTAGAACAGCCATTGTTCTTCAAGCCGTTCGTCGAGAAACGGTTCTCATTCCCAAGACGCCACGTCAGGATCATTTTATTCCCCCCCCCCCTTCCTTCGGCTGGAACTCGCCAGCGGACCGAAAATTCCTTCACGCCGCCTTCATCTGCCCAACAAGTATAAATTACGTAAGCCGAAAGTTACCTTTGAGTATTTAACCCTTTTGTCAACTCTATCCTGTGCTTTAAATGGTTTAGCGAACCATCACCTCCCTTTAACTTTATATTTGCTTTACCTTTTTAAATCCTTTAATCCTCGGATTAGCTCGAGTCCCCACGACCCTTTCCATTCTCTGTTTATGTCAATATTTTCCGTTTTGTGTGTTGTTAATAGTTATTATTAATAAAACTCTGTTTTATTAATGATAGCAATATTTTTATCCTTGTGCTCAGTTCCACTTCTTAAGCATATCGAAGATACATAATATCGCCCAGCCAGACATCCACGCACTCTAAGATAATTAAATAAGTTCCCTTAACGAATAGTTATATATGGTATATCGTGGAGAGTCCATTCTACGACAATGGGTTTTAACGTTTCCATAGGCATATACGAGTTTGTAGTCGTTCTCGATCAGTGGTATCGGATAGGCTTGTTTAGTTTTAATTTGAGGTCGTTTGTAGGGTTTTTTTTTTATTTTCTTCCGAGTAATTTTCCTCGCCTGAGCCGTCAATTGAAATTATAGTTAAAGCTATAGGGAAGCTGCAATTTAAATTAAACAATGCAGCCCTTGACCCTCAAAAAAGCCTTCTGTGTCCTTTTTTATCCCCCCGTCGGTCTTACCTTCTCTCTTTCTATTCTTCTATATTCCTTCCTCTCTCCACCATCTTCTTCCTGCTCTTTCTATTTCTTTAACACTCTCTCAACCTCTTTCTCTTTCCTTTACTCTCTCTCTCTCTCTCTCTCTCTCTCTCTCTCTCTCTCTCTCTCTCTCTCTCTCTCTCTCTCTCTCTCTCTCATCTCTCTCAATCTCCATTTCTCGTAGTGACAAGATATGCCTACATTTGCTCGGGAACCACTTGAGATATTTATTGCATATTCTAGTGTAGTGAGATACCTTGTGTTTTTTAATTAGTTAGTGTTTGTTAGTATACTGTTGTTGTGTCAGTGTTTTTAGAAAAAAGTGCCGTTTGTAAGTGTGTAAATGTTAGAAACGTGTTTCTGAGCTACTATACTATTGATAAAATTCCCGAAGAGAAAAGAGCTGTATCGAGACTCTGACAAAGGACTTTATCTCCTATTTCCGCCCGTTCGAATTCCACGGTAAGATAAGTGAAATTCTGTTTACCTAATCGCCGTTCTTTTCATCAATCGTACACTCGTACCTGCATTTTAAATTTGTTCTTTTTATTCCCCTTGATCATTATTCTCCTTCATTTTTTAATATACTAACTTCACTTTTTACATTCTCATTTTTACTCAAGTTTTCGTTAGAAAATTACTCTTTGCACTTATTCTCCTTTATCCTCCTACATTCTCCATTTTCCGCCACTCAATTCTTACTTTATACTTTAAACCCCATTGTTCAGCTCCTCTTTCCCCTTACTCAGCCCACGTTATTTTCGGCCTCCTTATAAACTATTTTATCGACTCAATTGTCCTTTTTCCTTTGGTGGTAAAACACAAAATGCCAAGTGGCTAACAGCCACCTGTCGTTGTTACGGCGGCGGCACTCGCTGGTGCATAGAGTCCAAGGAAGGAAACTTCAAGTTCACCACTCGCGAGAGCGTCTGCATACTCTGTGAACTTGAAGTAAGAATGAAGAGGATGCGAAGGAAGGCTATCTCTGCGAGATGGAAGTAGTGAGAAACTATTTTGGCCAGTTAGAAGTGAACTGCCTCCAAGAGTTGACTGAGCTGAGAAATCAAATGATACACCTCTGGGGCGAAGCTGGGAGTACTCAGAGGCACTTCAGCTCCATTTCAGAAGCGGTGACTGCTCAGCCAATAGAAAGGGATGGTAATTTTCATGGAAAGTCGGGTGTGAATGGGAGTATGAGTTTGAATAAGAGAGGGAGGGGCGCTATGTTAGATATGGATGGAGGAACTAAGCCGACTGGTTCTGAGCCAGGAAGGGTTGTTGTCAAGGGTCCTCGGGAGAATAGGAGGGGTGGTAAAGCTTCTGCAGGGCTTGGCTTGGTAAGTAGAGTAAAGGAAAAATGGAACAAGGCGGGAGCCCATCTGAAGTGTAGATGAGATACTCCCGTTCGTCCTACAGATAGCCTAAGGGCTGCGAAGGTGGGTTGGATGCGCTGAGGAAAACACTGCAGTACCAAGTGAGGCTAATCCTCCGCCGTCGGGCGTAGCCCTAATGGGGTCTCTCATAGGATCAGCCTCGAGGAAGGTCTCCGTGAGTAACTGGTGCCTCAGGGCTGCATGCTCGGTTTACTGCTGGTTGTGCTCTACAACAACGATATAGACAAAGGTATGTTATGTATGATAACCATGTTTGCGGGGTTAGCTCGCGCGAAGGAGTAGAAGGAGTAGGTCAGGCTATTCCTCGAGAAGACTACCATTTTTAAGGAGACCTTTGGAGGAGACCAAACTGGAGAAAGATTTAAGCTTCCAAATCAGCAGCGACTTTAGTGCGGCAAGATAGAGAAAAGGGCCGAGAGACTGCTCGGGTACAACAGTGTCAATTTCATTTCCTAAATAAGGAGATTTTGTAATACTAGGGTATTGCATGGGCGTTCTTCTTTGTTGCAAAGGGGATCAACTCATATGATTTGCTCTTGAATTTTGCTGAATTTAAATTTGTCTGGTTTCTTAACCAGAGTAAAATATATATATATATATAATTATACACACATATGTATATACTTAGGAATATTTTATATTCACCTAAGCACGACCATTTTAAGGATACCGATATATAGTATAACTTAAAAGATCGTAATACAATGCTGGAAGCCGTTTTGTGATGAAATTAATCAGCTTTTATTCTATTTAATTTATTCTTGTTGTTCACTTGCTTTATTTCATTAATAATATTTTCTTTCGTAAATTTTATTAATACTTGTTATATAAATGAAACATACTTATACTTGTCTCTTCCTAGTATGACAAGACTCCTTCTATATAAGGCGCTAAAATCCTAACTTGCTAATATCGAATATATACAAATATTTTATTTACACATTAATTTCTAGTTCCCGTTGTCGTGGCCGCGTGTAGGCGCGCATAGATCTCCTCTGTTGAAGGGGAGTTCAATGCCAGCACAAAGGTTTTCCTACATAACCATATTCATCAACCAATTAAAGACATGTTTAGTTATGTACTGTAGGTTTAAATTATCTCCAACGGCCTGAAGAGCTGTTCATACCAACTGGTTTTTGCCCTAGTAAACAATAGGCTGTAGCATCGATAAACAAATTTCAGCAAATCAACATGCACATTTCAGATTTTGTACACTTTGAGTACACATATTTCAAAGGTGGAGAATGTTTTTTTGAGAAACATTTCGAACATGCCTGACCAAATTCACCTCACGCAAGACAATCGAAGTCAATAGCCTAGTTCAATTAACTAGGCTGGGTGTTGGGGTGCTTACTTCGGATGGCCTAGGACAGTGGTGGCAAAACTATGACACGCGTGTCAGCAGTCACACGCGCGACACTGAGTAACTTGGACATTGAAAACACGTGCATAGCTGCATACGACAACATTTGCGTCTGTCATCTGTTGTCTGTTTATTTCAGTGCTAATATACCAAATTTAGTACTTTTGTATGAAATCAAGCTAAACAAATAGCAATTATGTATCAAGTGGCAACTTGTAGTGTTTGAGATGTCACGTGAGTAGGTGTTGTGCAGTGCTTGATAACGTCAGCAATTCTGAGCTGTAAATTTCATTCTTAATTCCTTTCTTTGGGTAAAAAATTTGTATGCAAACGGTTCTTTACAAAATAGATGTCAATCAATATGTGCCGATATCTTTTATTGAGAGAAGAAATTATTAGCCACTGACAACTCGTGAAAATAGAAGTACCAGATGTCGCCACTTTTATTATTTCCTTTTTTTTCAGAACTAAGTTCGAGATTAAATTCATTTCACAGTTTTGATCAAACCCTTACTTACATAATGAGTACAGCAAAGAAAGTTAAATTATCAGAAAATCAGTATAGTAGCAGAATTTTCCAAAAATGATGGACAACTGAATAGGGCGTTATATAACGAAATAATAAAGCTCTTTGCATTTTATGTGATCAACAAGTTACTAGCAGAACTTGGAATGTGGAAAGACACTTTGAGTCAAATCATAAGTGGTTATTAGAAAGAAGTAATGAAGAACGTAAATAATATATCGCACCAGAGGCAATAAAAAAAAACGACCCAATCTCAAAGTTTGTGGAAATTTGTAAGTGGCGACTCACGTGTGAATTTAGTGAGAGCAAGTTTTAGTATTTCTCATACTATTGTTCAGCAAGGTAAACCCTTTAATGAAGGAGAGTTTCTTAGAAATTGTTTTCTTAACTGTGCACCTTTTCTTTTTGAAGATTTTAGTAACAAGGAGAAAATAATTAAGCGTATTAAAGAGCTTCCTATTTCCAGAAACACTGTTAAAAGCCGGGTAATGACCATACATTCAAATATTGAAGAACAAATGCAAAAGGACTTGAACGCGTGGTATTATTTTTCAATTAGCCTTGATGAAACCACTGATATTACTTCGGCTTCTTGATTGGTAATTTTTGCAAGATATTCTAATGGTCATGAAATGTTCGAGGCGTTGCTTAGCCTAGAAAGCCTGTCATTAAATACTACAGCTAAAGATATTTGTGATATTGTAATCAAAGCACTTTTCGACAGAAACATAGATATATAAAAAAATTGTGTCAATTACAACAGATGGAGCACCCAATATGGTCGGCCGAAAGCTTGGATTTGTGAAACTTTTCACTGATGATATCGTCAGACATTCTGGAAACTGTACTGTTCATCAAGAAGCACTGTGTGCTAAAGTTGGATTAAAAGAACTGGAAAATATTACAGCGTTAATCACCAAGATAGCTAATTTGATATCAGCACAGGCGTTACATAAACGGGAATTCAGCTCGTTACTGGATGAAGTTGAATCAGCTTGTGGTGGTTTATTGATGTACAATAATGTTCGGTGGCTTAGTAGAGGCAAGGTTCTTGAACGCTATATTGAATGCATAAATGATATACAGCCGTTCTTAGACGTGAAAAAAAAATTGAAGGCTATACGGAACTTCATGATGAGTCCTGGATTCGGCGGTTGATATTTTTCACATACCTCTCATTGCACTTGAATGAACTGAATGTTAAACTCCAAGGTTTTGTTAAAACTACTGATATCATGTTTGGACATATTCTGCATTTGGAACCAAACTTGCCATTTTTGAGCGTGACATTGAAACTAAAACTTTTAAGTACTTTCCAATATTGAAAACGAACTATGAAGTCCTCTTTCGGTTTCCTCCGCAACTTTTCACGTGTTCGATCCTATTTTAATTGACGAAGCCTTGAGACGCTATTCATGTCTTCGTCATCTCACGCTTAGACTACTGCAATTCTCTTCTAGTGAATCTCCCTTCTTCGTCACTTCGCCCCCTACAACTAGTTCAAAACTATGCTGCTCAGCTCCAACTTTGCCGCCCCCGGTTCTCTCCTTCGATGTCTCTGTCACAGGAGCTACACTGGCACCTATTCGCTTCCGTAGCCACTATAAAATTCTTCCCATCACCTACAAGGCCCTAAACCTCGAGGCTCACCCTTATCTCTCGTCTTCCATCGCCCGTCATTAAACTCCTTGGGCACTCCGGTCTCTCCTCGCTCCCATCCTAAACACTCCTCGTTCTGTCTTCTGCTCAATGGGTGACCGTTCCTTCTCAGTTTGTGCTCCTACACTCTGGAATGTTCTTCCTGCCGAAGTCCGATCCTCTCCCTCCCTTGCTACTTTTAAACGTCTCCTGAAGACTCATCTCTTCAGAATTGCCTTCTCTCCCCTGTAAACTTTCTCTACACTCACTACACAACCTGCGCTCTGGGAGGGCTAACAGCCCTGAAGGGCGCATTATAAATACCTATTATTATTATTATTTGAAAGATGAATTTTCATCCAGATTTTCTCAGTTTAGAGATCTGGAAGAAATATTGCTTTTCATTAAGCACCCAGATGAAGCTAATTTTGAAAAATGAAAACGAATCTGTTTGAAGGGCTGAAAATAGAAGAACTTGAAATGGAATTAGTAGAACTTCAATCCAATTCTATTTGGAAGCAAAAATTCGTCACTTTTAGTGGTAATTTAGAAACACTTGAAAAGGATCAATTGAGGGGTTTGCAGCGATCAAGACAATCAATTGTTGGTCATTTGGGAAAGCATTGACGAAGTATTTGATGCTCTTAAACGTCTTACCAAAGCGGTATTAACAATTTTTTCATCTACGTATGCGTGTGAGAGTCTGTTCTCATCTCTTAACTACGCTCAAAACAAGAGAAGAAGTCGATTAAGTGATGAGGCAAGTGCTGCATATTTACATTTAAAGACAACGAACTATCGGCCCGAAACAAAGGAATTGGCTGGAAAAATTCAGGTTCACAAGTGAAATTAAATAGGTAAGTTTATATTTTTATTTCTTTATTGTACAACATAACATATATATTTATATATTTATGTGTTAAAATCATAATGTAATATACCATTTAACAATATAAATTTAGAAGTGACACACGACGATGTAAAAATGTAGCATCAAAGTTTGGCTACAACTGGCCTAGGAATAATAGAAAAATTTATATCATTATCAAAAGGGAAACAAAATTTTCCCTTTGGTACCCAAATCTATCGTTTGTGAATGACCGGTTACTCATTCGTTTTTTGACTCAAGGGGTGGCACTGCAACCTGATTCGTTAACTTAAAATTATTTCAATTCACACTAAATAAAAATTATTACATCACTCACACAAAAAATAATAAGATTATGCAAAATTCATCCCCAAAATAATGTTTTAAATTTCTCCACCCAAAACTAAAATAAAAGGCTGACAAACTAAAATTTTAAAAAAATATTTGTGCTCCGATAAATCGAGTTTAAAATGGTCTTCAAGAAAATATTTTCGGAATGGCATAGAACAAGATGTTAAACTTTATTTAACCTTGGGCTCATCATCACGTCCTATCTCAGTATGCAGAGGTGGGCAGTCCGATTCGGAAATCCAGTTATCCGATCAATCGGACTCGCATTTTCGATTCGGATAATCGAATCGGACTAACCCCTCCCAAACGAATCGGATAATCGCAATTGTACTGCTGAAAATTTAAAGCGATTTGCGATTAATCCAGTACGACGTCGTCTTTGTTTTTTCGCAATAGCACTTTCTTAATAATTTATTCTATATTTTCCTCAAGTAAATATTTTTTCGTTTTATTCTATTCTATTCACACTTTCGTGTTTTCTCTATAATATAATGCGTAAAACATCATCATTAATTATTAAGTCATATATAATAAAATGGTTATATTTTACAAGTATGAAGTAGGTATAATACGTGTTTAATTTTGGTTTTTCGTACGCGTCTCATATCGGTTAAGTGACGCGCCGTACCTGTTTAGAGCAAGTCGTCGTGAGAGCAAGTTGTTGCTGCGCTGCTTCCTTACCACCACTTGTGAACGCTTCGAAGTAATCCTTCTGTTTTCATTTACCTGCTATTGCGGACCCCAACGGCAGTAAGTTGCACTATTAATATTTGCATTTAGTATTTCTATTTCGTTTTAATGGTATTCATATGATCATATCTAGACTATTAGTTTCATAAAATAACGACAAATCAAGCCTAAAGTTCGTGAATTAGCCAGTTCATACAAGTTTCATCGTGTATTTGTGCGAACTTGCTTGTTTCTAGTTAGCATTTATTTATGCATTTCGTAATTTTATTTCAAAATACTGAATTTTCGTACAGAATTTACCGCGTGCAAGTGAAGTAGTCTCGTCTTAGACGGAGTTTTATTCATACCTTTGATAGCGGACGAAGACGCGTCCCTTACATTCAGTATGGAGATATTTCTGACTCCCCAGCCCAGGAACAGGATCGCCAGCGACTTGAACCAGAAGTCCCTGGGCTCCCAGCACAGCGACCAGGCGGCGGCGGTCAACGACAACATCACGGGGGGCGGGGAGGACATTCTGAGCCTACACCAAGTGCTCAAAGACGATTTCCTTACGTGCTCGTTGCCGAAAAGGGTCCAGTTGGGGTACGATGAATGCGAGGAGAGAAGTCAAGTTACCTCTTACTTCAGACAAGGGAGTATTTGTCGCCTTCGGAGTTGGGGATTCTTGTCAAGTACTTTCCGAATGACTAAGGCAGAGTTCACCGATCGATTTAGCCTTCAACTCGAATCGAAATCGCCGCTGGGGAGTGGGGGAGGGGCGTCCTCTAACTCGTTCGCCGGAGTAGGTGGAAGTCCAACAGTGCTGCTTTCTAAACTCAGTCGAAGCGTTATATAGGCGCCTGGTGAGGTGGCTCCAAACGCGCGCACGAATTTGGGGAAAAGTCGGCGACTCCTTCGGAGGAAGAGGGAATCGTGATAACGTTGGTTGGAATGTCCAACAGATTTCCATCTTCGAGCGGAAAGCCAGAATGCTAGCGGAGAGGTGGCCAGGGAAGGGGGGGGGGATGGGGACTATTACATCGGTCCCTAGGCAAATACAGCTGGGGCGTGTGATAACGGCGTCGGCCGCCTCTTTGCCCAGGCTCAGCCATGCTTTCACAGCTCCATGCGGTGATCTCAGGATCCACGTGGGTACAGAAGGGTACGTGGCCGCCGACTTTTCCCCAAATTCGTGCGCGCGTTTGGAGCCACCTCACCAGGCGCCTATATAACGCTTCGACTGAGTTTAGAAAGCAGCACTGTTGGACTTCCTTTATCAATCTTTGTTTTCATCAACAAACAGTGATATTGCTTATCTATCGAATAAAAGTGAATACTAGTGTTTTTAAACTGCATTGAATACTAAAAATTATAAATCTACGTATGTAAGTTAATTTATTTGGACATATAAAGTGATATTACCGCATTACGTCGAAAATTCCCATGTTCCCACTGAGACTGCTTGGAAGCCATTAGGCCTAAACTCAACTGAGTGATTAGAAGTGCAGCCCTGCCACGTCCATCTTGTTTAACTAATCTCTTCACTCTTTGAATTAATAAATTAAAACAATCACTCATCAATCAAAACCTAACAACCTTCAAATTAAAAATTTTAACAATTAAACATTACTGTTTCTCCCAGTAATTAAACAAACTCCCATAGTGCATAAACACTTTTGTCAGATTTCTCAATTCATCCTTAGAAAGAATGGCTCATCCTACTCTCAGGAAGGCAGACAAAGAAAAAAATACTCCAATTACAAGAGGAACAACCGAATTAAACGAACCAGTTAATTTTAATGAACTGCAGACCCATATTTCCTCATCTACGCTATCAGTTGATGCAAAAGACATTATGAACGTTCTCTTTAAGTTTTTTTAATCATCTTTTGCCAAACAAGAACAAAAAATCATCTCTCTCGAAAAATCTAACGAACAAATGAGATCAAAAATCGAAAAATTAGAAGAAAAGGTTGATTCTTCCGACGCTTATGAAAGACGAGATACGATTATATTCTCCGGCAATATACCTGAAGCTACCAATAATGAAAACTGCAGCAATATCATCCGCGAACTTATTAAAGATAACTGCCACATACAAATGCAAGAAGCTGACATCTCTGTTGCTCATCGTCTAGGTCCCAAGCCTAAAGTACAAGGTCCCGACAAAAGAAACATAATTGTGAAGTTGCGCAGAAGTGATCTGAAGCGTGATATCTTCTCAGCATGCAAAGAATTCAAACCTTCATTTTATGTAAACGAACAACTGACTCCAAATCGCAACAAAATCTTTTTTGTCCTCCGCCAGGCTAAAAAGAAATTCTCCACAAAGATCGCCGGCTGTACTACCAGAGATGGATTCATCAACGTTTTCCTGCCATCACCCTCCGGTCGCCGTAACCTACGTATAGTTATCAATACCCGAGCTGCCCTCCAAAAACTTTTGTCGGAACACCTCAATTCGACGCTTGCAGACTTCAATGCTGAGAATCTCTGGAACGATCAGTAATAATACATTCGGCGATATTACTGCTTTAGATGAAAAAAACAAAAACAAACAAACCATGTTTTGACCTAGCATTCATTTACTTTTATTTCAATTGTATTAAATACTTTATTCCTTTTTCTCTTATTAAAGTTATCATAAAAATAGTATTTTAACTGTTTATAGATATTTTATACGTAATTGCAATTTGTAACCTTTAATTTTTAAATTCCAATTGAACTACCTTTATGTTTGAACAACTCGATCACTTCAATAATATCGATCCAGACATAAACCATATTGATGAATTATATCCAAATTTTAAAGAAAATAACGTAAGAAACCAATACTACGATTGTGATAAATTTAACACTACATTTTCATTTGAAAAAACAGACCTGTCCATTTTAAATCTTAACATTCGATCTTTGCACGCAAACTTTGATGAATTTTCAATATTTTTGTCAACACTTAATTATAAATTTTCCATTTTGGCATTCACCGAGAGCTGGCTGACCAATAATAATAAACACCTTATCAGTGTCCCAAATTCTAGCTCTTTTCATTCACTACGCGACGTAAACAAGATAGGGGGAGGTATAAGCGTGTATATATCTGACAGCCTCAATACTAAAAAAGTTGACGAAATTGTATTTCCTATAACTATATAGAAACTTTATTTATCGAAGTAAAATCAAATGGTAAAACGATAATCATTGGAACCGTATATAGGCCCCCTTCTGGTGACCCAAAGATGTTTATAGATAAGATTACTGAATTAATCAATTACTTCAATGTTACAAACTATGACGACATAATAATTACAGGAGATTTTAACTTTGATCTATTAAACTTTGAAAACCACGCATCAACTCAGTCCTTCCTCAATACTTTTTATTCTCATTCCTTACTTCCAATTATAACAAAACCAACAAGAATAACCCAAAACTCAGCAACACTAATTGACAATATTTTCAGAGTTCACCCTGAAAATTACTCTTCCGGTATTCTCCTTTGTGACATATCGGACCATCTTCCTATATTCATGATCCAAAAGTCTTTTTTCAACTCGAACAATATTTATCAAAACCGTACAATAACCTACAGCATAATTAACGAAAATACCTTATCAAACTTCTATTACTATGTTCTAAATCAGAATCTATATGAAATTTCCTATATAAATGACATCGATTTTGCTACCGAAGAGTTAATTTCAAGGCTAGACGATGCTTTTAAACTTAATTGTCCTCTAAAATCTAAAACCATATCATATAAACACAAAACAAAACCTTGGATAACAAACGCAATTATAAATAACATCAATAAACGTCAAAAATACTTTTCTCTTTATAAGCTTAGTCAAATTCCAGAACATACATATAAAAATTTTCGGAATCAAGTTACTAACCAAATTAAAATAGCCAAGAAAAATTATTACCATGAACGATTTAATCAAACGAAAAACAATATAAAACAAACTTGGAAATTAATCAATTCTGTGATAAAACCTGAAATTACTAAAGGAACAAACCAAATTAAACAAATTATCATTGACGGTAAACCAGTTGATGACAATAAGGAAAAAGCGAATGAATTTAATAAATTTTTTGTCAACGTAGGTAAAAAAATCTCAGACTCTTTTAATGAGATTAATGTACCAAATTCCTTGCTCTTTTCTCCTGTAAGCGTAGCCGATATAAAAAAAAATCATTAGTTCACTAAAAAATAAAAAAGCGGGTATTAATTCAATCTCCACTAAAATTTTAAAATACATCTCCGATATAGTTGCTCCAATTTTAGCATCAATAATCAATAAATCATTTACGCAGGGTATATTCCCAAGTGTATTAAAAGTTGCTCGAGTAACACCGTTACCAAAGGCCGGAGACCTCACAAACGTCAGCAATTACCGCCCTATTTCATGTCTTACAATGTTCAGTAAAATATTTGAAAAAATAGCATTCAATAAACTTTATAAATTTCTGGAATCTAATTCACTGTTGTATAAACACCAATATGGCTTTAGACGTCAGAAATCAACTATTCACGCGATAATTAACCACCTTCAATATTTATATCATAACATTGAAAAGGGCCATATTGTATTCTCAATTTTTCTCGATTTTAAAAAAGCTTTCGATTGTGTCAACCATAATATTCTACTGTCAAAATTAGCTATGTACGGAATTAGAGGCAACTGTCAAAATTGGTTCAAATCATATTTAACTGAAAGAAAGCAATTTGTCTCCGTCAATGGTCATGACTCATCCCACCTTAATATTACAACTGGGGTCCCACAAGGCTTCGTGCTAGGGCCACTGTTATTTTTAATCTATATTAATGATATTGTTAAATCATCTTCTCTGTTTAAATTTATATTATTCGCGGATGATAGTGCCTTATCAACTCCCTTGCCATATGACAAACCGAGCAACATTGCATCTACAATAAATAAAGAACTCGAAAATGTCTTCAGGTGGCTAAATGTTAATAAACTATCAATAAATGTAGATAAAACCAAATATATTCTTTTCTCTTACAAAAAATCTATTGAATTGCCCAATATTAAAATGGGCGACGGAATAATTTATGAAACTACTCATATCAAATTCCTCGGCATCTTTATTGACAAAAATCTGAGTTTTATGCAACATATTACGCATATCTCAACAAAACTATCAAAATCGATTGGAATATTATATAAATTAAATAAATTTCTTCCTAAATCTATTCTCCACTCTTTATATATGACAATGGTGCAACCTTACTTGACATATGGCATAGAGAGTTGGTATGGAAAATATCAAAATTATCTCAATAAGTTAGTCATATTACAGAAAAAAGCAATTCGAGCCATCCATCAACTTGACTACAATGAGCACACTAATCGTTATTTTAAGGAATCCAGAATTCTAAAATTAAATGATCTCTTTGTTTTTCAAACATCCTTATTCCTTTACAAAACAATAAAGTGTTCCTATAATAGCTATATATTTAATATGTTACAAACAGCTGATAATACCCATAATCACCAAACCCGCAATAGAACAAAATTTATTTCACCCCTGTATTCAAAATCAAAATCTCAATGTAGCTTTCTGTACAAATCTATCAAAATATGGAATGGCATGGACGAAAATATCGAATCCCAAACCAATTTAGCTCAATTTAAAAAAGCTCTTAAAAACAATATAATTTCGGCTTACTAAATTTCTATTCAGTTTTTGTTATTGTGTATTTATTTGTTACCGTACACTGTTATACTGTGTACTACTACTTTGATTTATACATTATAAATATGTTATTATTTATATAAGACTGTTGACTATGTTAACTGCATACCTCTTGAAAGAATCGCTGGAAATAAAATAGTTTTTTAATTTATCTCTAAATTTAAATTATATAATTATTCATTATTTGCAATCATTACAATGGTTAGTTTCTCAAATGAATATTAAGTTGTTTATATTTGTATAAACATGAAGGGATTTCTAGTCTTGATAATTTTATGCTTAGTATTAAGTTTCTGCCCTAAAAGTCACTGACTTATTTTGGGCCCATAAATAATCCTGTATGTATAAGTAATTATAGTAACTTGGCATTAAGATTCAAAATGTAATATGTTTTTACTGTACATTGGATTAATATGGAATAAATAAATAAATAAATAAATAAATAAATAAATAAATAAATAAAATCCAGAAAGATGGCACTTTCGGAGTTGGGGGAAGCGGAGTCTTTCACGCGAGTAGTGAACGGAGTAAGCGGAAAAGAGAAAAAAAGGAATTTCTGAACTGACGTCGAGCAGATGTATAGGCTAATTCTACCAGACAGCGTGTACATATGAATGGAAAAGGAAATTAATTATTGCTGACCATGAGAGCATTAAGAGGGGACAATTAAAAAATTAAAATAATATTTATACACTAAGCTATACAAAGCAAAAAAAGGACGGAAAAAGAATGAAATGGATATTCAAAGATACACTTTACATAAATTAAGTTCGAGGTCAAGTGCGGGCAAGATCTAAAGGAGGCCGGAAGAATAGAGCCTTTAAGAGTTACACCTTAATGTCTGCGTATGTACACGACTATATACAAAGATGAAGTACGCGAATCCGAGAGACCGGACTGAACGATATACTAGTATAACGCGATATATTGCTATATAAACAGTAATCTAATTATCCTCTTTGTTCTGGCTTAACACAGTTATATACTTAATTTAAGCCACACTCTACAAGTTCCTCGTCCAACTAAGCCACACCTCCCTCTTATGTACCGGCCTGTTGATTTGTCGGTATTTACATAACTCGACTTTTGATTGGCTACTGCCGAACATATTACTAAGGAAGGCACTCCGATTATTGGGTAAAATTCTCTGTGGGCGGTGGCATGATGCCATGAAGACAGCTCAATGACCTGGCTTCTATTTGTTTAACTGTGATAGCTATCCGGTTTATTCTGCATTCTGCCTTGATTATAATGTTTGCCTAAGATTGCTTCGACCAACTCTAACAGAGATAACTGTGCTCCGTTTACTACCGTGTGACATTCTCGTAAACGGCGCTAACTTTACTTTTTCTCTCTCTGGAGTTTATGTGTGTAGCGACTCTCGCGTGTGTCCTATTTTGGTCGTACACGCTGGTTGCTACAGTCGTCGGTTCTTAAGTCGACGGAGTCGTTTACCTGCTGCTATTGCACCTTGACCTTCACAAAATTTGGTTTTCTACATTTAATATAAGTTATTTGCTTAGGTTTACAATTGTTATGCATTCTTAAATCCTACCTTAATTGCTATACGTAGCATTCAACCTGGATTATTACTCGTTACAGCTAATTAATATTTACAATAAGTTTGACAATATTTATACAACAATTTATTTATTTCATTCACAACTTTGGATGGGAGCTGTCTACTTCAATTACACATTTATAGTTCTTCCCATCTTGGTACCTCGTGACGACTTTGCGTCTGAAAATCACGAACTTCGCGATATGAATCTTATATAATTTCACCTTATGTACTCTTTTTATTTATATTGGCACACTGTCTTATAATTTTAGGCTAAGTATTATTTATTTATCACTTTGATATTCTTCTCTCAATAATAAATATATTTGTTGTCTTTAGCGAATTTAATCCTTCTTCCCGCTCGCGATGAGGTACGTTCCTCTTGTGGCTCCTCTGCTCTAGGCGAAGGGCCAGAATCAGGGGTTTCGGCCCCCCTTCCAGTTGCGGGTTCCATTTCCCAAGCAGGATCGGGTCTCGGCCTCTTCTGGGCGGCCGGGACACCGGGATACTCCGATCGCCGTTTCGAGAGTCTTCAATTGCCTGGGGTAATCGTGCTGGTTTCAACCGGTCAATTAAGACGTTGTCCATCCTTCCGTCCTGGAATTGTAGTGTGAACACCTTACTGCCGCGTTCGATAACCATGAAGGGGCGCGCCCTAGGCGCCTCAACAGGTCTTCGAACATGTGCTATTCGCACCCACTGGTGTGATGCTTTGGCCGCAAAGTTGGGCATCATTCTTCTTTAGTATCCTAACATTGCCAAGTAACGACGCAGTCGTTACTTGGCTTTGGCAATTCCTCAATTTCCCTTATTTTGGGGGCAGGAGGACATATGCCGTTTTGTGAGATTTGATGGCCCAGGAACGTGATTTCCTCTTTCGCCAACTCGCATTTTTCTAGGGAAATCCTGGGGCCTCTCTGTGATAATTTTTCCATGGAGATGATCTGCCAACTTTTGGATCTGTGGTAATGGATATCGGTTGGGCTCTCTAATGGCATTTAGAGCTCTATAGTCCCCTACCATCCTGTACTCACCGGGGGTCTTCTTGGGTACCAAATGTATCGGTGAGATCCACGGTGACTTCGATGGCTGGATTACTCCTTTCAGTTTTTCCGTCGTCAATTGCCTAGGCCACACAAATGTAGGTGGGCACTGCTGGTATCAATATTATGCTCCACTGATCCGTCCATTGCTGGTACCGTTTGAGAGGGAGCTGGTCCATACAGTGCGCCATTTTTTTCCAAGATTTTTCGACATGATTCGGGTACATTTTGGAGGTCTGTTCTTATCAACGCTATTGATGGTTACTCGGAGGTTTGAACCACTGAAGCGAGCTTGGTGTTTCGATCCAGCAGCTTATTCCGGGCGCAATCCACGATTAGATCGAAATGCTTCAAGAAATCCGCTCCCAGGATGAGTGCGGTGATGTCTGCCCCAACGAAAGACCATCGAAATGACCTTCTTAAACTTGGAATGGCCAAATCCGCACTCATTTCCCCGTGGATTTTAATCTTCCCGCCGTTTAAGTTTTAAAGATTTATGCAACTTTCTTTGATGTTGCTGTTATTAGCAATGCTGGTTGGGATGATAAAAACACTCGACCCCGTGTTGATCAGGAATTCGTACCTCTTGTTTTCGATTTTTGCGGCTAATTTGAAAACGGGCGGTATGCTCGCTGCCGTAGTGTCTAGGACACGCCTTCTTAATTTTCCGGCGACGATGGTCTAGATTAGGGCTGAATTTTTAGATCCTCCTTTTTCTTTGGCCACTTGCACCACGGCTTACACCACTTTGCAATGTCGCCGTAATAGAGATGCGCACGACACACTCTTGGCCTCTGGTCCTTCCGAAAATGACGCACGTTCACGTGGGTGAGGTTTAATTTGCCACCATGACTTTGAGTACCACTTCACGCTGCACTCGAAAATTGTTTCTCGTGCATTACCGCCGGCCCGCTCGTTTTTTCCGCACTATTCACATCAACGTATTGCTCTTTGTTAAAAGTTATTAATTCGTCCGCGAGTTTACCGATTTGGGTTAAAGGGAGGTCTTTTTGAGTGGCAATTATCGGTGCAATGGTGGGAGGTATTGATTGAATAAATTTATGCCTCACAAGTTCTTGACCTATTCCAAGCTGCAAGGCTGTGCGCCTCAGTTCCTCCAAATTTCGCGAAGGACGGCCAGTGAAAGTCGATGAAGCTGTTATTCTCTCGAATAGACTCACGACTTCAGCCTTCAATCTCTCGTAGTTTTCATCTTCGAAAATGTCTGCCGGCCGGCGGTTCACTGTTTCATGAGGTAATAAGGCCAATATTTGGTAATATTTTGTTACCTCCTTGGTGATTTTTGAATTGTAGAATTGAGCCTCCATAATCCTAAACCAACCCGTCACTGCAGCGTCGTTGAATACTGGAGCTTTTATCGTCACGGCACTTACTGACTCTGCCTCACCTTGCCTCGCCTGGTTGACTACCATTCTCTTTCTTCTTCCTTGTATTTCCTCAAATTCTTCAATGTTCTTCCGCTTCTTGTTTTGTTTGGTGGAACAACGGCACTGGTTGCTAAAAATGGACGGTTCTTAATGTAAGGTCGCCAGTTATGGGGAGGGGGGGCTCTTTAAGATCGTCCCTAATTATGGGAGAACCTCGAAGGTAATCGTAGGACAACTAAAGAGCCTTGGAAGAAGGACGCTGGTTGCCATTAATGGTGATAGATTACCAAGTTATCGCGTAATCTTTTGGTAAGGACTCCGGATGATACAGATGTCCCGGTTGTTTTGCGTTGCCCTTCCTTATTTCCTACGAGAGTTATTTTTTGATTGCTATGGGGTGCCCTAAGCCGAGGGGCGGTCTTATTCTAGCGACGGGGTCAAATAGCCCGGAGGATGGGGATAGACCACACTAGGGTAGAACACCGGTATTTCGGGAGTTATGTAATCGCGAGGAATTTGCGACTAAAGAGGACAATGCGCAACGGCTGTTTTCCCGATTAATAAGGCCTTGAAGCAGGAAGATTGAAGAACGTCAGTATAATGAAATCACCAAAGAAAAAATATAATTATTATTGAAACTAGATCTTATTGCACTTTACAAAAGCTCTTTAATTAAGTTTTAAGTTCTAAGTTATGTCATAAATTAAGTTCGAGGTCAAGTGCGAGCAAGGACTAAAGGAGGACCAACGAATAGAGCCTTTAAGAGTTACAAAGATGAATTACGCGAATCCGAGAGATCGGACTGAACGATATATAACGCAATATATTGCTATATAAAAGAGTAATCTAATTATCCTCTTTGTTCTGGCTTCACACAGTTATATATTCAATTTAAGCCACACGTTACCAGTTCCTCGTCCAACTAAGCCACACCTCCCTCTTATGTACCGGCCTGTTGATTTGTCGTATTAACATAACTCGACTTTTGATTGCCTGCTGCCGAACATATTGTTAAGGAAGGCACTCTGGCCGTTGGGTAAAATTCTTTGTGGGCGGTGACATGTTGCCATGGAGATAGCTTCCTAATTTGGTTTCTCTTTGTTTAACTGTGATATCTATCCGGTTTATTCTGGATTCTGCCTTGATTATAATATTTGCCTAACATTGCCTCGACCAACTCTAACAGAGATAACTGTGCTCCGTTTATTACCGTGTGACATTCTTGTAAACGGCGCTAACTTTACTTTTTTCTCTCTCTTTGTACTTTATTTGTGTAGCGACTCTCGCGTGTGTCCTATTTTGGACGTACACGGCGGTCACTACATACGAATTTCGTATATACAAGGGCCGTGTGCATCATAGACGTATAGATCGAGAAAAATAAGGACATAACGGAAATAAGTGAATATAAGCTAATCTCTAGCTGGAGGTTATAATAATTACAAGGTGGACAAATCAATATGGAGTAATTACAATTAAAATTTAGCTGGTATAGAGCTCGCTAAGAAATTTTGATTTTTCGAACAAGTGAAGGTTTTGTCCATTAAATGAATCGGTTCAGCATCGAAAACGGTCACGGAATTTAATTTGCGAAAATCTACATACATGCGGTAAGAGTTATCTGGTTTCCGTACCAAAACTATTGGAGAACAATAATCTGATGTGGAGAGTCGAGGTTATGGGGGTTTAGCTGATTGTTAACCTCAGCGTTAAAGGCATTTGTTAGATGAATTATAAGGGGGTAAGATCTTGAACAAACGGATTTTGTTATGATTAGTTTGTTCTGAAGGGGGGCCGGTTTAACACGCCTTTTCGCGTTGGTTTTCTGGCTGATGTCACAGAATTGGCAGTATTCCGAAATGTCAACCTCAGCACCCGGCCAGTAGAAATACCGGAAAATCCTCTGACTAATTTTATCGTGGTTGAAGTGGCCAGAGATCACAGTATCGTGGGCCATTTTTAGGACCAGGGGGACATGCGAACGGGGAACACAGAGGGCGTGAGTCTCGGGGTTAGCGCGATCCGAGCAAGCGCGATATAACAAGCCTTGTTTCACCATATAAGAGGCTGTCTTCTTACCGCGGACCGAATCCTGCTCGAGGCTCCGAGATTTTTCCCACAAGGCAAGAAGATTTGGGCACTCCTTCTGTCTTTGAGCGAATTCTCCGCTAATAACGCCGCTGAAATCCGAATCTAAGGGAATTTCAAGGACAGCGGGCTTCTGGGATTCCTTCTCTACCTGGGCTCTCGTGATAACGGGCTGAGCTACAGGGTTAGACGAGACTTGGGGGCACTGTTCTACCAAAACGGAACAGAATTGGATAGGGGCTGACACGACTTCCTCCCATCCGGAAAAGTACTGACACTCGAGCTAACAGTGTACAATGGGAAAGCGGTTTGCGCGTCCCAAGTAGTCACGGACTACCGCAAACTTTTTGTGGTCAGGAGTCACCGGGGGAAGAATCTCATTCGATACCATGATACACGTGCACCCAGTATCAGGGACGAGGGTGGAGACTCGGCACCCATTAACACTTCCGTTCTCAAATCTAAGACTTCCTGGAGAATTCTTGTCGAAGAGGAAATTTACATGGTCCCCTGGGGCACTGGGAGACGAGATTGGATCTGGGGTTTCTGCTCGCGATGGAGGGGGAGCGGGAGCAGCATTCACCCGGTGGACTCGGTGAATGGGATTACCACGGAGTTGTGAATTTTGGGGGCAATTTGGGCGCGTGCAGAAGTAGGCCACGCACGCAAAACATGATTGGCCTACGGGGAAAAGTTGACGCCGGGGAATTAGATATGAGGGGCATGACGTCACGGGTTTCCGATGGAGGGAAACTTCTGGGCTTAAAGGGGCCAGTAACCTTGGCGAATTCTGGGGAGTTCTTAGGAGGGAACCGCGAGTTACTAAAATTATTCTTGGGGGATAACGGAGAGGCTTTTTATTTTCCTTTGAGTATAAGTTGTGGCTCGCCGCATAGACATCTAATTCTTCTATGCAATCTTTGAAGGAGTTGCACCAACGATCCTTCACAAAGGAGCGGATCTCTGGTGTTAGCGACGCCAGCAACTGATCCCGTAGAACAAAATCTACCAGGGACACATAATCGTGGGGGACTTCCGATGCGTCTAACCAAAGATTAAAAGTACGGGAAAGAGTATATCCAAAATGCCGGAAGTCATATTTTGTTGGATGCGGGCGTGGCGAAATTTGGTGCGGTAGAAGTCGGGCGTCATATTGTACGCCGCGAGAAGTTCAGATTTTAGGGTGGAGTAATCCACCGTAACTTCCGAGGGGAGCGATACGACTAGGTCTCGGAGCGGCGAGCTAAGTAGAGGAAGAAGCTTAGCAACACCGTCCGTCTCTATGTCCCAATGATTAACTTCAAAAACTTTCTCGAAGTGAGTGAGAAAACCGAAATTCTCTCCTTCTTTGAACGTGAGGAGTTTAACAGAGGCGGATTGAGGTGGTCCTATACGGGAATTTACTGAAAGGGTTTCGAGTCGATCACGATTTGATTCTACTTCATAGCGGCGAATTCTCTCACGTTCTTCGCTCTCTCTAATTTCTTTTTGTACAGATAATTCTGTAATCTCCTTTTGTTCAGCTAATTCTATAATCTCTTTTTGTTTAGCTAATAATCTCTTTTTGTTCAGCTCTCTCTTTTCTTTCTATTTCCTGTACATAAGTGACAAGGTCTTTGGCACTTAAACCAAGGGATTCTCCTTGGAGTTTAAATCTCTCTAACGAGGACATTTTTTTCGTAACACAGGGCGTATGTTGTCCAAAAGAAAGGGTTTTAATGGGCCGTCAGCACGGGATGGAGGAGGCTTGGCTCACAAATTACTGACACACGGAGGAATATGCTTGTTTAAATGCGGAAGCTTTGCTATCTAAATACTCACACTAATATATTGGGTGGAGGAATAAGTTCTTGCGGTTTTATCAAATTTATTCATTATCATTAACAATTTTAGACAAACTTCATTTTTAATTGATTACAATATGCAATTTAATCAATAATGTATTCTCCGTTGTTATTTACGACTTCTTCCCAACGTTCAACTAGTTTTTCGATGCCTCTGCAATAAAAATCTCTGGATTTTGACTCGGAAGAATTCGTCTAACCAGATTCTTAATTCCACATCATTATTGAACGAAACGCCACGCAAATTGTTGGAGACCGATTGGAACAGATTGAAGTCTGATGGAGCCAAGTCGGGCGAATATGGAAGATGCGGCAGGATTTCCCAATTAAGCGTTTGGATGGCGTCTTTTGTCATATTGGCAATGTGAGGACGAGTATTGTTCTGTTGCAGAAGGACTCCATAACGTCGATGAGGTCGCTTTTCACGAATAGCTTCGGCGAGTCGATACATTTGTTGAACGTAGAGTTCTGCATTGACAATCTCGTTTTTCGCAAGGAACTCATAAACAATGATGCCTTCACAAACCCACTACACACACAGCATCGTCTTTCGTTGATGAAGTCCTTGCTCTAATTGCGGGAGTGTTTTTTTATTGGGGCTTAGCCATTGTTTTCGATGGTTCGTGTTGAGATAAACACACCACATTTCGTCCTCAGTGATGATGCGGTGAAGAAATCTGTCCTTATATCCACGAGTAGCCTTTTAATGAGCAAGCAAACCTGCGGTAATCGTGGAGCGTTGAAGTTTGTTGCTTTCGCTCAAAGCGTGCGGAACCTATGCACCGAGTTTTTTTAACTTTCCCCATCGAATGAAGGTGATTCAGTACAGTTTTTTGATCACACGCCAATTGTACAGCCAATTCTCTAGTCGATTGACGAGGATTTTCATGAAGGTCGTTCAATCGATCTTCATCCAACTTAATGGGGGGACCAGAAAGTTCTTCGCCATTAAGATTGAAATGACCGTTTTTGAAACGTGAAAACCACCATTGATCTGTCCTTTCTGATAAAGTATTTTCTCCGTACACAGCACAAATATCGCGTAGAGCTTTGGCTGCGTTTGCATTGTTTTCATCTCGATTGAAAATAAATAACAACAAGTGTCAAAAATGTGCCTTTCTTTCAACTTGACATTCCATTTTTTGGGTACAGGACAAAAATGGAATTAACACAACTTTTAAATAAACCGCAATGACTTATTACTCAACTTCAAGACGTAGCCTAAGCAAAAGCCTAATAGTCTACGCTGTTAAGAGACGTAGCCTAACCTTTGCAAATTTTGCTCTCATTATTTATTATTGTTTTTTATATGTGCACAAATCACGTCAACAAAACTTAAATCAACAACATTAAAAAAAAACCGCAAGAATCTATTCCTCAACCTAATAATATAAGATTAAACAAATAAAAAAAATAATGGATGAGAAGGGCTCAGACTATACTAATCCGTGAAGGATTAAAGTGACCGTGGGAAAAATTCTGTCGCCTAACAAAATTTGCCTATTAAAGGTTGTCGGTTCAAACACACATACAAACACTAAGCGATAAATATATATATATGGCAGGATCGTTTCCTGTTTTGTTTTGTTTTGCAACTCAAACGGTACTCAGCTTTGAAAATTACAATAAAGTTAAAGGGTTGCCTTTAAAAAATCTCTCCAAAGACCTTTTATAGGCCCCACACACCTGATCACCAGATTTTATAATAGCATAAAGTATATAAAAGTATATGTCGTGGAATGACCAGACTATATATATATATATATATATATATATATATATATATATATATATATATATATATATATACTCGTATATATTGTCGAGGTTTAGTGAATGGGTAATCCCAGTCCCACTTCCTGGACATATATTTTATTACCGCACCGAGGTGAAGCGGAGGTGAAGTGTATCCAATACACCTACTGTAGCCACTTCCGGTGAATAAGCATAACCTCGGTGCGCACCATTTGATCAAAACTAATATGATGATCCCCTGAGTGTGTCCCCACTCAGTAAAAGCCAGCCATGGGTGGACTGGTGTAATGTTGAGATTTAAGCCGAGTGGATTGCTTAATAATTGCCAAAGGATCGTCCAAAATAATTAAACACACAGATACAAAAATAATCTTTAATGTACATGAATTTGAAATAAGCAAGCGCGTATATAAATATAAATAGAATTAATCTTGCACTGAATAAGTAAGTCTACAAAAATGTCGTGGGGATTCCTTAAAAATTACTCACTAGGATGCTTGCGTCTTAATGGCCCCCGCCAGAATGAATGGAATATTATTATCGAATTAAACACTGAATTAAGGCACTTCTAATACTCGAGGTTATGGGCTCGGGAAGGGAATTCTAGTTCACAAATAAACTGGTGAAGTTAGGGGAGGGGATAATTCAATTAACGATACCTTTGAGTTCGTGAGTATTTTTGAGAATGACGGTGGAGATCTTCCTCTGATGACGACGATCGCACTTAGTCCGGCCTTCCGAAGTTACCGAAAGAGAAGGTAATCCTAGACCGGTGATATGCTGATCCTATGCCGGATCAGGAAAGCGAGCCAACTGTGGCTCAAATCAGACTTCTTTTTCCTCGAAGTGCCTGTCCGATTATTTGGCTCCTGGAGTGGGTAGCCAAAACCGATTACCTAGCTACGTCTAGGGTAATCCGCAGAGGGATATCCTGTGTAACCTCTGACTCTGAAGGAGGGGGGGTCTGCGAGAAGTTTGGCACATACAAGTACCGTGACGGCTGCAACCAATTGCCCGGGAAGTTCCTTTCTTGCAACGGACGAACTGTTTCTTACGTGGAACGAGCTTCACCTCTCAACGTAGGTCCAAGATCTTCTACCTGACTCCAGGGAGAAGTTTTCCTTTTATTTCCCTCGCGAGCAGAAATCGAGAGGGAGAACCGAATTCTCATAAAATCCGTATCGCCGCGCGAAAGAACTTTTTCATCTGTGGGCAGACAGTATAAGTTTTTCACACCTTCGATCCACGTCACAGTTTACGATAGCGCGAAAAGAGGCGATAGAGAATTCGAGGCTGGTTCATTTGTTAATACGGGAGGGACACGTAGCTTGTGTCGGAGTATTTCTGCGAACACTTATGTACGTGGTATTTAAACTTATATATATATATATATATATATATATATATATATATATATATATATATATATATATATATATATATATATATATATATACGTAGGTATTTTGGAGCTTGGGGCCGAAGTTGGTTGAAAACCAATAGTGAAAGGGAAAATTGTTATGAGTCCAGTGGGGATGGTTCATTATTAACTTTGCGGTGTTTTTAAACAAATATTTCAGAGTGCAAGTTGGCCAAAGATTAACAGGTAGCTGGTACGCGCTGGGGTTGCAAAAGAAAGACAATGACGAAAATATATCTTTTACTAAAAACAAAATGATATTTATATTTACACAAAAATTGGGTTTAAAGGGAATGGTCGCGCAGACGGGGTTAAAGGTCAACTGGCGAAACAGGTAGGTTAATTAAGGGATTAAAGAGGTCAGATTTAGTTTGGTGATTTAAAGGGAGATTTTAAGCTGGGGAGTTCACACAAATAATGGAGCAATTGGGTAAGCCAGATTCAAAATTAATCTGCAGGCGGCAACGGTTACGATTACCTTACGTGCTCGTTGCCGAAAAGGGTCCAGTTGGTGTACGATGAATGCGACAGGAGAAGTCAAGTTACCTCTTACTTCAGACGAGGGAGCACTTGTCGCAGCACCTGCCTATTGACTAAGGCAGAGTTCACCGATTGATTTAGCCTTCAACTCGAATCGAAGTCGCCTCTGGGGGGGGGGGAAGGGCGTCCTTTAGCTCGTCCGCCGGAGTAGGTGGAAGTCTAAACTCAGTCGAAGCTTTATATAGGCGCCTGGCGAGGTGGCTCCAAACGCGCGCACGAATTTGGGGAAAAGTCGGCGACTCCTTCGGAGGAAGGGGGAATCGTGATAACGTTGGTTGGAATGTCCAACGGATTTCCATCTTCGAGCGGAAAGCCAGAATGCTAGCGGATAGGTGGCCGTGGGGGAGGGGCGATGAAATCGGTCCCTAGGCAAATACAGCTGGTGCATATGATAACGGCGTCGGCCGCCTCCTTGCACAGGTTTAGCCATGCTTTCACAGCTCCATGCGGTGATCTCAGGAACCACGTGAGTACAAAAGGGTACGTGGCCGCCATTTGACCTCATTCTGCTACAATTAATAAATTCATTAAATTGAATATAGATGGTTTAAACTGTTAACAGTTTTCTGTTTTTACTTCTTAAATATGTTTTAACGATGTATGTCTCATACACTCATATAAAAAATGATAAGATGAATAAAAAAATCTTGTAATTTTAAATTTATTCTAAAACTTCTAATTTTGCTTCAGGTCCTTCATTGGCTGTATGAAACCTGCCTCAGATACAAACAATGAACACTATAAGGCCCTGTTGGCGTACGCCTGCCCACAGTTCAGGGTCCTCTCCAGGCGGAAGCTCACCCGCGACATCAGGGCGATGGGAAACCAGGCCAAGGCCGACCTGACGGACCTCCTCGCCAAACAGGAGTTCGTCGCCACCACGGCCGACAGCTGGTCGGCAAGCAACAGAGCCTTCCTGCGGATGACGGTGACATGGCTGGACAAGGTCACCTTCAAGAGGCACTCCGCCGTCCTCGGGATCAAAGAGATCACAGTGAGCCAAACGGGGACCTACCTGGCAGAGGCGATCTCCGAGCTGCACGTCGAATACGGCATCAAAAGAAAGGTTTGTAAACTCTAAAAATTTTTGCATATTTATCTTTGTATTTTCCCAGGTATCCAGCAAAATTCTACATTTTTACTTTGTAATACTCTATGAATTTGATGCTGTAGTCTGCGTAAAATATGTTATGAATGTTTGTCGTTAATACTTTGAAGATAACTGAGGGAGTCTGTAAAAATAACAAAGTGATGACTATTATCGTATTGACTTTGGAATCATATTTCAAGTTCATACTGATAAATGAAGTTAAACTTTGTTTTAAAACAATATTTTGCTTTTCAGGTTGTCAGCACCACCACTGACAATGGCGCGAACTACATCATCGCTTTAACCGCAACATCGAGCGGGATGCCGAGTAGCAAGGACAAGACGTGGTGCACACTAGCGCCATCCTGTTGGCAGACGCCCTGGAGGAGGTGAACCAGCAGGAAGAAGTGGTGCAGCTCTCCAAGCATCGCCGCTGTGCGGCACACACAGTGAACTTGCTGTCCTCCAGGGTTGTGGAGAACGTGCCCGGCTGGACCACCCAGCCCAGGGCGGCCTTCAACAAGCTGGCCGCCAAGGCCCAGAGCGTGTGGAACGCCCAGAACAGAAAGACAGTGACCGCCAATGACATTAAATCCGCTCTGGGCAAGAAGCTTGTTACCCCTGGCGTCACGAGGTGGAATTCGAGTCGCGACGCATACAAGTGCCTGCTGACTGAGGTGCTTAACTTGGACAAGAGGAATAAGCTGAACCAGATCTGTCAACGGCAGCACCCCCCCCCCCCTGCCGCACATCACGCAGGACGATTGCAGATCTGGTCGGAGTACGTCAAGGTGACCGCCCCCCTCGCCGCCTGCCTAGACGTACTCCAGGGCGAGGACAAGGCACACATGGGGTGCCTTTTCCCCCACATCCAGGTGCTCAAAGACTCCCTGGAAGCGCTGTCGCGCGACGACAGCATTGTCCATGACCAGAATCTGGTGGCCCACCTCCTCCACCAGCCTGGAACAAAGGGCTTTGATGGCAGGTTAGTCATATTATTATTTTTTATTATTATATTTTTTCGCAGTGAGTTAAAACTTAATAAGCGCTTTTTTCTTCTTATATTATATTTTTGTTAAATGACTATAATCCTTGCTGGTCAAATGATTCATTTGAAATGAACTAAAATCAGTGTAATGAACTTTAATTTTTCAATTGACAAATCTGATATATTTTTAAATTTGTTTTAAAACTTTTCTTCTACTGCAGGTTAAGCCACCTCTTTGTAGACATGGCGCTGCACCCTCACCACAAGCTCGCCAAGGTCAGGGCTATCTGCAAGACAGGACAATGAGGTCTACTGCGGTCTGGTGTGGGACGAGCTCATCAGGGACATTCTCGCCCTCGTCCGGCCTGACGAGCACCTGGAGCCTGCCCTCCAGCAGGGACCCCAGCCAGGCTCCAGCAGCATGGACTACGTGTTCGCAATGGAGGATGGGTAGCAAGAGGAGAGCCTCGAAAAGAAGGTCAGGGAAGAGGTCAACAACTGGTCGAGGAAGCCGCCGAGGGAGAACCCCGTGCTCTCGCCCAATCTCTTCCCGCTCGAGTTCCATGATGCTTGGGTATCACTCTTCCCCCAAGTATAACACACCACTCCCGAGCTCTACCTCGGTCGAGCGCGTATTCAGCTTTGGGTCGGACATCCTCAGGCCTAAGAGGGCGGCCCTCGCCTCACCGAACTTCCGAGGCCCTCGTCTTCATGAAGGGCAACCTCCACCTCCTCAAGAAGGCCCACGAGGTGGAGGAGGAAAACGAGGACTAAGCTGGCGGGCTTAGAATAGAGTAGAGTGGAAAAATTTAAATATCATGAGGTATATATGGAACAAGGTTGTTAGTTGACCCTATCTTTTTATTCTGAGAGAATATATTAGTATTACTGTGTGTATTTTGTGTAATATGTTCTGTATAGTTTAATTTTTTGTTATATTATATTTTAATTAAAATAAAATGTTTATCTTTGATCTTAGAAGCTTGGTTTCTCTTTGTATTAGTTAGAAATGGCTTATTTAGGGTAAAAAGCATTGAATTTCCTTTAGAAACATTGAATCGCTTTTAAAAATGTCGAATCGCATTTAAAAAAATTAATCGAATAGGATAATCGCTAATCGTACTTAGATTTTTGGCACCCGAATCAGATAATCGAATCGGACTTGACGAGCTGGCGAATCGATAATCGCTAATCGGACTTCATTTTTTCGAATCGCGCCCACCTCTGTCAGTATGCAGTGAATACTCGGCGAAGGGAGTTGAATTCCCTCCCTAGCGTGCGTTGTTAAAATCAGTAAAGGCGGAAAGGCCAAAGTGTCAGGAGGTAGACTTACACCTCTGCACCAGTCTCGGGAACGAGTGAGTTTCCGAAGGACATTGACATAGTGGTTATGATAGACGAAATAGTCGACGGGAAGTTTAAGTGGTCTCAACAATCTGAAAACCTGTCGGATATAGTCCAGAGAACACTACTGCTCGGAAGTTTACAGGTTACAGCGAAGAGATGACATCTCCATAGGACGGAGAACTTCAGGAAGTTAAGGAACGGGCAACGGAAGATGTTTAGATTTTAAATAAGTAAAGAATAATGGATATTACAGTTAATAAAATTAAAATAGTTGAAGTGAACATAAATGGACTGAATGATTAGATAAACCATTTCTGGAAAGTGTTAGTCAGGGTGGACCCTGATGTAGTAGTGATTTGTGAACACGGGTTGAATATAGAGAAATTTGAGCTGAAGCTGCAGAGCTATAATACCAACACGAAAAGCCATTCTAATGAGAGTTACGAAGATACAATAATAGCTGTTAAGAAAAGTATAGAGCATAAAGAGTTATACAAAAGTTATATGGCAATAGAGTTGTATACTCAGACGGCTCCAGTGACAGTAATCAGAGGGTACCCACCCCCAAAAAGAAATGTTCGCCCCTTCATAACTTCTTTAGGGTATTCAGAAGGAACACTCTGATTTTTTTAGGGGAAGGGGCGACCTAAATGCGCGCTCCAGGCATTCAAGGTATACCTCAGAACAGAATGTAAGAAAACCTGGAGCTATTGAAGAAATTGAAAATTAAGAGAGATAATGAATATATAACGAACGAAGAGGAAATAGAGAAGCTATTCAGGGACCATTGGAGCCAGGTATTTAACATCACGGGAGAGGATAATGCGAACTTTGACACGAACTATGAAACCAGGATTATGGAACAACGGAACCTCCAACTAGGTGAGACCTATCTGCTGGACAGGATCCCTCTTTATAACGCCTTAGAGGAGGGTAAAGAAGGTAGTGGTAAAATATATCTGGATGAAATAAGAACGATAGTCCAAGTCTTCAAACAGAAAGCCTCAAGGTCATCTGGATTGACGAGAGTGAGTATAAGTCAGCTCCCGAACAACGTACTTGAAGGGCTGTCGAAATTTTTCAATGTAAGCTGGAATATCGGCTACTTCCCGGAAAGGCTCAAAGTGGCCAAAATGGTATTTGTTCCGAAACCGGGTAAGTCTTTTATAGCCGTCAACGGATACGATACAGACCCATCTCGCTGCTAAATTTTATAGCCAAGGTTTTGGAAAAAGATGTGTGCAGCAGACTGATGGATCACCTCGACACGAACCGTAAGTTCAACCCATAACAGTACGGGTTCAGGGGGAAGAAAGGCACGGAGATGGCCCTTGCGTTGATAACAGAGAGGCTGGCCAAAGCAAAGAGTGAGGAAAAGATGGTTGACTTAGTGGCGCATAATGTGCCGCCGGCGTTTGGCAAGGTATGGAGGGAGGGACTCAAGTATAAGCTGGTAAGGATGAAGCTTGGGGAACAAATGACCAGGCTGTTATACTCCTTCATAATTGAAAAGAGGGTGTATATGGCGTTCGGTTGCTATGAAGGTCCCACCTTTAAGTTAAAGGGGTGCTCCCCAAGGAGAGCTGTTTCTCCCCAGTCCTCTAAGCCATTTATAGAAATGATGTGCCATTTCTCCGTAGCCGTGAAACTGTCTATTTGCAGTTCTCTGACATCTCACAGATTATTGCGACCTCACCGAGAACAGCGAAGAAGGCGGCCAAAAATATGGCAAAAGATATCCTGAACCTAAATAAGTACGAGAGTAAATGGAAGATTAAGACAAATAGCGATAAGTTAGCGATATCCATCAATAGGAGGAAGGTGGAGGGCATAAGGGTTGAGGGCAAAAGATACGAGAATAGGAAAGAATAAAAAGCGTTGGGCTTTAAAATAGGTAAAACCGGGTATAGAATACATTTAGGGTAAAAATAAGAATACCTACGGAGAAGTTGGCTCAATTAGGGAGTTTTTCAGGACTGTGGCCCGGGCACAAGAGGAAACCTTACTTAGCGATAGTCAGAGCCAGTTCATACGGGTTACATTTTGTTTTCAAAGCTCATCTGTTTATCCCAGTCTCTCATATAAAACCTAACTTGGCAATTAATTTTTTTACCATAGATGATGCAACAGCAAATTTTCGCCGTCTAAGCATGTCATAAACCAAACAATACTAAAAGCTCAGATGTTCTCAATATCCAACTCTCTCAGGTTTAATCATTTTTTTAATTAACCTTTTCACCTTTCGATGGCATTGCTGCAAGAATCCACCATGTAAACAAAAATAACGAAAACACTGCCTAGGAAAAAAATGTTTAGGAATCTGTTATACTATAAAAAAAAAAATCATTTTCTATTCACTGGTGCTATCCACTTCAAAGATAGGGTAGGAAAGGTTGTAAGCCGGCCCACTGGTCAAAAAATTAGCATAAAAACAGGCAGTGTTGGATAGCAACCTGACCTTCTTATGTTAACATTGGTAGATCCACTTAAAAAACCTGTGAAAACACCTACCACGTAATATAAGATTGGAAGACTTCCATTAAATTAAATAATAGCTCCTCCTAAGTAGAATCCTATTGGTAAATCCCTTTGGAGGCGACCACCCTCCTTCTTCCATATAAAAACCCTTGTAAACTTTAGAGCCGGCATTCTGAGCATATCTTGTATTTTGAATAAAGCTAAGGCCATACAGCTCATTTTGCTCTCCGCCACTGCGTCGCACCGGTTTTTGAAGATGGGCAAGCAAATTACGTTGAATTACTGTGATCACTTAGGATCACCGCCGTCTTCCACGATCAAACCCCTTACAAGAATCATGATTTAACGTCTGATTGCACTGTGTACCAAACTACCTTCTCACCAAGAAGGATACCGTTGAGCCGACTGCCTGATCACCTTGACTTTGTGCCCCATCTACCGACAGAGGGTAATTGGCGTCATAGCCATAGTTACAAGGGAGATTGTGAGGCGGCTGCCCATTCAGCCTGGGAATATTTGACTAGTGATGCCCCAGGGTGGGTCTTTTTGAAGGTCGTCTTGAAGAATTAATTGCATTCATAGGGATGTTTTCCTTGGGGCTGTCTATGAGCAGATGCCTTCTTTAGGCAAACGGTTAAATCAAGCGTACTCCCGGCTAACCTCACTCCTGTATGGCGGTGGGATTTTGAATTCTACTACTGACATACAAGAGGGCCTGGTACCTGCACTGTCATCACTCAGTAAAGATATGATCATTAAAAGTCTAAAATCAGAGCTTAATATCTGCTACCTGGACTGTGGTTCAATTGCTGATACCCTCCCCCCCCCCGGTTTTTTATGACCTTCAGTTTCATCACCTCCTCCCGTTTTCTTTCTGGTAAATATTGTGTTCCTCATAGCTCGTGCCGAAGCATTTCATTGTAAATTAATTTCTGTGCTAAACAATTAGTTTTCCAATAGTGTATAAATTATTGTTAAATTCTGTTATTTGTTTGTATAATAGTAAAGATTATTTTTGTTTCTATTGTTTAAATCCCAGAACCACATAAAAAGCCATTGATCTATTTTCTAAGTCGGCCAACGGAATAAACGCACTCGAATATCCTCCATACTTAAAAGGGACTTGCCCCCGCGTCTAGGGAGGGCAAGCGAAGGTCAGTGAAATCTACCTGACCTACGACAACTATCATAAATGATGATGATACTCATACCATTGTACCTTTGGATGATCTGTCCGCATTGGGCTCTCATCAATGGGGAAGCAATCAGACAGTCTATAGACACAAAACATGAAAACCTAAGATGAATTATATCCCGCCTCCAATTAATTGATCCACACCAAGCTTTCGGCCTAATAAAAAAATTCATTTTCTTTACCTAAGCTGCAGTACCTCTTGAGATCCTCTCCCGCCTACAGGGAGATGGCATCTTTGGAGTCTTTTGATAAGTCTTTGAAAGATGTTGTCTCCAAACGAATCAACATTTACTTTTCAAGGGATTCATGGACTCAGGCAAATCTCCCAATTGGGATGAGTTGCTTATGACTACGATTGACATAAGACATTGCTCCCTGAGTACATATCCTCCTTGATTTCAGTTAACCCTTTAATACGAACTGTTCTTTCACCGGTTACCGGTTTGACTCAAGTGGACAGGGTTAACAGCAAATTTTCGCCGTGAAAGAACAGTTCGTATTAAAGGGTTAACTGAAATCAAGGAGGATATGTACTCAGGGAGCAATGCCTTATGTCAATCGTAGTCATAAGCAACTCATCCCAATTGGGAGATTTGCCTGAGTCCATGAATCCCTTGAAAAGTAAATGTTGATTCGTTTGGATGATTCGTTTGGAGACAACATCTATTAGAATCTGGAGGGAGATACTTGGGGACAATGCCTTTGAACCTGAAAATGAGAACCGCTTGAAGCAGAAATGTTGAGATCTGCCTCTTGCTCTTTCCAAACTGAATGGCCTCAAAGAGAGGGCGGATCAAGTTGCAAGAGCCCATCTGCTAGCTGCGGGGCATCCTGATGGTGGCTGTGGTTGTCAGCCACCCCGGTCCCATCTTTGGGAACTCAGTTGAATTCGGAAACCCTTAGAGTTGCCATAGCTTTGAGGGTGGTGCGCCAATTTGTGATCCACATAGGTGTAAATGTGGATCTGGTGTTGATCCGCTAGGTCTGCACCTCTTGTCCTGTCAGCTGGTTGCTGGAAAGATACATAGACACTCTGCCCTCAATGCCGAGCCCTGAAAAGAGCGGGATTGCCAGCTGTTTTAGAGCCAATTGGACTTGACCGAGGAGATGGTAAGCGTCCAGATGGGATAACAATGCTTCCTTTTAGGAATGGAAAGAGTCTGTGTTAGGATGTGACATGTTCAAATACTGATTCTGAGCATATTATTAACAGGTCAGCCGTCTCTGTAGTTTTAGCTGCAACGGATGCATAAAATAAAAAAGAATAAAGTATTTTGCTCTGGTTGAGAGATTTCTGTTTGAGCCAATAGCTATCGAAACTAGTGGGATTTTTGGTCCTTCAAATGCACGACTTATTAAAAAATAGGTTTTCTTCTCAGGGAAACAACTGGTGACACTAGGACGGGGGGGGGCGTCAAGCAAAGACTGGGTATTGCCGTTCAGTGGGGCAATGCAATTTACTGAATGGGGTCCGAGTCACCCATGGTGTTGGCCTGGACTTTGACCCGAGTCTTACCCTTACCTTTCTACCTTTTCTAATAAATAAAGGTCATTTCACCCAATTTTCTGTAGCCAAATCCCATCTAAGGATATGACGCTCGGCCACTTCTGTCTCTGGTTGTGAGTCAACCTCATATTCTTTCAGCTATTTACGGTAGGGGATCATTTTTTTTCTAAAAGACACACCATAATATTGTCGGTAAAAAGAGCATCATCATCTGCTAATGCACTTAATGATACATCCATAGCTAAATTTATTTGATTCAAAATTTTAAAAATTGTTACTTTACAATTTTGTTCATAATAATATAGTCATATATCACACTATTAATTGCTATGCCTCTGGTAATGTGTGGTAAGCTTTTGTCGTTTGGTGAAATACTAATAATTTTTTACATCTATTTCATCTATTTTAAGACAGCATAACAACAGTAACCTGCTGAATAAGTAAAAACTGGAGGAATATATATCTCAACATCATTATGTATCACATTTAGGTTTAATTTATGTAGGTCTCATTTATACCAGTTCGTTTTCTAAAAGTTCTTTACTCTACACTATGGTCCGTAGGGGCATACTTTTCTTTAAAACATAAATCATTCTTAGCTTTTTCTCACATTCACTTATGTTCCTGTCACAGAAATATATTATTCTGACGACTACCTGCAAGATGCTGTACTAGCCAAACCTTACCTCAAGATATCTGTTTGAAATTTAACTCATTTATACAAAAATTGTTAGCTCTACAGAAGCAAAAATAAAGAAGCAGGGTCCAGACTTTTCTACTGGATGTGGATAGGCAATTAATCATTTTTTGTGGATTAGAAAAGAATATTGTTTTTTCTATGGCATTATTTGCCCTTAAGACATATTATATTGAGGCTTAGATTTTTAACTCTATACTGACTTGCATTATAAAACTAAAAAAAGTTTCAAGTTTCATACATATGCGAGGGATAATGTGAAAGATATCTTTGAATATGGATAATACTATTTATCATGAAAACAATGCAATTGTTTCAGCTTCAAATGAATTTCATCAAACATTAATGTGAATGAGTTATCGCTTTCTGATACTTATTTATATTTATTCTTGGTAAATATACCTAGATAAGAAAACTGCTTTCATATCGCTCTGCTGCAGACTTCATGCGTTTTGAATGAGTCAGCGTTCTAATAGTTGCGTAGCTTGGAAAAATAAGGAAATGAGGATCCCTCAAAATCGATCATTAATTCTGTTCACACAAACACACACATATTATATATATATATATAAATATATATATATATCATAAAATAGGGTCAAGTTAACCCTTTCTTTGTTTCAATGCGTCGGAGATTTCTAGAATAAGCAGAGTGCAAATTAACCGAAAGTAGATTGGCCAACAGTCGACTATCTTGGAGGTTCCGGGATAACAGAAAAACGGGTACTCAAAATGACTTTACTAATATGCAAATTATATTATTTTACAAGGTTATAAAGAGTTTTAAAACAAGCTATATACACATTAGATGTACACGGGTCTCAGCGGCTAAAAGGAGAGTAACTTGGTGGGGACGGTCACCGTACAAACAAACCAACTATATTGACTGAGGCCGAGGACCGCTCAAATGAACTTGAGCGTATACTAAACCGAAGATGAAGGCTTACACTTGGGGAGGGAGAGCACTTGCACAAGAGAGTTGCGCGTTGCTGTTACCTCGAAGATTTGGTCCGAGGGAGTAATCTTGCCTTAGCCAAAGGCCAAGTCATAATCTCTTGAAATGACTATTACGGGATGAACTTAGATATTGCTTTCGAGTAAAACACGAATCGAGACTGACCGCGCTGCGTTCGAGGAGCGGGTGGAAGCGGGTACGATGTAGACTCACGTGAATTAACGAGAATATCGGGAGCTTGAGCGGTTCTGCAAGAATGGTGCAGAGTCTAACGGGACGCAAATATCGGGTACCGACAGAGGGCAGGCAGAGGATACTGACTTCCAACTCTGGCGCTGGAGGATTTATAGTGGCGTCGTATGGGGCTTCATCCACTCCCTCTGTCCGAAAGGGCAGGGGAGGGTTTGAGGGTCAGAGGGATCGGCAGATAAGAATAGTCTCGCTCTTAAGAGCGAGATTGCGGGAAAGGTTCGGGGCCGGTGAGGCGAAACTTTATCCGACTTCAGATGGAACCTTTTAGGCTCTCAAACTTGTCGCATCTTTCTGTAATGGCGGCATTTCAGGTCACCACGGCGTCTCATAATTTTTCACCACGATTATCGCAGACAAAAAGGGTCACCCAGGTGTCTGTTTTCTCTCTCTCCATTTGAAGAGCCTCTGAGCGGTCTTCTTGTGACTAAAGTGACCAGCAAATAGGCTATCATGGGCCGTTTGTAGGATCGGAGGGACGTGGGAGCGGGGTACACATAGTGTGCGGGACTCGGTGTCGTTTTCCTCGGTGCACACTCGATAGAGGAGGTCGTCGTTGATGAGGAAGGAAATCACCTTATTTCCTCTGACGGTTTTGCGTGTTTTATTCTGTGCTTTGGACCACAAGAGACGAAGAGATTCACATTCTCTTTGGCTTTTGGCAAATGCATGGATCAACGCACTGTGGAACTCAGGACCACACATGGGATCCAGAGGTGTAGGGACTTTAAGTTCCTTCTCTGCGCGGGAACGGGAGGTAACTGGTTTAGCCACGGGGGTGGAAGAATCCCGGAGGGACTGACCAATTAGGCCAGGGCAACACTTGATGGGGATTGCCACGACTTCAGCCCAACCATTAAAATACGCGCATTCAATGTAGCAGTGAACAATGAGGAATTTATTGAAGCGCCTCAAGTGGCCATGCACTACGGCAAACGTATCGTGGTCCGAAGCCACAGGGGGGAGTAATTCATCAGATATAACAATGCACGTGCACCCTGTATGTATCGCGGACGAGGGTGGAGATCGGGCACTCACTCACTGCTCCAGTTCCAAATTGGAGGGCCCCAGGGGTAGTTTTATCGAACAAAAGGTTTACCTGGTGGCCAGCAGTATTCGGCGGGTTTGAAGAATAAAAGGTTTCATTTGGCGACGGTGGGGGCGTAGAAGGAGAGATGCTTCTAAACTGCAATTTTTGAGGGCAGTTGGACCTCACGTGGCCAGGAACTCCACAAGAATAGCAAACCATGGTCCTGCTGAGGAACGACGAAGCATGGGGGGTTGGGAGATAAGGGCTTAACATCACGGTGGTCAGACGAGAAGAGAGGTTTGGGTTTGAGGGGCCCAGTCACCTTAACCAACTTATTCCCATTATTAGGAACAAATTTTTTCTTGCTGGCTTTGGATTTAGGAGATGGGGGTTCTGATTTCTTCCCTTCTTTCGGATAGGAGTTGTGGCTAGCCGCGTGCACGTCTGCCTCCTCGATGCATTCCTTGAGAGTACAGCACCTCCGGTCCTTCACGAAGGATCTAATTTCCGAAGGGAGCGAAGCAAAAAATTAATCCTTGAGGACGATCTCGACCGGGGCGTCGTATTCATGAGGCACCTTCGACACGTCAATCCGAAAATTAAAATGACGCTGTAGGGAGTAGTCGAAGTGTCGGAAGGTCTAGTTCGGTTGAATGCGACAGTGACTAATTTAGCTCGATAGAAATCCGGGGTCATGTTGTAAGTGGCGAGAAACTCAGCTTTTAACGATGAGTAATCGATTATTACCTCTGATGGGAGGAAGATAAAAATATCCTTGAGTTAAGAGCTCAACAGGGGCAATAATTGTGCTACGCCGTCCGTCTCGATGTCCCACTGGTTCACCTCGAAGATCTTTTCGAAGTGGGTGAGATAAGACTCGAAATCATCGCCTTCTTTAAAGACAGGGAGTTTTATGGTCGCAGACTGAGGTGCGTCTAGTCTAGCACTTGAGGTGTTTATGAAGAGCGTCTCGTTCCTCGCTCTGCTCATTTTTAATTCGTGAGAGCGCGAATTATCTCTCTTTTCGTTCCTTTTCTCTTTCTCCTCGTTCCTTTTATCTTTCTCCTCGTTCCTTTTATCTTTCTTCTCGTTCTTTTTTTCTTTCTTCGGCTTTTTCTCTTCTTTCTTCTTCCTGGATGTAGGCCATCAGATCTTTGCCAGTGAGTCCGAGTGACTCACCTCGGGCTTGAAAATTTCAAACGGAGACATGCTGCTGGTTTACGGGATGGGCACAAAGAGAATTAAATTAAAGCACGACAATAAATATGGCAGAATTATGGATTCCTTTACGCACAATTGGGAGTGCGAATGGTTTTGCTAATAAACGACAACACGAACAAAAAAAAGGGAGGAAAACACTCGCGGGAGAGCTTTGGCCATCGAGATTTCATTGTGATTGAGAGGAGAGTTACAACACTCCTAGCAGAGAAATACGAAGAATAATACTATTTTTCTATACCTTTAACTTACGTCACGAGATGAGGCCTTGAAGGACAACAATTCAACTTCGTGGGGGAATAAAATTAATAGTTAAACACGGTCACTCGACAATCAATTCACAAAAAAAAGAAATGGGAACAAATACACTGGAACTAAGATCAGCCAACAATTAACAAGTTAACCAAGCTTAACCAATATATTGATAAAATTTCAATCGATTGATTGACCAAGATTAACCCCAATAACCTGATACCAGTTTAATATAGATGGCGTAGAATAGGGTCAAAGTTAACCCTTTCTTTGTTTCAAGTGCGTCGAAGATTTATAATATAAGCAGAATGCAAATTAACCGAATGTAGGTTGGCCAACAGTCGATTATCTTGGAGGTTCCAACATAACAGAAAAACGGGTACAAAAATAACTTTACTAATATGCAAATTAATATTATTTTACAATGTAAAAAGGAGTTATAAAACAAGCTATATACACATTAGATGTACACGGGTCTCACCATACAAACAAACCAACAATATTAACCGAGGGTCGCTTGAATGAATGACCTTGAGCGTATACGAAGCCGAAGATGAAGGCTTACACTAATGGAGGGGGGTAAAGAGAGCACTTGCACAGGAGAGTTGCGCGTTGCTGTTACCTCGAAGATTTGGTCAGAGGGAGAAATCTTGCTTTAGCCCAAAGTCCAAGTAATAATCTCTTGAAATGACTATTGCGGGATGAACTTAGATATTGCTTTCGAGTAAAACATGAATCGAGACTGAGCGCGCTGCGTTCGAGGAGCGGGTGGAAGCGGGTACGATGTAGACTCACGTGAATTAACGAGAATATCGGGAGCTTGAGCGGTTCTGCGAGAATGGTGCAGAGTCTAACGGGACGCGAATAGCGGGTACCGACGGAGGGCGGGCAGAGGAATATGACGGAACAGGGCGGGCGGTGGATATTGTAATGAGGTGGGAGGGCGGGCGGCGGATACTGACTTCGTATGGGGCTCCCCTTCCATTCTCTGTCCGAAGGGGAGAGTACCAGGGTCAAACGTATCGACAGACGAGAATAGTCTAGCACTTTTTGCGCGATCGTGTGAAGGTTCCTAAGCCGGCGAGGCGAAACTTTGTCTGACTTGAAATGTGACCTTTTGGGCTCTCCAACCTATCGTACCTTTCTGTGATAGCGGCATTTCAAATCACCGCGGCGTCTCATAATTTTGCACCTTCATTAGCGCAGACAAAAAGGGTCACCCAGGTGTCTCTTGTCTCTCTCTCCATTGAAGGGCGAGGCGGCGCGTATCTTCCTCTCTCTCTCTCTCTTTCTGATATATATATATATATATATATATATATATATATATATATATATATATATATATATATATATATATATATATATATATATATATATATATATATATATATATATATATATATATAGCTTCAAATTTTTAAAATATGTAGATGAGATCAAAACTTTAAATTGTGTGTAACACCAGAGAAAAATTTACAAGTTCCTCTTCACGTTTGAGGATTTTAATAAGATTCCAGATATTAGGATGATATGCCGTTAGAGCGTGATTTAAAGTTCCATGGTAGGCTTCCAGCCTATTAATTGTGCCAGGCATTTCTATCAAACATCGTTCATAAATATTCTAAGATGCGATGGGCACTGTTGGGTCAAGTCGTCGCCTTCTTTAACCCCTTCCTCTGATTGGGCCTATATAATTATTTTCAAAATATGACACTAATGATTTCGGAATATCATCGTCATCCTCCATAACCCTATATTTTAAGAAGGAGATTTTTTGAAGGTTTGAATAAGATTTTTTCTTTTAGTTCGGTTGTCACCGAAGTGGATTTCAATTTTTTATCAAAGTTATTTCTAATAATTCCTTTATAATAGAAAAAAAAATAGTGAAGTTCAGAAATAAATATAAGTATCGAATTTTTGTGATTTTTTTAAAACTAATAGAATTACAAATGGTGAAGTTCGGAAAATTTTATTAAAAGTTTGGCATGGAAATTATTAGAGCAAATTTAGATGGAGAAATAAAAAGAATCATGCTAGGCCGTAGGACACAGACCGGAAGTCTTACAGCGAAGCGCAAACTCCTTCGGGTGTTTTGTAATAGTTAAGAAGAAGAAGAAGAAGAAGAAAAGGGTGTTCAGGGTTTTAAAATAAAGTCTATAAAGGGGATTAAAAAAGGCCGTTAAGATTAGCAAATAAGGCTGTAGGCCACACCCCACAGGGGTGCCTGTGTAACTAAGCTCTTCCTGTTAAGGAAGAGAACAGCGGGTTGTCGATTAATTCTTCAAGTCCCTTAATTACGTCCTCAACTTGTAAAAAAGCTAATCCGACAAAACAGCGGATTTTAAGGCTGAAAGTAACATCTTCGTGATATTTACACTTGAGTCCTTCTTGTGCTATATGTTTATACACATTTTGACCTAAATGAAAAAGGCAATTTGTTAGATCAGCATTAGGGAATGTATCCAAATAACTGTTGCGAGATGCTTTTTCAAAATCAATGATAATCATTTTGCACTAAATCATTTACTTTTGCAAAAATCTATCATAGTTTCTTTGGCTTTTGTCGGAAAGCAGGAAAAATAATCACGGCACGTTCAAATTGTCAACCTGGATGTGAATAATATAAAGTTGATCAAACACTGCGGGACAAGACTTGAAGATAGAATCTGCTCCCCATTTTTTATTTTGCTTCATATGTTCCAAGCCTTCATCAGTTGCAAAAATGATGGATCTTTTTGGATCGTCAATACCACTATCATATTGCATAAATTTAATACCGTTATCAAAATGAGAAAATTCAGGGGGAATTGAAAAGCCGATATTTGACCTTGGAGAAGCGGGCGATTAAGATGCGGCATTTTCGCCAATTCAAAAAAACGCACAAGCATTTAAATGGCCAATTTCATTAGCAATGATTGAAATGCACGTTTCTTTAATATTATTAACTTTGACCATAGCACTAACTTTGTCTGTTGTTGCACTATGATCATACTTCCCGATATGTTTTGATATTGTATAGTTAAAGTCAAATGAAGCCTTGCTCTGCAAGCTCTATTTTCACACCTCCAATAAATTTTTGGAATTGTCTTTATCTGTTTTATGTTTGTGATACACATAATTTTCACCATCACAATTAAGGCATTTCTTGTTTCCTGCATTGGGACACTGTTTCCAGGTGTGTTCGGTGTCGGCGCACTGTGAGCACACTTTGCCTTGGAATTTGCAGTCTTTTGTCCCGTGTTGTTTAGGGCGTAGCACGAGAAGCAAACTTGTACGGATACAAAAGTTTCCCTCTCAATACACGACGCCGAGATCTTGGTTCAAAACATTATTAGGCCAGCTTCGGATGCCTTAGAAGTCATTTCAAATGTCTGGAAGGTAGCCTTGAAAAGGTGTGTATATTCCCCTCCATCACGGTTCTTAAATTTGTAGATTTCGTCTATCTCCGTCCTGATTTCTTCTGCACTATGTGATCGGACCCAGGTATCCAAGCGACGGCAGATAATAGATCTTTGGGCGGATACGTGAGGTGGGACCTTCGGTGTCAGGTGAATTTCGTCGAGCTTCGTGAGGGATCTCACGCTGAGAAGATTGTCGACATCTTGGTTGCTATCGCAAATTGCCAAGTAGCCATAATACTGATCTACCAAGCGACATAACGCAACTCCTATGGCAGCGAAGATTGTCTCGGAAACCTTCTCCCTCAGGGGTTTGGGATAGTGCTGCTTCACACAAGCGGGATCCTCTTCTCTTCCCTGGGGTCGTCCATGACGGCCCGTTAGGGGAGCTTTATTCTCGTGGAGCCTACCAAGCTCCTATGGGAATAGTGTACCTATTATTTTTATTGGTTTGACCTTCTCTGCCCTACTTAGGATAAGTGTCTAAACAGGGCCCACCTGCAGATCCTGGCCACTCTGCCCCCTACTGGGGCCCCCTATAGGGCTTCCTTCCGGAGTTCGGACACGTCAGAAACCGGTGGTCACTACGGGCCTCGACTGGCAGAGAAATTATAAGATAACGAGGTGTGCTGCTGTCGTTAGGGTGAAGTCGATTCCAAGGGCGGAACTGCTGCCTTTGTACAAAAGATCCTCCCGCACGCAGGTGCGTGCGCTCGCCCACGATCCTTCAAGTGAGGCTGGTTACGTCAGTGGTCTTGACACGTGGGGGTATTTCTTCACTTACTTTTAATCTTGAAAGCTGAATAGTGAAAATGTAGGACTTCCTAAGTTCTCTTGAGCGTTGAGTATCTATAATCAAATGATGCGCAGTCAGACTATTATTTTATTTTTATTTTTTAGGGGGAGAAAAGGCTCGGCTCGCTGTTACTCCTTCCCTCTGTACCCCTCCCACGATCGGGGGGGCACAGAACACAGAAGAGCAGTAGGCGCGCGGCCGACTTGCTCCTGGAGAAACTCCCCACACTTCTGATTCTCAGTTCAAGTCAACCGATAGTGAAGTGTTTAATGGGAAGTCCGGAACAAGTTTTAGAAGAGGGTTTATAGCTGTTGGAGACGGAAAGTTTTGAGTTAAAAGAGGACAGATTGGTGAGGAGGCAGATTGAGCAACCACGGTAGTCAAAGGTGGAAAGGGTGGAAAGGGTGGAAAGGGTGGAATACCCTTGCCCGAGGGACAAGGGGGACCTGCTGATTAACGTGGATTCCGAACCACCATCATGCATTTACTCATCATGCTTACTTCCTTTCTCACACTTTAGCACCTCTGTTCCTCATACATAAGCGGGAGGACCGCCTAATCTCTGTTCCCTTATTATTTTCATCTTTCATTCATGTGTTTATTGTAGCATTCTGAGCTTTGTTTATTTATTGTTATGTTACTTGTTTTTACTTTCATTACTTTGTTTCACTTTCTCTTGCGGTTATCACTTTTTCACTTTAGTTTAACTTTTTCACTTGTTTTTCTATTAACTTCTATTTCACTATCATTTTTGTTAAACTTTTTTATACTATAGTTCACTTATTACACTTTTATGTTCGTTTTATTTCTGTTTTACTCTTAACTTTCACTTCACTATCATTTTTGTTGAACTTTTTAATATAGTTAACTTATTACACTTTTAGTTCATTTTGTTTGCATTATTTCTGTTTACACTTGATCTGTGTTGTATCCTTAGTCGGTTGTTTCTTCCTTTTTAGGTTGTTTAAATTCGGTTGTCTTATTATGGTATCAATCTGGTGTGTCTTTGTTGGTTATTTCCTTGGTTGGGTTTAAATATAGTCGAGTAAATATCTTTATCGTTATGCTTGTTCCTTCTCTCTTTTTGAATTTCTACTTAAGTAAACATGGGAACCTCCTCGATTCTCAGCTGTTGTCTGCCGCTGGGAAGTCGAGTGTTAAAGGGGACTCCAGCTCTGGTGTTTGTGTGCCCTGCAAATATCGGAGGTAGATCATCTATCTTCCTCCATATTTTCTCCGCTCTGTTCCTGGCGTTGATATTGAGCGTTTCTAATCTTGCTTCTTGGTGTAGATCCTGTAGTCTTCTCCTCTCTCTCCTACGTCTGTTGGTGATTAGGTGTTGGTGTGTTGGTGATTATTGGAGGTGGCAGGTCTGCTGTGTATATTGAATACAGCGTGGAGCTGAGGCAGCCCCCCTGCGGGAGTCCAGCTTCTGGTCCTAAATAACTATTGATCTTCCCATATGCTCTTCGCTCTGTGACATAATCGAAGAGAATTCTCTCTAGATTGCTATTCATCTGTAGATTTATGATCTTATATTGCATTCCTCTGACCCAGACTTTGTCGAATGCTTTTTCTACATCTCTCAGGACTAGATCGATGTACATAGTTAATCTCTGCTTTGGCCTTTGCTATTTTCTCTGTTATTATGCCAAGTGCCATTGTGGTGTCTCTGCCTCTTCTGAATCCGGACTGATAATCATTATAAAGGGAATTTTCTTCAAGATATTCTTTTAGTCTTCTGTTAAGGATTTTCTCGAAGACTTTGCCCATCAAGTTCAATAGCGATATTGGCCGGTAACTACTGATATGAGGTGGTTTGGTGGTTTTCCTGGCTTTGGGACGAATATCATTTTAGCTAGTTTATAGCTATCAGGGAAGTAACCGGTGTTTAAGCACGAGTTAAAATATTCTTTAATGCTCTGATGATTATGTTAGGTGCCTTGGTATGATTAATTGTGGTTATTTCTGAGGAGCCTGGCGCTTTCTGTTTGAATGATTGTATTACGCCTTTGATCTCTTCCGTTGTTATGTAGGCTCCTGTACCCAGAATTTCCTCTCTTTCTCGTTCTACACTTGGTGCTGGAGCGATCCTGTTTATGTTTCCTCGCAAGACTGTGTGGACCATTTCGTCTATCTCTGGATTGGAGTCTTCGTCCTCCTCTGGTGTTATGGAGAACACTGATTTCCAGTGATTACGAAAAAGTTCTTCTGTGGTCCTCTCTTCTTGGATCTTTCCTATCCGTTCATTCTTAATTGTTATTTTTTCTCTCGGGGGTCTGCCTTTAAGTATATTTATTAGTCTCCAGTTCTCTTTTGGTCTTCTTTATTCATCTATTTTCTCTATTAGGCCATCCCATATGTGGCTTTGCTGTTCTTCTATGGGATGCCCAGTTCTTCTCTCCGTCTTCTGATTTCTTCGTATCGCTCTCTACTTGGTCCATGGAGAATTATTTGGTCTAGTATTCCTCTTAGTTGCCTATTCTTTCTTTTCATTTTCTCTGTCCATCGAGGATGTGGAAGAGTACGGTATCTTGTCTTTGGTATATATCTTTCGTCCGCCTCAATGATCGTTCTTGTTAATCTTGAGTTGGGAAACCTGTGCCAAAGAATTTAAATAGGTTGTGCAGTGGAAGGTAATTTTTTCTTGGTGCTTGGTATCCTGTGGCTACTATTATTGACGTTAATTCCGTTTCAATTTTTACGGCGAAGTATGCCTCTTCCAAATTATTAACTTCTTTGAACTTCAGCCCTCTTCTTATTGCTACGGCCGCCCCGTGATGACGCTCGCCTGAAGGGTTCGCGTTAATGACGGTGTAATCGAATACTTTCATTGTTTTTTCTTCTGGATTCACTCCGTGTTCTGATATTAATATTATGTCTGGATCGATCTCTCTGAAGTTATTTCCTAATGTCGATGTTTTACCGATCGATCATTGAGTGTTGATTTGCAGAATGCTGAGCTTTCTTCTCCTTTCTGGTTCCATTGTTTATTAAGTTTGGTCGTCTAGAGATCTCTGGACTTCTGGCGGGTCGATCTCATTTTGGGTTCTGCTTCGTTGCCTTTAAATCTACCATTCTTCATACTTTGAAATGTAGAATGGCAGAGAGTAACGCAGTCGCCAGGGTACATTCGAATTTTATCCCCCATTAAGATTTTTTGTACTTCTTCCTCGTCTTCTTCTCCTGTCTTTCCTTTGAATGCCCATTTGCATTTTCCTTCTTTAATTGCCTTAATAAGGTCCTGTTTCTTGCCTCTCTGGAGTGTGGAGAACTCATCGCTGTAGAATTTAAGTTTTAATTCCTGTGCTTCCATGCGTACTATTTTGTCTCCTTCATTACTTTGCACTGACATCTTTTAAATTGTGTTCTCTTCAGTAGTGTGTTCCTCATTGCTCGCTGGTGCCGACGCTGAGACGACGTTGATTTTAAGGATTTCAGATGAGGGGGGTTGTCAGGGAACCACATCTTTTTCATTCCATTTTTCTATAGCATTGTATTGAGTGTCGTAGCGAAGGTGCCCGGTTTCCCAATATTAATCACATGGGCATAGAGTATGCATGTAAGCACTTCTGTTGATGCCCCTTGTGGCACAGTTAATGGGTATGTGATTCCTGCATTTGCTTCACATTTGCTTTAGCCACTCCTGCGTAAGTTGCATTTCTTCTAGTTTCTTCTTCGTTTCTCGCTTCTCTTTCCTTTCGTTCTATAATATCCTTTCTTTTGGTGCATGCCAGTGCCATAGTCCTATGTGGTCCATGACAGTTCACGCATTTTTTTGTACTTTCCTTGCACTATCTCCATTCATGGTTCTTCTGTCCACACTCAGAACATACTGTATCTTTCTCAGTGCAGTCACGCGTCAAGTGGTCCTCCATCTTATAGCAGCGGAAGCACATTTGAATATTAATATGTTTCTCGCGCTTCATGTTCTCTGGTGGAATTCTCATGTTAAACATGAGCAGTCCTCGTTGAAATATCTTCGCTGCCATATCTGTTGTTGCACACACAATTTTAAAGACATGTGTGTGGTGGCCAAATTTAATTATTTCGTTTATTTTTATGCCTTCATGATTTTTTTCTATTCCTTCTTTCATTTCTTCTTTGTCATGGGAAGCCACCCAAACGTCGACTTTCCTGCATATGATGCTGTTGCAAGTTATCTGGAGCGGGATTTGGGGCGTTAGTCCTATTCTCTTTAGTGTAACTATTCCTTCTTGTGACACTAATTTTTCTACTTCTTTTTCCTTACTTGCAATTGCCAGGTAGCCATTTGAGATGTCGATAATTTTGACGAGGGCTACTTTTATCTGTCCAATTAATGTTTCGCAGATCTTTCCTTTGTCCGGTTTGATCTCCTGGTCAATTGTCCGTAGAGATACTCATAGGCATTCCAGGCTGCCTCCTTTCCCTAGAGGGAGATGATCCCCCATCCTTTTGCTAGTCAAGCGCCTAGACGCTCTTTTCTCCGTTCCTTCCTCCGAATCCTATGTTTGTTTCATTCTTTCCTCTCTAAATCTGCAAAAAAGAACAGTGAAAACGTTCCATATCACCTAGCAGCCTATGGTTCGCAATTTACCTACTTATTTTAGCACTTCACGACCACCCTACCTAAATAGACCTAAGCTAAGAACCACCTCCACAGAATTTCGGGCTGGTGGTCTTAAGGACCACCCTTCTTCGTGCCCTCTATTGGGGCTTCCTTCCGGGGTTCACTACACCCTACTTTAAGTGGCTTTGGGCGCAGCGGTGGTCGTGTTAGGTTACTTTTAGTCGGTGAAGTAAGTGGAAGTCAAAGCGTGGAATAAGGAGGAATTAAAGATGAATTACCCCTTCGGGATAAGCACCCCACCCACTGGAAACAGGAGAAATCTCCAAATCAGTCCAGAGGGCGCATATATTTCTTTCTTAAGGAAAAGTTAACTTTTCCTTAAGCGCGTTAACAGTCCTCCATTGTAAGAAAAGGATCCAAATTCAGTCCGGCTCCGCAGTCAGACAATCTGAGCCTTCCAATTTTATATGTTTCTTGTAGCGCTTAGTTTTCCCTTAAAAATTCCCCGCGCAATGAATGGCCAATTTTTGTAATACTTATGTTAACGTAGAAAGATTATATATAGCTGACCTAAGCGAGGTGTCATTGGAGGAGATAGACGGGAAGCTGGAGAGGATAACTCGTCCATACTAGAAGCGGACGGCGAGAGCATACCCAAAACTGAGTATAAAACACCTCCTCAGCCCAGATGGACAGAGGAGATGAGAGAGATCGCTCGCGTTCACAGGGAAGTGTACGAAGAGATAAGACGGAAAGGTCCTAACCTGGAAAGAAGCTCGCTTCTCAGACGCCTAAGCACAGAGCTAAAAGAGGCTATCGACCTCCAACAGGAGGAAATTTGGAACAACCTGATAGCCAAAGTCGATGGTGAACTCAACCCGGCTAAGTTCTGGCGTCAAGTCAAGAACTTAAAGGGACTAACAGCAAGACCAAAGGCTTGAATAAAAGAGAACGGAGACTCTATAGAGGACCTGGCGGTTCTGGAAGACAGGTTCAGAAATTTTTGGAAAAACGTCGTCAGGATCACCCCTGAAGAAAACGACGAGTTCGACCAGGAATTCAAAGGCCAACTGATCGAAGAACTGAATCAGATTATGCACCGCACGCACCCACAACATCGAGTCAACGAAGGCAGGGAGATGGTGGACCACGGCCGTCCCATAACACCAGAGGAGGTCATAGCCACAGTAAGAGCCTTCCAACAAAAGGCACCAGGCTGAACGGGCATCACCAGAAACAACTTGGTAAATGCCCCACAGCAGATCATTCAGGAAATTGCAAACATTTACAACGCTTCCCTGAATACAGGTTACTTCCCTGAAGGTTTTAAGATTTCTAAAATAATCTTCATGCCCAAGGGAGGTAAATCCCCTGATCAACTGGTAAATTACAGGCCAATCGCCCTGCTGGAAATCGTTGCGAAAGTCTACGAGAAGTTCCTGGCTGACAGGCTTCAAGAACAACTAGCCGAGCTAGGAGCTCACAACCCTCAACAGCACGGGTTCCGCAAGGGACGAGGAACGGAAACCACCCTTGCCCTACTAACGGAAAAACTCGCTTGCAGCAAAGCTGAGAGAAGATACGTAGACGTGGTGCTGCGGGATGTAAAGAAGGCCTTCAATAAAGTATGGCTCAGAGGGCTAAAATTCAAGATCCTCAACCTCCAGCGAAATCCACTCCTGGAAAGGGTCCTTTGTAACTATATTACGGATAGGAGAGCCCAAATCGCGATTCAGGGCTGCAATGGACCCGAATTCGAACTCGAGGCGGGAGTTCCACAAGGCAGCTGTCTGAGTCCTTTGCTGTACCTCGTGTGCACAATTGACCTACCTGTTCCAGTGAGGTACGATTCGATGTATCTGCAATACGCAGATTACATCACTCACATCGTCCCGAGTCCATTCAGGAACGCTGAGAGTCAGGCAAGGGCGACAGCTGCCGAGATTGACAACATCAATCGCTACGAAAAAAAGTGGAAGATTAAAACAAACAGTCAGAAGTTCACCATAGTTCCAATGAACCACCGCAAAGTTGACGACGTCATCGTCGACAACGAACTCTATCCGTACTCTAACGAGGGAAAAGTTGTGGGCTTACGACTCTAGAAATCAGGTTACAAGGCTCACGTAAAGACCAGAGTCTCCCTTTCCAAAAGAGAGCTGAATAAACTTCACCGTTTCCGAAGCCTCAGCGTGCCAAACAAGAAAAAGCTGTACATGGCCTTGGTACGCTAAGTCCTAGTGTACCCTGCTGTGATCACGCAGGTAGCAAGCTGTACCTCTCTCAGAATGATGCAGAGGGTGCAGAATAAAGTCACACTGCTGATAACTGGTACGCAAAGGGTCGATCGTATTCGGCAAATCGGTTTTACATCAAAGAATCGGACTAAAACCGATCAATATGAAAATCCAAAGGCTAGGGAGAAAGACTTGGGACAAAATCGATCAGGAAATACTCCCGACAATAAACATCGATTTGAATATACGTGGAAACAGAAGACGTGCAATTGGTAGAACAGCTCTGTTCCCAAGCGGTAGAACCTGCGCGAGAGAAAACGTACTACTGATATATACTTAGTAGTATACAAAGGAAAATGACCTTAATGAACTCGATTCAGATTAAAAGACTAAACAAAAGAAAAATTAACCTTAACAAAAGAGGCGAAGTGCCCAAATTAAAAAATTAAAATAAAAAGAGGCTAAGTGCCCAAACTCATTAAATCCAAATTAACTAATTTTACCAAAAAGAGGCAAAGTGCCCATACTAAAAATTAAAAATTTAAAATAAAAAGAGGCGAAGTGCCCAAATTTAAATCGATTCAAAACTAAATAAAAATAATTCATATTAACAAAAAGAGGCGAAGTGCCCAATTCAAATTTAAATTTAACAAACACATATCATTAAAATTAACCAACTAAAACAAGAAGTGGAAGACAGAATAAAATAAACGAAAAGAGGCGAAGTGCCCAAACTATTACTCACATCGAAAATAATAAATGAAAAACTTAATAAAACAACTAGATATATTTAGCATAATAAAAAAAAACATTGAAAGGCTTGAATGCCACGACGGTGGAATAAATTAAACTAAACAAATAAAAAAAATATATATATATATATATATATATATATATATATATATATATATATATATATATATATATATACATTTCATAGCATCAATCTCCTAAAAAGGCTGTTGTTCTTTGTGGTAGTAAACTAGTCTCGTTTAATGGCACTTACCCGGCTAAGTGCTCCTTCCCTCTCTTTAGGAAACGAAAACACGCACTTTTCGCTCTGAATTATAGTTTCCTCTGCAGTTCCGCACAATACAACAGTTTACCATGGTGTATGGATGAATTGCTAAGCGAAATAACACCAAATAATAATAAAAGTGAACATATAATATCATAATGCAGAATGTGACCTTCAAAGGCAATGGGACATTAGCCGTTAGTGCCAGTGGAGAATGATGATTGAGGAATAGCCCTTCCTCGGTCCACGTCATAGCGTGTTACGTCATATCTTTCAGGCCTTCTTTTTCGGTTTTCTCGGCTGAGCTTATATCGACTGTACACGCCAAAATTTAGGTTAGGGTATTTCTTCTTGTAATAATGTAAGTTATTTGTCCAATTCTCTTCTTTTTGGGCGGTCGGAAGCAAAAATGCGCAAAATCGACATTGAATCTGATTTAACGGAATTGGATCCAAACTGTTTTTCCGCCTTTCGCCTTCCGCCTCCCGTGCGCATTGGGACCGATGGGGCTCCTCCAGCTTCCACGTGTAACATAACATAAAAATAAACGACGAAAAAGGCCGCTGGGGCCTATCGAAATCATCCAGGTCAGAGTATCCAAAAATCCATTAGACCGCCTGGAATCGTTTAATCTGGATGGCGTTATCAGCTATCAACCAGGAGGCTGGTCATAGAAAGGAAGGAAAAATGGATCCAGCAAATATGTGAAGATGTAGAACAAAGAGAAAAAGTGAACACAAGACAAATGTATGAGAGGGTGAGAGAGATATCTGGGAAGACAAGAATGGCAGGAAGTTCTACAGTCAAGCATTTAGATGGGAATATTCTGATAGAGTCCAGGGGCGTCATTTTTTTTTTTTTGGGGGGGGCACTTCCCCGATTTGGCTCCCCCCAAGCCTTTGAAATGATAATAATGAAAATAACAAACAGTAAAATTCACTCCAAGGTGTGTGTGTGGTGGGGGAGTGGCCTCTGGTTGAAACGAACGAGACTTGATCGCGTTCCCGCTTGTCACGAGCGCATGGGACAGTGTGAGGTAGAAGTGCAACCTCACTTGTCTGCCAGGTCTGGTTATGTATAGTTCACTGGCCTACCATCATGAAGCGATCGCAGCAAAGTATCGCTAGCTTTTTTACCCCAAAGAAGAAAGAATCTAAGTGTTCTGAGTCTGTGAAAATGGTTCAGGAAGACTCCGAAAAAGAAAGTATCAGCCAGCCACACTCTAAGCCTAAGGAGGAGTAAATAGTAGATGTCCTACCTACTGCTGCTACTCCATCAACACCAGGGGTATCCCGCAAGAGCGAGACGTAAGTTTCATTAAGTTTATCATTATTACTAGAATAGTTTTACTTATATACTGTAATATAAATAGAGAGAGGGAGGATTATACACATGTAAGGTGGAATAAGCTTGTAGCAAGGTTGTGCAACAAATATCCAATAGGTTGAAAGTCTATTTTTCCAACAGTACTCTTGGAAAACGAAGAGAACAATTAGAATGTGCAACAAAGGTCAGTCTAAAGCAGCAGTTAAAGTTCCAGTTGTATTTTCCTTTGATTGACAGAGGCAATGCTGAATATGATCGTAAGATTTAGTAATAACATAAATCTCTTGCAGTCTCTCTCCACTTTTGATGTTCACTCAGAACAGTTCTTTGATAAAGAAAAACCTCACAATGTTTTCCAAGCATTAAAGTACACACAGTGATCCAGTCATTTTGGTTTCACAAGTTCATTCAGCAGGGACATTACTTAAGCAAAAGAAACCTGATGACCTATTTGATGTTTACAGTATTCGGGACACATTAAGTATCTTGCCAATATTGCTAACCATCCATGTTACTACTGCTGGCAATGAGCGATATTTTATGTTCTTAAAAGAGTAAAAAACTATTTAAGAATAACAATTGTAACTGACCAGCGATGTAGCTTTATGTTAATGGCCACTGAAAAGAGAATGGTCGTCTTTTGATCTCGAGGAGCTAGTAGATGATTTTGCTCGTCAGAAGCCTTGTCGCTACCCTTTGCTCTAGATGGGCTACAAAGCTCAAACTAGTTACTGTAATATCATATTTATGATAACTTTAATGCATATGCGAAATTAAATTACCAGAATTACATAGCTGGGAGCGACTTTAATTTTTTCAACAGAAACATGCTTTTATAAGCCAGAAAAACACATATATAAAACAGCCGCGGCAATTTCTGTCAAAAAAGTCGTCTTTGTTCCTGTTCAAAGTCGCGGAAAACTGTCGGTCCGACTTTTTCAAAACGATTGCGACTTTCGATTTGCGACTTCGAAATTCATAGTGAGACAAAGTTGCAAAGTCGCAACTCGTTGCCGCAACGCCCAGCTCTGCTAAATTATACTTTTTTTTTAATATGATGCAATCATAGACTTTCTTGGAGGAATCTTTTGGTATTGGTAAATGGTTTTCTTTCTCTTGTTTAAATTTGTTCTTAACTAAATAATTTATACTCATTACTGTGTAAGTATTTGCTATATTTGTATATTAATGAATGGACACACATGTACAGTATATTTTTCCTTGGAATAGAATCATAACAGTTGTTTGGGATGATTATATATATATATATATATATATATATATATATATATATATATATATATATATATATATATATATATATATATATATATATATATATATATATATATATATATATATATATATATATATATATATATATATATATATATATATATATATATATATATGTGTGTGTGTGTGATAGAACGGGTTGAGGCCGCGTTAATTTCAACCTCTATCACATATTATTTAAAACCACGATGCTCCCACGTGCATCTTCGCTTTGAAGCTTGGCGCCTTATCGCAGCCACCTGAGTCAATGTTTAAACAAGGAGGTTTATCTTCCCCCGTTCGCCCCCATACGCCGACCTCGCCAGATTGAGTTAGGCTTATGGGCAGATAAGGCATTGTTCCTAGGCTCGGCTGTGCATTCCCTCGAAGCTCCCACTCCATTGTCCCCCCCACGCCAAGGGAGTGTCTCGACTATTTAGATGGAAACTTTACCACTAAGATCAGATTGGAGATCCAGATTTTCGTCGCGAAACATCACCTCGACCCTCTCTCACTTTGTGCGTCAAGGGACCACGACCTCGAGATTCACCATCACTTGTCCAGAAGGAGGACAATATCCCTTGAGTGCCAAGGTTCGAACCTTTCGTGACGCCAAGTCCACAAGGCTTCCCCCTCGTTGTACAGAAAGAGAACAACGTTAGAACAGCCATTGTTCGTTCGAGCCCGTTGACCAGAAACGGTTCTCACCCCTTCCCCTGTTGTTCAGAAGAGAACAACGTAGAACAGCCATTGTTCTTTTGAGCCCGTTCGCCAAGAAACGGTTCTCACCCTTCCCCCTTGTTGTTCAGAAGAGAACAACGTTAGAACAGCCATTGTTCGTTTGATCCCGTTCGCCAAGAAACGGTTCTCACCCTTCCCCTGTTGTTCAGAAGAGAACAACGTCAGAACAGCCATTGTTCGTTTTGAGCCCTTCGCCAAGAATCGGTTCTCACCTTTCCCCCTTGTTGTTCAGAAGAGAACAACATTAGAACAGCCATTGTTCTTGAGCCCGTAGACAAGAGACAGTTCTCACCCCCCCTTCCCCTGTTGTTCAGAAGAGAACAACGTAGAACAGTCATTGTTCTTCAAGCCGTTCGTCGAGAAACGGTTCTCATTCCCAAGACGCCACGTCAGGATCCTTTTATCCCCCCCCCCCTTCCGCTGGAACTCGCCAGCGGACCGAAAATTCCTTCACGTCGACTTCCTCTGCACCACTAGTATAAAATTACGTAAGCCGAACGTTAACTTTGAGTATTTAACCCTTTTGTCAATTCTATCCTGTGCTTTAAATGGTTTAGCGAACCATCCCTTCTCTTTAACTTTATATTTGTTTTACCTTTTTAAATCTTTTAATCCTCGGATTAGCCCGAGCCCCCACGACCCTTTCCATTCTCTGTTTATGTCAATATTTTCCGTTTTGTGTATTGTTAATAGTTATGATTAATAAAACTCTATTTTATTAATGATAGCAATATTATTATCCTTGAGCTCAGTTCCACTTCTTAAGCATATCGAAGATACATAATATCGGCCCGCCAGATATCCACGCACTCTAAAGATAATTAAAGAAGTTTCCTCAACGAATAGTTATATATGGTATATCGTCGAGAGTCCATTCTACGACAATATATATATATATATATATATATATATATATATATATATATATATATATATATATATATACATATATGGGTGGGTATAGCACACCTGCTTAATGTTTTATTTAACTAAATACAGCTCTTATATGCCTTCAAAATGGGCACAAATTTCAAAGATTTCTCAGCGTGGGGTGTTTACAGCCCCCCCCCCCCACCAGCTGATAGAGCTCGCTTCATTCGCCACCCCAACTGTACCATAAGTTCTAGACTTTTTGCCTTCCCCCCCAGGAAAACCTGAAATGAAACCACTGATAGAATCTAAGGATGTGCTTGCAAGATGGATGGAGTATGTTAGATAACTGTATGATGGAGAAAGAGAGCAGAAACTAGAGTATGACTGGGAACTAGAAAGACCAGAGATACTGAGAGAAGAAATACTACATGCTATGAAGAGTATGAAGAGCAGAAAAGCAACAAGGGGTGATGAAATGGCCACCATAGAAATTATCAAAGCAGCAGGCAACATAGCAATAGACAAAATAATAGAATTGACAAATAGAATATACAATACTGGATACATATCTGAACGAATGCAAGAATCCACCTTCATCACCATATCCAAAAAGCCAGGAGCAACAGAATGTTCAAAGCATAGAATCATTAGCTTAATGAGCCAGCTATCAAAGATAATTTTAAGACTATGTAAAAGAACAACCTCTGACCCTCCACTCCCCAATTTACCGGAGATTACGTGCTATGGTATCCCTCCATAGCCGACGTCATTTCCCGTTTGAACATTCTCGAATTTTCGACTCCTGAGCACGTTGGGAAAATATTTCTTAATCCTGTGAACTCGTCCCAAGCCTCCCCCCCCCTCCCCCGGTGACCCGGTGACGAATGTGAAAGAGCGGCTCTGTCTCGCCCCTTGCTGCTAAATGATGAATCGACTCCGCCTCTGGATTAAGATGTCTGGAGCGTGTGACTCCTTTCTCCAAACTTCCCCTTCCCCTCCAGAATCGGGCATACAAATACTCGGGTTATTCTGTAGTTCGAAGAGTCCAAGTCAATCGGTAGCTTCTGTGAACGGCAAGCCTTCGAATTTGCGCAACAGTCTCCCTTTGTTTAATCGAACCGAAGAAAATCTCCATCGATTACCTTTGAGAAAAAGAAGATTCTTCTTTCAGTGGAATTACGAGAATTCCCACATTCCTCGTCAAACGTCATCTTTGAAGTTTGGCTATCTTGATCCGAAGGTTAGTTTGGATCGTGCCCCACCTGCCCCATTCGGATCGTGCCCACTTGCCCCATCGGATCGTTCCCCACTCGCCTCATCGCAAAAAGGACCTTCCTCGAAGTCATCGACCCGTAAGACTGAAACCCTCTCCATTATTAGTATTGTCAAGTCCCCCCCCCCCTTTTGATCTGAGCCTAGTTACTTTAATCAATTAATTCCATTTGAAAATCCCTCCTCATAATAATTATCAAAAGACTCTTCCAATTTAATTAATTCCCTTTTGCCTATTATTATTCTTATTTTGATTTGTGTAAATAAAATAAAATTTTTGTTGTTTCATCTTTAACTAACCTTGAACGATACTCTTGGTCTATTCAAGTAAATCTCGCCAACCCAACGCCTCAAGTGTGACCTCCTAGTCAGTCAATAATCCTTGCGAACAGTCCTTCAACGGTTCTCGTTGCAGTAGGTGATTAAGTCTCCCTCCCCCCAGATAATATAGGAGTAATGTATGGTATAGAGTGGTTGTACCACGACAGAGTACTTTTAAATAGAATCAGAAACAAAATCAAGGAACAAATACCAGATGATCAGTTCCGTCTGGGTTTTGGAAAGGAAAGGGCACTCACTACAAATGCAATATTCATGATAAGAACAGTGATAGAAAGTTCAATAGAAATGCAAAAAGATTTTGACATGGTCAGACACATAGAAATGCTAAAAATTCTGGAAAATATTGGACCGGATAAAAAAGACATAAGGTTATACCAATTTTGAGTGGGACCAAAAATCTAACATAGAAATAAGTGGAGAAAATACAGATTCGATAGATATCAAGAGGGTGGGTACGTTAAGGTTGCATACTATCACCGGATCTATTTTCATTGTACAGACAAAAATGTATTGATGACAGAAGAATTGGAAATCATCAAAATTTGGGGGAAAAATATTAATAAAATAAGGTATGCAGATGATACCGCTATAATTGCACTCATGGAAGGACTAAGCACAGCATGCAATAGAAGAGGTTTAAAAAAATAATCTAACAAAACAGAAGTAATGGGCATTACCAAAAGAAAAGAGCAACTAAGGGTACAAATCAAAATTGATGGGAACGTAATAAAACAGGTAAACAAATTTCAATATCTGGGACGCGTTGTGACAGATGAGATGGAGCGTGCGAGCAAGAAATTAAGAAAAGGGTAAACATGTAGACGAGCGGCCCGGCCGGAAAATATTATTTTGTGTAAATATTATCGTTCACCCGTGTCGGAATATTCATGCGCGTTTGAGTCCTTTTCGAATTATAGCTGGCGCAATTTTTTTTAGGAAAAAAAAATGCCCGAAAGTAAACAAACGGAAAACGCTGTTTACGCAGGCCATCTTTTTACAAAATTGCCCGAAAAAACAAACGAAACACGCTGTTTGAGTCCTATTCGAAATATAGCTTGCAAGATAGGCGTCGAACAGTTCGTTTTTTCTACCGTATGTAAGGATTGACCTACGGACGAAATAGTACGTCCCGCCGTTCGAGTCACTAATCTAAAAAATTTACCACATCTAATGCCCGGCCAAAAATCTCGCAATCGCTTTTAATTTTAACTAAATTACGAACGTCCAAAAAGGTTACTAATTTTTCACTAATCAGAAACTAGAATTAATAATTCGGAAATAAACGACGGACACACTTCGCCAACCGATACGATTTCGAAACTACGTATAAAACGTGTCTATGATACGCAAACGGCTAAAAAAAGTAGTTCCTTTAAACGAGCTAGCTAATTAGATTTAAATGTATAAAAGAAGGTAATAAAAATAGTAAAAGGGGGAAAAATATATTGACAAATAAAAATGACTCCGAATGAAGATAATAAAAAGCTATTAAGTGGAATTTTTTTTTTAAATCAAGCATTTTTGACGTCATACCCAGCCCCCCAACTCCTATTATAATTCGCAAAACGATTAAAGGCGCTGACATGATGTAGTTAAAGCATTCACCTCTGTAAACCTTAGAACATTATTCTATAACCAATTAGGATTATATACTGGGGGGATGTGCCCCCCAGAACGCCCCCCCCCGCACCAATTTAATGAAACTCAGGATATTCATAGTGTGGACCCCTCCTTGTTTTTACCCCCACACGAGCCGTCCCCTTAAATGTACTCCAGCGTAGGGTGTTTACAGCCCCCCCCCCCCACCAACCGAGAAAGCTCGCTTCATTCGCCACCCCAACTGTACCATAAGTTCTAGACCTTTGCCCCTCCCCCCAGGAAAACCTGAAATGACACCACTGATAGAATCTAAGGATGTGCTTGCAAGATGGATGGAGTATGTTAGATAACTGTATGATGGAGAAAGAGTGCAGAAACTAGAGTATGACTGGGAACTAGAAAGACCAGAGATACTGAGAGAAGAAATACTACATGCTATGAAGAGTATGAAGAGCAGAAAAGCAACAAGGGGTGATGAAATGGCCACCATAGAAATTATCAAAGCAGCAGGCAACATAGCAATAGACAAAATAATAGAATTGACAAATAGAATATACAATACTGGATACATATCTGAACGAATGCAAGAATCCACCTTCATCACCATATCCAAAAAGCCAGGAGCAACAGAATGTTCAAAGCATAGAATCATTAGCTTAATGAGCCAGCTATCAAAGATAATTTTAAGACTATGTAAAAGAACAACCTCTGACCCTCCACTCCCCAATTTACAGGAGATTACGTGCTATGGTATCCCTCCATGGGCGACGTCATTTCCTGTTTGAACATTCTCGAATTTTCGACTCCTGAGCACGTTGGGAAAATATTTCTTAATCCTGTGAACTCGTCCCAAGACTCCCCCTCCCCCGGTGACCGGGTGACGAGTGTGAAAGAGCCGCTCTGTCTCGCCCCTTGCTGCTAAATGATGAATCGACTCCGCCTCTGGATTAAGATGTCTGGAGCTTGTGACTCCTTTCTCCAAACTTCCCCTTCCCCTCCAGAATCGGGCATACAAATACTCGGGTTATTCTGTAGTTCGAAGAGTCCAAGTCAATTGGTAGCTTCTGTGAACGGCAAGCCTTCGAATTTGCGCAACAGTCTCCCTTTGTTTAATCGAACCGAAGAAAATCTCCATCGATTACCTTTGAGAAAAAGAAGATTCTTCTTTCAGTGGAATTACGAGAATTCCCACATTCCTCGTCAAACGTCATCTTTGAAGTTTGGCTATCTTGATCCGAAGGTTAGTTCGGATCGTGCCCCACCTGCCCCATTCGGATCGTGCCCACTTGCCCCATCGGATCGTTCCCCACTCGCCTCATCGCAAAAAGGACCTTCCTCGAAGTCATCGACCCGTAAGACTGAAACCCTCTCCATTATTAGTATTGTCAAGTCCCCCCCCCCTTTTGATCTGAGCCTAGTTACTTTAATCAATTAATTCCATTTGAAAATCCCTCCTCATAATAATTATCAAAAGACTCTTCCAATTTAAATAATTCCCTTTTGCCTATTATTATTCTCATTTTGATTTGTGTAAATAAAATAAAATTTTTGTTGTTTCATCTTTAACTAACCTTGAACGATACTCTTGGTCTATTCAAGTAAATCTCGCCAACCCAACGCCTCAAGTGTGACCTCCTAGTCAGTCAATAATCCTTGCGAACAGTCCTTCAACGGTTCTCGTTGCAGTAGGTGATTAAGTCTCCCTCCCCCCAGAAAATATAGGAGTAATGTATGGTATAGAGTGGTTGTACCACGACAGAGTACTTTTAAATAGAATCAGAAACAAAATCAAGGCACAAATACCAGATGATCAGTTCAGTCTGGGTTTTGGAAAGGGAAGGGCACTCACTACAAATGCAATATTCATGATAAGAACAGTGATAGAAAGTTCAATAGAAATGCAAAAAGATTTTGACATGGTCAGACACATAGAAATGCTAAAAATTCTGGAAAATATTGGACCGGATAAAAAAGACATAAGGTTATACCAATTTTGAGTGGGACCAAAAATCTAACATAGAAATAAGTGGAGAAAATACAGATTCGATAGATATCAAGAGGGATCTATTTTCATTGTACAGACAAAAATGTATTGATGACAGAAGAATTGGAAATCATCAAAATTTGGGGGAAAAATATTAATAAAATAAGGTATGCAGATGATACCGCTATAATTGCACTCATGGAAGGACTAAGCACAGCATGCAATAGAAGAGGTTTAAAAAATAATCTAACAAAACAGAAGTAATGGGCATTACCAAAAGAAAAGAGCAACTAAGGGTACAAATCAAAATTGATGGGAACGTAATAAAACAGGTAAACAAATTTCAATATTTGGGACGCGTTGTGACAGATGAGACGGAGCGTGCGAGCAAGAAATTAAGAAAAGGGTAAACATGTAGACGAGCGGCCCGGCCGGAAAATATTATTTTGTGTAAATATTATCGTTCACCCGTGTCGGAATATTCATGCGCGTTTGAGTCCTTTTCGAATTATAGCTGGCGCAATTTTTTTTAGGAAAAAAAAATGCCCGAAAGTAAACAAACGGAAAACGCTGTTTACGCAGGCCATTTTTTTTTACAAAATTGCCCGAAAAAAACAAACGAAACACGCTGTTTGAGTCCTATTCGAAATATAGCTTGCAAGATAGGCGTCGAACTGTTCGTTTTTTCTACCGTATGTAAGGATTGAACTACGGACGAAATAGTACGTCCCGCCGTTCGAGTCACTAATCTACATATTTACCACATCTAATGCCCGGCCACAAATCTCACAATCGCTTTTAATTTTAACTAAATTATGAACGTCCCAAAAGGTTACTAATTTTTCTCTAATCAGAAACTAGAGTTAATAATTCGGAAATAAATGACGCACACACTTCGCCAACCGATGCGATTTTGAAACTCCGTATAAAACGTCTCTATGATAGGCAAACGGCTAAAAAAAAAGTAGTTCCTTTAAACGAGCTAGCTAATTAGATTTAAATGTATAAAAGAAGGTAATAAAAATAGTAAAATGGGGAAAAATATATTGACAAATAAAAATGACTCCGAATGAGGATAATAAAAAGTTATTAAGTGGATTTTTTTTTTTTTAAATCAAGCATTTTTGACGTCATACCCAGCCCCCCAACTCCTATTATAATTCGCAAAACGATTAAAGGCGCTGACATGATGTAGTTAAAGCATTCACCTCTGTAAACATCAGAACATTATTCTATAACCAATTAGGATTATATACTGGGGGGATGTGCCCCCCAGAACGCCCCCCCCCCCGCACCAATTTAATGAAACTCAGGATATTCATAGTGTGGACCCCTCCTTGTGTTTACCCCCACACGAGCCGTCCCCTTAAATGTACTCCAAAAACGTGAAACATTTTGGAACACGGACGAAAATAGTACGTCTTATCGGCCGGGCCGCTCGTCTACATATTTACCGAATAGTATGCTCAAGAAAATAGAAACTTTTGAAATGTTGTACTTTAGAAGAATGATGAGAATACGATGGATTGAAAGAGTATCAAATAACGAAGTACTGAGCAGAGCGGGAGTGAAATGTGAGCTAGTGAATAAAATAACGAGAAAACAATTGTGGCGGATATATGGTACGTGCAGGGAAAATGGAATATGACTACTCGACAGGAAAAATTGAAGGAAAAAGAGCGCGTGTAAGACAAATAAAGAAATAAATACATGGCCTATCTGTTGGGGCGGATGGGCTGGGGAAGAAGTGTCACGTATGTTTTGAGAAGAGCTGAAGATCGAGAAGGACGGCGTGCCATGATCACCAACGTTACGAGACCAGCACCGCAGTAAGTAATACAAGGGTAAATTGAGACGACAATAACGCCACCTACTTTAAATTATTTCCCGCCAAAAGAAACTCATAGTAATCATAATTCGAAAGCCTAGCATTAGATTCGAATTGAAAGACGATTGCCAGATGTCGTTAGGCATCGAGTTTTTAAATTAGGTTTCTTGACTACATAAATATGAGCCTTATCTAACCTTTCTTATGCCCCCGGCCCCCCAGATACGCCCTGTTTCCTAGCCCTATAATTTACCACAAAAGATAACTAACAGTTTCGTTTCCTTACCTCGCCACAGTAATCACGTTTGTCGCACCGAAATTTGCTTGAATAATTTAATTTTAGAATATTGCCACACTTAGGATAATTGTCTTTTATAACACCGTGAGCAACTAAAAATGCCACTGTAGACTCGCGATTGCACCAAACTTTAGTAAATAAACATTTGCGGGGCAGATCGCAGTCTCCTTCACAGGCCATATTGAACAAATGAGGCCGAATATATGTAATTAATTTGAACACAACCGCCCGTGTAAAACGCATTGTGGGTCTAGGCCTATCTGCCTTGTGATTGGTAAAAAATTATGTCATGCCAGGTTGCGCATGACAGAATTGCAGAAAAACAGGTATTCCTATGTAACTTAATGAGCTGAATAACATTTCTTGTATAACTTTTGTTGATTAGATAAGGCTCTAAATTAAAACTTAGGAATGCTGGCGCTATCGTCGTCTCAAATTACCCAACCTAGACAACGACACATAGCCTATGTTAGGAGTCATTATCTAGGAATGATCTTTTTTGAGAATCATTACTTAGGATTGAATTTGGTTAAGATAATATTGTTAGATAATAATAATAGGTTAGTGTATGTTAGATTCAAATAATCTAATCTATGTGGCAAAATCGGTTCGATTTGAGTGGATTTGAAAATTTCTGCCATCATATTTCTTTTTTTTTACCCCTTGGATCAACATTTTAACTTTTTGCTAGTTTAGTTGTTTGTTTAAGTTCCTCCAAAGAACGACATGTACCACTGGTGGCACATTTTGAAATTTTCAAAATATTTTTTTATTATTAAAATTCGATGCATATATCTTTGAAAAACTAATAAATATGAAAGGAAAGACATAGTTCCTTTACCCAGATAGATTTTTATTGAAAATATCTGACATTTTAATATTTGTTTAATAAAAATTCATACTCAATTATCAGTATATTTTTTTTAAATTTAAAAAAGAAAAATGCTACAAATATATAAAAATAACATATATACTCTCGTAAAATATCAAATACCTTCTTTTTAAGGTAAAAACCTAATTTTCCTATGAAAATTATTTCTTTGTATTAAATTTCAAATGTAAATTTGCTCATAATATCTAAAATCAGAAGAAATAAAACATCTGTTCTGAAAAATACATCTAAGTATTACCAAAAAGAACCTTTTACATAATCAATCATAGCTTGTGTGTGCAAGCGTTCAAAACATGAAGGACCCATGAAAGTTTTCCCACGCATTTGCTACAAAAAGCTTAACCCTTCTTGCTTTTGAAGATACCACTTTAAATCCTTTATTTTGAGCGATAATATCTTAACACCCTCTGCATCGCTTACGTACATCTCCGGCTTTTCCTTCAGCTTCACATAATACATGCACTGGCCTAATGCTACCAATATCAGCTTTTTGATTTCCAACTGATACCTTTTCAGTTGGACTGCCTGGTAGAAGGAAAAAAAACTAGCGATTCTCTGAACTTCTTGATATAAATAGTTTCAGTAGTATGGTATTTGTTAAATAAGACGTATGCATTTGTTATAGAAGTACCAAACAACAATTCAAATGCAGCCTTCTTATACCACTTTCGTGTCTTCCTCAAAGTTGGCAGTAATATAGTCTAGTACACACTTTGGCTTTTCAATCTCAACCCCACGACTTTTCTTGCCAGTGTGTGATTAGGTTCAGTTGTCAACATTAGAACATCACGTTTGTTCTTCCATTTCATTACCTTTATGTCATCTTTTGTTTGCTTTCCAAATGTCTCTCGTTTTTTTCAGTTTCTTAGTAAAAACTTCTTGCGGTAAATGCTTTCTATTTTTTCAGTGTTCCACTACGTAATTGGATTTCTGAAGCAGACTTTTTGCTAAATTGACCGAACTGTAAAAGTTGTCTATGTATAAAGTTCGGCCCTCATAAAACCATCCTTCCATCAAAGATAGTGTTATGTACTCAACATGGCTTACATCAGGAAATGTCTCTCTTTTAAAACGCCAAGTGTAAACTTCAGTAGTGCGAATTTTGTATAATTTTAAGCCATACTTATTTTTCTTATCAGGAATGTACTGCCTCAAAATTGTTCTTCCTCTGTCATGAACAAGACTTTCATCTATAACGACTTTTTCTCCACGAGTGTATTTCTCGAAGTTTTTTGATAATATTTTTATTAGAGGATTTATTTTGGCATGCTTATCTGTGGTCAGCATTATCGTCATCAACTAAATGAATTTTATACCATACATCTTACTGCTTGTTTAGGCCCATCAAAATTATTTTTCCAAGAAATTCCTTCATACATTTCGATGTTACAGGCTTCCAGTTCTTCAGGTAGGAGCTTCGTATTACTCACTGCGCTAAAATGTGATTCTCAGTGTATCGATTGGGTTCATTTACAAATAATTCAAGAATTTCTTCATCAATCAATAATCTATATACATCAATGGGATGTATTTGATCATTGCCAGCTTCTGGCTGTAGGGTATAATGAGTTGATTCTCTTGCAGTACACTGAAATCGTGCTGAAATATTAGCTTGTATATCATTCTACTGTGACGATTGAAAAGCAGTTTTATTAGGGTTAGTAAAAGTAGATGGGCCTGGGTTTGTAATAGCAGTGTCAGAAGTGTTTCTTTGATTGCCATCATTTTCAATTTCTTCTTCTGAGCTTTCAGTGCTACTAGATACATCATTTTCAATATCGGGAGCATAATCTGCATCACCTATATCATCTTCAGAGCTAGAAAAAAATAAAATAATTATTAGAACTGTTTTTTTAGATTATTATGAACATAATAGTGATATATAATAGGAACCTGGCTAAATTCCAGAAAGCTGGGTATGTTTTTTTATATATTGTTTAGATTAGGTAAGGTTAGGAGAGTATGTGGCATCTTAAGTTATTAACTTAGACTAGTTTTAGTTAGACGAATTTTACCTAATACTTTACTCATATTAGGTAAAATACCAGTAGCTGCAAAACATTTTGTCTGCCCAAACATATGTGAAGCTTATGTACATCTTTGGATATATCTTAAAATTTCAATGTTCTGATCATGCGCCACCGGTGGGTCAAGTTGTATCTATAAAGAACACAACCACAAACCACATGCGGCCATGAATGAGTTGGAACACCCGTGTACCATTTAGTTTTACGAAAAAGAATTATATTCCAGAAATCAAATGGGTCACATGGATTTTATTACACTAAACGAAGAAAACATACTCGCATAGAGCAATATATAGACGTTGCACGAAATCACCAAGTCAACTGAGCGCAAAACCTAAATGGGCGCTTGGTGTTTGGTGGAAAAGCTGAGTCACGCGGTTGGCCTTGAACGTGTTAAGCGCCTCCTTTCCAATGAAACATGTTAAGTGCCCTCAACCTATCCATATAATCAAGGTGTCTCAAGTAAAACATCATTTTCGTTGTTCTTCTCTGTACTGCCTCCAGAATGTTAATATCCTGCCTGTGATGTAGTCTAAGGTACGAGTTATATAACGATATAAATTCCTTACCTTTATAACTAACATTTTTATTTATAAAGCCTAATACCCTATTTGTCTTATTTATAACCTCTAGGCACTCTTTAGAGAACCTTAATGACCGATTTATATTGCTACTTCTAAATTCTTCTCATCTTCAGAGTAGACCAACCAGCAACCTTCCATTTTATAACTAAATTCCCTAGTATGGTTGTCCATATGAACAACTTAGCATATTTGGAGGTTGAATGTCATCTACCACTTGTATGCCATTGCAATAAGTTGGAATTGTGAAGTTTCCATGTATCATCTGCAAACGTTGATATTTTGCTTTTAACACATACATCTACATCGGTCTTTAATCTAAATTTTATCACTCAATTTAAAACACTACCAGAAACTTCAAGGAAATTTAATGACTCCATTACTAGTGTCCTTCCCGAAGGGGGCGCAGCACTGCATAATAACCATGAACATTGGAGGGCTTAACAACGTCTGGTAACCGCATTTGAATTCGAACATTAAGGTAATTATTCCGAAATGAGGCTACGCCTCCACACCCCTTTTAATGGGGGCATCCTCCGTATTTGTAATTAACTAGTAGTATCATAATTCAAAAGCCTAGCATTAGTTTCGATTGCAAGACTTCGTTAGGCGCTATAATGTTAATTGTTTTTCTGCCGGGCTTCGTAACTTCAGACCTTATAGGCCGAGCAACCGAATGATAATTAAATGTTCATATCATATTTTAATTCATAAAAAAAAATCCCTTCAAAATGATATATAATACAAACTGACACGAGGATATTGACAATGTGACTGTGTATTCAATATTTAGCCTTAGAAATTCCAGCATATTTGTCAGACAATATTTACTCAACCTGAATCCATGTTGACTATAGCTCAACAAGCTACTTACTATCTTCTAAAAGGGCTAAATATTGATTACACAGTCTCACTATTAATTGGAATCGCATCATATTGTATGGATATATCATTTTGAAGGGATTTTTTTCTGAATTAAAATATGTTGTGGACATTTTATATTACTCAATATTAAAGAAAATATGATTGATTAATTAGCATTCGGGGACATGGCTTACATGTCTGAAGTCAAGAAGCACAACATAAAAACAATGAACATTAGAGAGTCTGACGACGTCTGGCATCGCCTTTGAATTCGAAACTAATGCTAGGCTTTCGAAAGGTGTATACTACTAGCTGATTGCAAATAGCAGGGAGTGTGAATGTTTCCTCAACACATTATTAAAGGGGGATATGGGGGCGAAACAACCCATTTCGAAATAATCACCGTAGAATTCACATTCTACTGTGATTGCCAGACGTGGTTATGTGTTCCAATGTTCATTGTTTTTATGCAGTGCTCCTCTGTCCTTTCGGGAAGGAGTTAGAAATGGAGTCATTAAATTTCCTTGAAGTGGTTCACAGTGTATTCCATAATTACCGTTAAATTATGTTATCTTCTTAAGTATTGAAGTTAGACTTAGGTAGATTAGCGGCCCGGCCGGAAAAAAATTTGTGTGTAAATATTATCGTTCACTCGTGTCGGAATATTCATGCGCGTTTGAGTCCTTTTCGAATTATTATTCTATAAACAATTAGGATTATATACTGGGGGGGCTGTGCCCCCCAGACCCCCCAAAATTTAATGAAACTCAGGATCATCGTAGTGTAGTCTCCCCATTGTGTTTACCCCCACACGAGCCGTCAACTTAAATGTACTCCAAAAATGTGAAAATTTTGGAACACGGACGAAATAGTACGTCCCATCGTTCGCGCCGATAATCTACATATTTACCGCATTAATACTCTCTAAAACATTTTCTTCAGGTAAACATAAAATGATCCTTGAACACCTCGACACTACACGCGGCGTCGCCTTACGAGGGTAAAAAGTACGAATGCGTTCCAGGAGACGGGGCAGAATTTTTAATAAGCATATTGGTCTCAGTATTGGTGGTTGAAGTGTTCTTTGTTATTCCCTGCTCTTTGCCTCGTTTTTTCACCATGATTTGCCATTCATTTAAGCTTTTCTTCTACCTACATTCTTTTGGTGGCGAATATAATTGACCCGTTTTTTAAACAAGTTCCCATTTCTTTGCCAATAAGTAAAATGAAAACACGAGTTTCGGATTTGAATCGGCACAAGGATTCTCGGCAATGTCGATTCTTGGGCATGATCAATTTCCACGTTTATTATCGTTTTCATTGCAGGGGTTTTTTTCTCCGCTCTTTTCCTTTATCTATTTTCCATATTACTATAATTTGGCATGTAGTACATATGAGCGAGTTTACTAGCAAAGGCGTTGAAATAAGAACGTGTATTTTGGTTCCAATTATGCTGAAGCGTTAACGAAAAATAAAATCTGAACTCCCAGTCTACCGCCACGGCCAAACTCATTCAACGAGCAGTTGTTGGTTACTCATGAAAGTGTTAGGTTGTGTCTCGTCCTACTGAGGATCCTCGTTTGGGAGTGCTTGTACCTATGCTCCGAATTTGCTTCTCTCTTTAGGTTATCTTATGATAGAGGAGATAATTTGATCAGTGCCCTAATATGTGAAGTGTTAGAAAAATCTGTTGCTGCCACGGTGTTCAATTGCCCACTCATTTCTAAGTTTAATGAAAAGATTGACCTATAGGCCAAATCCCCTGTGTACGCAGGCAGATGGCAAGGGCCGCTCGCGGGCAGGTGAGCTGTTATTAACTATGTACGTCTCCGCCCTGCCTTGACTAAACCCTCTCACAGTTTCGTTTGGGAGTGAACTGACGTAAGCTTCAGATTTTTCCTCTGAACCTTTTAAAGTTTGACTCTACTGCTTTTTAATCAGGTATGTTTTAAATATTCAAAGGTCCTCATGTGTACCCATTATGAATAATAAGTGCCCAACTGTAGAAATATAAATGCTAGTTTAATGACGCTTTAATTTGCATCCGAATTTTTAATTGCTAGTATTAAATATATTACCGTTATTCTTGCACTGTGTAAATTCGTATGAAATTAGTACATCAAAGACGAGCAGTCATTTTGCCATTTGCATTTTTCTCGCATTTGCGAGTGCACCCGTGATAGTAGGCCTAGGTAAATTGGCTCACAACAACAGGCAGAAGTGGCCCTCAAATGGAGTTTGGCTAGAAAAATTTGGTCAAATGACCTTTATTGATTAGAATATATATATATAAATTCGTGGGTCAAACAAATTCCAGGCCCACGCCATGAGCAACTCTGATCACATTCAGTTTGCTAATTGCGTTGCTCCTCTGAACACCAATAATTCTTTGGTTTACCATAATCACTTTTCTGAAAATTATATTTCTTGCAGTTTTTATTCGCTTTGTCCAATTCGATGGTTCTTTTTTGGTGGTCGGGAGACGAACTGCGGCAAAACTAGAGTTAATTCAATTCCGTCGAAATTGAATTCAGCCTCGATTTTGCCGCATTTTTGCTTTCGAGAGCCGAAAAAGAAGAAAATTTGACAAATAACTTACAATATGACAAGAAGAACCCTACCCTAAACTTTTATCGGTTCAGTGCTGTTTTGTTTATTCTCGCGAAACTTGTAATGCTAAGAATTATATAACAGCGGAGCACGAACCAATTAAATAAAATATCTGCGTCCTAGGTTGGTGAGAATATTGAAAAAGAAAAATTATCGAGGGTATTAAAGAAAATTGACCGATATTAAATGAAAAACTGCCTGAAAGAAAATAAAAAAATATTCTAGTTAACTTAACATTCACCTGTGATGCTAATCGGAAATGTATAACAATGCAGGGTTATTATTTACTGTACTCAATTTTATTGCTACATATTAATTACTTCGCTTAATATCTAGAAAACTGTAATCGCTTAAAAATATTTAATCACTCATTGTGTTAAGCGCATTTTTGCCAATCATCTATATATAATTTATTGAGCGGTCGATGTTACTATTAATATAGGTACCTAATAATAGTTGGAATTTCATTTTTTTTTTCTTAATTGCGATGACGTCACAGTGGAAAAATAATTTTGCTAAAAATTGGTACAGTGACCTCACAGATTATATAATTTCGATCGAGCTTACTTCGTCACCTTTTTTTCCATTTGCCTCTGTTTTTTCAGATTGGGTAACTTAGCATTATGACTTGGGGTGGATGCGAATTATATTTCGAAGACCTCTTAAAAGATGTTCGCAGTAACTATAATTGTGCATTATTTTTTATTTTCAATATTGAACTCGTATAAGTGATTGGCCATTAAACATGACAGTCAAGCTAAATACTGGACGCCTAGACACCCCTAGCGTATGCTAACGTACGATATCGTACTCAAAAGAATGTTTTTCTTTCCATTTTTTTCGGTTTAGGTAGTGTTTAGTAAAAGGGATAAAACCATTACAGAAACAGGTTTCAAGGAAAAAGGCTGGAATCATTTGATGACTTTCCAACTAAGAACTGGACTCGCCAATTTATACAAGTTAATAAGATACAGTAGCAATAGATAGAAAACCAGGTAGCGGTAGAACTACGACAAAGTTCTTGTGATGAAGGAATTCGAAAGAAGAATGCACCAGGAAGTTATAGATCCCTATAAGCGATTGCGAGCGACCTTGGTATTTCCTGCTCCTCTTGTACAATGAAAAGAGTTCGAAAAGGCTTACAAGAGAATCCGAATTTCTTGGCGTCTTCAGAATGCACGGCACCGTAGACCCGTTCAAATCATTATATAATCATTACTCGAGTGAAAAAGCAAATTAGTTTATGGTTCAACGAAAAGGAGGGGGGGGGGCTTACAGCCTCCCAAGCCCTTAACAGGAATGTAGCCTACTTTCAAATTATACTCTGCTAATAACTTCATTTTCCAGTAGGATTATTTATAACAAAATGCAATTTTAAAAAGCCGAAAGTCCCACCTTTTTAGGCGAGGGGCGTCGATTAGTAAGACGGTCGGGGCTGTGGTTAGGTTAGGTTAAACCTTCCCCATTACAAAGGTTATTTACCTCAATCTCTTGGATTACTATCCCGATGGAATAGGCTGCATACTGTGGATTCCCTCAACATTTTTTTAATTTTGATTTTTTCAAGCACTTTTTTTGGGGGGGTACCGCTTTAGCGTGCCCCTTACCACTGTTTGTGAGGTTATTAACGAGAATAACCCCACCCGACCTGTGGGATACCCTTGATTGGGATAGATCTACGGGAGCACAATCCTGAATGAAAAAGCTGTGAGTGGGGTCCCACATTGGGCGGCCTTCGACAAATAGGATGTCCGGCAGATCAAAGAGATGAAAATAATATAACAGAAGTATGGATTCAAGAAATAAGAGATGGATATGAAAGAAGCTTAAAAAAAGGGATGAAAATTTGGTAATACTCAGATATGGAAAAATTCCAGATGCAATCAAGGAACTTTATATGGCCATTAGAACAGAAGAAACTGTAAGGGTGCCTCCTGTACTCGAAGAACATCTCGATATGGTCTACAAAATAGAGCACCAGGTGCATACAAAAGAATGTATCACAGTGACCAGTAATGAAGTGGAAAGACGCACAAAGAAAATGAAAAGCAAAAAAGCAGCGGGCTCAGATGGCATAAAAATAGAATTATACAAAGAAATGATAAAAAGCAAGAAGTGTCTCATAACATTAACAAAATGCATAAATAGTGAAATGTTACAAGATCAGAAGGCGGAAAGCTGGAGTAAATCAAAGACGATAATGATCCCAAAAGTTTCAAAACCAACAGCAAAGGATCTTAGACCAATCGCCCTGACAGATAACACATAAAATATTCATGTCAATAGTAAAAGATCATATAGAGGAGCACTTAATTTAGAACACTAGTAAATCACGCACAAGTCAGTTTCACCAAGAACAGAAGAATAGAAGATAACATGTTTATACTTCAATACTGCATAGAAAATTCATACAGAGAGAAAAAGATATTAATAGTAAAGAGCATCGATTATACAAAGGCATTCGACTCCATCAAAAGACATGAATTAATCAAAGTAATGAAAGAATACAAGATAGAATCAAGTTTGATAGACATTATAGCTAGGAGATACAGTGATGATATGACTGAAGTGCGCCTTAGAGATGAAATCAAAGAAGAAATCAGGATTACAAGTGGAATTCGGCAAGGATGCACAGGATCGTCAGTCCTTTTCAAATTAATAATGTATTTTCTAATGGATAAATTGCAGAGAAATGGAAAAGGTTCACAAATAATAAATTTAATATACCATCATTGTTCCTGTGTCACCATCAATTCTGTGTGAGGCTAAGCTGACGGGATATGCCCAGCGCAAGCCTTTCTCCACATTAATCCACTCACTGCGCAAACACAGCTTCACTCATCTTCCATCTTTTTCTTTTCTTATCTCTCATCTCTCTCACTCTTTCATTCAATCATCCCCTTCACACGCTCATCCCTTCATTAACCCTTTATCATCATACCCATAAATTCATCTCCATTTTCATCGAGTGAAGCTTGTTGAGTCGTCTTCGTATCCGATGCACAGCTATAACAACAATTAGTGTAAACTTAAAAATTAGTCATTTTTTATAAAAATTTTAAACTTTAAAAAATCTGCTTTAAAAATGATCTTTCAACCAAAATTTTGTTGCTTCACTGAAATCATAAAATATTGAAATTTCCATTAATTGAATTAGGCTTAAACGTTTACTCATTTTGACATTGACTTTGGAAGTTTTTGGTCCTATGTAATCGCTTTTGGCGATCCATGACTACCTGGTGCATTCTTCTTTCGAAGGTCTAGCGTCTGGCCCGCCACCTTCTCGGCATTAATATGACAATTCGCCCCGCGAAACCCCAGCCCCCCAAATAAATAAATAAATCCTACCAAACAGCATATGTCTCAGTAGACTCGTAGAGGGAGAGGGGAATGAGTCTTACGTCTGGCAGTGAAAATGAGTACAAAATGAGACTAATTTGAATTTCCCTCACAGATAGGAAATATTCCATAGATACCCAAGTTGTAGAGGAGGCAATTCTAAACAAAAAATACTTGACTTTTTACGCTGCGATGAATCCTTCTTCCGCGACCTCGTCCTTCCTTCTAGCAATTTTCCAAAATTAATTGCGAATGTTCAACGCATCGTGGCCATGTTTATGTTTGGCAGCACCTACTGTTGCGAACAGCTCTTCTCCAAAATGAAGTACACGAAATCTCACCTTCGCTCCCAACTCTCAGACCGCCACATCAATAGCATTCTTCTGTTGTCTACCTCATCCATCGAGCCGGACACTAAAACACTTCTTCATGGCAAGCAGCACCAGCCGTCTCACTGATTTGTATGTTTGTATAATGTATTCTAGTGTGTATGTGTATATATATATATATATATATATATATATATATATATAATTTTTTTTCACTTTGGGGGATTTCGTTTGTCACTCCGCCCCGCGGCTTGCTCCCAAAAGTCACTGGGTTGCATTGAACTCTTTGACGGGGCCTGGGGAATTGTTGGTGCGCGTTTCCCTCGCTCCCTCTCAGGGCCTTTTTATTACGGATATCCCCTCAAATTTTCATCTAACCTCAAGATGGGGTAGCTTGGGCCATCGTACCCTTGGCCTAACCCACACAGCTCATAGATCCGAGGTTCGTGTCGCTAATGTGGGCCGGCATGCCCTTCCCTCACTTTTTCTCAGTGAGGGTCGGAATGCCGGTCCCAGTCACATTTGTGACTGGCCATATACCCTCTGAATCCCCGGTGAGATTACCTGATACCTGGCAGGGGGGAGGGACACTTGGATGCACTTCTTGAGATGGCGATGGTCCCGCCTACGATAGTTTGGGGATAATACTTAAGAAGAGCGTCGCATGTTTTTTAAGCTTTTTTAGTGTTTTTGTTTCTAAGTTTTCATTAGTTTTGTTTATGTTCGTTATTTCTTTTATTAGTTTTTTATGTTCGTACTTTCTTTGTTTTTTTAAATTTTATTATGTTTTTTTTAGTTAAAAAAACTTTATATACAAGTGCATTTAATTATGTTAGGCCGGTGGGTAAAGTTTGGCTCGAGCGAAGGACTTCTCGGTAATTATGTAGATTATCGGCGCGAACGATGGGACGTACTATTTCGTCCGTGTTCCAAAATGTTTCGCGTTTTTGGAGTACATTTAAGTTGACGGCTCGTGTGGGGGTAAACACATTTGGGGGACCACACTACGATGATCCTGAGTTTCATTAAATTGGGGGGGGAATCGGGGGCACTGCCGCCCAGTATATAATCCTAATTGTTTATAGAATAATAATTCGAAAAGGACTCAAACGCGCATGAATATTCCGACACGGGTGAACGATAATATTTACCCCCATTTTTTTTCGGCCGGGCCGCTGATCTACATATTTACCGACTTCACCTTGAAGATTGTTTTTTTTTTTTTGGGGGGGGGGGGGGGGGTATTTGTAAACGAAGTAGTAAATTGTGGCAAGTGATTGGCGGGGTGGAATGTACCGAGGCCCCATTCGCCGCCCCCTGAGTAAGATTATCCTTGAATTGCATAATCTTAGTGTTAAGTTATCTCGGTTGCGCCAAGCGTCTATTTTGAATCGTGGTCGAGGTCCTCCGACCCTTTGATGGAATTCGCATCAAGATCACCGGGTGCCGGTCCTCGTTGGGTGGGTTGAGGGAGTGCAGAGAGCGGGGGTACTTTTATACCCTCCCCCCGCGCCGCGTATCCTCCTGAATAATAGCTCTTCATGTTCCGCCTCATTGAGCTGTTTTGTATGGGGGCCATTTTTCCCGAGTCTAATTTAAAGCGAAATACAATCAAGGGCAGCGACGGAGACAGAGAGTGGTAAATTAAATCAAGGTGTGGAAGAGAGAGAGAGAGAGAGGCCGCAGATTCTCCATCAGAATTTGGAGTCGGGAGGGCGCACAATTATCCAAATGTGGGGTGGGGGGGGGACTATAACGAGGAAAGGGTGGGAAGAATTCAGGGACGTTGGGGCCAAGAGGGAAGGGTAGTTGTAAATGCATCCCACCATCGCCTCCACTCTCGCTTTCTTACAGTAAGACGCAACCGATTGAAGGCTTAAAGTTCCAAAACAAAAGTATAAATGCCCAGCAAATATCTACGAATGAAGAAAAATATTTAGACACGAGATTTCTACTCTGGTTTACTTCTTAGCAAATTTTAACTTTTCCACGAATGCGATGATTATTCGAGTTTTTTTGCATCGGCATCCGAGCGTGAATTGTGGGTGGTGGACGTGGTTAGACCACACCGATCTCCTTATGGCGACTGGTGCTTTCTGCAGGTCTATGCTTGTCGATGGTGGGGAGATGCCACTTGCTCTGCGACCTGCACAGTGCACTTGTACGTGCGTGCTCGGCGTTTCCATCCGTCGCCATGACGCATCGCATCCGCGCACGATTTCGACGGTGACCATGCCTTAAGCCCTTCTGGTTGGGGGCCAGGAGCTAGTTGCAATACACCGTTCGCTACGGGACATAACGCGTTATGTCCTTTTCAGAGCTCGGAGCGTGATCTATAGTGGGTCAGCGCATTGGACCCACTAAAATCTCCGCACCACCTGTTTCGATGTATTCATGATCCCACGGTTTCTGCGTGTCGAGCGGAGGTCGAGATTATCTTCTGCGTTCCTGCACATGTAGTGATTGCGGGAAATGACGCCCAAGTGTCCGAGAGGACTGTGCAGCCAGACGAGCGTTTCGCTTTCCCTCACACTGACTCCATGGTAGGAGTCGGGTCAGTCCTCCGGGCAGCTTGGCACTGTTCCAGTTAACTACCTACCCCCAATGCCTCGGTGGGTTTAGGTCGCTTTCTGTCTTTAAATTGGGCACACTTCGGGACGCACCTCCATTGGTGAGTCCCGTCATATTCCCGTCTCTTACTAGCGGGACGAACGTGGTCGCTATCGCTTGTCCCTTGTGCTAGGGACGAGTTCGTGTCCACAGACTTTTATGACTTTGTTTGTGTAAGAGGCTCACCTCCCCCATTATATTTTACTATTTTTTTTTTATATGTTTGGTACATTTTCCTGTACCGTAGTTGACACCCACCCGCAGGAGCGAGAAGAGAAAGCTGTTGTGAGGAATGCGAGAGAGGGAGAACGAGAAGAAAGGTCTTCTTCTCTGGCTTCGGGCAAATTGCGAGCTTCGTCGTCGGGATCTTATTCCCAAATTCGGGCTCGGGTCATCATCTCGTTTGACGCTCTCTCTCTTTATCTCTTTTGTCCCCCTCTATCACTCTTGTATCTCTTTAGTCCCCTTCTATCTCGCTTTTTATCTCTTCTTTTTTTTCACTCAGGCGAGAGGTTCGTCATATTAATAGAATCGTGTCTTTTTTAATTTACCCCACCCCCATTTGACATTTACCAGTGTTTGTCCGCTTACGTGTCTGGGGGAAGTAGGGCTCGCGACCTCGTTTCTATGTGCCCCCCTTGTCAACATTCTCGGCTCCTGTAGAAATGTACCTGTCGTTTTCTTCCCAAAATCGCCTTAGTGGGTTTAAATTTGAACCCTAGCCCCACCCTGCAGGGCTGTTTGTGATTGACCTTCCTTTTTTGTTTTGCCTCTCCTAGCGAGTGGGTCTGCCCTTGATAAATAGCGCCGTTTTCTCTTTCAATAATCCACTAATTGCCTCGCGCGCATTCCAATTAAGGGTTGATGGCCACAACAACTAATTCTGAGATCGCTAAGGCTTTTATTTCGTTCTCTCCTTAACATTTGTGTGTCGCTCTTGCCACCTTCATTCTTTTTTTGCTCTCCATTTTTCTCCACGGCAATTCTCTTTAAAATCTTGCCCTCCGGTCTCGCCACTTCTAAACTGTTCGATTTCGTTCCATATTTAAAAAGAAGTTTCTCTTCGGAAACCTGGGCAAAGTTGAGAGCAGCCGGCAATATTCGAGTATCTCATAAAATGTTCGACCCCACTCGTTAAGCGAAGTGCGAATTCCGAAACGCCCGTTTGTGTCGCTTTATAATTCGGCCGCAAAATCCTCACATTTGGGTCTCGGCGCCTGCTGAACTTCCTTCTGAGGGCTGCCGGACCGGCCGGCTTCGGGAGATGGGAGCTTAACCTTAATCACATTATATTTAGTTAACGTTTCGCATTTTATTATAAATTTTATTTTCGCGTAGCAACGAATGTATTGGCTGAGGTTTGAGAAGTTATGACTAGTGATGACGATAATGTTTTATCGTGGACACGCATTGATACAGCTTAAACAAATTTATTGCGCTCCTCGAATGAAGCTCAGATGTGCGGGGGGGAGTCTCACTCTTTCCAGCGACATCTTAAAAACCTCAAGCGTTTTGCAGGTTAACGACGCTTAGTCCTCCTGTTCTCACCATGCCATCCATCCTCCATATTTTTACCTCTAATAGTTAATTTCATTTTATCTTTATGAACCTTTGTTAAAAAAAATACAGTTGGATCCGCTCGTTAGTTTTCGCTTTATTATTTTTAGCAAAACAAAATTCTCTCGCGACTCTCCGGTTTCATAAATCCGCTCTCTCTCCATTTGTTATTTTTTCATTCATCAATTTAGCGCGTGAGTTCTTTGTATTTTTTTTGTTGACTCCGCTTCTAGTTTTTCCCCCAAAAGGATGCGAACTTCCTGCCCCCCCCCCGAGCAAACATGGCCGCCAAAGCGAACGAATCAACAAGCTTGACTGGCGTACACTGGGTGAGCTAGTCAATTTTTCGTGTGAGAGGGCGGTGGAGGGAGGAAGTCTGCACGTTTTCGCCGCCCCGTGAAACTCCTCCGTCCTGGATATTATATGTATCTTGGTGAGTGCGTTCTTTCCTTCGACGCCCATCAAATACTTCAATTAGTTCACTACTGCGTAAGCTACCATGGGTATGGACCAAGATCCAGTTCTTGTAACCACTTTTCCATCTCTTCCGAATTGGCAACAGCCACGAAAAGTCTCGCTCACAACGCAAGGTTTTCCAGGTCGTGGCTCTCGCGGTCGATTCAGCGACAGATGACTGGCGGGTGGGCAGCGAAATGCCATATTTTTTTTGCCTCATAAATTGACCGCTGTTCCTGCCGGTGATAATGCGCTTACTGTCTACGTATCCATACATAGTTTTCGCCCTTAATTAAAGGCATTACCATTTATTTTTAGACATTATATGCTGGTATAATTTGCTAGTAAACGAAATTACGACACATCGTTTGCTGGTGGGTTTTTTTCATTCTTCCGTTATTTTGAAACCTGTGGACGCTGGGTTTGAGATGTTTCAATTGGCGAGGTGAATATTGTTCTTGTCCATGTTTTTATTTCTCTGTATTTAAACATGGGTTGAGTGTTCTTCATTGCACACAGACCCTCGCGCGCGCGCACATTTTTGTGAGTTGGCAATTTTAAATTGTTGAACTTTGAAAACAGTCCCCCTCCCCCCGTCAGTTTATTATGCTAGTCGGCACATTGGAGGCGGGAGGGTCAACTTCTGCTCTTGTGTTATAGTCCCTTCTTCACAAAGGTTTATATTTAGGCCTTGATCTTGATAATAGCAACGCTTCCTGTTCGGTTATTTTTGTTTTTTGTACTGGTGTATTGGCTGGGGGTGGGGAGGCAAAGTCAGTCAGCCAATAGTAATTTTCACAGTGATGGTCAATTCCATTTAGGAAATGGGAGAGGAAACGGCGATCCCCTTGCGCCGTGCTAATCTCATCGAACGCCTAACTTTTGGTCTTCATGTTCCGTAAGGGAAACTGCGGTTTTACATTTTCATGAGGAGGCAGTTTTTGCCAATCGCGATTTCTGGCAACTCTGCTGATTCCATATTTGCATCCATTGAAATGGACAGAGTTGTCGATGACTCGATACACACTTATTTTTCGAAGATTTCACAAACTTGGAATGACTTCCTTGTCTTACTTAGTTCTTGTAAATCGAATTGCACGCGAACCGCCATCTGTGTTTCGGCATTACTCGGGTGAAGTAGAAGAAATATCGGATATCTTCCTTTTATCGTATTCTTCCCGACCCAGAATCAAGATGAATACACCCGAGTCCAAGCTTTAAGCTAAGAAATTGTTCTCCGAGTGTATATTCTCCCCCAGCACCCCCTTTTTTAATCGAAAAAAAGTGGGGTAAGCAAAGAAGGGATTTTCATTGGACAAATTGAGGGAGAGAGAGATGGAAGAAAATGGGGATAAAGAGAAAGAACAGGAATGGGGAAAAGGGGGTTAAAGATGACGCTCTATTATAAATTTTAAGAAATAGGTTCGTACAAATAGCACACACTTAGGAATGGAATAATATAAATAGATCGCATCTGTTCCCATCGAATGACTTGGATTCTTAAGTCAAATTTGATAGCTAATTGAAACTCCTTTGTGCTGGAAATATTTGAGATGTGTAGTCAAGAACTCGGTACACGGACATTTGGAATCGAGGCGGATGTTTAGCCTAAAGCAACCCACACCGGCGGACTCAATTAATTCAGCCAAGCCACCGCTTGCGTTCCGAACCATAACGGATACACCGCAAAATCAACACTTTGTTCGATCGGCATTGACAGGAGGAGCGAGAGACCCCGTTAAATAGCATTCTCATTTCCTTCCCAGCGCATAAATGTCACAGTTTCCCATTTTTCAAGGTTCTCGGCATGCTAAGGGGAGGGGGGGGGGTGGAGTTTCAGCTATTGTTTGATCATGGAGTTGAGATTACGATGGGAGTTTGTTTTTACTTATTTGAACCTCATTTGCTGTGGAGAACCAACTTTTATAAAGTAAAAGTACGAAGGGGCATTCAAAAAGGTCTCTTACTCATGTCAGAAATAATGTAAAACGTTGCTTCGATCTATTTATTTCGATTTGCATCTAAGTAACGTCCTCTACCCCAAATCCGAGCTGCAATAAGTGAAAATTGGAGGATTTACGTCTATTAAAAGTAAAAATTGGCACCCCAAAACCAAAATGGATTCTCAAAATTTTTATATAGAAGCCAACTTAAAAGTTTGAAACTAAATTTAATTTTAAAAAAGTGGATAGTATAACGAAGGTTTAAGGAGAGTGCTCCCGAGGAGGGCCCATAGAGTGAGTGTACGAGATTCAGTGTCAGGGTTGGCCAAACCCCCCTAAATTTTGAAAAAGCCCAATAAAACCCGGGTTTTTTCAAAAATCAAATGCTACAAGCATTAGATTAACATAGACAAAGAATAGCTATTTCTATTTTTATATGATATTAATAATTATATTATAGTAAGAATAGATCATAGTAACAGATCACTGATCGAGAATTTGGGGTACCCATGTCCCATGATAGCCATAACCTGTAGAAGGAGAGGAATTATAAGTCAGTATCAGAGAAATATTCTTAATTTGATACATATTTGTTGAAATTATAAATATAAATTTTGAATAAAATAATGATAAGTTGCATTCATTTATTGAAAAAAAAGTAATTTTGAAAAAAATTCCAAAACCGTGGTTTTATTCTGGGTGTTTTCAAATCTTGGGTTTTTTCCAAAAACAAATGCTACAAGCATTAGAATAACATATAAAAAGAATAGCTATCTCTATTTTTATATAATATTAATAATTCCTTAGTTTAATAATTATATTATAGTAAGAATAGATCACTAATCAAGAATTGTGGGTACCCATGATAGCCATAACCTGTAGCAGGTGAAATGAATTATCATGAGTCAGTATCAGAGAAATAACCTTAATTTGATACATATTTGTGGAAATTATAAACAAATATGAATTTTGAATAAAATAATAAGTAGCATTCATTTCTTGAAAAAAAAAACCCGGGTTTTTTCAAATTTCACTTGAAAAAGTCCCCCCCCAAACCGGGAATAAAACCTGGGGGGTTGTATTTGCCCACCCTGGTCAGTGTAGGCGCGAAAGAAGACTTGGAAGCAGGTAAAAGGGCTGTTGAGTGTGTGAAAGAAAAGGGATGATGGAGAGAATGGATGGAGTTTGTACGGGGGCTTCTGCCTTATCGTTTCAGGAAACATGACTCACTATGAAAGGACAAAAGGGTGAGTGCCCGATGCTTGGTAAGGCATAAAGGCGTTGATGCGTGCCGACTCCACGTTGGGGAGGGGGGCCGTCTGCGATGAAGATATCTAGAAAGAGTCATTGGCAGTAGAATCAGGACTAGGAGGCTGTTCAGCCTTTGAAACCCAGCTCATCAGTGGGTTTTGAAATCATTTATCCTTCTCGTAGCCTGTCGTCATGGCTACGAGCTCCACCTACCCGTTGCCACCGTGACGCCCAGCCACGGAGGTAACCTCCCTAGTAATTAGTGTCATCTTTTAAAAAGCCTCCGGACGGAGATTCGAACTGCCGGGTAAGCGTGCTAACCACTATACCGGATGTCATGGGGTAGGATCATTTGAAAGGGCGACTGCAAGCTTGTTGAATCAGATTGTGAAACGTCCTAAATAAATATCCCGGTTTCACATCGGGTAATTCTCTGGACTTTGCATTCCCCATTCATTTGTCACTCCCGAATGTCATTCCCAACTTGACGCTACCGGATGTCATTCCCAACTTGACGCTACCGGATGTCATTCCCAACTTGACGCTACCGGATGTCATTCCCAACTTGACGCTACCGGATGTCATTCCCAACTTGTCGCTACCGGATGTCATTCCAATTTGTCGCTACCGGATGTCATTCAAAACTTGTCGCTACCGGATATCATTCCAACTTGTCGCTACCGGATGTCATTCCTAACTTGTCGCTATCGGATGTCATTCCCGATAAAAAGGTATCGGTAAATACGCAGTAATTAACTTTAAGTTATCGATAAATTACCGGTTGTGACCCCTAGTTCAGAGCCACCCTCGGCAGCTCCACCTCCGAAAAGGAGTCCATCCCCCCGCCCGTTCTTTCTCAGGGGCCCTTCGAACTTCAAGAGTTGATCCCCCCCCTCCCCTCCATTGTATATGGATGATACGGCTTTCCTCGGACGACTCTTATTCTAGACCAGCAGCGGCCCTTCTTTCCCTTTCACAAAGCCTACCACCAAGACAGTGAACAGTAAGGTCCATAATCGACCGCTCTCGGTGGGAGCGGCTCGATAGGGGGGCGAACCCCTTAGAAATGCAAGGTTTAGTGGGTACCTTTCGGGCCGGCCTACCTGCCCCACTTTCTTCCTCGATAAATGTATTTTCGCCGGCTCCACTGACTACTACAGATCATAAGCCTACTGAGTCCCTGATCGGGATCCCTGTCACCTTGAGGGATGTGTATTTGGAGGTCCCCTTCAGGTGGAAATGCCCCCCCCCCTCCCAAGGGGATGAACATAAACGTGGTGGACTTCCTCCCTCGGTTTGCGCCCTTCTGTCAGTCGTGAAATTCTCTATTTCGGAGAAGTACATGGCTGAAGCTTGGCTCGTCCGACCGGGGAGGGGGGGTGCTCACTCTCCGCCCTCTTCTCCCACCAAGAAGAAAATAAATTTAAGAAGACCAGGGCTTCCTCTCCCATCGGGCACGGAATCTACGATCTCGTAGGAATTCAAATATGAAAATTGGGAGCCATCCCATAGACCTCCAGATCGAAAAACACAGTGACGTAGTGCTGTCTACGAAGGTAGGCCTCGCAGACGGTAATTTCCAGTCGGAGCAGAGCATCCGCCTTGAAGTAGTGGAGCTTGCGGAAGACAGGTGGTGGACTCGGTGTCCTGCAAAAATGCTAATCTAAGTCGAATGTGCGATGAGAAAACGGTGGGGCGGGGGGTGCTCGAGGAAGAAGCCCTTCTCTTTCATTCTAATTGAGGGATAAAGTACGGGTTGGCGCTCCCTTGTCACCTTTTTTCTGTCCCCGACTGCGCTATCAGGTGTTGCTTGAGTAACCATTGCGTGCCCTCCTGGCCCAAACCATCGCAGAAAGATATACGACTATATCTTGATACATTTCGCACATCCATCTTCACTATTTTCCCTACAGATCTTTCCTCAAAATATTTGACGGAGATGCTCACGTTGCCTTTCTCTTTTCAGTGTTTAATTAGTAACTTAAAAGCTCTCTTTAGTTAGTAAAGGCCCTGGCTTTTGTTTTCATTTGTCAAGCAAAATTATTAGTTGTAAGTCTGTTGTTTTAACTGTATCAGGGATGAGGAGAAATAAGAAATCGACAAACAAGCCAGGGAAATTTTGAATAAATGGCTCTTTACAAAAAAACGCTCAGGCAATCCAACAAACCCTGAAGTTCCTAGGTACTCTGTGGGGCCCTCTTATTAACATGAACCTAGAAATCGAGTTCGCTCGTGTAGTATAAGAGAGTGAGAGGAAAAAAAGAGGCTTTTGTACTAATCAGAACCAGTGATAATGAGAACATGTATGGGGAGGAAACTTGTTACTATGTCATATTCAAGCGGTGTTGGACCAGTAACGGGTGATTTGGGATGAATGGAGTGATGGAGAATCCGTTTCCGAGCACTTCTATCAAACTGACGACCCGAAATACTGAGGATAAGATCCAGAATTCCCAAGTTTAAAACTTCAAAGAACACATTCTACAATGGACTTGCCCTCTCCCTACCCATGGGGAAAACAAAAAAGCAAGGGCTGGACCGCTATAAAAGCGTTGTCGTTCGATATTATAATTTATAGTCTCACTGAAATATGAAACTTAATAAGGGTGATAAATATGAGTCGGTGTATATTTTGTGTACCTCCAAATTGAATTGTTTGCGAAATGGGGGCCCTTAATCGACATTGGAGTGGGTATTTTCAAGACAGTGAGAGGAGCCCCACCCATCAGGTGACAGTCTTCCACTACACATAATTCACGATAAAATCATGGTAATCTTTGAGGCAAGGCCGTGTTTCCTCGCTCGCCCCCTTTTTTGTTCCTTGTATTGATCTTAATTTCGACCCGAGAAGACTAAAAAGCGATACGGGATCCGGCCACTCAGCACTAAGGGAAAAACTTGAGTTTAGGGATGGAGTTTCACTTTTTTAAGCAAAAACCGAGGGCATCTCCCCTCAGAAAATTTGTAAGGTGAAATGTTTTTTTTATCATGTCAAGAATACCGAACCCAATGTAAAAAATATTTTGAACAACGCTGATTAATTAAAAATGAAACTGAGGCAATTGCACCACATAAGTTAATTAACAACCGCTTTCTTACCAACCAGAAATTAGTGTTTGCATCCTCGCATTTAAATGTAGATCCTTCCATTTTGAAGGATAAAGAAGCATCGCATCCAAATTATCTGGCTTCTTCCATTGCTCTTTTAGGAATCTATGTCAAAAATAGGGCGCTAGACTAGTACATACGGCGTTAGTCTTGAAACGTCGTGGTACCCGGCTTCGATCCCGGCATGAGCAGACACAAAGTGGCGGACGCGCCACTTTGGGTGGGTATATCTTACACTTCGTAACACACACACATGGCAATTAGAATGCTAATGCTGCTTTTTTCCTATCCCGTCGTCTCAGCATAACACAGATAGACAGACAGATAGTTAAGGGAGAGAGAGAGAATGCAATATAATATACTAAAAACAACAAATGTATTTATTTCTGATGGAATTAGTTTTGGATTTTCATTCTTTCATATATGCCTTCGTTTGCTTACACTACTTTTACTACTCATTAGGGATATCAAAAAAGGGTGGTCGCCCTTCGCGATATGCGTTATAAAGTATGAACACGTTCTTACAAAGTGGCACTTGAATTTACTAGCTTGGATCTCTGTCGGGGACCACGCGTATAATCCCTTGACTCCCTTTCAGAAAGAGGCTTTGAGAGGGGAGCGTAAGATTTACAAAATATGCAGGGTGTGTACGAGAAATATAAGCGAGCCGAGACTAATATTCAAAGCAAGATGAGAGGCTAAACTCGAATTATAAAGAGTAAACATAAGCCGAGAATTAGGCCACTCCAGCGTGAGAATGATGATAGGCGCTCGGGTAACTTGTTTTTCGCCTCGCTTTGGTGCTGCACTGATTTGGTGTTGGTTGCTTTTATTATAACTTTGTTTTGGCTTATTTTACTTGCTAAATACTTCACTTGCAAAATTAGCAGTTTCCCATGACGAAATTTAAATTTCCTTAACACTCACCCGGAAGTTTTAATCATTTTCGGTTACTTTGTGTACTTGATCAGCAGGTTTGAGGATTACCTTCGAGTGATCACTAAAGTATTTAGTTATTCGTTCTTCTCTCGGATGACTCATGTGGTTGCCTTTGTTTCGTTTACTGGTTTTACCTTGTGTGTTTTCGCCGAGGAGTAGAGGATTTCGAGGTTGCAGCCTTTGTTTTGGAAGGAGTTTTTTTTTAATGATCTGTTGGCACATTTTGCTCTCAATCACACTGGAGACCCACAGTTAACGTGATATCCGAGCCACGCAAGGGTCCCTCGTGACATAAGGCAAATCGATTCTAATCTGACTCCATCCATCAACTAACCATAGGCACTGGAGATTAACTTCCTTTAACGTGTGGATATGTTTTCATTTACTTGGCTTGGTCGTACGTAGCCAATGGTTTGAAAATGTGGGGCTGACGAATCGAGGTGGTGTCGTATCCCATGGCTTCATCGATTCTCGCCTGCCCAAACATGCCACTGACATAAGAGGAAAGCTGCGGGAATCATATCAACTCACCGCCCTTCGATGGAGCCACTCTGAGCCTTTTGTCAATTAGGCTCCTGACCATTATGAAAGGTGCATAGCATAACCTTTGTGAACGAGTGAAGCCGATCCCAAATATCTGAAGTTTGTGAAAACTTTAGATCGTTAATGAAAATGTGGCTCTTTGCATACAAATGCACCTTAGCCCCCCCCCCATTCCCGGCGTTAATTAATGCATTGATGCTCAAAAACGGCTTTTTCTTCCAAGTTATTGTTCATAGACGAGAAAGAAGATGGCTTAAATAAGCCATTTTCGCCATGTGGGTTGGCGAGATTGAGCACGCTCTTGCTGTCTTTAGAATTCTCTGCTACCCACTCGTGTCGGCGTTTTCTCCATTGGACCAATTATGCATTCGCTCAGGTGACATTGAGTTCCGGCTGGCCCATTTGAAACCCGGTGTATAAATTATAGTTTATAGTTACAATAATTGTCACCCTCTTGTGTGGTGGAGCAATCTTTCGTTAGTTTCATTTGGGCTCAGAGAGAGACCCGCCTTCGTTTTGAAACTCACCCCACCTATATAGTTTTTAGCACTGAGTCCATTGGTATAGTTAGAAATAAGAAAATAATTTAAATTATAGTGAAATAGTTGCGGCTTTATTTCATTGCGTCCTGCGTTGTCCCCCTGTTTTGAATATTGAACCCTATGTACAATATTACTTATAATATCACTTATAACTTTGTACCTTTCTTTACAAACCTCTGTTATAACGTTTCTGACTTGGATACTGCCATTAGTGTTCAAGAGTTAAGAAGGAAAGCCTACTTATATAATATAATTCAAAGAACGAGTGTCATACAGCGATCGATTTTTCTACGTGAGCTCTTCGTCCTAAGAGAAGTCTTAGCCAGCAAAGGAGGAAACGTTGAGGGCAAGTCACCTCCAGAACACTCCCGCTCACCAACGATTTTCTCGTGAACGAGATTCTACCACCTCTACAAGTACCCCCGGACCTAAATAGGACCTTAAGTCACCCCCCCCCCCAGCCCCCTCCCCCCCCGAATAAAAATACCTTTATTTCCCTGGTTCGTCATCTTGTTATGACGTGCTAAACCCCCCCCCCCCCCGTCCCTGCTCCGCCGTGATGTCTGGCTCCGTGAACGTGACTCTACACATATAGCTTCGTTGCAACTATGCCGTTCTACTTAGAAAAGGCATAATTGAAAACTCTGGGGAAAGGAGGTCTGAGGCTTACCCCGCTGCGGAACCCAGAGGAAGAAGCAACCTGGTTTGGGATTCAGTTACAAACGCGGGGAGGCATAACAACCTACCCTGCGGCACCGTCCAGGACCACAGAGGGAGACTCTTCCGTCTCTGTGAGATGTCGGACGTAACTGTTAAATAACCAAAACCCAATAGAGGGGGCGGCACCCCGACTGGAGTCAGTTGATTCTGGCTTCAGTCATCATTAAGTCCGCCATGTTTTTACACCCTCTGAGGAGCCCAACCAGGTCCATAAATTCATCCATCACCCTTCATCACATCCGAGTCATGTTCACGGGGTCCTCATCGGCGGGGCGGGGGCCTTCCCATAAAAAAGTGTAAAAAAACCTCGTAAAAACCTCAAAAAATGGCGAACACATCCCACCTCACACTATTAAGCACCACACAACCAGCACCCGACACAATTAACCACCACACACTGCTGACGCTAGCCTCCACCCACGATACACCAATAACAAACATCATCAAAATACGCACAGGCCACAAGCTAGTCTTCCGCTCGCAGGAGGACGCACTTACCTTCCACCAAAACTCGTCCACTACACTCAACACACTCAACCTCCAGACAAGACTCGCGGACGGTATCATGAAAAGATACCAGATTCGAGTGACAAGGACCAACCCTTTGTGGCTGGCCTTCTCAAATGATGACCTTCGCTCCCACCTCCGTCAGGAGTACGGGGAGGAGGTCATCAAAGACCTCTACTTTAATAGGTCAAAGAACTGGGCAGTGATTACACTGTCCAGTGATAACACAAAAAACATGCTACTAGACCAAGGCATCAAGGTCTGTGGCACCCTCACAAACCCTCAACACATTGAAGAACAACACAACATAAGACCCACACAATGCCACCGGTGCTATAAAACCGGCCACAGCACCAATACCTGCACTGCAGACCTAATCTGCTCAAAGTGCAGTGTAGCGGGGCATCACTACACAACCTGCACCTCCACCACAACCCGCTGCACAAACTGTGGCGGCGACCACGTCGCCGTCCACCCCAGGTGCCCTTACCTAGGCAAGGCACGCCACGACGCTGTAGAGGCCATTAGGCACCCACAACCTAACACACGCACAAACACACACCCCGCCCCTGCTCCCCCTCCCCTCACCATGTCATTCGCCGCTGCTGCCAGCCCCACGCTGCCGGCTCCCCCTGTTCTACCTCCGACGCACCCACCCACCCCTGCAGCAACCACACCCCACCCACACACCCCTCCCCCCCCCCACGCCAGTTCAGAACACTCACAGACCCCCCCTACTACCAACACCCTCACACCACACTGCCATCCCCACACCACTTTACACGCCCACCCCCACTCCACACCACACCCCCACCCCACCCCACCCCTGCGACAACACTAAAACAAAACTTCACCTGGCCACCCTGCTCTCAGCGGTGGCAAAAGACATGTCGAGGGGTGACCCCCGATTATACGCAAACATACTAAACTCACTATTCGCCTCCAACGGCATAGAGCAAATTACCTTCCCCGAGAAGGTGTTCGCCCTAATTGACGCACACACATCCAGACCTGCACTCCTCCCCACCCCGACGGGTACACTCCCCTGCCCGCAGGGAACCACCGCCCCCCACTCTCACCACGCTCTCCCCACACCTTCCTCAGCCACTACCCAAGCCCCCACTCACACAACCTATCCTCCTCGCGCTTCTTCCACCCCTATATCCAAACCCCGCCTACCTCCCACTTCCACCACCCCCCTCGCACCCATCTCAGCCTCCTCCCCCACAGCCTCCACTGTGACTCCAACCCCCTCGCAGCCCACTACACCCCGTGCTAACCCCCAAAACCCCACCCCCAAGCCCCATCCGCGTAGACAGGCACGGGACAAACAAAACCCCCTCTCTCCTGTTTCCACTCCTCCATCACTCCCCACTGCTTCCCCCTCCACTCCCTCTCAACGCTCCCCTTCTAAACACACTCCTTCTCACTCTACTCCTTCTCACCCTACTCCTTCCCACTCTACTCCTTCTCACTCCTCTCCTCCTCCGCCTTCCGCCCCTTCACCTATGACTCCTTCCCCTCCAACCCTTCCTTCAACTCCTCCGCCTCCCTCCCCCTCTGCCTCCACCACCCCTCCGTCGTCCCCGCCTCCTCTCTCCCCCGACACTCCTCCCCTCATAATCTGCACCTCTCCAACCGCCTCCAGCCCTTCGTCCTCCAGCTCTACACCGCTCACGAACTCCCCCCACCAAGACACCACCCCACCCAAAGCCACCACCTCTACAGAACACACTCCTCCACCCACTACGGCCCCCCCACCCAATAACACGGCCGTGCCCCATAAACAAACATCTACACGTGTCAAGGTACTTGCCCCTCACGCCTCCTGGGCTATAACCAAGGAGAAAGGGACGGTTCCTGGCAAATCAGCCTCCCGCGCACTTAGACCACGACAATAGGTCGCACTAGTGTGATACAACTAAACGTACGCAGTTGGCACGGTATTCGTCATACGGTCGCCAACTGGGTACTCAACACACAAAGACCCGACATCATACTACTAAACTCCACCAGCCTACACCCTCCCAACAACAAACTCCGCATTGCAGGCTACCACACATACTTATCCCCACAGGCGCGGCACCTAGGATCTGCAATCCTAGTAAAGCGCAACATACACCACTCCCTCGTCAACACACGCGACACCTCCTTTCTAGCCTGCAAAATCGACACAACCTCTGGTCCCATAATAGTGGCCACACATTACAGACCACCACGATTACAACTAAACTTAGAAGTCCCACTCCGGGCCCTTTCCAACCACAATCTACCCATCTTCTTCGCGGGGGACCTCAACGCTTTTCACCCGACACTCCTTTCTAACAACACGAACGATGCGGGCAGTTACTTGGCCGGCGCCTTGCAGCGTCACCGCTGCGAGCACATCGGCCCTGCCTTCCCCACGTTCTTTGGCACGCACGGAGGCACCACATCCCCGGATGTGGTCTTTCGTAACGACCATGCCACACGCTTCTACACACACATTGCACCCGGTCCCCACGTACTATCAGACCACATACCGATATGCCTTCTCATATCCACATCCCCCATACTCATCCCCACATCACCTCTATACGACTACAAGAATACAAACTGGGCTGAATTTAGAAGCCACATATCCACAAACACACCACACAACCTCGACCTGGAGAACACCAACCCAGGACAAATAGACCACCACTGGTGCTCACTGTTAGACACCATCACCACCGCACGTAACCTACACTCACCACACAAAAACTACACCTGCCTAAAACACTTCACCTTTTCAATACACACACAGAGACTTATCACACAGTACAACAACCACTACACCAGAGGCCCACGACAACAGAACATCAACCAGCTACGTGCCCGCATCCTTCAATGCGTGCAGCTAGATAGGAACCGGCAGTGGCGTGAGGTCGTCCGCATTGCGGACGACACCCGCTGCATGGACCCTTCCTTCTTCTGGCGGCACGTAAAAAGGATGCTGGGTACGGAACCACACAAACCAATAACACTAAAAATAAACAACCACACACTCACAGACACCAACGACATCCTCGACGCATTCAGGTCCCACTGGGACACAGTACACACCCACAACCCACCAAAACCACATGCGCAGGAGCACTTCCAAGACATTCAGGAATGGTGCCGGACTCATGCTCACGAGCTGAGGCCTGCCCCCCTGATACGCATGGAGGTGCTCGACTACACGTCTACACTTACCACCCCAATCACCGTCGAGGAAACAAAACACTACATAAAATCGACACCAAAACGCGCCCCCGGCCCCTCCGGCCTACCAGCCACACTGATACACAACCTCCCCGCAGACATATACCCCACACTCACACACCTATTCAATGCCTCTCTAGCCTCAGGCCACTTTCCAAAAACATTCAAAGTCTCTCACAATATACTCCTTCATAAACAACACAAAGACCCAAAACACCCAAACAATTACAGGCCTATTGCTCTATTAGAGCACCTAGGCAAAATACTCGAACGTATGGTCAACTGCCGCCTACGGGAGTTCCTGGAAGAGAGGGACTGGTTCTCCCCCCATCAATACGGGTTTAGGAGAGGCAGATCCACTCAGGCGGCCGTGACCATCGTACACGACAGAATACAAAAGAAACGACAGATACACCAAAAGACTCTCTCCGTCAGCAAGGACGTGGAGAAGGCCTTTGACAAGGTGTGGCACGAGGGACTCCGTTGGAAACTCGCCAACAACACGGAGTTACCTCTCTGCACCAGAAGGCTCCTCTCACACTACCTCACTGGACGGCGATGCCACATAAGATATAACAACACCCTATCAAGACCCTTCACACCACGCTCAGGCGTTCCCCAAGGTAGCGTTCTGGCACCCACACTCTACATCATGTACACAAACGACACCCCACGCCCACCAGAAAACTGCGTTCACACCTACATAGTGGCCTACGCCGACGACGAGACCATTCTCGTCAGCGGTCGGGCCCCCGAAGAAATTGCGCTCCATGCTCAAAGAATACTTGACGAGAAGACAGACTACGAGGACAAATGGCTGATCGCCACGAATCCTCAGAAGACACAGATGACACTCTACGGCGCTAGAGATCACTTCATGCACAACCTACAAATCTACTCACACACACCAAACATGATCCACCAAAACCCAACAAGGCTCGCATATACACAGTGCACCAAAATCCTGGGGGTAACATTCGACAAATCCCTCAGGTTCAACCTACACCAGAACATAATACAAGCAAGAGCCTCACGTACAAACACTTCGCTGAGTAGGTTCTACTCAGCGAGCAAGAAACTAAAACTACACTTATATAAAGCACTCGTGCGTCCCATTCTCACGTACGCCCCACTGTCACTCGTAGCCTCGAGTGACACCTGGAAGCGAAAGGCTCAGCGCATTCAGAACTCTGCTCTGAAGCGCGCTTGCCGTTCGCCGCTGTACTCGAGAATGGACGCACTACACAACAACAACAAACTAACTCCCCTCAACACCTACGCTCACACCAGACTTACAAAACAACTTGGAAAACTCACAACAGACCCACTTTACACCTCGCTACACGTAAGAAGGTACGCGATGGCGCCGCGATATCCCGCGGCCCACGAACACCTGCCACCCGTACCATTCTTCGCATAACCCAATAAGGCATCATGAATAACGCGTTTCCGGATGGACTGTAAGCCTCCCCCCCTGACTTGCCCCCATCCCTCGCCCAGTCAATTACCTCACAACCCACACCCTCACTACAACACCTCGCTTCGGTGTATAGCCACCGACCTATCTACTCTCGCTGTCCCTTTCTTAATTATTTTCCGCAACGCTCCTCTCTGACTACCCGTCTGCCGTATTACGGCAGTCCCTCTCTGTCCTTTCTATACACAAAATGAATGAATGAACGAGTGTCCGCAACATGCCGGGGAACGTCGTTTGGAGATGGACGTATGCCTCTTTTTTTCCGAATGATGACTTGATGGTAATTATTTTATCTCTATAGGCTCCAAGTTTAAAATAGGGACTTTGGAAGAATAACAGGCCCAGGGCCTTGTGAATTTGAAAATAAACCGATTAAAATGAGTCTGCCTTGTGTTGTGTACCAATTCTTCCGAAGTTATAAGACTAGTATTAAGTGATTAGTTGGTGATTTTCCCTTGTTTAGGTTAGTGTTTGATATTGTATACAACTGATTCGCTAGTAATGCTCCCTAATGAAACCAAGGCAAATCTAAACGAGAAATATGATTTCTAGTTTTTCGACACTTTTATCCAGTTTTAGTACTTGTAATTTAAAAGAAAAGGGTGTCCTACAGGAAAGTGTACTCGGTGCCGCACTATTTGCCCTAAGCATCAACGCCCTCACCTCTTTGCGTCGCAGATGTTAACTCTAGAGAGAGACCACTTCAACAGGCATTGAAACTGATCTCTCGCTATCTCGAAGCGCACAGGTTTCGGTTTTCCGTCGCAAAGACTAAAGTAGTGCCTTTCTATCGCCATCCACGGTTCCAACCCGACCCGGAATTCTTGCCAAATGAGGTTTGCCTGAAGTCGTGGATTCGCACCGTTTCCTTGGGCTTGTTTTCAACTAACACCTCACCCCCGAGGCCATACTCACAAACGTATGGTCTCTTGAACCCGCGCCATGGATATTCTTCGTTCCGTGACGTTGAGCACCTGGAGTGCTGATAGGCCCGGCTACTACCTTACTTTTCTATCGATCCTTTGTTCGTTCGAAGCTTAACTACCGCTGCGAGTTTTAGGCATCCGCTATTGAGCATGAATTCCGGAAGGTCATGATCCACTAGGCCGGTCTCCGTCCGGCGACCGTTGCCTTGCGTACGTTCCCTATTGAAGCCTGCTCGTCGATGCGCCGTACACGACGGATTTGTACACGCAGGTCCGGCTTCTTCCTTAATGGCCAACGCCTCTCATCGCATCCGCGGCCAATTTCGACGGTGCCTATGCTTCCGAGAGACTCCAGTTACTTTCCGTAAGCCCTTTGGGTTTAGGGCTAGAAACCTTCAAAGCTCTGTGAACCTCTCTGGCCAGTGGCGCCTCTGGTTATCTGGATTTTACCACGTCTCTGCTCCCAAAGCTTCCACAGCGCCGGGAGTATTGCGTTTGGCTTTTCATACGAGGTGAGGTTGCACTACACGGCTTGGTTCGGGAGGTAACACGTTATGCCCTGTTCGTAGAACGAATTGTGATCTATAGCGACTCAAAAGGGGCCTTTGGTGCTCGGGGCATTGAAAGCTCCGCATCCCTTTTTTCGTAGTATCCGTGACGCCACGGTTGCGCGAGCCGGTTGCATGTGGAGATTATCTTATGCTGGATTCCTGGCCATGTAGGGATTACGGGGAAATGGCGACCAGACCAGCGTTGCTCTCTTCCTCACACTGACTACATGGCATGATTCAGGTCAGCCCATCGGGTTGATGGACAAAGTAGATGGGAGAGGGTCGACGAAATTCAGGTCGCTTTCATTTTCGATTTGGTCACACGCGGGTCGCACCGTCATTTGATAGCGCGTTTTCCCGCACCTAACTGCGATGACTGTTTTGTTGACCATTCTTGTGGATCATCGCTCACGTTACCGATATTGGGACGAGTGGGGTCGATACCGCTTGTCCCTTGTATTCCTGATGGCTTCGTGCCTCTTGACAGTGGACTCTGCTCCATTTGATTTGACTTTTCTTGTTTGTGGCTTGCTCCGGTCCGGGGGCGTGGGGGGGGGCTCTCTCCGACGGTCGGGAATGCTTCATTCTGCTTCTTCATTTGCTAAATTTGATTGCAGTCGACAGATAGACCTTTAAAAAATAAATCCACGGAGAAAATTGTCTCCTGTCTATGGGTTTTCCTTTTCACTTGAAATTGATATTCAAGTTAAACGCACAAAGTTCACAACATAACGAATAACAACACTTCGTCTTCTTCCACACACTTGACGTACACCACCTCGTGCTGCAGCTCTACATACGTGTCCATTTCGAACAGGTTCGGGAGAATTGTGCATACTCCAACTACCTAAAGCAATAATTAGTCTGCTTCCCCCATTACCTCTCAAACGGCAACCGGCGATTGCCATAATGGCAGAATTTGTACGGTTTCGGGAGAGTTGCGTGCTTTTTTTTCCAGTCCCGCTCACTTTCTATAACTTTGCCACTGTCTTTACGATCTTCTCGCCAAATTGGATCTTTGCCTTATGGTTTTCCAATGTTTTTGGTAAGTTTTACCATTAATGCAGTTTCTTCATAAGCTGATTCCGAATTTGTCTGTTTTGGGGTGGGTGGGAAGGGAGGGAGGAGGGAAGAAATGATTATTTTAAGGTTACGATATACAAACCATATATATATATATATATATATATATATATATATATATATATATATATATATATATATATATATATATATTTATATATATATTTATATATATATTTATATATATATTTATATATATAACATTTCTTTCAAATCAGCGCAAAACCTTCGTAAATAGATCCGTATTTTCTACACTACACGAATTCCCCCAATGAAGAAGAGATGAACGGTGCCACCAATTACAGGTTTCTTGAACCAAAGTCTGCAATCAATTTTAACATTTTAGAAGGGTTTTTTCTTGGAGGGGGGGGGGGTTGCAGGTTTTCCGATCTTTTTATAAACTAGGTGTTTCTTCTCCAAATGAAATACATCTTTGGAATTAACGTACGGTTCTGCATTAGTGGTAAAATTGACAAAAAGGGCAAAGAGCGTACACTAAACACAAAAGATGGCCAATTTTCTGGCATAGATGTCCTCTTTCGTATCCTTAATTTAAAGGCTTTGCTTTTTAAACTGGCCACCCTGTAGGGTGAAGAGTGGGCCTTTCATTCCCAAGTGGATATGGCACCACCCCACTTGAATTTGTAACGAGCGTGAGGTTAAGTTGTAATTGAACTTCCACTACCTAGCTGCCTTTGGGGACGACTAGCGCAGCCTCCCTCCTCTAACCTGGTCCCCTTGGGAGAGGTTCACATAAAGAGCTGCCCTACGTAATTGTGGTAACGTTGGCGGGGCCTCCTACAGCAGAGGTTGTAGGATCAAAGCTTTCTCCCTGTATCTCCCAAGCGGTCGGAGGGAGCAGAGGTTCCCCGGGAGCTATAAACAACGACATAATTTAAAGTAAATATAATAATAAGTTCCAACTTTCAAGAGAGATGACGTGGTTAGTTTTATTTTATATTATTTAATAAATATCAAACCACGAACCTCGTTTTAATAACTGGCTGAGGTTCCTCCCTTGGTTTTACCTTCGTATAATAAACGTATTCGTCGTTTCAAGCGTGTGCGAAGCTGCGCGCCCTCACCTGTCCCCGAGCTGAACGCAGCTGCTGTTAGGGATCGGCGCGCGGATGTGCTGCCTGTAATGCGTCTATTTCACGTCATCTCTCTCTTTCTCTCTCTCTCGTAAGGTCTACTAGGGTACCTCTTTTCCTTGTTACTCTCGCTTTATTTTTTCTCTCTCGCTTTATATATATATATATATATATATATATATATATATATATATATATATATATATATATATATATATATATATATATATATATATATATATATATATATATATATATATCCAGAGGGAGAGGTGACGCTCCCTTGTCGCGGGAAGAGAGCTTGTGTGTACCTTTGACTTTTCGAGCTATGTCGGCGGGGGTACCTCTCTTCTGGGTACCCCTGGTAGGGCTTCCCTTGTCGATTTGGTCGGAAACGAGGTTCCAGACTAAGTGCGTCCTTCCTTTTTTTCTATTTTATCCTTCTCCTTTTTCATTTTTATCCTATCTCTTCCACTTATTATACAAAAAGAAAAGAAAAAAACCCTACTCCTATCATGTCACTCTTACCCTTTTCCCCTCTATCTACATATAAGGACCTGGCAGCTACCTCATGCGTCAGAAGAGAGGCTTTGGAACCCTTTATAAACAACGCCAATCAATGCTCACTGGTTGCGAGAGACTAGGACTAGAGGTGTCCTAGGCGTTGGGGCACGATGAATGGGATGAGGGTAGTGCTCCGTTAACCCCTTCCCTGGCGGGTAATTATTGACCATTCCCAGTGCCCGTTGACGGGTGCCTCTGGTAGCACCGGTCTGAGGTGACGACCCTTTCTGCCCAGGTTGGCCTCTTCGGAGACCATCAGTGCTGCTTGGTTCGGAGCCACAGCACGCCAAAGTTTGACGAGTCGGTCGGACGAACAACAGCACATGGAGCGTGCCTTCTGAAAGATCTGAAATGTCTCCGATCGATAGGCGGGGAGAACTCACTAACCCCCTTTTTTACTATTGATTGGTCGCAAAGTTTTTGAGAGAGAGAAAGTGTTCAAAATGACATCGAAAAAAGGTCCAGCTGCACTCAAATACACATGTGCGATATGCCAGAAGGACAAGTGGTGTTTGGACTTCCCCGAGGGCTGTTTTTCGAAATGCCACCCTGGAAGTATATGCACCGACTGCATCCTTAAAAGAGGTCCGAGAGGCAGTGGCATACTGCAATGAACTAAAAGATCTCTTCACAACCTCTGAGGAAAAATCTAGGGCACTGGAAAGTAAACTACAGACCATAGAAACGGTGCACGCGCTTCAGATTCGGGGTCTCGAGGAGAGAATCCAAGAGCTAGCTTCTAAAGTAGCGGCCCAGTCAGCTCAAGCTCGAGACGAAACTCCCACTGACTTGGGTGGTTCCGCCGATGAGACTCCAACTCAAATCGCTGAAACTGCATTGGCAGTGCCACTTCAGCCAAGCGGCTTTTTAAGAAGAGAAGAAAAACAAGAAAAGCAACGACCTTAATTCAGCTCACCCCAATGTAGAGGATTCCCGCGTTACTGATGGGCAAGCAAAAGTGGAAAGAGAAGAATAGAAAAGAGAAACAGAAGAAAAGACAAATGAAGATAGAAAAAAGGGAAGAAGAAGAAAAATAAGGGAAATGCAGATACGAAGGAGAAAAGAGAAGTCTCGCGAAAGAAAAGAGTGCAGACAAATGTGCGAGGGTCAACCTTATTGGGGACTCTCGAGCACGGGCCCTGCAACCCCAGCTATCAGCACGCCTTGGCACGAGTGTGAAGGTAAGTTGCCTACCCGGAAGAGGAAACCAGCAGATTAGAGTGGAGGCGGAGAAATCTCAGATTTCTGAGAACTCAGTCGTTGGCTTAATGGTAAGTGGCAACGACCTCTACCTCAGAGGAAGAAGGATAGGCCTCACAAAAAAGATTCTCAACTCAGTCACCGTTCGATGGACGACTGTGGGCTCAAAACACGCAGACGTGTAGGGGTTGGGATGCTCTCGAGAATAGTCCAACCCGGACCGCCCACTCGAGGAACGTCTCCTTTAATCGACGCTTGGGAGATTTGTGTACGGTGGAGGGGGTCTTTTTTGTGGACCCTTACCGCAGCTTCTATAGTAGAAACGATCTCTACCAAAGGGATGGGGTACATCTTTCCTTTAAAGGAAAGGCTGTACTCTGCAACATGATACAATATGTCGTGGAACAGACCCTAAGGAGTGTCAGGCCCAGAGAGAAGGCGGATGTACGCCAGTACGCCCGTATCAATCCTGGAACGACCTTCTCGGAGGTCGCAAAGAGGGGAGCCATCAAACTAATAAATAAGCCGGGATACGGAAAAGAGTAGGGAGTCCTGCATTCGGGGACTCCCTGAAAGTTCTTGTGTTTAATGCGAGGTCGATCAGGAACAAATTTCTTGAACTTCGTGTCCTCGTAGCAACGGAAGAACCTGAAATGGTAGCCATAACGGAGTCGTGGGTAAAAACCTCAAACCGAGATTTTGAAGGTGAAATCACGTTCCCGGTTACCAACCCTTCCTGGAAGATAGGCTATACAGACAGGGTGGCAGTGTGATGTATGTCAAGGATACTCTAAACTCAACGGATTGCAACATCGTATCCGACCATAAACTACTAGGTGTTGACCTAGAGATAAGTCCTGCCAGATACAGGACCCTGGTGCTTTACAGACCCCCTGCCCAACTCTTAGAACAGGACAGGAGTCTGTACCAGCTGGTGGGCGAACTTGTAAAATACAGTGTGTGTGTATCGTCATGGGGATTTCAACACACAAGTTGACTGGGAAACGAGAGAACCCTGTGGCGAGAACGCACTACTCCTGGAGTTCGCGAACAAAGAGTTCCTGACTCAATGGGTGAGAGAACCAACGAGAGGAGAAAATATCCTCGACTTGGTTTTCACCACTAGAGGATGACATCATTGAGTACCTCTCTGTTGGCGATGAGTTCGGTGGCAGTAAACACCTACTAATTAGATTGATTTGTAGTCAAAGTCCCGAAGGCAAGGCCTGCAACTAGTACATCGAGGAAACTTGATTTGAGAAGAGCAGACTTTGCAGGTCTTCGTGCTGGACTCACTGACGCGAGGATGGAAGTGTGCGATGTTGTTGAAGACTCTTGGAACAGTTTTAAAACCACATTCATGAGTCTTCAATCGCGTTTCATCCCTCTGAAATGCCCCCGTCGGCTTCTCTTCAACCAAAGTGGTTTAATCGAGAAATCGGGCAACTGCTTAGGGAGAAGAGAAATGTGTACCGGCAATCGAAGATCTCGGGTGACTTTGACGAATACCGGAGGCTAGCCAGGAAAGTGAAGTCCAGCATAAGGGCGGCTAAGCGGTCTGAGGAACTCCGAGTGGCGAGACTTTGTAAAGAGAATCCCAAGGAGTTCTTTGGATATGTGAACAGCCGTAAACCAATCCGTCGAACGATTCGCCCATTGAGGAATGGGGAGGGGACATTAAAGCACTCAGCTGCAGAAAATGCTAACCTCCTCAACGACTATTTCTCTTCAGTGTTTACTGAAGAGTATGGTCCTATCCCCCAGCCAATGGATTCCTACTCGGGGAAAAAGCTAGAGGATATGGACATCACTGAAGGAGAAATAAAAAAGATCACTGACCTAATGACGAATAAGTCACCTGGCCCGGATGGGTTTCTACCTAAAGTGTTGAAAGAAGTGCGCGATCAAGTTTCACGACACCTGAGCGCAATCTTTAACATGTTAATCCGGACCGAATGCGTTCCTAGAGCCTGGCGTGAAGCGGAGTTGACTCCTATCTTCAAGAAAGGAGACCGTAGCTAACCGTCGAACTACCGACATATCAGTCTTACTTCGATAGTCGGTAAACTCATGGGAAGCAGAATGGTGGACAAAATGACGTCGCATTTAGAGTCAAAGCTGCTACTGAGGAGTTCCCAGCATGGCTTCTGAAGGCAACGGTCATGCCTGACGAACCTTGTGGAATTCTTCCACTTCGTCTTCAGTGAGCACGATCGGGACAAGGCGGTGGATGTGGTGTACTTAGACTTTCAGAAAGCCTTTGATAAGGTTTTTCACCGCCGCCTTCTCCGGAAAGTGCGAGCGCTGGGCATAGGCGGGAAAAGTAGCAGGCTGGATAGAGAACTGGCTAAGTGGCAGACGGCAATGGGTGGTGCTGAATGGACAGGCTTCTGAGTGGGTGCCCGTTACTAGCGGGGTGCCTCAAGGTTCTGTCCTGGGACCACTACTATTCATCATCTACGTCAACGACATGGACGGTGACATGGTTGCCAAGATTTCCAAATTTGCCGACGATACCAAGCTTGGTATGAACGTTGCAAAGGATGGAAATACTGCCCGCCTGCAGGAAGATCTTGGGAAGATTGGGGAGTGGTCGGACACATGGCAAATGCCTTTTTACGTGAACAAATGCAAAGTGATGCATATCGGCGACCGAAACCCCCAATCTCAGTATATCCTTAAGGGCACTGCTATTGAATCCACAGACACCGAGAAGGACTTGGCTGTAACAATCACTACTGCCCTCAAGTTCTCGAAACTATTGAATCGGAGAAAAAGCCCAAAGGATGCTTTGCTCCATAATCTCCAGTTTGTATATCGGAACAAGGAGATTGTACTGTGTTTGTTCAACCCACTTGTCAGACCGCAGCTAGAGTATGCCGTACAATTTTGGAGTCCTTCATTTCGAAAGGACATCGCGAGATTGGAACGCGTGCAAGCCATGGCAACCAAACTGATTCCCTCTATCAGCTATAAAGGACACTGATAGATTAAGGGAAGTAGATCTGTTCTCGTTGGAAACCCGTAGACTGCGTGGTCAGCTCATCAAAGTTTTCAAAATACTTCGAGGGTTCGACAATGTTGACTACAGGGATATTTTCACACTTGCTGAGAGCAGAATAAAAAAAATCGCGGCTTCAAACTTGAACTGAAGCGTTACAACCGCGATCTGTGTCGGAAATTTTTCACCTACAGTATCTGCGGTAGTTGGAACGCATTTCCAGTGGAAGTTGTCAACAGTGATTCTGTCGACCAGTTCAAGTCAAGACTAGACAGGGTCTTGAAAAGTGGCCGTTTAAGGACCTAAAACATTTGAACAGAGAATTGCCCGCTCGACTGCTAGTCCAAAGGTACCCTCATTGAATGGACCGTAAGGTCTTCTAGGGTACTTTCTTTCTTTGTTCCTCTCTTTTTTTCCTTTTTTCCAACAAATCTTTGGTAACTGGAGAGGTGCCAGAAGACTGGAGAATAGCAGACGTAACTCCCATCTATAAGAAGGGGGACCGCGAATGCCCGGGTAATTACCGGCTTATTAGTCTGACATCCATCGTAGGCAAACGACTCAAAAAAATAATCGCAGACCGTATAGTGCAGCACTTAGAGTCGCACAACCTGATCTTGCATTCCCAGCACGGATTTCACAAGAATCGTTCATGTCTCACTAATCTACTAGAATTTGTCCACGGTATTTTGAGTGAGTATGGCCGTAGTCGAGCTGTTTATATCTTAGACCTGACTTTCAAAAAGTCTTCGATAAGGTACCACACCGCAGGTTGATAAATAAGTCCGCGCCCTTGGCCTTACCGGCAAGGTATCCGAATGGATAGGAAACTGGGTCTCGGGACGGAGGCAACGAGTGAAGATCAACAAGATAACCTCGCAATGGACGCCAGTCATTAGCGGTGTTCCCCATGGCTCAGTACTTGGGTCTCTATTGTTCATCGTCTACATCAATGTAGACTAATATGCTCGATAGCCAAGTTCGCCGACGATAGCAAGCTAGGAGGTAGTGTGAGCTCCTGATAAGGAGTGAAACGCCTGCAAAATAGCCTTATCAGGATAGGCGAGTGGTCAGAAAGGTTGCAGATGGCATTTAACCTTGACAAGTGCAAGGTAATGCACATCGGTCATGATAACCCTCGGGAAAACTACTACTTGCTAGCCAAACAACCAGATACCACTGACCTTGAGAAAGATTTGACGGGATTCAGCAGACCTCCGACTCCAGCTTAGCCTCTTTTCTTTCCTTCAAAACACTTGTTTCCTCGCTTTTCATACAACCTTTCCCACAACTTTCTCTGGTCAGCCTTTAATTTCACAGGGCAGATGCTGACCTTCTCAAGCCAACCATCCGGATCGAGGCTGAGGGGGGAGGGGACAACGTTCCCTAACACCTGAGCTCCGGTTCGGAACGGGTTTTTTTTTAACAACCTGCTTCATCCCCACCCATACCTTCCTCACATCCCTTTTCCTTTCCTCTTCACACTCTATCAGTTTTACGCCGCGTCTCAGGTGGAGCCGCCATGCCGATGGACTGCCTTGCCACCAGGCGGGAGGGGTGGTCCCAAATGGCGGCGCCTGGCTCTGCCAGGCCTGTAAGCACCTCTTGCAGTGCGGGCAACTGCAAGAGGTGATGAGCTATTGCGTCCCGTATAAAAAAGAGGGTCACCATGCCCATGTATGAAAAAACAACCAAAAAATCCCATCCTCCAACTTCCCCTGAAACAGCGACGGAGCCGCCCTCAGGCAGCTCCAGCAAAGAAATGGAGGTCCCCACGCCTGTGCTTGCGCAGGGGACCCTCCATATTTCTTTAACCGGACAGGAGGGTTACTCCTCTCATACGCCTAAGGGTGAAGGGGACTCCCCCTCACCCCCTTCTCTGGAGGTGCTTTCGGGCACCTCCCTATTTCCAGCGGCAGTCCCTCCTTATCTTTCCAAGGGTACTGCCAAGAAAGCCAGCAGGCAGCCCATTGCCGACCGCCTCTCATGTAAGCGGCTCGGTAGGGCAAACCCCCTTAGGTGGGTGAGGGAAGCCAGGCCCCTTCGGTCGCTTCCCTCAAAAGACCTGCTGGCAAGAATATTAAACCTTGCTGGGGTCAAGGCCTGTGCCTCCCCACACAAGACTGGCGACACTGCCAAGGGGACCTGCGATGTCCTGGGAGGGGATGGCCAACTGGAGGCCCCTCCTGTGATACACATGGTCCTTGAGGAGACCCAGCCTCAGACGGTAGGGCCTTCCATGGGGAGGAATCTGAATCCACCCCTATGCAAGGTCTTCCTCAAATGGCTAGGGATTCCAAGGCAGTACAGGGAGGGGAGGGATCTCCTCCGACCGATGCCCCTACGACTTACAGGACCTTCTCCATTTCGGAGAAGGACCTGGCTGGGGCCGGTCCATCTGGCCTAGGGGCTTATGCCGGTGGAGGTGAGAAGCGGGTTCATTCCCCGCCCTTCTCTCCAAAAAAGAAAAGGACAAAAAAAAGACTAAAAAGACCTGCGGCTCCTCTACATCCGCGGGGACGGATGGCTGCCACTCTGGCAAGCAACCAAGCCAAGATCGGCACATCCGCCCCCTCTGCCCCCCCGGTTGCGGAGCCCATGACTAAGAACAAAAGTGCACAGGGCGGAGCCTCGATGACATCGGGGCCCCTCATTCAGAGGTTACCTGGCGTTTTCGAGCCCGCTGGCTTCAAGCGCTTCCTCGTTATTCGCTCCACTGATGGCACTATGTTGTCCAAGGGCAACATGATCCATCAGAGGAGAGGATTAGCTAGTGCAATTGGTAGAGAGCCGAAGGTGACCCGTTTCTCGGACGGGAGCCTTCTGGCGAATCCCGCCGAGGTGGCCAAGATAAGTGCTCTTCGGACACTTCATGGCACCCCGGTGAGTGTGACGCCGCACTCTACCATGAACTTTGTGAAAGGAGTAGTTTATGCGAGGGAACTCGTTGACTACTCCATAGAGGACATCACCCTAGAGCTGGCCGACCATGGGGCGGTCAAGGTCGAACGTGTGATGAGAAAACAGGGAGGGGCCTCGAGACACACCCCCTACACTCTTCGTCACGTTCGACTGTGACATGCTCCTGAATCGGTGCGTGCCGGTTGGTACCTCTACCGCGTGAAGGCATTCGTGCCACTGCTGCGGCGGTGCTACTACTGTCACCGCTTCGGCTATACGAATCGCTCATGTAGACGTGCAAAGTTGGGGTCACCCGAAGTCTGTGTAAATTGCTCCAAGGTCGTACTCGATAAGTCCAAATCGTGTGTGGCCAAGTGTGTCAATTGCGGAGAGCCGCACCCCGCTTCTTCGAAGCAATGTGGTGCATATCTCCTTGAGAAAGAAATCCTGGACGTTCACGCCCAGGATCGACTCTCATTCCGCGAGGCTAAGGACTTGGTCCTCGCGCGCCTGGCTCTGCCTGGGACGTCATATGCCTCAATAGTCAGAAAGGCACCCTCTGCTCCTGGCCCATCCAGGCCAACGACCACGGTTGTTTCCGCGCCCATTCGGAGCACTTCTGCCGGCTCTACTCAACCCGGGCGCTCCCCTGGTAAAGCTGGCGGCAAAAAGGGTTCATATCCAGCCCGGCTAAAATCAGGGCTCCCCCTCTTTCCCCATCGTGACTGTTTCCCGTAAGGCGAAACGGCCACGCGCCTCCACCGAGTCGTTAGACTCACAGGAGGCAAAACCCCTGAAGTTGGTCGCTAGGCCATCTTCTGGGGTTCCTAAAGCTGTCCCCCGAAAGGAGGATAGCAACAAAGGAGCTTCGGTTCCTTCGCCCATGCCCCGAGGTGGAGCGAGTGGCTCGGAGACGGTGGTTCCTCGAAAAGAGGCCCCCCCCCCCGCCTCCGAAGCCGCAACGCCCGCCTAAATTTTCGAGGTGGAGGGAGGAAAAGACTCGCATGGCGAGCCTAACCTCCCCCGGGAAGCGTACGGCCATTCCCCTGAGGGTCTTCAGTTCGAGGAGGGCCCCCGCGTCTCCTCTGAACTAGGCCTGGAGGGCATATTCCTTCAATGGAATTGCCGTGAACTCCGGGCAAACTGGGAGGAGCTGCGTTGGCTCGTTTCGTCCCGTTCCCCGTTAGCTATCTTTTTGCAGGAGACCATGCTAGACGCGTGCCCCCATACCCTCCCTCCCGGGGTATAAGTGTCTTGTGACCCCACCACTGCGGGATGGCCGGGCTGGGTGATGCGTGGTTTACACCCGGCATGATGTCTCCGTTCTTCCTTTCTCCTTGGATATCTCCTTTCAGGCAGTGGCTGTGCAGCTGCACCTGGACAGCAGGTATACTATCATTTCTGCGTATATTCCACCGTCAGCTGACTTCGACGCGGGGGACTTCCGCCGCGTCGTGGCACGGTTGCCGAGGCCCTATCTCTTGCTTGGAGATCTGAACGGCAGGCATCCTCTCTGGGGAGATTACTCAATAATTCCCAGGGGACAAGTCCTTGCCGATCTGATCGAAGAGCTTGAGATGGGTGTCCTAAACGTGGATGAGTTTACGCATCACTGTCCGAGAACCGCTTCATTTTCTTGCCTCGACCTATCTTTGTGCTCTTCGGATGCACAGCCTGATTTTGATTAGGGGGTGGTCAATGACCTCCATGGTAGTGATCACTTTCCCATTGAAATATCATTTTCAGGGCAACTGCCGCCTGAGAGGCCACCTCGGTGGTGCTTGCCGCGGGCGCGGTGGCCTGCATTTCAGGAAATGACTGAATTCTCTATGGACCTACCCCCCCAATGCCGCGAAGGCGAAGGTTGCTTTCTGTTGTCTGCGAATTGGACACACTCGCGGGACGCACCGCCATTTGATGGAGCGCTCGCCAGCGCGTTCTACTATGAAGACTGCGTTGTCCCCCAGACTGTTCGGCACACTCTTGTTGAATGTCCCACTCTAGGCGATCTCCTCGGACGTTACCTGTCCCGGTACCGGGATGGGCGGGGTCGCTACCGCCTGTCCTTTGTACTCGGGACGAGTTCGTGCGCATTGACTGGTGGACTTATAGAATTTTAGGAGGGAGGCCGGCCTTCTCCCTTTATTTACTAGTTGTTTTTTTTTGTTTGTTAATTTAGTAGGTCGCACGTTCCTGCGCCGAGGGGCCTCTCCCCGACGCCGGAGCTTGCTTCCTGCTTATTGCCTTTTTTTATTGTTTTTTTTTATTTTCCCTCTTATTTTAAAGATGCGTAGTATTAGGCAGTGTTGATTACGGCGACTAATGCCCAAGTAGGCAGTCGCCAGATGAGCTCTTAAAATTAAAAACAAAACGAATAAAAACGCATGGTGATACGTTATCATTGAGACTCTCCACACGACGTAGCTTAGGAGACGCCAACATTCTTTATTTCTGAGTTTTGGCAAAATTGTCCCTCTACGGCCCAACAGAGCAGGAAGTGTTTTCAGTGCCACACTCTTTGCCCTGAGCATCAATGGTATCACATCTGCGCTGCTGCTAAAGGCTCTACGTGGACGACCTTTCGATCTCTTTTGCGATGGCCAGATTCCAACTCTGGGGCGTCAACTCCAACAGTCATTGAACCGCATCTCTCGCTATACTTTGGCCAATAATACTAAGGTGGCGCACTTCTACCGATATCCAAGGCTCCACACCCCATAGAGTTGTTCCTTAACGTGGTTCGCTTGGAACTGTTGGATTCGCATAGTTTCATTGGTATTGTTTTCCACCGATGCCTCACCTGGGAGGCTCATATTCGCACCATACCAGTCTCCGCACCTCCCCCATTGAAAGCCTACTTGCCGATGCTGGGTTTGGCCTTTTTGGAGCACACTTCGTGTCACGCTGGATCTGTGCAAGTGTACATGAATGGCTCCAAGTTGCTTTGGGCGTTGATTTCTACGCTTTATCCCGTCTGATTGAAATCAGCGGGGCTCTACTAAGCATTGAGACTGTCTTAACCACCGAGTTGGTTGCATTACACCGCTTGGTACGGGAAATAACGCCTAGTGCGAGGTTCAGAGACCTGATTGTGATCTTTAGCTACGCACAAAGCGCCCTCAGTGCTCTCGGGGCATTGGAATCTCCACACCTCCTGGTTCTCTGTATCAGTGACGCCACGGTTGCCGCCAGCCGGGTGGATGTCGAAATTCTTATGCTGGGTTCCTGGACATGTGGGAATTGTGGGGAATGAGGGCGCCTAAAAGTCCGCGAGGACTGGCCGACCAGACCTGCTTTTCGCTCTCCCGGCAAAAGAAGATGAGAGACGGCCGAGAGGAACTTAAGTTGCCTGTCCATTGCGCCACGACTGTTCCCATAGACCTACCCTCAATGCCGCGATGGCTTCAGGTTGCTTTCTGTCGTCTCCGACTTGGACACATTCGCTGGATGGAGCGCTCGCCTGTGTCCTATTGCCACGACTGCGTTGTCCTCTGTGACTGTTCGGCAAGGGGACAAGCGGGGTCGCTACCGCTACTCCCTTGTACTCGGGACAGCTTCGTGTACACTGACTTCACCATCTTATTTTTTGTAATTTTAAAGTAGCCTATTACTAGACTGAAATTTTAATTACAACTTGTGCCCTTTAAGGCTCTCGCCAGATAGGCGCGGTAGCAATAATAAAAAAAAAAATGTGAAGAGTCATCTCATCTAAAGTCATTCCGCATTACTCGTCCCAACACTCGAAGGTAACCACGTATACCCCAGTAGGAGGGAAAACCTTTGGGTTCATTGATTTTTGCTTCCTCGACTGGGCTGTAATAGTGTACATAATGCAGCCTTACCACCCGAGAGAGCTGGATCTTTCCTTGGTAATAAAAAGAAAAGCTGAGCTTCGAGAGCTTCGTTTCCCTCATTGAGGGGGTTACCTGTCCTTTTCGAGCGCGCGCCCTTTAAAACTTTCGTTGTTCGCCACACTGGCGCGACAACGGCGCCCAACTTTCTGAGTTGGTGCGAGGTGTCTGACATCGGTGCCTTTATCGCGGTCCATTGTCGCCCACCACTTCGGCCATGCGAGTAGCTCGTGTCGATGTGCATAGAACGGCCAACTCCAAATTTGTTTTACATACTCCATGGCTGTGCATGACCAATCTTTGACGACATGAGCAGGTAAGTGCGTGGGTCGAGCCCCTCCCCCCCCCCTCCCTTATACTAAATTGAAGCGTTGCGATTCGAAAAAAAGACGCCAAGGCTGCAGAAGGCGTTTCGTATAGAAGAGAGTCTAAAAGGAGATGGTCTTGCGGCGGTCCCCCGCCAAGGGATGGGAAGTGTCCCCTGTGAATGACCCGGCCAGCCTTCCCGCTCCTTGTGTGCAACCTCTAAGTTGGTGTCTGGTAAAGTGTGGGCCAACAAGCCGGAACATTGTGTGCCCCTGTAACCCCAATGCCCCCAGACGACCTCTGGCCATCCATTTATCTTCCACACATTCACTTCATCTATCTTTAACCCTTCTTATCGGGAGAGGCACTCGTTGGTTTCGCTTTAAATTTGATTTTTGTTTTTAATCCTCGCGGTCTCCTCGACCAGGACCTCCCCCCAATACCCTGAAAATGTGACTCGCTCCTGGGCCTTCTACGACAATAAGAGCCGGGCAGCTGCGCCACTCATTTGTAACACGTCAACGTGCCCCACCTGCCCCGTGTGCTCGGTGGCTAGCAGCCAAAAGGGCTACAGTCACACCGACCAATACCTTGCCTTCACAACCACCGCACCCTTTTTCCCGGAATAGGGTGGTACTTAGAAGAGCGGTACGCCCTTAGGGACCCAGTGTCTACGGCAGTCTCAAGCTAGACTCAATTTACCTGGGCTTTATTTCTTCTAGACATTTCTTTCATTCTCACCTATTTTTTTTTTAGCCAGCGGCTAATATTGCAGGCTAGTCGCTATCTAGTTTTCGTCTATTCCCTATTCTGGGTGTTTATGGTGGGGTGTTGACCCCCCTCACTCTTGGCAACGTTTGAGGGGGGGGGGGTAACGTGTCCCCTTGTACCCGCGCAATGGCCATTTTACGGTGACAGGGCGGCCGCTGCCTAACCCTTTGTTCGTTCGAAGCTGGACTACGGATGCGAGTTTTACGCATCCGCAGCTGAGGTGGAGTCCGTTTGGCGACCGGTGCCTCCCGCAGATCCTCCCCTAAAGAGCCAACCTGTTTGTGGATGCTGGGGAAATGCTTTACGCTGCCCCCCCCCCATCCCCCACTAATTTGTAGTATCCATGACGCCACAGCTGCTGCGCGTCGGGGGCATGTCCCTATTGTGTTCTCCTGGGTGGGTTCCTGGGCATGTTGGGGGTTGCGGGGAATGAAAGAAACTGACGAAGGCTCCAAACCGTCCGCGACGACTGACTGGGCCAAAATTTTCATTTCCTTACTCTTGTCTGCCCACGCTGGCAGACACATGAGCGCGCTAAAACCACATATACATACACATACACAAAGCCATGTTTGCCACATAGCTTGAAAATCGAGGCTGAGTCCGAACCAATCGCCCAATAAGAATCTTTGGTGCCTTCTCTCGCCCCCGAATCCCAAATAATGTCGAAATATTTAAATTGCCAATTAGGATTAAATTGCTGTTGGGTGGAACTTGGGGTTATATAAAAGGGGGTAAAGTTTCCCATCCTCTAATTGAGATAGTAGAAATGTAATTTGTGTGTTTGTTAAGAACCGTATTTATTTATTTGTTGGCTGTGATTTGGGTGTAGGTTGTGTTGTCCGAAATTTTATTTCCTTCATCAGCAACGGACAAAAAAAAGTTCTAAATTAATATACAGAAGCGGCCTTTAATTAAGTTAGACAGACAACAAACATAAATGAAGGACTCGTCTTCTTGTGGCGACGTTCCACTACAGCCATCCCATGCCAACACATCTTGCATGATAATGCTTTCGATTCCTGGCCACAAAGTTATGTTCTACCCGATCCTCTCAAATGTCAACAAATGCGTTCATTTCAATCCGTCAAAACCCTCCTTGGCCACGTCACGAGTCGTTGCCGGAGGCGCGGTGGCTCAATCGCCATCTTTGGATGGACGCAATTCTCTGACATTCATCAAATTTCCTAAATTAGCTTCTGGGGACCTTAGGGAGGCGGGGGTTTCTATAGATATGGAGGATGATTCACCGTTGCATTTTGAAACATTATAATTTAATTAATAATAATTGATTTTGAAAAGAGGGTGGAAAGATAACCAGCCATCTTCGTCAGAATGAATTGCAAACGCTCGTGGTGAAATTCAAGGAAGTAAAAGTACGAAAAGTATATATATATATATATATATATATATATATATATATATTGTAATAGTATAGTTTGGAAGATTGATTAAACTATCTAAACCTTGGCTATGTTTATGTTTGTTGATTGATAATAGAAGTACATCATCTTGTGCTAATATTGTTGTTTTCCTTTTGTAGATATTATCCAAATAAGTTTATTAAAACTTATTAAAGTGAGCGATCTATTTGATTTCCAGAGAGGTCAGATTGTCGGAGCTCGGATGGCAGGTGCTACCATCACTAAAACGGCTAAACTGGTTGGCATATCGAGAGATACAGTCTCAAAAGTAATGACAGCGTAAGAAAATAAAAGAAAAACGTCCTCCTCATAGTAAAACTCAGGAAGGAAAGCAAAACAGTCTGATAGAGACTGTAGGACTCTTACACGGATTGTTACAAAAGAACATAAAAGTACAGCTACCAAATTACTGCAGAACTTAATGATCACGTCCGGAACCCAGTCTCAACAAAATCTGTTCGCTGGGAGTTACATAAAGCCCGATTCCAAGGGAGAGCTGCAAACCACTACTCTCAGAAAGAAACGTTCGAAAGCGTGTAGAATGGTGTAAAAACCATCGGAATTGGACAGAAGAGTAGTGGAGAAGGGTCATATTCTTTGACGAGTCTTCCTCTACCTTATTTCCTACCTCAGGCCGTGTATGTATACGTTTGGAGACAGCGAAAAGATGCATTTGATCCAGACTGCTTGCTACCAACTGTTAAACATGGAGGAGGCTTTGTGATGATTTGGGGGGCCGTATCTATCTTGGAAATCCGCCAGCACATGAGTCTCCCTTCATGGTAGAATCATCAGTCAGGACTATTTGAGCATTTTAGCTGATCAGATCCATCGTATGGTTCAAGAATTGTTTCCGGATGGAAATGCCATCTTTCAGGATGATAATGCTCCTATTCATACTGCTAAGGTTGTAGCTGAATGGCACAAGGAACATTCCAGTGAAGTAGAACACCTCATCTGGCCATCACAATCCCCAGATCTCAACAGTATTGAACATTTATGGTGCAGTTTAGAAAAACAATTTCGGGGTCGATATCCCCCACCATCATCATTGAAAGAACTGGAGACTGCTTTAGCTGATGAATGGTTGAAAATTCCCCTGGAAACAATTCAAACTTAGTACCAGTCGATCCTAAGCAGAATTCAATCTGTAATTACTGCCAAAGGTGGTCCTACCCCGTATTAAAATAAAGTTTTCGAAAATTATATGGTGTTTCCATTATTTTGTCCAACCCATATATATATATATATATATATATATATATATATATATATATATATATATATATATATATATATATATATATATATATATATATATATATTCGTGAGTATGGAAGGTATCATTTGAAAAAGGTGGTCATTAAGATAACCTGGGGTTAGTGATATTAGTTATAATTAAGGAAACTGGAAAACATTAGGTCGAGCTCATTTGCTCGATGGAATATTAACCTAAAATTGTTCCAATTCTCTGATCTCCGAGATCATGGAGGAACTGAATTATTTGTTGGAACCGCTCGTTTGAAAGGATCATTGAAGTAATTGAAAGAGGACGAGTAGTGCCGACATTCCATCACTGCCATCTACACTAAGTTTTCTTTAGTGGGATCAGTCCCCAAATAGTTCTCTTCTCACACGACTCCTCTTCACTTCCTTCACTGTTTGAAGTACTGATTAAGGTCCCTTTTTGATACATTTTGGCTACACTTTTCCACCATCTCTTCGCGTTTTGGGACGAACTCACGCCAATCCTTATACACTGTTGATTTGATACTCGTGGTTCTGATTTCATGGTAAACTGTAGCTCCTCACTAAGATTGTAAAGGCCTCGATAGTGAAAACCCTACTTTTCTTCTTTCTTTTTTTTTGTCAAGAATTGCTTGAGAAGTGCGTGCGGTCCCATTGCACCGTTTTCCATTTTCCTCCGGCATCGGGAGTTTTCGGGAGTTCCAAGAAAATTCCAGTGCAATTTAGGTTAAGGCGGATTTCGTCAACTGAATGCATACGACATGAACCACATTTTGTGACAATCAAACGAAAGTTAATTACTTAATCGAGCTTTTAATTTCCCTTAATTAATTCTCGAGCTTTTCTAAGTCGTGCGGCAAAGTCATACTTGTTCCCAGAGTATTCGAACTTCGTCTCCTCACTCGCACTCAGTGGAGAATTGCGCGCCTCTCGCTTAACTATTCTCGCTTTGGCACATTGGCCATGATGTAGCTTTGCCGTCTTATCAGTGCCCCTAACTCGCCCAAATTTGTGGTACAAACCTCTTCAAATTGGCAGAGATGATCTTGTTTTATGCTTTAAAAAAAAAATCCAGATCTACATGAGCATTTTCCTAATTATGTGTCGGGGAGGGGGGGAGTATTGAATCCACTACATAGGCCTATCGCCCAGGATCGGCACGGATTTGTGTGGGGTGTGAGAAATCGAGAAAAGTTGGGGCCAGATTAATCTCGATGTTATCATCAAACCTCCCTTTGATAAGGGATTATTAATCTGAGCCGAGGTGGGATCGAGGCGTTATTATTTGGGCGTGCGAATCAATCACCGAGGGCCTTGGTCACCTTGTGCCTTAGTGTACTCGCGCTGTTGAGACTTTAGTTGGTTAGATTTAACCTCGCCCTTGATATCGAATCGGATCCAAAGAGTCGTAGATGCGTCGTTTCATTTCATGGTTGTTTCGGATTCCGAGCTCTTCATTTTTTTCCAGCCTTTCTTTTTAATCTGTTCCATATTGCTTTTCCGAGCTCTTTTACCGCGCTCTCTCCTTTTAGTTTTTTCCCATATAAGCTACTTGCAAAGGGGTGTGTGTGTGTGCACTCTTGACAACACTGCTGCTGATGACATGGTGGGAGTGCGAGCCCGCCTGGTCACAACGCCTGCATGGTGCTAAATGCTTATATATGACTTTAAACATGCTGCTCTCCTCCGATCTTTGAGATAATATTTTGGCCCTAGTAACCCTTTAAATTATCGTTTTATGTCTCAACTTCTGTTCCTATCCAAGGCTCTTGAGAGGGTAGTAGCTTCCCGCATCACTGAACCCATGTCCTCCTCCAGCATCGACGAAACCATCTCTGTGTGACTGACCGACGCCGACGCTGGCTGTCCTTCAGCCGGGCAGATGTCGAGATTATCTTCTGCTGGGTTCCTGGACATGTAGGAATTGCGGGGAATGAGGGCGCCAAAGAGTCCGTGGGGACTGGGCGACTGGACCAGCGTTTCGCTCTTCCTCCTCCCTTATACATGGCAGGAATACGTGCAGCTCTTCGGACTGCTTGGCAAAGAAGATGGGAGACGGTCGAAGGGAACTTAAAGTTGTGTGCCATTGCGCCGCGACTGTTCCCATGGACCTATCCCCCAATGCCGCGACTGCTTCATTTTGCTTTCTGTCGTCTCCGAATCGGACACACTCGTGTGACGCATCGCTATTTGATTGAGCGCCCTATTACGACGACTGCGTCGTCCCCCAGACTGTTCGGCACATTCTTGTCGAATGTCCCAGTCGGTGATCTTCGAGCACGTTACCTGTCCCGGTACCGGGATGTGCGGGGTCGCTACCGCCTGTCCCTTGTACTCGGGATGAGTACGTGCACATTGACTTGTGGATTTGTTGACTTCTTGGGGGAGGCCGGCCTTCTCCCTATTATTTAAGTAGGGTTTGTTTTTTTGTTTTTGGTTTTTTTTTTCCTTAAGGTTGCACGCTCCTGCGCCGGGGGACCTCCCCCCGACGCACCAGCTTGCTTCCTTTCCCCCTTTTTGGGGTATTTTGTTTTTTCTTTAATTTTATTTTAAAGTAGCCTAGAACTAGGCCAGTTTTAATACGGCGACTAATGCCCAAGTAGGCAGTCGCCAGATGAGCTCTTGAAAAAAAACAAAACCAAAACCCTTCAATTTTCATGCTTCTCGATCTCTTGGCAGCATTTGACGCCATTGACCAATCTGTTCTTCTCCACCGCCTTCGTGACTTCCTGGGTCTCGGGTAACTGCTATGGACTAGTTTCACTCTTATCTGTCATCTCGTACTCACTTGTCTACATTGGTGGTGAGGTCTCTCGGCCAACTATTGTATCCCGGATATGTCCTTGGGTGCTTCCTTTGTCTATCTACCTCCATCTGCGTCGCCTGGAACTCTCTTTCCATTTCTATCCTGATGACACGCAAATATTTATCTCCTCCCCAAACTCGTTCGCCGTGACCGTCACCGTCACTAATCTTTTATTCGCATGTGACACCTTTACTGATTGGCTATCGGATAACCTCCTCAAACTGAACCATGACAAACCTGAGGTTCTTTTGATGGACACCTCAGCAGATATCGCTCGCTATAAAAATGTTGCTCCTTCTCTCTATCTAGGTGGCTCTCCGATCGTTTGCTCTGACAACGTTAGAAATCTGTGTTTCCTTTGACAGTCAACTCGTATTCCAAATCGCATGTTGCTCATATCAACAAATTGTGTCTCTGCTTCTCCGTAACCTTAGTCGTATTCGGCCCCACTGACCGAAATAGGTTGATTACTGTAACTTTTCTCACTCGAGCCCCCAACATTAAAATTCGTCCCCTTCAACTTGTCCAGGACTTTGCGGCTCGAGTTCTCTTTGGTCGAGTACGGTTCTCTCGTGTCACATCCCTACTCCGCGAACTGCACTGGCTGCCAGTTAAATTATTTTAAATTTCGAATTACATTTAAAATTATAAACACCGCAACTCCCCTTACGTCTTCCACACTGCCTGTGTCCAGACAACAAAGTGGCCTCCTGCTTTCTTTTCCATGCACTCGCCTCTACTCCGTAGGTGATTGTGCCTTCTCCCTAAGCATTTTAATGGTCTGTTTGGTACCCTATGCCCCTCTTCCTTTCCTGGCGCTTTGAAGTGGGCTCTGATAACCCACCTGTTCTGTCACGCCTTTTCCTAGTCGATGGACGGGGCGACCTGCGAGGGCTTCAAAGTCTTGAAGGGCGCTATCCATATAAAACAATTATTATTATATATCTTGCACGCATTTTTGGTTCCTCTAATTTCACATTATTTACACATCTCTCCTTACTTGCTTTCTGCGCGAGATGCCCTTCGTGGATTTCGCCTTCTCTTTTAAAGTAAGCTTTTTCGGATTCGCCCACCCAAAGCACCCTAAGCCCTTTGGGTTTAGGGCTTTAGGGCTAGGATACTCTTTCGAGAGCTCGATGTAACTCTGGGACCTGTGGCGCCTCTGGTTCTGCGACTATTTGTCGCCACTCTGCTCCTAAAGTTTCCGCACCGTCGGAAGTATTACGTTCTGCCTTTTTGGAGCACACTGTGTCGCGCTGGATCAGTGCCAGTGTACACGAATGAATCTAAGTCCCAGGTTGGGGTCGGCTTCCACGCCGAATCCTTTGTTTGTTTGTTGTTTTTTTTCCTCTTCGCGGTCTTTTTTAGCATTATAAAAATATGGGATATATTATCTTCAAATGCCCTCGATGACAATTGCCATTTAAGCTCTAAAAGTTTTTAAAAGTCTACCCTCACATTCTTTAGGTTATAAATTTTCTGCCTGATACGTTATTGTTGCTATTGCGTATTAAATTTCTTTTTTTTTTTAAATATCCTGTTAAATTGGCCAGGCCTACCCCCCGGACCTTTTGCCCTCCTCACATAGCCTTAATGATAGGGATTATCAAACTCCTACGAGCTGCGTAGCAAATATTCTTTTTTTATCGAATTTATAGTGTTATAGAAACGAGGCTGTGCCACGCAGAAAATTAGTAAAAGGATCTATAAAGAAAGTAGTGAAGGGGACCAAAGGAATCCTCCCATCACTAATTTATTTAATTAGAAATGAACTGGCGAAGTTTTTTAAGAGGCTCATGAAGTGAAAAGGAGTGGGGGTCCAGCCAGCCCATAGCCCGACTGGTCCATTTCGCTGAATTAGGGATGTAGCCTCTTCGCACCCACCCGCCTCTGATGAGTCATTTTTGACCGCGGACGCCAGCTACGTTCCTCCTTGCCTGTTGGTGACGTAAGCAACCCAAAATACAAACGGGAAGGGGAAATCAAAGATTGCAAACGTCGCAAAAAATTAATGATTATAATAATGTCATAATAATGGTCATATTCGGGCGGTAGGGGGAGCACTATTGTTTAATTAGGGAACTTTAAATAAAATAACCCGATTAAAATGGGGCGGCTAGTTAACCTAACCTATGAAAATTAGGTTAATTTCAAATCGCCCCAAGTTGGTGCAATTCTGTTACCAATAATGGATTGTTGTTACACAATGATTAACTTTTCACTCCGGCAAATGGAAAGTGTATCAAAAAGTCTTCAACATAAGACATTTTCATGTAGAATCTTACTGTAATAAAAAAAGAAAAGAAAAACAAACTAAATTTATTTTGTTCATTTTGTGATGCAATTGATTACCCAATACTATGTTCGTTTTTAATGTTGTTGTTTTTTTACTGATAAATAAATGAGAACTTTTACTTTCGTATTTCCTATTTTTGGAACTCTTTTCTTCAAATGTGCATAAACTGGGATCCCTAACTGGCGAGATCTGGCGTTCTAACATGGTTAATTGCGACCGCTATTCTTCACAAGCTCCAATAATAATAATCCGACCTGATATACTATACCAGGTTATCTACTGTCCTTGAAAAGCCTTTTAAATCCTTGAAAAGTCCTTGAATTTGCTGAAAAAGGTAGATGGTCCTTGAATTTGAAAAATATATCATAGTGATTGTTCAAATAATTTTTCAAATTCACTATTTATATACTTTTTAATGTCTATTAGGAAAATAGTAATATTTAAGTCAATCTACTCACTAATGTGAGTGAACATATGTATGCTTTGGATGCATTGTATTTTATGATGGATGCTCGCTATACTTCTGTGACTGTCGCTTGGATACCTTATTCGTGTTTTTTGCCTTAAATACCTCACCTTCATCAGTGTCCCATAATGTTTATTGCACTTTTTTAATTTAAAGAAAAAAAAACTGGCTAAAACCCGTCCTTGATTATTTTTTAAAAAGTCCTTGAAAACTCCTTGAATTCAAAATCACCAAACAAGTAGACACCTTGTATACTCCCAGTCTAATTTTTGGATCTCGTCTCAAGCCTTTCCGAGTATCATAAGCGCTTGGTACTTGCATACAGGGTTGTGTCTAACTTCCGCAAGGCTTCAAGTTCGTTCTTGGAGGTCGAAACCTTTGTCCGAACTTATTAGGCGTCCGCCCACTCCCTGGATTTACTGCGGACCATGTTTGTGATTGCTATTTTCACTTTCCTTTTATTTCATTCTTCCTTTTTGTCTAATTATTTTCCCCATTGAAAATCCCTGACAACAGTTTCCTTCCACCTCGGTTACCCCCCCCCCCCCAACCCCTAAACAAATCCCAACCCATTATCTCCAAAATTTCTTTTCGAAATTGCAGTGTCGTCGATTTCCACCGGACAAAGAGGATGGGGAGCCAATCGCTTACGCTGAAGGGGGGCGTTTCCCTCCTGCCGGCTCTGTTCCTGCTGGCGAGCGTCTGTTGCTCCTTAACGGCCGCCGACCAGTGGGAGCGAACCTGCCCCGCTGCCTGCCACTGCAAATATTACAACAACAAGAGGGTGAGTCATTCATTCCTTACTTACCTTTCGGGACCTTTTTCTTTTTTACTCTCTCGCCCTCTCACTACTTAGCTTCCTCACCTTCCGCTTGTACTCTCGTGGATTGTCGTCCTCTGACGAATTCAAAAGACCGCCATCTCGCCTTTTTAGGGGGCGAGAAAGATAGTGTGTATATCGAGCTCGTCGATGTGCGCTTTAGTAGTCTCCTTTCTAGGCTATTCGGGCTTTGTTACACGCCTTATCACTTCACCACTTTAAAAACATTTAAAATTATGGTAGATGTACTCAGGTTGGTTTCTGCTTAATAGTTTGGAATATACTCTTATTATTGATTAAAATGTACATATATTTTTTTTCCATGCTTTTCATTTATTTGGTTAGCAACACATTTTTCTGCTTTCGAGCATTTGCCCTCGGGGACAAAATCGTTTGGCAAATCCGGACGATGCACTAATGTTGAGCGACGTGTGTAATCATTGTAGCTGCAATGCAAAAACTTAAATCGCAGCCTTTGTTATCGCTCATTCGTCATCACCAGTGTCGATTAATTTTTTCGGTTAACCCACGACTTTTTTTTTGTCGCGGGCGACTCTTACATCTCACTATGTCGGTCAGTGTCCGTTTTGCCTCTCTTTTTTTGTAACAACATTGTAACTATTCGGCCGATTCCAACTAAATTGAAAACCTTTATATTGTTTTACAATCTCTTTTGAATGATATAATTGCCAAGGTCCTCTCTAGATTAGCTGGGGAATTATTTGGCAATAACATAACTTTTTAGCCGATTCGAACGAAATTCGAAACCCTTATGTTATTTTACATTCTCTTTCGAATTATATAATTGCCAAACTCCTCCCAAGGTTAACCTGGGAATTATTTGGCAATAACATCATAACTATTCGGCCGATTCTAACGAAATTTAAAACCTTATTTTGTTTTACATTCTCTTTCGAATAATATAATTGCTAAAGTCCTCCCAAGGTTAGCAGACCTTGTTTTAAATTTCCTTGTTAATATTTCAAAACGCACCCATTCGCCAAGGATTTAAGGCCTGCTCCGATGTGATTTTTCTTTGCTCAATGGGCAGTGGCCGACAAGCTTCCCTCAAACTCGGATGCTCAAAACTACTAGCCAATAATACATATTTGGGCCTCATTATGTACGTACTCGAAATCAAAAGCATATGAGTAGTTGAAGATACTTTTGTCTACCATAATAAAACTTCTTCTAAAAAGCTTTCCTACGTTTGTACTCAAACTTGTGCGTTTTAACTTGTCTTCCACTTAGTTGCAAGAGGATTCAAGTTTGGACTTTAGAATGCATCTCTACTTTTATAAATAACTGGAGGTCTCTATAAGAGCCCCACCCCATTATCTATTGGTTAAGAAACTTGTTTTTCCTTGTGTCCCTTCTTCGCCACCCTCATTAATTATTTCATGATGTAGGCCCTTTTTTATCTATTAATTTAAATCGTTTAACTCTGCTTTCCTTAGACAATATAAACGATTTATTGTATTGATGTACAGATACTGTATGTAAGAAATAGTTTTATGATCAAAAGTGTTTATTCCACTTTTTCGTTATTATTATGACCTGTTTGTTTCAATCTTTCCAAAATTGAATATTTTAACTATTAAACATGTCCCACAAACACCGAGTTCAAGGCGACATGGCGAGGTGGATAGAAAACTGGCTGAGCGATCGTAAACTGGAAACCAATCAGGCTGGACCGACGTCATTAGCGGTGTTGGGGTGCCTCAGGGGCTAATTCTAGGACCACTTCTATTTCTAGTATACATTAAGGACATAGTCGAAGGCCTTTCATGCATAATATCGAAGTTTGCCGACGACACTATAATTGCGAATACGGTACTCGCTAACGCATAGATTAATGAAATGCAAAACAATCTGCCAAATTGTGGAACTGGGCGCGGCGCAAACTTTGCAAACGTCTTTTAATCTGTACAAATTCAAAGTGTTCCATATCGGATACAGAGACGGTAAAGCAAATTACCTATTAAATGGCACTCAACTCTTAAGCAAACAAAATAATTGGATTCCTTGGCAGAGCATTCGAGTATAAATCCAAAGATACAATCCTTACTCTATTATTCCTTGGTCCATCCCCTTTTAGCAGGGGTACCCAACCCGCACAGTACCGCGGGCCACATCGACAAATCCGAGAGGGTCCGAGGGCCACACCAATAAAAAAACGGAAAATCACATTATAGAGAACAAAAAAAAAAACTCCGAAATTTATTATTAATGAGAAAGGGGAGCCATCTGTAAAGAGGAAAGAAATAACCAATTAACCTAACCATAACTTAACCTATCCTAAAACATGTTTTTGAGAACAAAGATGTTTGAACACACGTTTGGAACGATGTAGGTGCCACTAGCCTGGTTGCCCGTACTACCAGAAATATGTAGCGAATTTCGAATTAGTCCAATGAAAGGCTTACTAAAATGATGCCAAGTTTAAAGAACAAAACATTCGAAGAGCGACTTAGAGAACTAAGTACACAATGCATAGAAGCTAGTTTCAAAATACTTTCAAGTGTCGTTTGATTTTTTTTTTCTAAATATTTGAAATATATATTTTTTTTAATTTAAGCATTTTAAAAAATATTCCTTGGTCGCTCCTGCGGCATCCTTAGTTGGCTCTCGCGGCACTCCGTTTGAAAACCACTGAATTAGAGAGTTATTGTTCAATTCAAAGAAAGGGTGAAACCGCCAACCAGAGTGGCGACCTGGTTCTCCTGTACCTTTATAAAACATGTCTTCGTGCTGTTCGAAGACCGATTGAGAACAACTCTCGGTTACGAGAAGCTCTAAGAGAGAGAGAGAAGGATTAGCTAAACAATAGAAGTATATTACCTGTAATTTCTTGGAAATTGTGTTGTTTAGACCCTGTGTAGCCATGGTATCTGGATGGGCAGCATGACTTCTCTGCCTGGGTGCTAATAGGGAAGGCTCCGATCACTAGGTAGGCTTGAGTCCTTTGACGGAGCCTGGGGAACCTGTTCCGCTTCTTCTTGGTCCCTCTCTGCACCCCTTTTTTTCTAAGACTATCCCCCTCAACCCTTTCCCTAGTCGCAGCGAGGTGGTTGATGTAGCCGGGGCTACCACCTCCTCTATACCTGAAAACCTTGAGTCCAGACCCGCCCCTTGGTTCTAGTGCCTGAAGGGGGTGGGGGAGCACCCTATGTAGCCTTACATTCGGTATCCAGAGGAACCGCCGTCCTCACGGCCCGAGTGAAAATAGGGAAGGCCCCGTCTCTTCATTGACTTGAACTCTTTGACAAGGCCTGGGAAACCTGCCCCCCCTTTATGTCCTCAGCATCCTCAATTCTGCCGGCAAGAAGGCGGATCGTGTAGCTCGGGGCGACCCCCCCCCCACCCTTCTCCAACCAAAACTTGGAGGAGAAACACGACTACTATCGTTTTCTTGACCCCTTTCATTACCCCCCCCCCTCCTACTGCCCTCATTTTAATCTTGTCTCTAGCTCCTCTTTCACTGGATGTCGGGCGTGGTGACCCCGAACTCTCCGACCAGCCTACGACGCCCTCGGTTGGACTGGGTCTGTCTGGGGTTCCAAAAGAGTGGCGGTGATGGTGTGTACTGCTCGTCCTAGCGGTTTCGAGCGAGGCGAAGGCGGGGCCAGGGCACGCAAGAGGCCCTAGTATCCCAATCCTTTGTATGGACATGGGCGATTTTGGATTATATCCCCATTGGAAAAAAAAACAACTAACTTTGGCGTTGGAGCTGACTAAGAAAGCTACGGCATGCCTTTGAATGGTGGAGGAGCTCCCCACTCACAACTCCGTATTTGTAAAGGGGCTTCCCATTTACCACTTTTAGAGCGCCTTTGGTTAGCTCCACTTTTTAAATGAGGCCTCCCCCCCCGCCTCGTGCTCTCTCAGGGGTCCCTACACTTTAATTTCTTTAAAGAAGTAAGAAGAGGCATCATCCCCTAGGCACTTGCCTTCTAGTAGGAAGGGGGACCGAGACGGACGATTCCCCATCTGTTTATGCAGGTGAGCAGGCCAAGGCTGGCCCGTTCTGCCCCGAAGCGCCCTCGAGCGGTGAGACACAGACCCTGACCAAGACTAATGTAGCAGATAAGATGAGTGCAGCCTCGGTGGCGTCGTGGCCTCTCATCGAGAGACTACTTGACGTTATCGAGCACCCTGGCTTCAAACTCTTCCTGGCGATAAGGTCCACTGAGGGTCACATGTTGGCCAAAAGCCACATCTTCCAACAGAGTGATTTTAGCTCGGTTGATTGGTCGAGAGACTTTTATAAAAATGCGGCGGATTCTTCCCAGGCGCCCATTATTGGTGCTCTTCGACCACTTAATGGCTTACCCGTGTAGGCGACAACGCACTTAACCATGAATTTTGGGCAAGAGGTGGTTTATGCCAGGGAATTCGTGGACTAGTACCTAGAAGACATTACAGAAGAGCTTGGCGACTAAGGAGTGGTCAATATCGGACATATCATGATAAAAACGGGGGAGGGGGAGTTGTCGATACCTTCCACTATTCAATCGGAAAGGCTCCCCGCGTCATTGCATGGTAGTTGGTATCCCTGACCTGTCGATGCATTCGTGCCACTGGCGAGAAGAATCGCTAGTATAGGCGTGCAAGCAGAGTTTACCCGAGGTCTGTGTTGATTGCTCCTAGGTTGTACGCTATAAGGCATTGTATACGGTCACGTGTGTGAATTGATGAGAGTCACAGCCCGCTTCCTCAAAGCAATGTGATATGTATCCCCTAGAAAAAAAAATCCTGACCGTACAGGCCAGGAACTCATTGTCATGCGCGACTTGGGACATCCTATGCACATAGTGTTAATATGCACTCTCTGCTCCTTGCCCATCCAGACATACGAGCACGTTCGCTTCCGCGTCCATTATGAACCCGTCTGTGAGTTCTACCCCTCCCCCGCACTTTCCCTTGGTAGAGCGCGCTGTTCCACTAACTTGTGCCCGCCTCGCTAAAACCAGTGCTTTCCCTACCCACGCCCCTCCAAATGAGTCGTTAGACTCACTGGAGACACCCTCTCCCCCGTGTTTGTTGGATAGTCTTCGGGTGTTTCTTATGCTGTCCAGAAAAGAGGACAACACTAAAGGAACCTTGACTCACACGCCTTCATCCTCTGGACAGTTCGATTCGGAGACACTGCACCCTCCAAAAGTAGGACCCCCCTCCTCCCGCCACAAGTTTCGAGAGATGAGAGAGGAAAAAACGCATTGTAAGCCCAACCTCCTCCAATAAGTCCTCGGAGGCGACCCCGGCTAAAAGCATGGCTCCCCCTCCTTCCTCTAGCGTGACTGTTTTCCGTAAGCACAGTCGTTAGACTCACAGGAGGCAACATCGCTGAAAATGGTCATAAGGCCATCTTCCGGGGTTCCTAAAGCTGCCCCCCGAAAGGAGGACATCACTAAAGGAGCTTCGACTCTTAAGCACACGCTCAGTGGTAGGTTGGGTGGCTCGGAGACGGTGGATCCTCCAAAAGAGGGACCCCCGCCTGCCTAAGGTTTCGAGGCGAAGGGAGAAAAAGTCTCGCATGGTGAGCCAAACCTCCCCCGATAAGTCCTCGAAGGCGACAGCATTGTCTGGCCAACAGCGCCCTTCGGTTTTCTGCATCCGAGAAGCGTACGGCCATTCCCGTAAGGGTCTTCTCTTCTAAGAGGGCCCACGCATCTCCTCCGAGCTAGGCCTGGTGGGCATATTCCTTCAATGGAATTGCCGCGGATTCCAGGCCAACTGGGAGGAGCTGCGGAGGCTCTTCTCCCATTCACCGTTAGTTATCTTTTTGCAGGAGACCATACTGGGCGCGTGCCCCCTGCCCACCTACCCGGGGTATAATTTTTGCACCCCCTCAGCCACGGGATGGGGACGGGCAGGAGGATGCGCGATTTAGACAAGTTATGAACGCCTCCGCTCTTCTCTTTGCTCTAAATAACTCCTTTCAGGCAGTAGCTGTATCGCTGCACTTGGATAGGAGGTATACTGTTATTTCCGCGTACACTCTACCATCAGCCGACTTCAACGTGGGGGACTTCGGCCGCGTCGTGGCGCGGTTGCCGAGTCCCTTTATCTATCTCGGAGATCTGAACGGTAGACACCCCCTTTGGGGAGACTACTCGATTAAACCAATGAGTCGAGTGCTTTACGAGCTGGATATAGTTTGTCCGTCTTCTGGACAATGCGTATTCCACAAGTTCCACTCCACGTCGGATGGCTCTGCTCCGGCTGGAAAATGACGTCTGCGAGGCCTTCCATCTTAGACACCACTACGCCACGCTGTTTTTCGATCTAGAGAAGGCCTATAATACCAGATGGCGATACGGTATCATGGAGACTCCACACTATGGGGGCGTTGGGACGCCTCCCAAACCTCATGCCTGAATTTTTGCGATATTGTCGATTCCGCGTACGGGAAAACTCTCCGGCTCAATGGAGCAGGAAGGGGGTGTTGATGCCCTGAGCATCAACGTCATCACCTCCGTGCAGCCGGAAGATGTTCTCGCTACGCTCTACGTCGACGACCTTTCGATCTCTCTTGGCGCGGCCTAGATGGCAACTGGAGCGTAGACTCCAACAGGCATTGAACCGACTCTCTCGCAAATTCGAAGCGCCCAGGCTTCGGTTTTCCTTGGCCAAGACTAATGTGGTGCACTTCTGCCGCCATCCACGGCTCCACCCTGACCCAGACTTATTTCTATTTGGTGTTCGCCTGGAAGTGCTGGATTCGCACCGTTTCCTTGTTTTTTATTTGACCGACACCTCACCTGGGAGGCTCATATTCGCCGTCTTAATGTTTCTTGTACCCGCGTCATGGATATTCTTCGCTCCGTGACTTTCAGCGCCTGGGGCGCTGATAGGGCTCCTGCCTTTTTTATCGATCCTTTGTTTCTTCGGATCTCCTCTACGGATGCGAGTTTGTATATGCGGAAGGTGGACTCGATCCACCACATCGGCCTTCGCCTTCCGCCCGTCCCCCATTGTCGAGGCTGTGGAGATGTAATTCGCTCTGCGCTGTGCACACTACACTGTGAGCCCGGCGCCTCCCTCAGTCGCCAAAGCTTTCACTGCATCCGCAGTTGATCTTGACGGTGCATATGCCGCCGAGAGATGCCAGTCATACCAAAGGGCTTAGGGTTAGGAAATTCGTTCTAGAGCTTGATATAGCTCTCGTGCCGGTGGCGCCCCTGGTTCTTCATAGCCGTGTCCCCCCCGGACGGCACCACCTTGACTATTTGTCGCCACGCCTGCGTTCCAAAAGTTTCTACAGCGCCGGGAGTATTGCGTTTGGCCTTTTTGGAACACACTTCGTGTCGCGCTTGAACCGTGCCGGTGTATACGGATTGCTCCAAGTCTCAGACGAGGTCGGTTTCCACGCCGTATCCCCTCTGTTTGAAATCAGCGGGGCTCTGCCAGGCGTTGCATCTGTCTTCACGGCCGAGCTGGTTGCAATACACCGCTCGGCCCGAGAGATAACGCGAGGTGCCCAGTTCGGAGACCGAATTGTGATTTATTGCGACTCACAAGGCGCTCTGAATGTTGTAGAGGCATTGGAATCTCCGCATTCCCTTGTTCGTCATATCCCTGACGCCACGGCTTTTGCGAGCATGGCGGATATCGAGATTATCTTGGATTTGGCTCCTGGACATTTAGGAATTGCGGGGAATGAGGGCACCAATGAGTCCGCGAGGACTAGTCGACCAGACCAGCGTTTCGCTCTTCCCCACACCGATTAAATGGCAGGAATACGGGCAGCTTTCCGGTCTGCTTGGCCAAGAAGATGGGAAACGGTCGAGGGGAACTTAAATTTGCGTGCCATTGCGCTGCGTCTGTTTACATGGACTTAACCTCGCTCACCTGCGCCTTATTGTGACCATTGTGATGTCCCCCGGACTGTTCGGCACTCTCTTGTTGAATGTGCCAGTCTGGGTGATCGCGCGCGTTACCTGTCTCCGGTACCGGGGCGAGTGGGCTCGCTACCGCTTCTCCCTTGTACTCGGGACTGGTTCGTGCACACTGACTTGTGAAGTATACTACTTTTTGGAGGAGGCTGGCCTCCTCCGCTTTATTTAAGTGTTGTAGGTGGCATGTTCCTACGCCGGTGGAAGGCGGGCCTACCCCCGGCCCCTGGAGACCGCTTTCTTGTTGCCTTTATGTTTTTTTTATTTTTGTTATTTATTATTTGTTTAATATAGTCTAGTAGTAAGTTTTGCTGAAGTACGGCCACTTATGCCCCAAGTAGGCAGTCGCCAGATGTTCGCCGAAGTTCGTCTACCCGACATTTCATCGCGAGGTGGAGACTTCACTGACATGTTTAGGTTGTGTGTTTCGTTCCGCTCTCGCCTCACGCGCACCCCCTTATCCTCCACAAACTCCGTGTGCAAGTTAATAGAGAAGTTGGTAAATGTTAGATTATCCTTTTTCCATTACTGAGGATGTCTCCTGTCCTTGCACACTACGGATTTCGCACGTTCCACACCACCTCTGATTCTCTGTTCCGGCTAGAAAAATGTTATCTGTGAGTTAGTGAAGTACTGATTAGACATTTTGGCCGATGCCGCGCTTTGTTAAATTTTCAGATCCTTAGGTAAAGCACATCTATTATTATAGTCTCTTCTAATGCTCTTAGGACCGTCAAGGCTTCAAGACTATAAGGCTAATCACCTCACTTTGCGATATGATTTCCAACCTTGCCTCTGTCTATCAACGTGGATAATGCATCCATCGAATGATGCTCATTTAGGTTGGTTGGCCATGCAAATTAGCAGAAAATATTCATCAATTATTTTTTACATGCTAAATATAGTATAAAAAAAATCTTTTCTACTGCTTCGGGGATGTAAAAGATGATAAAAATTCATAAATTTTGCGCTGATAACCTCAAAGCAAAACATAGAACTCGTTCAAGTTCAATTTACGATACAAGTGCCGCTGACCACCGTTTTTCTATTACAAAGTTTTATAAAATGATCGGTGAAAAAGGTGTGTGACAACTTTTTATTTATATACTATTTGTAGGAAGGGATAAACGTGCCCACTCTTTTACTTATACTCATTTAAGTGACTCAACATTTTCTGGAATGCTCACGAACTTAGCAAGTCCACTACCTTTCTTTATTCCAGTTGATTTAATTTTTTCAAGCTTTTATCCTAATCACACTCATAACATTCACTTTAATCGCTGGAGATTCTTCTAACACGTTTTTCACCAAAAATAAATTTAATTAAAAAAATAGTAAGTGAGAGTTGATGAAACTTTTTTAGTAATATGAAAATAAATGTAAGCAAGTGATGATAAAATCTCATAACATGTTTATCGGCATAAAGGCTAGGCAAATCGCTTAAAATATGCCTTTGCTGGGGCCGATGCCGATCGATCGGTACATCACTCCTATGAGTCCTTCCTCCGTAAACACTCCGCCACGGTGTTTTTTTCGATCTAAAGCCTGAGTTAGCTCGTATATTTCTCGTAGTGGTGGGAGATCATTTTCCATACCAATAATCGCAGGAAAGTGTCCCGTGTCACACTTTTTGCCTTGATCAGCAAGGGTATCTATCACCTCGGTGCTGCCGGAAGATGTTCTCGCTACGCTCTTGGCGCGACCTAGATGCCGACTTCAACAGGCTTCGAATTTTCAAAATTACTGAATTTATTATTTATATTAGAGATAATCTCAAGTGTTGTGAAAGCACTACATTTAAAACAGACGCTAACAGTCATTATGGCTAGCTGTTGAGGAGGGAAAGGATAAACTTGCCATAGTATTGTTATATAGATCTCTAAATCTTAGTAAGGAAGCTTCGTGTCCTCTGTGGCAGGAGATAGAACGTGCATGTAGAAGTAGTCATGTGTGTATAATGGGTGATTTTAATTGTGGAAATATTGACTGGGAAGCTCTTCGGGGTGATCAGGAGACTGATGAATATTTTAATATGGTGCAGGATTATTTTCTTAAACGGATTCTAAACCAGCCGCCGACTTGGGGTGATATTACATTGGGTTTAGTTTTAACAAATTGGGGAGAAGGCGTTAGCGATACAGAGATTGGAGGAAATTTAGGAAATAGTGACCTTTGTGAAATTAGATTTAAGTTAAAATGAAATGAGGTTATTAGTAGGATAAAATATGTAATAATCCCATAGTTTAGAAAAGGCAGATTATAGTGGTCTGAGGCCGTACATGGAGACGGTTGTCTGGTGACTAGCGAGTGATGTCAGGTCAGGAATCGAGATGTCAATGAGGCCAGTTGAGGGGGAAGATAACCCCCAGGTTGAGAGGAATATGAGACAATGATTAAACAGTTAATTGCCGGACAGAATATCAACATTCCATATAGAGAGATTAGAGCAAAGTCTGTCGAGCCAAAATGGAGGATGTCAGATAAAATTAAAGCATTATATTGGAATTAAAAGGAGCATTTATATGAAAATAAAAAAAATTGAGTATCAATTAAGGCAAAGATATGAGTTAAAAAATTAATTAGGGTAGCAAAGAAGAATTATGAAATTAAAGTCGCAAATAAAGCGAAAGAAGATCCCAAAGGTGTCTTTCAATTATACAGAACTAAGACTAGAGATAAAATAGGCCCACTTAAAACTAGTGAGTGATAGTGATGCCAGGCTTGGATGCTAAATATGTATTTTCTTTCAGTATTTAAACTCTAAGATATTCTAATTGTACCTAAGGGGACGTTGATCTTCAGGGGTAATGATGAAGAAAAATTAGAAGATAATTTTAATTACAAAGGAGACAGTGTTAAAAGAAATAGATAAAATAAAATTTAGTAAAGCACCAGGACCTGATGAGGTTTTTTCCTAAGATTTGAATAAATGTAAAGATGTTTTAAGTGAGCCCCTAGCAGGGTTATTTAGAAAATCGTTAGAAAATAGCATTGTACCAACAGTATGGAAGAAAGCTAATGTAATACCTATATTTAAGAAGGTGGATAAAATAAGTCTAATTATCGACCAGTGAGTTTGACATCAATGGTTGGAAAAATGGTGGAATCTATAATAGCGAAATCTATTGAATCTCAACACGGCTTTTCTAGGAGTAAATCGTGTTTGACTAATTTATTGTCCTTCCATAGAAAGGTTTATGATGATGCTGATAGAGATGAGAATTTCGATATTGTTTACTTGGATTTTGGTAAGGGTTTAGACGGGTGCTTTGCTTGAATAAAGTTAAAGCGCATAGGATCGATGGAAGTATTTTTAAGAGGATTTAGTCGTGGCTTAGTGACAAACAACACAGTTAGTATAGACAGGGTTAAATCTGAGTGGGACAATGTTACTAGTAGGGCTCCTCGGGGGTCAATGTTGGGTGCGTTGTTATTATGGTTTTATATTAATGACCTTGGCTTAGGTATAAGTAGCGACCTCAGCGAGTTTGCCGATCATAGTAAGTTAAGTAGAATTATAAGGTCTGATTCTGATGCTGAGGTATTAAAAACTGAATGGACCTTACTATCCAAATGGGCAGAGAAATGGCAAATGGAATTTAACATAAGTAAGTGAAGTTGTACTTAATATAGGTAGGTGTAATCCTCTGAATAATTATAAACTGAATGGGAGAGTTTTAGGAAGGTCAGAATGCGAAGGAGAATTAAATATCTTGGTAAGTTCTGACCTAGCAAGCGGTACATAATTGCTAGGAATAGAGCTAATAGGGAATTGGGGTTTATTGGGAGTAGTGCAAGTAATAGGAGTGCTGATGTCATTCTGAAACTGGACCTGGGCACCATATTATAGGGTGGGTATTGCTTTGCTTGAGTCTGTGCAAAGATGGATGGCTAAGATGATTCATGGGTTGAGGAGCTTTCCTTATGGTGAAATGCTTAAGAGACTAAATCTACATACGATAGAAATGAGAAGAGTCCGAAGCGACTTGATTGAAGTCTTAAAGTGGGCCAAAGGTTATAATAAGAATAAGGTTCTTATTTTTCGTGAACAGGATAGTCCACGTAGCAATGGGTTTATTAAGCTGGACAAGTTTAAGAAAGAGATTTACAGAAATTAGTTTACAAATAGTGATGGATGAATGAAATAAGCTCACTAGTCAGAAGCGTCCTCCCTGCGGAGTTTTAAGAATAGATTGATTGAGGATTCATTGATGCTAGGTGGGGATTGCACGGGGTGATGGAAACCGGAGCTGCTTCGTATAAGTTATTTGCAGGCTCCTTACTTTCTTATGTTCTTCAGTGCGTGGCCTCTACACTCACACCTGGTGCCTGGAAGAATGGAACACCCTTCCCATCCGTGGCACCCCGTCACTCTTAACTAGATTGAGATTATTTGGACTTTATTCTTACTGCATCATTCCATTTTGCCTTTTTCGTCACTTTCCCTACCAGACTCTTCCCACATATTTTCTAGGCCACTGGATAATTTCGTAGGCTAGTCGTAAACCACCTTTCGTCCGTTTATTGCTGAATTGGGGGAAGGGGAGACTGGTTCACCCCTTTCATCTTGTGTTGGTACGGGCATTGGTTTCTAACCTACCTGCATTATTCCCACCTTGTTTTGCTCCCCTCCCTCTACACACCCGAAAGAGAATACGAGGTGTAGCTACCTTTGTTGCACCTGTATGCCCTTCCGGCCCCAACACGTCCAGTTTGCTATTCCGTTCCCAATGCGTACTTGAGTATCTGCGACACTCTTCCACACAATTTCGGTCCCTTCATCTTCACATTCTCTTCTTCAAAACATTATGTGCGATACCGCTTTAAATAAGGGGGAAGGGACTTCTTTGCCTCGGAATTTTGAGTTGGCCTCGTTTTCGGGTAGTGTTCGCCCTCCCCTTAATTTGCCCGCCTGACTCGAGATTCTGTCCGGCTTTTGGGCGCCTCGTCTCCGTCCTCTGGTCTTGTCATGACGGGCTTCGTTCCCAGCTCCGCCCAGCACCATCCTTCCCTCCCCCTCCCTTCCTCCTCCCTCCCTCGCAGCGGCCTTGAATTTCTCCCGCTCGTTTGTTTGGTATTGTTTGGCGTTGCTGCAACAGAATGAAGCCGAGGGCCCAAGTGTACGAACTTTGAAACTTTGCCGGAAGCATCCTAGTAATATCACTGTAAAGGGGGGGGGCACGAGTCCCCCACCCCTCGCGTGGTCGGGGCGCATTACAACCTCCCACTAATCGAAAACGCGTTGACATGCATTTAATCAGGTCTCGTCCTTAACACGTGATGAGGAAAATTCGAAGGTGTTTCCCCCGCCCCCGCCCCCACCCTATACCTCCCTTACTGGATGGCGGCCATGGTTGGTCTTGTCACCGTTTCGACGGGGTTGTCAAGTTTGTTCTAAACGACGCCGCTCGTCTGAAGCAAGGGGGCGGGGTCGTTGGCTGGGGCTGGAGACTTACGAGGAGAAGGAAACCGGTGGCGATCAACGAGGTCAGTGGCCTCGAGATGAGAATGAGAGAGGATCGAGCATGTCGAACCTGCCACGGCTAATCTCGTTTCTTGCTGACAAGGGGCGTGGGGGTTTGGGGGAAGGGTCAACTTAAGCATCTCGGAGCATGGGAACTCTTTTCTCTGACGGGGGCATCTACTCCCCCCACCCCTGTCGCAAAGCGTTTTTCATCCAGTGGGTGCGTTTGCATCTGCGTCCATGCCTCCTCCCTTCTCCCACTCCATTCGGACATTAATCACTGTTGGGCGACGGCGCCTTATAGCGCTGCCCCCTCCCCCTCACTCAGACATTCCCCTCTACCGAGGGATCGGAGGGGGCCCGGGAGTGTTTAGTAACCTCTCCGTAGTCTCTGATTTGCCGCTTCTCTCCCCTAATTGCACCAGTCTTGCACTCGTTCATTTTCCCCTCCGACCGGATAGTGAAATTCACACAAAGATGAGAATGACGGTGGCTTGTAAGCCCGTCTCCCGGTCCTCGTTGGGGGTAGGGAGGGCGGCGTGGAGTTGCACGAAGAGTGGTAGCACATGTGTTTTGCCACCAAACCAGCGAGCATGTATGTGGTGGTGGGTGTTGCACTCGTTTGCCATCCCTTTGTTGCCACGTCCTGTGACGGAAGTTTAAGAAAAGAAAGTGAGAGAGAGACGTGTGTGTGTGTGTGTGTGATGGTGATATACCTATGGAGCCGGAGTTGTTCTTCGCGATTTGGGGCACGCTTGAAAACGCGCAAAGCGAGGGAAAGGAACTTATAATGGCCAGTAGTTCATTGAACGTCTTAGGGGCAGCCAAGAGAGAGAGAGAGAGAGAAAAATAACTATTGCTCAGGACAAAACCTAATTGGGCTGAAAGGGATTTGCACGAGGTCAGAGGAAAATGACAAAGCTTGGGTTACTTAACAATACAACAGGAGGGTGGGGGGGGGGAATTTCATTGAAAATAATGGTAGATGCATCCAATGCATTAGAAGCGAAAGGACTTTTTCATGGCTTATGATGAGCCTTCGCAAATGTCTTCGAGCTCATTAGAGAAAATGGAATGACAATTTTTTAATGAAAATAATTTGCAACTTCGGAAATTAATTAGTCATAGAAAAGGACAATTAATATTTATAGCATTTCATACATTACCAAAGTTTGTTTGTTTTTTTCAGAGAATTAAAGTCACAAAAATATCTAAGTTTTGTCGTGAAGTTTCCCCAAACCCGCATCGCAATCAGAATGGTCCAACCACGTTAACAAAATTCCTCTAGATTAATTTTCTCACCTCATTAATCGTCGCGTTCAGGCTCATTTTATAATAGAATATTCCAGTATCTAACCCGTGTGGTGTTGGGTTTTTTTTCCTTGAACTTCTTGGGTAATTGTGAAACAAATTTATCTCGATTTAAAAGAAAGAAGGAGAATGACTGGCATGTTTTGCAATATCTGCGAAAGTCGGAATCAGACTTACAGTTGAAAATAGCGAGTTTCGAAGGAGCTCTCGTGAAGCCTTGTCGGAATCAAGCTCGGATTAGAGCTGAGTTGCCTTTGTTCGTCCTGTTTGAATCATTTTTTTCCCCTTTCAGGTTTTTCGCTGCGATTTAAAGATTGAGAATACGTTTCTTCTGTATTTCAAAGGCAAGGAGGAAAGTTGAAATTTACTTTCATTTGGTTTATTTGTACCTTTAATTGAAATACATAACAATAATCAGTACACGTTTGTACAAATAACACGAGCGGCAGTCAAAATGGAAGCTGTTGCAGTCTAGATAAAAGGGCTGCAACTCCGGGGTGAATGCTAATGCGAGTGGAAATCGTAAAATGTTTTGGAAAAGAAATAAAAAAAAAACAATCAATCAGGGGGGGGGGGGAGGATATTTTATACAAGTATAAATAGTGTGTGGGTGATATTGCTCATTAATGGCTAAATTGAGGATAGACTGGAACATTATTTTGAGCATGTGTGAATGTGCATCCCGGCGAGAATGAGGCAAATGGGAATGATGGAGCGGTAAGAAAGATTACCTGGCGGACGAAGAGTCAAATAGGCAGTTATCAATGTATGGATACCTGTGGTAATATGCAAATATTTATGCAGTGGAAGAGTAACTCCATTGGTAAGGATAAAGTGGGAGAAGAGCCAAAACAAGGTCTGCTGACCAAACAGTCGCGTGTTCACACTTATTCTGATTTATGACCTTTCGACCTTCAAAACTTTCAATAATTCCCGGACTAACCTTGGGAGGACATTGGCGATTATATAATTCGAAACAGAATGCAAAACAACATAAGGTTTTCAAAATTTGTTAGAATCGGCCGTATAGTTATGATGTTATTGCCAAATAAATCCCAGGCTAACCTTGGGAGGACTTTGGCAATTATAGCATTCGAAAGAGAATGCAAAACAACATATGGGTTTAAATTTCGTTAGAAGCAAAACGGGGACTGACCGACCGACCGGCTAATATAGTGATATATAGAGTCGCACGCGATTCAAAATATAGTAGAACCAGGCAATGGCTTCGCCACTCCCCCCCCTACGGGGGAAGCTTGCGCTTCACTACTAAGAATAAAATTTAAAATTGAAAAAAAACAGCCATGGTTAAATTTTTTATAAGTTTCTAAACTTCGCCAATTATAATAATTTTAAAAAGGAACTCCAAACTATATTTCCCCCTTTCAAAATCTATAAAAAAAAATGTTCTGAACTTCACCATTTGTAATTCTTTGGGTTTTAAAAATTTTACAAAATTTTGATACTTATATTTTTTTATTTCTGAACTTCACCATTTTGTTTTTGGATTTTATAAAATATTTAAGAAATAAATTTGATAAACAAGTCATAACCAAACTAAGATGAAATTATTATTCAAATTCTAAAAAAAATTTCCTTCTTAAATTATAGAGTTAGTGTTGATGATGTTTAGTGTTGAATTGGATAGTTTGTTTGGTTATTTTGTGAGAGAATGTTTAGAATAAACCTATAGGTTGACTATGTATGAGCAAGGTTTCAGATTGTGTTAATTAGGTTCCTCCAGGTGATTGTTGTTAAGAGTGGTTTAAATCATAACGACTTAGGTATGAGAGTCGATAGAGTGAGGGAAATTTGTAGGATAACAGACAGAAGAGCGAAGTGCTGGAGATATTTTAAGGTGGTACAGGGATATATTGAACCCCTCGGCCCATTAAGGATATACGATCGTATGTATGTGTGTGTAATGACAGAAGAAAGATGGTTCTGGCAAGAAATAGACGGATTAACACTATGGAATCGTGTATGTGTGGTATGCCTTGCAAGGGGGCTCCTGACTTGGTGAATGACCCTTTCCCGGACACGACGAGGTTCCAGGACCATTGATGCCACCACCGAGCTGGTGTCGATCGGACGAGTCGCCGTACGAACCGACGAAGGCATTGTTGAATTACAGTGTGCAGGTGAGGGAGAGTGGGCATGGGGCTAGAACCCGTGTAGATTTGCACCTAGTAACTAGGGGAGCTCATTTATGGGTTAAAGCGCAAGGGAAAATTAGCAGAGTATGTCGAATCGGGTTGTCACAGACCGAGAATGTGTAAATAATAACATTCTGTAGATTTCCTATCCGTTGAGGTATTTTCCTTAACCTCCCAAGGCTTCGATAGTTCATAGTATCTGTCACTCGCTTTACATGAACATTCAGATGGGGGATCTGGGATAGATGTTGGTTCGCTTCCCCCTTGCTTCATATCAACGCTTCTTTTTCTTTTCTTTTTTTACTCAATTATCCCCTTAACCCTTTGTCTCTCTTCGCTGGTACCAGAAAGAGCTCACATGGACCTACTGCAAATTATCGACGCCCCGCCAATCGGTTAAAAATATAAACCTCTTTGGCGGAGCCTCATCTCTGAGCTTGGCCTGGAAGGATTATTCCTTCAATGGAATTTGTGCGGACTCCGGCCAACTGACAAGAGCTGCAGAGGCTCGTTTTCTCCCGCCCCCCGTTAGCTATCTTTCTGCAGGATACCATGTTGGGCGCGTGCACCCAGCCCACCCTCCTGGGGTTTAAAGGTTTGGCGATCCCACCACGACGATATGGGAACCTGACAGGAGGAGGATGCTTCCGTTCTTGTATTTGTTATAAATACCGCCTTTCAGGCAGTGACAGTACAGCCACACCTGGATAAAAGGAATATTGTAATTTTTGCATACATTCCACCGTCGGCCGACTTCGACATGGGGTATTTCCGCCGTGTCGTAACCCGGTTGCCGATGCATTTTCTTTTGCTCGGGGACTTGAACGGTAGACACCCCATCTGGGTGACACTCGATCAATCAGGGAGTCAGGTCCTTGCCGACTTGATCAACGAGCTGAAGATAGGTGTAAATGCGCACAAGTCGCCCGATGTGGTCCGCATTTCAGGTAACGACTGATTTATCTGTCCCAGTCGATGAGTTTAGGTCGGTGGATGAGGCCGTTGAGTTCTCCGGCAAACTCATCGCCCTGAGCCTAACTACTATTCCTAGAACGTCTGGCCGTTTTGCACGCCGACCGCTCCCGTGGTGGTCAACCACCCGAACGATTTAATTGTCGGTGAACTTCGTCTAACTAGGGCTAGGTTACGGTAGATTTCGAAGCACGCCGCCGCTCTTCCTATCTTGTTGAATGTCCCATTCTTGGTAATATTCGCGCTTGTTGGTTGCCTGTCCCTCGTACCTGGGATGGGTTCGTGCACACATACTTGTGGACTATCTGTCTTTATGAACGAAGCTGGTCACCTCTATTTTATTTGACACTTTGGTGTAGGCCGTATTATCCTGCACCGAGCGACGCTGCAGAGTGCTTCCTTCTTCGTCTTGCCTTTGTTCTGTTTCTTATTTTTTTTTTTTTTGAGGCGTGGGCGTTTTTAAAATAACCTAATACTGAGATTTGAGATTTTTTTAATTAAGGCCACTTATGCACATGAAGACAGTCGCCAAATAGGGCCATTTAAAAAACAGGCTCTGATGTCCAAAAAGTCGCGTGCTCTCACTTTTTCTGATTTAGGACCTTAAGACTTTCAAAAATTTCTATAATTCCTGGACTAACCCTGGGAGGACCTATGCAATTATATCGTTCGAAATAGAATGTAAAACAACATAAGGGTTTCAAAATTCGTTAGGATCGGCTGAATAGTTATGATTTTATTGGCAAAACAAAATAATTCCCTGGCTACTCTTGGGAGGGGGGGGGGGGGTTATAGCGTGAGTAACCTTGTGGTGTCCGGAGGATTGTGTCTCCCCTCGGCCCCCGTGCTCCAACACCCCCACTTTGCCTTCCAATCCCCAATACCTGCCTCTGCGCTTTTATATCTCCCACACATCTTCACTTTGTGTACAGATCCCCACTCCCTTTACATACATACCTCGGGAGATGGCCTCGTTGCTATTACGCTTTAAAATAGATGGACAAAATTAGTGCCTAGTTTCCCCAGTAGTTTCCTCTTATTCGGAATTGCCTGATTCTCCTATATTCTGGTTCCCTAGGAAACCTGCCCCCCCCCTCCCCCTTCCCTCCCGGATGGTCGTAAAGTCGTGCCCCTTCGGCGTCCGATCTTCTCTCTCGGGGTGTTTAAAAGGGACCCCCAAATGAGGAGGGGGCTGGGGTGTATTTCCAATTGCTCTTCGACACACCGGGCTGGTCGGGGGAGGGAGGGCCTTGGTAGTCGGTTCGAGTGGCCCCGCCCCGATTAGCCGTTTATATTTAGATTATTTAAATTTTATAGCGTTTGCACCAACCGTGTTCGACCCCCCCCCCTTATCGAATGGGGAAGGGGAACGAGCCTCAATTAACGAGATTTTTTACCTTACTCGATTTTTAAGCGCAATAGCAACGAGGTCGAATCACGCAGGCAGTGTGTAAGGAAGGATCTGTAAAGAAAGTAACGAAGATAGATGAAGTAAAAATGCGTGGAAGAGAAAGAGAGAGAGAGAGAGTAGAGCCGCAGATCTCCCTGCAGGCATTTGAGTCAGGGAGGGGGCAGTTTTTTCGTGCTGCTCCCTGACTTCTCCTTGCTAGATTACGATGTTACTCAATGCACGAAGCTGTTATTGAGCTTCTTTAAAAGGGATGTTTTGAATTCATATCTTCAGCGATTCATGGGGAGACAGAGAAATAAGAAAGACGCTTCTCGTGTTTTCTGCGGGACAATTGGGATTTTTTAAAAGGGGGGATTGGAAAGTTGAATTTTCAGGGGGATAAAGTATTAGGAGATATGTACTGGAAACCTTTTGCATTTTTTTAAGAACCAAAGCTCGTTGCTAGAGCTGGATAAGGCCCTAGGCCACAGACCGAAGGTCTGCCGGTAATAGGTTCGGCTTGTAGTTCTTGGCTATTGTTACGTTGTTTGGGGTTATTTAATTATTTATACGTTATACCTATATTCAATAATTGAATTTTCTCTAACTCTTACAAATATACATTCTTGGGCTAGCTTATCTTTACATGATAATATTTTGAGTGCGGAGCTGCTTATCTTTCCAATGCCCAATGGCTCGTTTGTCTTTGATAAGGAGATAGATCTAAACGCGACCTTTCTTCTTAAAATCCATTGCCATTTCGATGTAAAACTAGTCTCAGTATTCTTACTTTTCTTTACTTTTTGCCTTTGGCACCCCTAAAGGGTTGTCACCTGCAAATTTACATCTGGTACCTGGTAGAGCGACACGCCCTCCCGTGCCCCAATGCGGCCGGCGCTCTCGAACTATCAGTTTAAGTTAAGTTTTTTTGTTGTTTTTTTTACTATTCAGAGCATTTTATAGTGAACGAAAAACATGGAAATCACTTAAGAAGCACAACGTGTCTCCTGTTGACGAGTGCACGGAGGGAGTTTTCAAAAGATTTTCATGCACACATTGCAGCTGTTCACAGTATAAGTTTGCATTTCACCAGCTCTCTTAAAACATCTGCATCGGAGTCTGATGGTCGTCCTGGTCTTGGTTCATCTGTCACTGATTGATCTCCAGAACGAAACTTTGAAAACCAATTTCGGTCTTGGCGATCACTAATGGCACCTTGTTCATAAACACTACAAAATTTATTTGTTGTTTCTGAAGCGATTTTGTCATTCTTAAACTTCCGCAACATCAGATGTCCAATATGCACTTCCATTTTAGGGCATACTATTTTAGTTTAAATTATTACATATGTTTACTGCTGATGTAAGAATGAACGGTTAACACTCTTTCTAAACAGGTAATTTACGGTTAAAACACTGGAAATTCGAAATGCGCCGTTACATTTTGCTTTCAATAAAAGGTTAATTACTTATAACTCATCCTGACATTTCCATTTTTCCAATTTTCCTACACTTTCTTTACAAACTACTACCAACCGATTTTCTTCACCAGTCTTAATATTTCAGGTTGGTCGTCGCCAACCAGTTTTCATACATTCATCGCTTGACAAGGCTGATTCACCTTTGCCGGTTTGGGTGGCGGGTTTTAACAGTACTGAATTTTCTTCGAAAATAAAGACCTGGCAATCCCAGTCAGGAAAACCCGATCTCTACATGAGCCGTATCTGGTTCCAATCCTTGGAGGTGTTTTAATAATTTAATCGTTTGTCCAGGATGAAAATTAACGAAAAAGCAAGGTGCCCTCGGGGGACAGCTTTGGAAAAAACAGCCTGTAAAATCTTGCTACTTCACCCACACAAAAATGTACATTTGTATAGCCGTTTCTTTTCCACGCCAATTTCTCCCAACCATAAGTGTCCCACATTGCTGAAACGCAAACTCAAGATTCATAATTCGAAACATATCACCTCCGTTGCCGATTCTCTTCATCACGGTCTGGCTTGAAAAATAGCTGCACGGATCTCCATAAAACGAACTTTCCCTAACGTCGGATAGACATTGTGTATGAGGGACGGCAATCAATTCCTACCTTGCTGTCGGTCCATGACGGACCTGCCTTCATTACAGGACGGAGACACTCTACGACAGATCCGCACCCGCATTCCAAGTAGCGTCGTCTTTTGGATATTCGGGTTTTGGTAACTTTCATTCCTTCTAACTTTCACCAGTAAAGAGTTTTCAAGGCAGTTCTTCCCGGGGTTATTTACGTCAGCTTTGACTTATTTTTTAAGAAAATAAAATAAATCTCCCCACCCTGTATCGTACAGAAGGATTTAGGAGTGTCGTTTATTTTAGCAGACGGTATTATCTTCCCGCCTTTTAATTTTCTTGCGTTTAACCCCAATCCACTGTTTTCCCCCGAAGGAACATGCTCTGTGTGTTTCTACGCTTCCTTTATTATTTCTCAAAATAATTACAGAATCAAGCGAGTTAGGTTGGACAGACTCCTTATCTCGGAGCTGATAGCGCTCAAAACTGATAAGGAAGTTCTTTCTGTGTTAATAATACCTGTGGCATTCTTCTTTTAGGCCTATCTGTTCCCCGACCCCACATGCCTGCTAATAGGCCTTTGAAGATTTTTCAAAGGGCTTTGATATTATTAATCAAAATAAAAAAAATATTCTTGTCTCGAAAGTTTGGCGTGAAGGTGTTACTAAGTACGCAGACTTCGTGGTATGTAATTAATAAAATGGTACCTATGTTTTTAAAATAAGAATTTAGTCAACATTAAAATATTGAAATTAAATTTATAATTATTGTGTATTCAATATCGTTCTAAATCAGTAATATGACTAAAACTAAAGAACTTACAGAATCACAGAGTATAAATCTAACTTCTCCATAGAAATTGCCCAAACAAAAACGTTCAAGAAATGCGGTCAAAACCAGTACAAAACGAGATCAAGAGATGATAAAGGAACTTCAAACAACGCCTACAGAAGACATCTATCATTCGAGCTTCACAACAGAATCGCAGAAAATCATCTGAACTTGCTGGGGAGTTAAATAAAGCTTCATGTTAAAAATATCATCACAAACAATTAGTGACAAAGTTCAAGGGCTCGAACGATTGATTCAAGGCGAGAAAGACACCATGGGTATTAGGGTTCAACCGAAAAAAGTTCATTGAGCTACAGTTATCTGGTTAGATGAAAGTAAATATGTTTGTAAGAAGTATTATTTTGTTGTTTTACATGTAATCTATATAATTTCATTTAAAATTTTAACTTGTGTACAGATTTTGCAGATTTACAGTTGGAGAGGCATTTTAACCTGCATGTGTGGTATCAATGTGAAGCATGGAGGTGGTTCTATCATGGTATGGTGCTTCATGTCTTCATCGGGGCAAGAGGAGGTGTTATTATGCCAGGGAAGAATGAACTGCACAAGTTTTAGAGCAATTTTTCCAGAAATTGCATCCCAAAACACTAAGAAATCGGTTATTACAACAGGAAAAATGACATACATGCAACCTCACCAAGAATTGCTTTAGAACAATGTCTAGGCTTAAATCTAGTAAAACCCTTGTGGGGAGTCCTTGAAAAAAGAGTATCACAATATAAACAAAGTAATACTGTATAAAAAATTCAATAAAAACAAAGTAAGACTATTAAAATTTACAAGCGGAGTAGGGAAAGATTGCGTCAGAAATACAATTAGTGAAAATTTGTTAAAAACTAGGCCACCAAGAATTATGGATGCAATTAGAGCGAAAAGGTCAAACTAAGTATTAAATCTGAATTGTACCTAAGACATTTCCCAAAGATGTCGGGCAGCATTACCTCACCCTGACTGGGGACACTGCCCCCCCCCCCCGATGCCGCGACGGCTTCAGGTTGCTTTCTGTCCTCTCCGAATTGGACACACTCACGGGACGCCCCGACATTTGATGAAGCGCTGGCGGGAACCTTATTGTGACGACCCTGTTGTCCCCCAGACTGTTCGGCACATTCTTGTTGAATGTCCCAGTCTGGGGCATCTTCGCGCACGTTACCAGGCCGGTTACTGGGATGAGCGTGGTCGTTACCGCTTGTCTTTTGTACTTGGAACTGGTGCGTGCACAAGGACTTACTAGTGCACCCTACTCGTTAGTAGACTTGCCTATCCTACCTACTTCTCTTTATTACATTGCCGCCTATGCCATTCCAAACTTGCTCCTCTATTCAGTTTCTGGCTGCTTAGCGCACTTTCGTCGTCTTATGGGTCGTTAGTCGAGTGGCAGTGTATGCCTTGAAGGCCGAAAGCCCGCCGCCTTCGGTTAGTATTACCATGGGGTGTGCTGGACCGTCGACTCTGGCCACCTTCCAGTGCACATATAAGGTGGCTGCGTCGGGAGCATTTTTTTATGGTCAAAGCTCGATGACAAATTCGCTTGAATGGCAGGTCGAGTTGTCAAGGCCCATCTTGTCTCTAACCTGTGTGTCGAGTATGTATAAAAGATCACATTCTGGAATTTTCTGACCCTGTGGAGACATTTCTCTTCAACTCCCAAGGCCTTACGAGGGTATCTACTTCTCATGCATTTTTTTACTGCATTATTGTTACAACAGAAGGAAATAGTAAGCCAACGTTAATGCAAGGAGAGCCGCCTCCAAGCGCGGTTTCTACCTCTCTAGGTGTCCGGGAGGACGAGAGAAAAGTAGACATCGCTTCGACTGGTGGAAGGCCACCCTCTCACCATTTTCATGCTGCAACGGGGCTTCCTCTTTCAGATTATCGGAGCCGCTCTTGGACAGCTCCACCTCAGAAATGCTGGCACCTACAAACCTCTTACCGGAGAGGAGGTTTGCTCCTCTCCCAAATCTAAGAGTGCTGCGCCTTACCCCTCACCGCCTTTTTAAGTGACCCAAGGGCACCTCCATATTTGCAGCAATGGGGCCCCCTTCTGCTATCACGCACGCACACGGACTAGAATCAACTGCTCTCTGTGGGAGCGGCTCGATAGGGGAGCAACGGATTTCGTGCTTGTTTCCCTCTCTTCCCCAATAGAGGTCGGTTCACCGGCCCAAGACGATAAGACTGAAGACATCACCGTATAGTTGGCCGACGACGCGTCGGTCAAGTTTGAACGTGTTATGAATAAGTAGTGAGCGGCCTCGAGACACCCATACATCTTCGTTACGTTCGAACGTGAGAAGCTCCCTGAATCGTTGTGTCCCGCTTGTTATTGCTACCGCGTAAAGGCATTGGTGCCACTACCGCGGTCGTGTTACTACTGCCACACGAAATGCTTGTATTGTTTAAAGTTGTTTAACCGAAGTATGTGCAAGTTGCTCCAAGGCCGCACACGATAAGTCCCTATCGTTTAGCGAAGACCCGCATATTGCTTCTTCGAAGCAATTGGGTGCGTATCTCCTAGAGACGGAAATCCTGGCCGTTCAGGTTTCGGATCTTGTGTGGTGTGGTGTTTGTTTGTGTGTGGGTGGGTGTGTGTGTGCGTCTCTCTCTCTTCTGTTCAGCCAAGGTAATCGAGAAATTCGTCAACTGCTGAGCGAGAAGAGAACTGTATAACCAGCAGTCAAAGATTCCTTGTGACTTCGATGAGTACCGTAGGCTTGCTAGGAGAGTGAAGTCCAGCATAATGGCGGCAAAGCGTGCCGAGGAGCTCCGAGTGGCGTGACTTTGCAAAGAGAATGCCAAGGAGTTCTTTGGTTATGTAAACAGCCGTAAACCAATCTGTCGCACGATTGGCCATATGGTGAATGAAGAGGGGGCATTAAAGCACTCAGAAGCAGAAAATGCAAACCTCATCAACGACTACTTCTTTTCAGTGTTCACTGAAGAGTGTAGTTCATCTCCCCAGCCCCACGAATCTTAATTGGGCGAAAAGCTGGAGGAAATGGACTTTACCAAAAATGAAGTAGAAAAAAAAAATCACTGACCTAAAGACGAATAAGTCCCCTGGCCCGAACGGGTTTCTACCTAAAGTGTTGAAAGAAGTGCGAGATGAAGTGTGATGACATCTGGGCACAATCTTAAACATGTCAATCCGGACTGGTGTGAGGCGGAGGTGATTCCTATGTTCAAGAAAGTCGACTAGCCAACCGTCGAAATTCCGACCTACTAGTTTAACTTAGATAGTTGGTAAACCCATGTAAAGCATCATGGTGGACATAATAACGTCATATTTACTTGCTATTGAGGAGTTCCCAGCACGGCTTCCGAAGGCAACGGTCATGCCTGATAATCTTGTGGAATTCTTCCACTTCGTTTTCAGTGAGCACGATCGGGATAAGGCGGTGGATTTTATCTACTTAGACTTTGAGAAAGCCTTTGATAAAGTACCACACCGCTGCCTTATCCTGAAAGTGCGTACACTGGGCATAGACGGAAACGTAGCAGGTTGGATAGAGAACTGGCTAAGCGGCGGACGGCAACGGGTGGTGTTGAATGGACAGGCTTCTGAGTGGGTGCCCGTTACTAGCGGTGTTGCTCAAGGTTCTGTCCTGGGACCACTACTGTTCATCATCAATGTTAACGACATGGTTGCGAAGCTTTCTAAATTTGCCGATGATACCAAGCTTGGTATGAACGTTGCAAAGGAAGGAAATACTGCCCGCCTATAAGAAGCTCTTCGGAAGATTGGGGAGTGGTCGGACACGTGGCAAATGCCTTTTAACGTGAACACGTGCAAAGTGATGCATATCGGCCACCGAAACCCCCCAATCACTGTATATCCTTAATGGCACTGCTCTTGAATGCACTAATACTAAGAAGGACTTGTGTGTAACTATCACTAGTGACCTCAAGTTCTCGATGCAGTGTATTGAGGCGGAGAAGAAAGCCCAAAGGGTGTTAGGCTACATAAAGCCACAGTTTGGATATTGGAACAAGGAGATTGTACTGTGTTTGTACAACTCCCTTGTCCGGCCACACTTGGAGTATGCCGTACAATTTTGGAGTCCTAAGTTTCGAAAGGACTACGAGATTGGAACGCGTGCAAGCCAGAGCAACCAAACTGATTCCCTCTATCAGACACAAGAGTTATGAATATAGGTTACGGGAATTAGATTTATTCTCGTTAGAGACCCGGGGGCTGCGTGGTCAGCTTATCGAAGTGTTTAAAATGCTTCGAGGCTTCGACAATGTAGACTACAGGGATTTTCCAGCTTAGCGAGAACAGAAACCATGGCTACAAACTTGAGCTGAAGCGTTACCCCCATGATCTGTGTGGAAAATTTTCACATACAGCAACTGTGGTACATGGAACGCACTTCCAGTGGAAGTTGTCAACAGCAATTCTTTTGAGCAGTTCAAGTCGCGTCTAGACAGTCTTGAAAAGTAGCCGTTTGGGCACATAAGCGTTGTGCGAGTGTTCTTCGAAGGCGTCAATTGACACTTTCGAGGACGGCAACTGTTACGCCAAAGGTACCCTCTTCGAATGAACCGTAAGGTCTACTAGGGTACTTTTTCTTGTATATATATATATATATATATATATATATATATATATATATATATATATATATATATATATATATATACAAAAAAAAAAATAATCACAATCAGCACGTGATCTTCGAATGCGTGAAATTCCCAACCTATAGCCCAAGCGCTTTCGTTGTCAAAAGTTCTTCAGGGGCAAGTACAATGATAAATGTTAAAGAAAAAAGTGGAGCGGGCATATAAAACAAAAAACATGTGACATCATAAATAAAAGACTAACGACATGTATCCCTAAATACGAAACAAAAGAATACAGTGGGCGCAAAGGAAATGTTAACTAACCTCTTAAACGCAATGGAAATATTAACTCGAATTTCGCGGTTTTAACTTTTTTTACCGCGTTCCCGCCATATAGGTAGTGGGAGGAGCATGGTATGACGCATGTACCTGCAGCCAGGGCTCCGTCGCAACTTCCTGCCAGGCTCAGTTTAAGTGTGCTCGCAGAGCTCAGACAGTGTACATCTGTGTTACGCTGCCCCACAGACCGCATCTTTTTCACCTTTCTGCCGACTTTGACGCTCTACCAGACACCACCATACCATCCCAATGGGGTGTAGCAAGCTGACAATGGAGGAGAAGACCCGTGCCCTAACCCTAATGGAGCAGGAAGTGCCAGTAAAGCGTGTGGCTGCCGATCTGAACGTGATATGTGTTTCACTCTTTAAGCTCAAAAAAGCAGCCACCACTCTCCCTCCTGGCACCGCACCGCCTCGCAAACCTGGCTCTGGGGGCAAGAAGAAGACAACTGCTCGGACTGACAAGGTTTTGCTACGTGAGGTGAAGCAGGGCCCTTCGATAACAGCGGCTGAATTGAAGGGGAAACATCCTGACTTGCTCCACAACGTCGCTATTCGTACGATCCAGCACCGGCTACAAAAAGACCTGGGTTTGCTCTGCCGCCGTACCGCCAAGAAACCGCTGTTGACAGAGGGTATGAAGAAAAAACGGCTAGCTTTCGCGAAGAAATATCAAGATTGGACACCAGAGCAGTGGAAGTAAGTCATGTGGAGTGACGAGAGCAGTTTTCGGCTCGAAAGTGGTGCGGCGGCCCAGTGATGTGAGCAGATATGACCACCGCTACACCGTGAAGACCGTGAAGCACCCCGATGGCGTCATGGTTTGGGGATGCTTCAGTGGGGAGAAGGGCACGGGTGGTCTCTATTTCCTCCCCAAGAAGGTCACTATGAAGGGAACGAATTACATTGAGGTTTTGGAGGAACATCTGCTCCATTTTTACGCTCTCCATGGCTGCGACTTTTTTATGCACGATGGCGCCCTTGCACACAAGGCACGAGCTGGCAAAGACTTCCTTAATGAGCAGAACATCGAAGTTTTGGACTGGCTGTGGGTGGCAATGGACGGCTGCTACTTCGAGAATCTTGCAACATCCATGCCAAGAGGATCCAGGAGGTGTTGAAGACCCGTGGAAACATGACAAAGTACTAAATGTAAAGAAATGTCAGTAAAAGGACCCAATAAAACAAACTTGAAATGTACTTTTGTGCTTAATTATCCAAAAATTCTTAATGTTAACATTTCCTTTGCGCCCACTGTATGTAAAATATGTTATATAAAACCTGAGAGAGCTTTTTTATATTGTTTACATATTCTTTCAGTTATAAAATTATCAAGTTTAAAAAGCCCATCACTAAGATTAAAATTTAGGTGCTGCGTAGATTGAATAATGGCGGATTCAATAAGATTACGCTCATGATGGGCTTTTGCTCCTGACCAATCAATCTCATGGCCAGTGGAGCTAATATGTATAAATAAAGCATTATAAGTGCCCTGTTTGGCAACTATATTTATGTTGGGTAATCCTCACAGATAAATCTTTTCCAGTTTGACCCAAATAAAACTCATTACAAAAAGTACAGGGAATTGCATAAATACAGGAAAGTTTATTAAAGGGCAAATTATTAATTAACAATTTTTTTAAAACTAAATTAGAGTTAAAAACGACATGAACATTAAATGAGGATAAAAGCTTGGGGGTATGTCTAAAATAATCATTATAGGGAAGACAATATTTTTATTGGAGATTTTTTTTTTATCATTATTGTAAAAAGATTTTTTGGGCTGAAGCCAAGGCACTCTCTAAAACATATGTAACAAGGAGTAACAAGGAAAGTAAGTACCCTAGGAGACCTTACGGTCCATTCAAAGAGGGTACCTTTGGACTAGCAATCGAGCGGGCACATGGCTGCTCAATTGTTTTGCGTCCCTAAACGGCCACTTTTCAAGACCTTGTCTAGTCTTGACTTGAACTGGTCAACAGATTCACTGTTGACAACTTCCACTGGAAGTGCGTTCCACTTACCGCAGATACTGTACGTGAAAAAGTTTCCACAGAGATTGCGGTTGTAACGCTTCAGTTCAAGTTTGAAGCCGTGATTGCGCGTTCTGTTCTCACTCAGTGTGAAAATATCCCGGTAGTCAACATTGTCGAACCCTCGAAGTATTTTGAAGACTTCGATGAGCTGACCACGCAGTCTACGGGTTTCCAGCGAGAACAGATCTAACTCCCTTAGTCTATCCTCATAACTTTTATGTCGGATAGAGGGAATCAGTTTGGTTGCCCTAGCTTGTACGCGTTCCAATCTCGCGATGTCCTTTCGCAATGAAGGACTCCAAAATTGTACGGCATACTCCAAGTGCGGTCGGACAAGTGAGTTGTACAGGCACAGTACAATCTCCTGGTTCCGATAGGGTACTTTAGATCCCTACCAATATTATATATACACTTAAGTTCTGGGTCTAAAAATTCAGGACTACAAACACGTAGTGCGTAAAAACATTGAGTTAAAAGCCGATTTTTTGACAATAGTGGGATGGTTCGAGTAAAAATCAATATACAGAGGAATATGGGTAGGTTTTCTGAAAAACAGAAAATTTAAACCCTTGCACAGTACGATGAACAAGACAGTCTAAAAATAGAAGTTTACTTTCAATTTCAACTTCATAAGTGAACTTTACGGATGGTACTAAGTTATTTAGTTCATTCAGAAAAGCCTCAATATCACAATCATTGGGCCAAGTACAAAATACATCATCGACATACCTAAGCCAAATAGCATTTCTTGGCAAAATTCTTGGCAGCATGTAAAGGCGAAAGGGGGTTACCCATTGCCATACCAAAGCGTTGCAAGAGATTATATATATATATATATATATATATATATATATATATATATATATATATATATATATATATATATATATATATTTCTCTCTCGCTCGCTCTTTTTTACAGCTCGCGAGGAGGAGTGGAACGCCTCCGAAATAGCGTTCTCAGGATAGACGAAGAGAGGTGACAGGTGCCATTTAACCTTAACAAGCGTAAGGTAATGCACATTGGCCATGCTAACCCTCGGGGAAAACTACTATTTTCTAGCCAAACAACCAGATACCACTGACCTCGAGAAAGATTTAGGCGTGCTAATCAGCATTGATCTAAAGTTCTCCAGGTGGAGACACTGATTCGCTGGGGTACATAAAAGAGGCATTTTCGCTTCCGAAATAAGCAGATTGTTCTCGCCTTGTACAACCCTCTAGTCCGGTCACACCTTGAATACGACATACAATTCTAGTTCCCAACCCTGAGGAAGGATATTAAGCGGCTGGAAAGGGTACAGGCCAGAGCCACAAAATTGATCCCCTCCCTTAGACATAAAAGTTATCAGCATAGGCTACGAGAACTGGGGATGTTCTCCCTGGAGACGCGCTGGTTAAGAGGCCAGCTCATTGAAACTTTTAAGATAAGGCGAGGAGTTGAAAATGTAGATCACAGGAGTCTGTTCACGTTGAACGCAAATGCTACACGTAACCACGATTACAAACTGGAATTACCGCAATTCCATAGTACTCGTAGCATTTGCGGAAACTTCTTCTCGTACATAATCTACGAAACGTAGAACCGTATACCACCAGAATTGGTGAACAGTTCGTCAGTCGAACAGTTCAAATCTCGATTTGACAAGATAATCCACACCCTGACCTACCAAGTACCACCTTAGAATAGATTATAGATTTGAGGCAAGTAGATTGGTTTCAACTTTTCTATAAAAATGTCCTGTTTGTGTGTTTTTTTCAGCACATTCAGGTACCATTTCAGCTTTCTGGCCGCAAATGCGGGTGGGCGCGGAGAGCCTTCATCTATGCTATAGGTTAGTACCTTCCCAAAATAGTATCTCCACGGTATAGTTAGCAATGTCATTTGAGGTACTACTATTCCTTTTCACTCTCTCTATCTCTCCCTCTCTCTCTGATGGAGCGCTCGCCTGGGCCTTATTACGACGACTACATTGTTCCCCACACTGTTTGCACATTCATATTGAATGTCTAGTCTGGGTGATCTTCGCCGTGCTGACGGGACTCGGCACCCCGTCCGACCCCAGCTTAACCTCTTCTACTTCCTTCAGACACCTGTGTTTTCCCCCTGTTTCCTCGATTTTCATCCAACCTCTCCCACAACTTTCTCTGGTCAGCCTCTAATTTCACAGGGTAGATGCTGACCTTCTCAGCCAACTATCCCGGATCGGGGCTGAGGGGGGAGGGGACAATGTTCCCTAACCCCTGACCTCCGGTTTTGGATGTTTGGTTTTTAACAACCTGCTTCATCCCCACCCATACCTTCCTCACATCCCCTTTCCTTCTCACTTCATTATCTATTTTTTCTTTACGCCGTGCCCAAGGTGGAGCCGCCATGCTGAAGGGCTGCCAGGTAAGCAGGCGGGATGGGTGGCCTTAAATGGCGGCACCTGCCTCTGCCAGGCCCGTACGCACCCCTTGCAGAGTGGGCTACTGCGAGGGGTGATGAGCGTTTGCTTCCCGCAAGGAAAAGAGGGTTACCCCATGTCGTCATGAATGAAAACTTAGAAAAACAAAAATGATTCCCCTTTAATAACAACGGAGCCGCCCTCAGGCAGCTCCACAGAGAAAATGGAAGTTCCCTCCCCTGTGTTTTCCCAGGGGACCCTCCATGACTCTTCAACCGGAGAAGAGGCTTACTCCTCTCCACTGTCTATGGATGCAGGGGACTCCCCGTCACCCCCTTCCTTGGAGTATCCACGTGACTCCGTCTCAAATCTGGCAGTTCCGCCTTTGCTTCCACAGGGGACTGCCAGGAAAGCCAGCAGGCAGCCCATAACCGGCCGCTCCCAGTTGAAGCGGCTCGGTAGGGCAAACCCCGTTAAGGGGAAAGAAAGGCCCCATCGGTCGCTTCCCTCTAAAGACCTGCTAGCCGAAAGATTAAATCTAGCGGTAGTGAAGGCATATGCCCCCCCCCCCTCCCAAAGAACATGGACAAAAATGACATGACCTGTGATGTCATGGAGGGGATGGCCAAATGGAGGCGCCCCTGAGATAGACATGCTCCCTGACGCAGCCCAGCCTCAGAATGTGGGGCCTTCCGTAGGGGCAGATTCGTGCTTGGCATCAAACACCGAGCCCAATTCTGCTCCTGTTGCGGGCCCTCGCCAGAAGGGTCGGCACTGCTAAGACATCACAAGCAGTAGAGGGATCCCCTCCTCCAGTCGGTGCCCCCAAGACTGCTGGGACGGCGAAGGACCTTGCAGAGGCGGCCCATCTGGCATGGCAGCTTCTGCTGGGAGAGGGGAGAAGCAGGTTCATTCCCTGCCTTCCACTCCTAAAAAGAAAAAGACCAAAAAGATTCGGGGCTCTTCTTCCTCCATGGGGATCGCGGGGACGGACGAGGCCGCTAACATCCTTGAACGCGACCAAGTTAAAATTGGCCCGTCCGGTCCCGGTGCTCGCCTGGGTGGGGAATCCCTAAATAACACAAAAAGTGCGCAGAGCGGAACCTCGATTACGTCGGGGCCCCTCATTCAGAGGTTACCTGGCGTTTTCGAGCCCGCTGGCTTCAAACGCTTCTTAGTTATTCGCTTCACTGATGGCAGCATGTTGGCCAAGGTGACCCGTTTCTTCTGGCGAATGCGGCGGATCCCTCCGAAGCGGCCAAGATAAGTGTTCTTCGGACACTTGATGGCACCCCGGTGAGTGTGACGCCGCAGTCTGCCATGAACTTTGTGAAAGTAGTAGTTTATGCGATGAACTCGTGGACTACTCCATAGAAGATATCACTCTAGAGCTGACCGACTACAGGGCGGTCAAGGTCGAGCGTGTGATGAGAAAACAGGGAGGGGCCTACACTCTTCGTCACGTTCGACTGTGACAAGCTCCCTGATTCGGTGCCTGCCAATTTTTTTACCTCTCCCGCCTGAAGGCATTCGTGCCACTGCCGCGGAGGGGCTATTACTGTCACCGCTTCGGCCATACGAATCGCTCATGTAGACGTACAAAGTCGGGGTCACCCGAAGTCTGTGTAAATTGCTCCAAGGCTGCACACGATAAGTCCAAATCGTGTGTGGCCAAGTGTGTGAATTGCGGAGAGCCGCACCCCGCTTCTTCGAAGCAATGTGGTGCATATATCCTTGTGAAAGATATCCTAGCCGTTCAGGCCCAGGATCGACTTTCATTCCCCTGGTAAAGCTGCGGCACAAAGGGTTCACACCCTAAACTATGTCTCTCCTCCCTTCCCCTAGCGTGACTGTTTCCCGCAAGGCGAAACGGGCACGCGCCTCAACCGAGTCGCTAGTACTCACAGGAGACAACACCCCTGAAGTTGGTCGCCAGGCCATCTTCCGGGGTTCCTAAAGCTGTCCCCCGAAACGACGACAACAACAAAGGAACTTCGTCTCCTTCGCCTACGCCTAGTGGTGGGCTGAGAGGCTCGGAGACGGTGGCGACTCGAAAAGAGCGCCCCCCGCCTCCGAAGCCGCAACGCCCGCCTAAGGTTTCGAGGCGGAGGGAGGAAAAGACTCGCATGGCGAGCCCAACCTCCCCCAATAAGTCCTCGAAGGTGACAGCGCACGGGGTTCTGTCTCCGGGAAGTGGACGGCCATTCCCGTGAGGTTCTGTTCGAAGAGGCCCCCCCGCGTGTCCTCCGAGCTTGGCCTAGAGGGCATATTCCTTCAATGGAATTGCCGGGGGCTCCGGACCAACTGGGAGGAGATGCGGAGGCTCGTCTCGTCCCGTTACCCTTTAGCTATCTTTTTGCAGGAAACCATGCTAGGCGCGTGCCCCCTGCCCTCCCTCCCGGGGGTATAAGGGTCTTGCGACCCCACCACTACGGGATGGCCGGGCTGGGGGATGCGCGGTTTACAACCGGCATGATATCTCCGTTCTTCCTTTCTCTTTAGATACCTCCTTTCAGGCAGTGGCTGTGCAGCTGCACCTGGATAGGAGGTATACTATCATTTCTGCGTACATTCCACCGTCAGCTGACTTCGACGCGGGGGACTTCCGCCGCGTCGTGGCACGGTTGCCGAGGCCCTATATCTTGCTTGGAGATCTGAACGGCAGGCATCCTCTCTGGGGAGATTACTCCATAAATCCCAGGGGACAAGTCCTTGCCGATCTGATCGAAGAGCCCGAGATAGTTGTCCTAAATGTGGATGAGTTTACCCATCACTGCCCGAGAACCGCTTCATTTTCTTGCCTTGATCTATCTTAGTGCTCTCCGGATGCACAGCCTGATTTTGATTTGGGGATGGGCGATTACCTCCATGGTAGTGATCACTTTTCCATTTAAATATCATTTTCAGGGCAGCTGCCGCCGGATAGCCTACCTCGGTGGTGCTTGGCGCGGGCGCCTGCATTTCAGGAAATGACTGAATTCTCATCTCAGTCAAAGAGTTTAGGTCGGTACATGAGTCTGTTGACTTCTTCTCCTGCAACCTCATCGCCGCGGGTCTGACTACTACTCCCAGACAATCTGGCCGTTTTGCACGCCGACCACTCCCGTGGTGGTCGGCCGAGTGTGAGACGGCCCTCAAACAGAAGCGTTATACCTACATGCGCCATAAGCGGCCCCTGAACGATTTCACTGTCAGTGAATTTCGTCAGGCTAGGGCTAAGTTCCGGTATATTTTGAAGCACGCCCTTCGCTCTTGTTGGCGGGCATACGTGTCTTCACTTAACGGGAAGACCCCTCTAGCAGAGATGTGGAAGCGAGTCAAAAGGATTCGGGGCAAGTTCTCGCAGGAACCTCCTCCCGTTCTCCCGTAGATTTGGACCGCAATCTCGGATCCTGCTACCGCTTTCTCCGCATTTTTTAGCCCGGATGCTGCTCCGCTAGCATTCAATGCACCCCGTGATGTCGCGGAAGGCCGCTGACTAGACTTTACCTCCATAGGCGGAGAACCCTTCAACGACAGGTTTACTGTTAGTGAGTTGCGTTCCGCTCTTGCTTCGTGCGCGGACACCGCCCATGGTTCGGACGATGTCCCGTACGCCATGCCTCGACACACGGGTGAGCGAGGCATGGCCTTTCTGTTAGATTTTTTTCAACAGGATCTGGGTGGAGGGTCTCTTCCCAGATTCCTGGTGAATCGCTACTGAGCTCGCCTTCCGCATAACCGGGGAGAAATCACTCTACTCCAGCCAGTTTCCGCCCAATCTCTTTAACCTCTTTCTTGTACAAGTTGATGGAGAAATTGGTAAATGTTAGAATAGCCTTTTTTTCTGGACAGCGGAGGCCATCTGTCTTCTGCACAGTGTGGCTTCCGCAAGTTCCACTCCACGTCGGATGCTCTGCTTTGACTGGAAAATGACGTCTGCGAGGCCTTCCTTCGTAGACAGCACTACGCCACGGTGTTTTTCGATTTGTAGAAAGCCTATGATACCGCATGGCGATACGGTATCATGGAGATTCTCCACACTATGGGGGCGAGGGGACGCGTCCCAATCTTTATATCTGAATTTTTGCGAGATCGTTGTTTCCGCCCACGGGTGGGGTGAGCCCTCTCCGGCCCAATGCAGCAGGAAGATGGTGTCCCGCAGGGAAGTGTCCGCAGTGTCGCACTCTTTGCCCTGAGCATCAATGCCAGATGCCAACTCTGGAGCGTCGACTCCAACAGGTATTGAACCGGGTCTCTCGCTATGCCGAAGCGCACAGATTTCGGTTTTCCTTGGCCAAGGCTAAGGTGGTGCACTTCTGCCGCCATCCACGGCTCCACCCTGACCCAGACTTGTTTCTTAATCGGGTACGCCTGGAAGTGGTCGAATTGTACCGGATGGATATTCTCCGTTTTTTGACCTTCAGCGCTTGGGGCGCTGAATTACTGCATTACTTTTTTATCGATGCTTTGTTCGTTCGAAGCTCGACTACGGATGCGAGTTTTATGCGTCCGCAGCCGAGCGTTTATTGTGGAAGGTGGACTCGATACACCACACCGGCCTTCGCCTGGCGACCGGTGCCTTCCGCACTTTCCCCATTGAGAGCCTGTTGGTCGGTGCTGGAGAGATGCTACTCGCTCTACGCCGTGTCTTGTGCATCATTCGCCTGTACGTTCCAGCCCGGTCCCTCCCTCAGTCGCCAACAGCCCTTATTGCATCCGCAGCTGATTTCGACAGTGCCCATGCCGCCGAGAGACGCCAGTCATACCCTAAGCCCTTTGGGTTTAGAGCCAAGAAACTCCTTCGAGAGATATATATAGCTCTCGGACCGGGGGCCCCCCTGGTTCTGCCCAGGACGCCACCCTGGAGGGTACCACATTTGGCTATTTGTCGCCACGCCTCTTCCCCCAAAGGCTTGTACAGCGCCAGGAGTATTGCATTTGACATTTTTGGAGCGCACACCGTGTCACGCTGGACCGTGCCAGTGTATACGGATGGCTCCAAGTCCTAAGAGGAGGTCGGCTTCCTCGCCGTATCCCCTCCTTTTGAGTAAACGGGGCTCTGCTAGGCGCTGCGTCCGTCTTAGCCGAGCTGGTGGCAATACACCACTCGGTACGGGAGATTACGCAACGTGCCGTGTTTTGAGACCGGATTGTGATCTATAGTGACTCATAAAGCTTCCTGACTGCTCTCGGAGCATTGGAATCTCCGCATTCCCTGGTTCGCGATATCCGTGACGCCACGGTTTTGGCGAGTCGGGCGGATGTCGAGATTATCTTCTGCTGGGTTCCTGGACATGTAGGAATTGCGGGGAATGAGCGTGCCAAAGAGTCCGCGAGGACTCTGCGACTGGACCAGCGTTTCGCTCTTCCTCACACCGACTACATGGTGGGAATACGGGCAGCTCTTCGGGCTGCTTGGCAAAGAAGATGGGAGACTTTCGAAGGGAACTTTAAGTTGCGTGCCATTGCGCCACGGCTGTTCCCATGGACCTTCCCTTAATGCCGCGAAAGCTTCAGGTTGATTTCTGTCGTCTCCGAATTGGGCCCACTCGCGGGATGCACCGCCATTTGATGGAGCGCTCGCCAGCGCTCTACTGTGAAGACTGCGTTGCCCCACCCCCCTGTCTGTCCCGCACATTCTTTTTGAATGTCCCAGTCTGGGCGATCTTCGCGCATGTTACTTGTGCCGGTACCGGGATGGGCAGGGTCGCTACCGCTTGTCCCTTGTACTCGGGACGAGTGCGTGCACATTGACTGGTGGACTTGTAGATTTTTTTTTGGGGGGGGAGGCCTGCCTTCTCCTTTTTATTTAACTAGTTTTGTTTATAGTTCGCACGTTCCTGCTCCAAGGGGCCTACCTCCTGCGCAGGAGCTTGCTTCTAGCTCGTTGCCTTTTCCTGGCAGTCGCCAGATGAGCTCTTAAAAAAAAAAATTCCTATCCCGTTTCCGGGACGATCTGGTTCGATACCGCTTGTCTCTTGTACTCGGGACAGGTTCGTGTATACAGACTTGTGGACTGTGACTTTTTGCTCCATTTTATTTGACCCTCTTTGATGTTGACTGTTGGTCGAATGTTCTTGTTTTTTTTGTCGTTATTTTTTTTTTTAGTTTGGTCAAGCACTCGGCTGAAATTCTCAATTATAGCTACTTATCTCCCTGAAGGCAGTCGCTAGATAAGCGCTAACTTTTTTTTTCTTTTTTTTTGAGGCTAAGGGAAAATGCAGACCTGCACCTTCGCCCTATAAATTTTTCACCCATCATCTGCCACCCTCTCCTTCTATAAGTCCTTGTCACAAACATTCTCGTAGATGTGCCCTCATTCGTTTACATAATAATAAAAAAGGCCTCCGTCGCCACTCCACAGTAACTCCCTAACCTGCGCGCCTCTTTAAACCCCTTCTTCCCTCTCCTTTGTTACCAACAAAACGATTTGTACTTCCCACCACGCCTCCCCCCATCCAATATACATCATCAAATGTGACTACCTCCCCCACCCTTCTGATTTGTTCTACGCAATCTGCTTTCCCCATACCCAACCTCCCCCTTCTAAATGTTGTGCATATAGTAATGCTTTTAAGCAAATTATCATATTAGAACTAATGGAAGCTCTCGGCCAAGGCCAATTTAGACGATTACTCGCAAATTTATGCCTTGAAAAGTTGAAACGTAATTTTTCGAGAGAAAATAGGCGTCTTCTGCTCAGTGTTTCGAATAATTTGGATTCTCCAGCCCCTCACTTTCCTCCGTGCACTCTCGACCAGTCTCTTTGTTTATTTTTAGTCACTTTGCTACCATTTATGCGAATGTGCGAGAAAAGAGCGCCCCAAACCATAAGATTGCATCCTTTTGATGTCTTAAAGGACATCAAACCAAGCCATTATTATGATTACCCCCTTAGACGGAGTGTCCCTGTAGGCTGTTTTACCTGACAGTCATGTGTCTGGAAGGGTAGCACGTTCTCCCGGCACTAGTGCCCGCGAGGTAGGCCTTACCCCCCTCGATTCGCACATCACGCCTTGGAGAAACTGGAGGGTTCGCCTGGTCCAAGTGCCCCTGTCCTAAGGACCATCTACCCTCCCTCTTGGTGGACCAGTCCTTCCCTATTCCACACCCCACTTTATATTAACCAGCTTTTTTTATTATTATTTAAGAGGCTCTGGTGGTTGTGGTGTAATTCCAGCCTCGAATTTGAAAGTAGTCGTGTCGGGTTGCACTGTTAGGTTACCACCCGCTGCCAGGGCAAGGGCCGAAGTCCCGATTGCTTGCAGTGCACATTTAAGATGGTTACGGCGGCTTCATCCTGTATGGGATGAAACACAACGACAAAGTTATTCAGGTTTTCAAGGTTCATCCTAGCTCGTGAACTAGACCAAGTATGTATAAATGATCCCCCGCAGGTAGGTACCCTGTGTAGCCAGTTACACTTGTGTTACCTAAAGGATCTACACCCACCGGTCCTCAGTGCAAACTAGGGAAGCCCTGTGACCGGGTTGACATGAACTCTGATTGGGCCTGGAAAAGTTGCTGGTGCGCCTTCCCCTCGATTCCTCTCAGCGCTAGTTTATATTTATTAGAATTATTATTAATTATTACATCTATCTCCTCAACCTTTTGTCTACACCCACTTCGTACCAGAAGAAACTGTTATCACCTGGAAAGAGTTCTCCGCTATACATGTTGCCTTGGTTGACTGCATGCGATCCTGGGATCACCCACCCTACTCATTAGTGGACCCGCCTACCCATTTCCAAACTTGCTCTCCTATCAAGAGAGGTTCTGGCTGTTCGGCGCACTTTCGCCCTCTTATGGGTCGTTAGTCCAGCCCCATTGGAGGAAAAGGATAATAAGTCCTGTCGGTCCGTTCCCCTTGCGCTTCTGCATCCCATTCAAATATTTTCTGGGACGCTGCCGCCCGAGAGCCCGCCGCGGTGGTCAGCATTTCAGGAAATGACTGATTTCTCTGTCTCAGTCGAGGAGTTTGAGTCGGTAGATGAAGCCGTAAGGTTCTTCTCCGGCAACCTCATCGCCGTGGGCCTAACTACTATTCCTAGAACGTCTGGCCGTTTTTCCCGCCCACCGCTCCTGTGGTGGTCAGCCGAGGGTGAGGCAGCCCTTAAACAGAAGCGTTATGCCTACATGCGCTATAAGCGCTGCCCGAACGATTTCACTGTCGGTGAATTTCGTCGAGCTAGAGCTAGGTTCCGGGATATTTCGAAGCACGCCCGCGCGTGTCTTCACTCAACGGGAAGACCCTCTAGCAGAAGTGTGGAAGTGAGTCAAAAGGATTCCGGAGTTCTCAGTGCGGCTTCCGCAATTGTCACTCTACATTGGATGCTCTGCTTCGACTCGAAAAGCCAGATGAGCTCTTAAAAAAAACGACTCGAAAATGCCGTGTGCTACGCCTTCCTTCGTATACGGCACTACACCACGATGTTTTTCGATCTAGAGAAGACCAATGTATGATACGGCATAGCGATACGCTATTATGGAGACCACACGGTCGAAGCGAGGGGACGCCTCCCAATCATTATTTCTGCCTAATCGTCGATTCCGCTTACGGGTGTGCGGAGCCTTCTCCGGCTAAATGGAGCAAGAAGAGTGTGGCACTATTTGCTTTGAGCATCAACGGCATCACATCGGTGCTGTTGGAAGATGTTCTGGCTACCCACGTGGATGACCTTTTGAGCTCTTGCTGCGGCCCAGATGTCAACTAGTGCCCGACCAGCCACTTACCTTAGAAAGTAAAATACAGTCTCTTATTCTCCCTCATTAATCTATTCTCTTTACCTGCTTGTACCATCTCGGTCACAACCTCTTTCACACCATCTGTACATATTACGACCTGTTGCTCGCTCAAAACCGATAGGAAGTGCCGGCCGACGGTAACAAATCCGAGTGCCATTGCCCCGCGGCTATTATCTCGGATGCCCCCCAACTCAAACCAAGCCTCTTTGGCTTCAGGTCGCTTTCTTCCACCTTTGAATTGGCCACACTCGCAGGCCCCATCTCAATTTGATGGAGGGCTCCCATGAACCTTAGTGCGACGACTGCGTTGTCCCCCGGACGGCTCGGCACATTCTTGTTCAATGTCCCAGTCTGGGGCATCTTCGTGTATGTTACCTGTCCCCTTACCGGATCGAGCGAGGTCGTTACCGATTATTGTCTATTGTTTGTGCAAATGAAATTGTGAACTCAGACTTTCTGGAGGAGGCTAGCCATTTTATTCGACTCTTTGGTGTTGGTCGCATGATCCGGCGCCGAGAGGAGGCGATGCCAGGGCCGTGCTTGTGTGGCACAAGTACAACTTTCCATCGGACACCTCGTGCATCCAGAGCAACACCAACTCCTCTAGTCACTTGATGTAACCCTCCGTATTGAGTCTGAGGCCCTCCGGTAACAACCCTAAATACCTGAATTGTGGACCAAAAACTTTGTCTTGGTACATCTTTGGGGCGACGCAGCGAGCCAGTGGTTGTTTCGCGAGTTCACCACCACCTGGTCCTGGCAGAAATTCCTCTTGCCTGAGAGGAACCAAAGCATGCCAGGTTTGAAGGAGATGCTTCAGTTTGTTCACAAGCTTCAGAACACGTTCCTTCCCGCTTCTCCTTCATCTTCTGGACAGAAGTTGGCCCTCCCTCATCTTGTATGGGTAGTAGCAGATGCCCTCATGCTCTAGCTGCCTGATGAGAGAGACTGGTACTCCCTGCCTATGAACCTCCTTGACATGTGGGATCGTTGTCAATGATGGTTTGTATCTCCGTGACAAATTATGGGGCTCTTTTGTATCAGGTCGATTAGAGTGAAGTTTGCGAACCGCCCTACCCTCGTCGTCGCAGCTAGACTCATCCGAACTCTTCCCTAATCTTCGTCACCCTCCTCAGAAGTCGCCAGATGTGATATATAAATTTTTAAAAAAAAACCACCCTCCTCAGATTGACACCCAAGCATTTGGAGATCTTCGCAGTGGAGCCCCCAGCGCGAATCCCAAGCAGCACAGCTTGCCTTTTCCAAATTTTCGAGGATTGAATTCAGCCATGGCATTGCCTCCTTCCCAGTCTATGCACAACTGAGTCTGCTATGATAAGAAGAAGAAGAGATAATCGTCACCAGGCAATACACATGCGTGGAATTCAGAGCTGCCAACGGTGGCAAATTACCCACCGCATTCTGTTTGAGTTTGTTTGTTTTTTAATTTTATTTAAAGGTCCATCTGGAAACTACTATGGCGCTATCTTTTCCATGCCTGGAAGACCTAACATAGAGTGAAAGAGGTTGTTAAACATTATAACAACAAACAAAACTGTAGATTAACCACGTAACCACATCTAATGCGTCTGTAGGACACCGAATTCAGGGATGCGACTTCCCACACCAGGTTAAATTGTAAAATAGAACAAATATATCCTAATTTAGGGAAAATTGAAGAAAATAATAAGACTATGAGATAGTTTATTTCTTAACCAGTTGAATCAACCTAAAAAATTAAGAAACCAAAATGTCTCACTTTGCCTTGCATGTAAAACTATAGTTTTTACCTCCTAGAGGGGTTAATTTAAACACAAGTTTTACGTGTGTGGGGGGGGGGGCGGTTTGCGTTATACTAATGGTATACCTGAGAGGTTCGTTAGCGATTCCGTAAATGGGTTCAAGAGCGGTTCGTTAGCGATTCCGTAAATGGGTTCAAGAGCGGTTCGGTCGACATTTTGCGAAATTAAAAATAATTAAAGAGATGCGGCGCTTGAATAGGGCTGCTAGTCTTTGTTTCCACTAACTTCGTATTCGTATTGTTTTCCTATAATGATCTCTAGTTTGGTTTAATAAACCCTCGCACTCTTCAAACTAATTTACTAAAATTACTACCGGCAAATTTGGTAAGGCTGGTATTCCTTGTATTTACTAGTATTCTTTCGTCATGCTTGTATTTTTCTTTCTTTTTTTTCGCCGGGTCACGAGCTTCTGTTGCGTCTTGAGCTACCTTACACGAGCCCTTCGTATATCGAGTAAACCGATCATAAGGTTTAGGAAAAAGAATCTCCCTTTACAACATTCCTACGTCCTTTCTCGCTCATTCAAACTACTGAATCTTGGCTACCAAGATTGGGTGATATTTCTCACACATTGCTCTGGCAAATTATCCTGCGGGCCTTTAGGGAGATTGGGCGCATTGTGTTTCGTGAGCGGAGGGTATCGCGTATCGTCGGCTGCTTCGGCGGATATTTTAGAAGAGATCGACTCCGGCAATCCTTTAAATGGGGTCTCTACGAGAGCCTCTTAATCTCACTCAAGTGAAAAGGGCTTCAAAATGTCTCTTCTTTATAAATCCGGTTGTTCATTGTTGGGGGGTGAGGTGGATTTGTTTGGATTTTTTTTTTTCTAAATGAACTTTTTGTTGGTGAACTCTAAAATTCATTCACGAAGCAGAAAAGGTTGCACGTCGTCTCTTGTATGTTACTCGCTGAGTTTCTTATGCAACATCCAAAGGGAAATTATTCTACGTATCTCTTCCGAATATAAAATGGTCCCTTCCCTTATTCGCCTTTTCTCGCATTTGACTATTGCTCTCGATTACTATTTAATGGCTTCGTTTTTGCTCTTCTTTGATTTTTGTTTTCACTTCCATTTTTCCTCTCATTTCTCTTTTTTTTTTGCCTGTTCTCTGGGAATGTTGTTCAGACTCCTTTTCCCCATTTTTGCTTGTGCTTATTTACCCAAAATTCTTCCTGGACGGTTCCTTTTGTTGTTGACTGGGGCTCTTTTTCTGTTTTATCCTTTCTTCTTTTTCTGTTTTTTTTTTTATTAAAACGTCCTCTCTCTCATCTACCTCTGTTTTCCATTTTCTCGATCCCCCTTCCCTCTAGCCTCTCTACTCCTTTTATAGAGGTAGGTTTGATGTGGGCACTTGCTTGCCCTATTCCCCCCCCCCCTTCTGTGCCCCCGCCCGCCTTTATTCTTCCTTGCCTGGGAAGGTTTGGTTACTGAGCGCCGATCCCTCGCTCGACGTTTTTGCCCGGCATCACCTGACTATTGTGCAAGTCATTTTATCTCAAAAAATAGAATGAATTGTGGAGAAGTGAAATGTGGTTTGGGTTAAGCGGCGGATAGAATTAGAGAAGATAACTGAAAAGTGGCCCCGTCAAAATAAATAGTGTGCCATATATATATATATATATATATATATATATATATATATATATATATATATATATATATATATATATGTGTGTGTGTGTGTGTGTGATGGAGTCGTTTCTTGGTAACCTTATTCGTAGTAGGAATATGACGACATATGCGATGATTACGAACCTCTAATTTTTCGGACGTTTCGGTCATTAACGATGACCATCATCAGCAAATTCTGAAGAATATAAAGAATTATTTTATAAGAATAACTAAACACAGCAATAAAACAAAAAAAAAACAACCCAAAACAGGATAGGATTCGAAAATGATAACCGAAAGAAAGAAGTTAAAATGAAATATATAATCCTAAACCGTTGCAAGCAAAGGGGTGAAAATCTATTGATAAGAATTTGATTAATATCGTAAAAATAACTAAATTAAATAATAATCCCATGAATATAAAATATGCATAATAAACATGAATTAAATTCTTATTGGAATACAAAAATTATAAACTTTGGCAATAAAGTCGAAAGCAAGGGATGAAGAAATCGATTAATAAGTGACAAAAATGATTAAATAATCCCATGAGCAGCAAATTGAATAATCAACATGAATTAAATTTTAAACGGAATACAGGAAATTCAATATAAACTATAGCAAGAAAGAATTATAAGGGCAGGGCGAGCAATCCAAAATAAGTTAGATGCAATCAAAGCGGATATTAATAGATGGAGCAAAGCAAGTAATTCAATAAAGTTAAAATTTAAGTGATTGAACGTTCAATAAATATGAGTAAACTAACGCACGGAAGTTTAAATATTAAATAAGCAATTATGGAGGGGCTGAAAAGGACAACTAAAACATTAAATTAAGGAAAAGTCATTTCGTTGTAGTTGGGAGTATCAACTGATATTACGGACAGAACTAGGCAGAAGGAAAACTATTAAGGTGGATGTGGTTGGTTGTACGTTTGTCTATATAGTGAATAATTTGAGGGATGATGAATAATCATTGAGTTCCGGGTTTATTTGTTTACTGAAAAGTGATTCAAGAATTTTTAAATCCAGAGAACACTCCCCTATACGAGAACATTCACTAAAACATAACCACCCGCTTGACCCTGATCCCTTTAGTATACTCTCTTCTCTGGAGTTTACCAATAAAACTAATTTAATGGAAGTCTTTCAATTCTATATTACGTGAAAATAGTTTCCACAGTTTTTTTAAGTGTGTCTACCACTACTAACCTAAGAAGGGCAGATCACTTTCCAACACTACTTGTTTATTTGCTACTTTTAGGACCGGTGGGCGGGCACACACTTTTTCCTAACCTATCTTAGAAGTGAGTGGTACCAGTGAACAGAAAAGGATTTTTTTTTTCGTATAACAGATTCCTAAGCAATTTTTTTCTCAGCAGTGTTTTGGTTTTGTTGCTTACATGACAGAATTTTGCAACATTATCATTGACGGTGGAAAAATCGATTATAGAATTGGATATAAAGCTAAGCTGAGCTTTTTCAGCAGGGTTTTGGATGCTAGATTGGGCTAATTTTGCTTATACGATAAATATGGCACGCAATCTTTCATAAGTCAGCTGCAGCATGCTACGCCTGCTACCCACTTTCAGGGGAGGAGGGTGTGTTCTTGATCAAGGTTTCAGGTGTCCTAGGGGGCTTTATTCCCTGCTGCACCATCGACCCCTCCCCCGCGGACCCGGGACGGAAGAGTAGCTGATGTGTGCGCGAAGAGGGTGAGGAAGATAGCGACTAAGGGGGTGTGGTAAGCTGTACGCGTCTTCTCATGTTGCTCAAACTCAACGCCCCGCCTCATTGGTCGTTGCCCTAATGCGTTGTTTTCGCCCCCCCCACCCCCCAGCGTCAAAATGCAACCGTGCCATATCCACTGGGGTCGTGAAGCTCCGAAGTAAATGGAATTAGTAAAGGAAAAAAGGTGGGAGGAAAGCTGAAGAACTACAGCAGATTTAGAAGAAGTTTGCCTCATTGTAGATAAGAGAGATGAAATTGATGCCTTTTGCCTCTTCTGGAGACAAAAGCCATCCCCAATATATATATATATATATATATATATATATATATATATATATATATATATATATATATATTAGGCTAGAAATAAAATTGCACTTTAATACAGCAATAGAGCATTTCATTCTTTTAGAATCAACAGCACTTTTCAAAGATTATTATTATTATTATTGAGATTGTTCATTTCTGTTCATTCTTTAAGTTAACTTATGATCCCACAATAAACTCCGCTTAATGCGTGACCCGACCGATCGCCGGCACTTTATTTATTAACACCACCTATCCCTTTAAATTTAGCTGGTGTCCACCGTTAAAATGAAAGTGACGTGATTATGAAAGTAGCGAACTGGAGGTCATCTGGGCGCGGCGCATTAAGAGCGGTAGTACTGGGCATTTGTTCCCCGAGAAGACGGAAGAAGAATACATTGTTGTGTGAAAGAAAGCAGCGTTATGTTTTTCTATGGGTGTTATGACCGCGCAAACCCGAGCAAGACTATCCGCTCCTCTTGATTGGCGAGATTTCCCTACAGTGCCGATTCTTTTTTCTTCTTTCGCACTCAAAAAAAAGGGGGTGGCTAATCGGCAAGTCTATTTACAGCACTTGATGGTGTATGTGTGCTTTTTTGGTGTTATAAATGTTCGACTTTACTGCCACACCCAAGGATTCGTTCTCCTGTTCGAAGGAGAAAACGACTTGGCCCTTTTCCTTCGCGCTGTCTCATCTAATGCGCAAACACAAGAAGATTAGACCTTTCTCTTTCGCGTGGTGCTCATCTTTTAAAGGGAATAAAATAAAAGAAGTTAATCTCGAGAGTAATGGGAGATGTGGTTTGGCGGGGAGTTGGGGTGGGGATGGAACGACCTTGAGTTGTTTGTTCTTTGTACAACCGATTTATTCCTCCCAGATTGACAAAGCTTGCCTTTTTCGCTCTCCCATTTCTATTCAAGTTGTTTCTTTGTCCTTTTCACACTGAGTAAACATGCCCTTGTTGGTGAATGTCAAACTTTACATTTAATAATAATCATTCTTAGCCGCATTCGCGCAAAGTGGGGTTGGCTAGCATCATCGCCATTCATAAAATAATAATAAAGGCGATTCCCGTCGGGAGTGCTTTGTGAATTAAAATAGGAGTCTGCTCCCAGGATGATGGTCGATTCGTCCTCCTCGCTGATGCCAGATTTTTCTCTCTCGTTCGGGACAGGTGGCGGAATGTGTGGATGCCGGATTCAGCTCGGTGCCGTCCACGCTCAGTAGTTCCCTTCACGTCCTCGATCTCAGGGGCAACGGTATCCAGACCCTCGGCAAAAACGCCTTCAGAAAGGTGAGCAGCGAATTGGAGTAGGGGGGATGCTGGCTTTGGGGAGTGAGAAACGCGTGGGTTTTTTTATCTATTGGGGGAATAAAGAATCGGGAGGGCCGAGTCGCAGGCTTTTCTCTTTGGCCAATCAAGGCTGTTTTCCCCCACTGTCTGCGTGGTGCTACGGCCTCGTTGATATTGCGCGCTAAATTCGAGTTAAAAAAAAATAATAGCCACTTCAGAACGGCCCCAAATTGGTCCTTATCACCTTTCCCCAAACCTCTGCATTTTGGGAAGGAATGGGGCCAGGTTCGGAAGACTCCCCAGCACATCTTCCTAGAAGATCGGGGGGGGGGGGATTTCGCGGAAAGTGTAAATAAAGCCCGAGTTTACCTGTGCCCTGGGGGTCGGGAGGATTTGCAATTCTTAAGGGTCCCCTTGCAAAGGAGGAGGAGTATTTCACCACACAAGGGGGTTCTTTTGCATTGGTCGGTACATATATACCATCCATTTTCAATTCCCCTAACTTCACCACATCTTTTTTGACTGGCAGGTCTAGGCGTCGCTTCCTCACTTTCCCTACAACTTCTCCCCAAACTTTCTCTGGTCGACCTTTTTTTCACAAGGTAGACGCCGACCAGCTTCCTCTCACCCAACCAACCCTGAGGGGGAAAGGGACAAGGCCCCTTCACCCCTGAGCTCCAGTTTGGAGTGGTGGGATTTTAACCTGCTTCATCCCCACCCACACCCTCACATCACCTTTCTTTATCTCTACCCCGTAAGGGTCGCGGCGATTTGCCATCATGGCCGCCGTGCTGACGGGACTCAGCACCCCGTCCGACCCCAGCTTAGCCTCTTCTCCTTCCTTCAAAACACTTGTTTCCTTTCTTTTCATAAAACCTCTCCCACAACTTTCTCTGGTCAGCCTCTAATTTCACAGGATAGATGCTGACCTTCTCAGCCAACCGTTCCCCCCGTAAGGGGCGTGGCGATTTGCCATCCTGGCCGCCGTACTGACGAGATCCAGCGCTCCGTCCGGCCCTAGCTTAGCCACTCTTCCTTGCTTCAGATAGCCTGTATTTCTCCCCTACTTCGTCGCTTTTCATACAACCTCTCCCACAACTTTCAATGGTCAGCCTCTAAATTCACAGGGTAGATACTGACCTTCTTCCCAAGGTAACCGTCCCGGATCGGGGCTGAGGGGAGAGGGGACAATGTTCCCTAACCCCTGAGCTCCGGTTCGGGATGGGTTTTTTTTAACAACCTGCTTCATCCCCACCCATACCTTCCTCACATCCCTTTTCCTCTCCTCTTCACATTCTATCCATTTTTACGCCGCGTCTAAGGTGGGTCCGCCATGCCGATGGACTGCCAGGCCACCAGGCGGGAGGGGTCGTCCCAAATGGCGGCGCCTGGCTCTGCCGGGTTTGTAAGCACCTTTTGCAGTGCGGGCAACTGTGAGAGGTGATGAGCGGTTGCATCCCGTAATAAAAAGAGGGTCACCATGCCCAATGATGAGTCTAACCAAAAAAAACCCTTTAACTCCCCCTGTAGAAACGACGGAGCCGCTCTCGGGCAGCTCCACAGAAAAAATGGAGGTCTTCCCCCCTGTGCTTGCGCAGGGGACCCTCCATATCTCTTCAACCGGAGAGGAGGCTTACTCCTCTCCTACGCCTACGGGGGAAGGGGACTCCCCCTCACCCCCTTCTCTGGAGGTGCTTTCGGGCACCTCCCTTCCAATGGCAGTCCCATCTGTTCTTTCCAAGGGGACTGCTAAGAAAGCCAGCAGGCAGCCCATTGCCGACCGCCCCTCGTGTAAGCGGCTCGTAGGGCAAACCCCCTTAGGGGGGAGAGGGAAGCCAGGCCCCTTCGGTCGCTTCCCTCAAAAGACCTGCTGGCAAGAATATTAAACCTTGCCGGGGTCAAGGCCTGTGCCTCCCCACAAAAGACTGGTGACGCTGCCAAGGGGACCTGCGATGTCCTGGGAGGGGATGGTCAACTGGAGGCACCTCCTGTGATAGACATGGTCCTTGAGGAAACCCCGCCTCAGACGGTAGGACCTTCCATGGGGGAGAATCCGGGCTCGGCGCCAAGCACCGAACCCGAATCCGCCCCTATGCAAGGTCCTCCTCAAATGGCTGAGGGCTCCGAGGCAGTACAAGGAGGGGAGGTCCTTCTCCATTACGGAGAAGGACCTAGCTGAGGCCGGTCCATCTGGCCTAAGGGCTCCTATCGGCGGAGGTGAGAAGCGGGTTCATCCGTGCCACTGCTGCGGCGATGCTATTACTGTCACCGCTTCGGCTATACGAATCGCTCATGTAGACCTGCAAAGTCGGGGTCACCCGAAGTATGTTTAAATTGTCCAAGGCCGCACACGATAATTCTAAATCGTGTGTGGCCAAGTGTGTCAATTGCGGAGAGCCGCACCCCGCTTCTTCGAATCAATGTGGTGCATATCTCCTTGAGAAGGAAATCTTGGCCGTTCAGGCCCAGGATCGACTCTCATTCCGCGAGGCTAAGGACTTGGTCCTGTCGCGCGCGGCTCTGCCTGGGACGTCATATGCCTCAATAGTTAGAAAGGCACCCTCTGCTCCTTGCCCATACAGGCCAACGAGCACGTTTGTTTCTGCGCCCATTCGGAGCCCTTCTGCGGGCTCTACTCAACCCGGGCGCTCCCCTGGTAAAGCTGGCGGCAAAAAGGGTTCATACCCAGCCCCGGCTAAAACCAGGCCTCCCCCCCCTCTTCCCCCAGCGTGACCATTTCCCGTAAGGCGAAACGACCACGCGCCTCTACCGAGTCGTTAGACTCGCAGGAGGCCACACCCCTGAAGTTGGTCGCCAGGCCATCTTCAGGGGTTCCTAAAGCTGTCCGCCGAAAGAAGGACAGCAAGAAAGGAACTTCGGCTCCTTCGCCCACGCCTAGTGGTGGGCTGAGTGGCTTGGAGACGCTGGTTCCTCGAAAAGAGGGCCCCCCCACCTCCGAAGCCGCAACGTCCGCTTAAGGTTTCGAGGCGGAGGGAGGAAAAGGCTCGCATGGCGAGCACAACCTCCCCCAATAAGTCCTCGAATGCAACAGCGCCTTCATCGCTTATCCGGCCAACAGCGCCCGGGGTTCTGCCCCCGGGAAGCGTACGGCCATTCCTGAGGGTCTGCTGTTCGAGGAGGGCCCCCCGCGTCTCCTCCGAGCTAGGCCTGGAGGGCATATTCCTTCAATGGAATTGCCGTGGACTCCGGGCCAACTGGGAGGAGATGCGGAGGCTCTTCTCGTCCCGTTCCCCGTTAGCTATTTTTCTGCAGGAGACCATGCTAGGCGCGTGCCCCCTGCCCACCCTCCCGGGGTACAAGGGTCTTGTGCCCCCATACCCGTTTACACCCGTCATGATGTATCCGTTCTTCCTTTCTCTTTAGATACCTCCTTTCAGGCAGTGGCTGTGCATCTGCACCTGGATAGCAGGTATACTATCATTTCTGCGTATATTCCACCGTCAGCTGACTTCGACGCGGGGGACGTCCGCCACGTCGTGGCACGGTTGCCGAGACCCTTTCTCTTGCTTGGAGATCTGAACGGCAGGCATCCTCTCTGGGGAGATTACTCCATAAATCCCAGGGGACAAGTCCTTGCCGATCTGATCGAAGAGCTTGAGATGGGTGTCCTAAACGTGGATGAGTTTACGCATCACTGTCCGAGAACCGCTTCATTTTTTTGCCTTGACCTATCTTTGTGCTCTTCTGATGCACAACCTGATTTTGATGGTGGGGTGGTCGATTACCTCCATGGTAGTGATCACTCTCCCATTCAAATATCATTTTCAGGGTAACTGCCGCTTCAGAGCCCACCTCGGTGGTGCTTGGCGCGCGTACGGTAGCCTGCATTTTAGGAAATGACTGAATTCTCTATCTCAGTCGAGGAGTTTTGGTCGGTAGATGAGGCCGTCGAGTTCTTCTACGGCAACATCATCGCTGCGGGCCTGAATACTATTCCTAGAACGTCTTGCCGTTTTGCACGCCGACTACTCGCATGGTGGTCAGCCGAATTTGAGACCGCCCTCGGGCGGTGCTATCAGCGACGCCCGAACGATTTCACTGTCGCTGAATTTCGTCGGGCTAGGGCTAGGTTCCGGTATATTTCGAAGCACGCCCGCCGCTCTTCTTGGCGGTCATACGTGTCTTCACTTAACAGGAAGACCCCTTTGGCAGAGGTGTGGAAGCGAGTCAAAAAGATTTGGGGCAAGTTCTCGCAGGACCCCCCTCCCGTCTCCAGGAGATTGAGACCGCAATCTGGACCCCGCGACCGCTTTCTCCGCATTCTCTAGCCGGGATGCTTCCATTGCGCCACGACTCTTCCCATAGACCTATCCTCCAATTCCGCGACGGCTTCAGGTCGCTTTCTTTTGTCTCCGAATCGGACACACTCGTGTGACGCATCGCTATCTGATGGAGCGCTCGCCTGCGCCCTATTGTGATGACTGCGTCGTCCCCCAGACTGTTCGGCACATTCCCTTCGAATGTTCCAGTCTGGGTGATCTTTGCGCACGTTACCTGTCCCGGTCCTGGGATGAGCGGGGTCGCTACCGCCTGTCCCTTGTACTTGGGACGAGTTCGTGCACATTGACTTGTTGACTTTGGGGGGGGGGAGGCTGGGCTTCTTCCCTTTATTTAAGTAGGTTCTATTATTTTTTGTTGTTTTCTTTGTAGGTTGCACACTCCTGCACCGGGGTGAGGGGACCTTTCCCCGACGCCGGAGATTGCTTTCTAATTGTTAAGTTTTTCCAATTTTTATCATTGTTTTCATATTCTTATTTTAAAATAGCCTAGTTCTAGGCTGTCGTGTTTTCGGCGACTTATGCCCAAGTGGGCAGTCGCCAGATGGGTTCTTAAACAAAAAAAATCTTTCTTTCAATGTATAGAGATTTTACAGCGAACCTAGGGTGGAGTCGCCAGGCCACTAGATCGGTGGGGGGGGGGGAGCCTCAAATTACGACAGCTGGTTCTGTCGGCGCGGTATTCACCCCTCGCTGAGCTTGCTACTGTGCGGGGTTGATATCATATGCACCCAGTGACATAAATAAGGTTACCCTGCCCAATGATGAGTTGACAAAAAATAAAAATACCCTACCTCGACCATCGCCCGATCTGCCTTCGGGCAACTCCACTGAAAAAAAATGGAGGTCCGTCTGTGGTTTCGCTGGGGGCCCTCCAAAACTCTTCTACCGGAGAGGGGAGGGGGGTCACTATCTTATGCCTTGGGGTGCAGGGGACTCCTCACCCCCCGGGCGACTCCCTCTTTAAGGTGGCAGTCCCTACTTTACTTTCTCAGGGGACTGCCAAGAAAGCATGCCAGTCGCCCATAATTGACCGTTTCCCTCGATAAGGCCAGACCCATTAGGGGGGTGAGAGATGACAGGTCCTGTTGGCCCGTGCCCACCAAAGTCCTGCTGGCGCGCAGATCGAGCTTACAGGGGACACCTTACCTGCCCCCCTCTCTTCCCCGACGGATGCCGGTTCGCTGCCCCAGGATAAGACGAAAGGTAGCTCGAAGGGGAACCCATTGTGTCGGGGGGGGGGGGGGGATGGCCACATGGAGGCCCTCCCTGAGATGACCCAGCCCCAGACGGTAGAATCTTTAATGGGGTCGAACACAAAACCCAAGTCCGCCCTCGCGCAGGTTCCTCAGACCGCGCGGGCGTCCGAAACCTTACAAGGAGAGGAAGGATATCATTCCCCGGCTGATGCCGCTGTGACAGCCAAGACCTTGTCCATTTCAGAGAAGGATCTTGCTCAGGCCTATGGGCTCCTGCGGGCGCAGGGAAGAAGCGGGTTCATTCCCGGGGCTCCTCTCCCTCCGCGGGAGCCACGGGGACGGATGATGCTACCTTTCGGTATGCAACCAAGCCGAGAACGGCACGTCCGGCCCCGGTGCTCTTCCGGGTGGGGAGTCCATGGCAGAGACCAAAAGTGCTCAGAGCGGAGTCTCGATTACGTCGGGGTCCCTCATTCAGAGATTACCGCTGGCTTCAAACGCTTCCTCGTTATTCGCTCCACTAATGGGAACATTTTGGCTGAGGACAACATGATCCATCAGAAGAGATCTCTAGCTAATGTGATTGGTAGAGAGCAGAAGGTGACCCGTTTCCCGGACAGGACCCTTCTGGCGAATGCGTCGAATTCCTCCGAGGTGGTCATGATTACTGCCCTTCGGACACTTGATGTCATGCCGGTGAGTGTGACGCGTCTCTCTACCATAAACTTTGTGAAAGGAGTGGTTTATGCGAGGTAATTCGTGGATTACTCTATAGATGGCCTCACATTAGAGCTGGCCGACCAAGGAGCGGGCAAGTTCGAACTTGTGATTAGAAAACCATGAGGGGCCGTTATGTTCGAGTAGGACAAGCTCCCTGTGTCGGTGTTTGCCGTTTGGTATCTCTACTGCATTTAGACTTTCGTGCCACTGCCCCAGATGTGATACTACTGCCACCGCTTTGGCCACATGAATTGCTCTTGTAGAAGCGCAAAGTCGACGTTACCCGAAGTTTGTCTAAGTTGCTCCAAGGATGGAGAAAATATGACCAAATCGTGTGTGGCCAAGTGTGTCAATTGGGCAGAGCCGCATTCCGGTTCTTCGAAGCAATGTGGTGTGTATCTCCTTGAGAAGGAAATTCTGGCCGTTCAAGCCCAGGATCGTCTCTCATTTAGAGAGCACTTGGGACGTCCTATGACTCACTGAACATTAAGAAGACACCCTCTGCTCCTGGCCCCTCCAGGCCTATGAGTATGGTCGTTTCCACGGCCATTTGGAACCCTTTTGCGGGTTCTACGCACCCTGGTCGCTCCCCTGGTAAAGCTGGCGGCACAAAAGATTCACACCCAACCCCGGCCAAAACCAGGGCTCCTACCTCCTTCCCCCACCGTGACCGTTTTCCATAAGGCGAAATGTCCACGTGCCTCCACCGAGTCGTTAGACTCGCAGGAAGCAACACTCCTGAAGTTGTTCGTGAGGCCATCTTCCGGCGTTTCTAAAGTGCCTCCCGAAAGAAGGACAGTATTAAAGGAATATCGGTTCCTAAATTGTCGAAGGCGACAAGGCATTCTCCGGCCAACAGCGCCCGTAATTGTGCCTCCGGGAAGCGTACGGCCATTCACGTGAGGGTCTTCTCTTCGAAGAGGGCGCTTACATCTCCCCCGAGCAAGGCCTGGAGGGCATAATCCTTCAATGGAATTGCCACCGACTCCTGGCCAACTGGGAGGAGCTGCAGAGGCTCGTCTGGTCCCGTTTTCCCTTAGCTATATTTTTGCAGGAGCTCCCTGCCCACCCTCTCGGGGTATAATGGTTTCGCGATCCCACCAACACGGCATCGGGGCCGGGCAGGAGGATGCGCGATTTACACCCGGCATGATGTCTCCCTTCTTCTCCTAGCTTTAGACACTTTCTTTCGGACAGTAGGTGTGCAGCTGCACCTGGAAAAGAGGAATACAGTTATTTCTGCGTTCATTGCACCGTTAGCTGACTTCGACGTGGGGGACATCCGCCGTGTCGTGGTGCGGTTGCCGAGTACCTTTCTTTTGCTCGGAGATCTGAACGGTAGACACCCCCTTTGTGGAGACTGCTCGATTAACCCCAAGAATCAAGTCCCCCAATCTGGAGATATGTGTCTTAAATGTGGATGAGTTTACGCACCACTACTCTCCCGAGAATCTCTTGATTTTACTATCTCTGATTTTGTGTGGGAAGTAGTTGATGACCTCTTTGGTATGAACCGCTTCATTTTCCTGTCTATATATCTTTGTGCTCCGGATTCAGAGCCTGATTTTGGGTGGGGGTAGTTCATAACCTCCATGATAGTGATCACTTTCCCATCCAAATATCATTTTCTGAGCAGCTGCCGCCTTATAGCCCACTCTGGTGGTGCTTGGCGCGGGCGCGGTGGTTCGTATTTCAGGAAATAAGTGATTTTTCTGTCTCAGTCGATAAGTTTAGGTCGGTAGATAAGGCCGTTGAGTTCTTGTCCGGCACCTCATCGCCCTGGCCCTAACTACTATTCCTAGAACCTCCGGCTGCTTTGCACGCCCACCGCTCCTGTGGTGGTCACCCGAGTGTGAAGCGGCCCTCATACAGAAGCGTTATGCCTACATAGTCTATAATCGCCGCCCAAAGGACTTGACAGTCGGTGAATTTCGTCGAGCCAGAGCTAGGTTTCGGTATGTTTTGAAGCACGCCCGCCGCTCTTGTTGGCGGGCATGTGTGTCGTCAATTAACAGGAAGCTCCCCCCCCCCCCCAGCAGAGGGGTGGAAGACAGTCGAAAGGATTCGCTGCAAGTTCGAGCATGGCGCCGCAATCTTGGACCCCGCGACCGCTTTCTCCGCATTCTAGGGTCGAGATTTGGCTGAAGTCCGCCGACTGGACTTTATCTCCAGAGGCGTAGAACCCTTCAACGACAGGTTTACTTTGACGAATTGCGTTCCGCTCTTGCTTCGTGCGCGGACACCGCCCCTGGTTCGGACGATGTCCCCTACGCCATGCTTCGACACCTGGTTGAGCGAGGCATGGCCTTTCTGTTAGATTTGCTCAACAGAATCTGGGTAGAGGGTACCCTCCCAGACTCCTAGCAAATCGCTACTGTGCTCGCTTTTTGCAAACAGAGGAGAGATCACTCTACCCATGCCTGTTTCCGCCCAATCTCTGCAATCTCCTGCGTGTGCAAGTTGATGGAGAAATTGGTAAATGTTAGATTAGCCTTTTTTCTGGACACCGGAGGCCGTCTGACTTCTGCGCAGTGCCGCTTCCGCAAGTTCCACTCCACGTCGGATCCTCTGCTCCGACTGAAAAATGCCGTCTGCACTACCCCACTGTTTTACGACTTAGAGAAGGCATGACGATACGGTACCATGGAGACTCTTCACACCATGACGTCGAGGGGGTGCCTCGTAATCTTCATATCTGAGTTTTTGCGAGATCGTCGATTCCGCTCACGGGTAGGGGACCCCTCTCCGGCCCAATGGAGAAGGAAGAGTGTGTCCCGCAGGGAGGTGTTTGCCCTGAGCATCAACGGCATCACCTCGGTGCTGCTGGAAGATGTTCTCGCTTCGCTATACGTGGACGACCTTCGATCTCTTTTACTCACAGGGGATACTCATAAAAGATCTTCTGGAAGAGGCAAATTATGCTTGTGGCCTCAGGGTTTTGAAATATGAGTTATCCTTCTTTTAGGTGGACTGCTTGCCATGGCTACGAGCTACACCTACCCGTCCTCACCGTGATGACTAGTAAATAGTGTCAGCTTAAAAAGAATCCGGACTGAGATTCGAACTGCCGCCCCAACGATTGCGGGGCAAGAGCGCTAACCACTATACTATTCTGCCGCGGCCCAGATGCCAACTCTGAGCGTCGACTCAAATAGGCATTGAACCGCGTCTCTCGCTGTGCCCAGAGAGCACAGGCTTCGGTTTTCCTTGGCCAACACTAAAGGTGCTGCACTTCTGCTGCCATCCACGGCTCCACCCTGACCCAGATTTGTTTCTAAATGGGGTTCGCCTGGAAGCGGTAGACTCGCACTGTTTCCTTTGTCTTGTATTTGATCGACGCCTCGCTGCCGTAGGGTCTCTTGTACCCGCGCCATGAATATTCTTCGATCCCAGACGTTCAGCGCCTGGTGCGCTGAAAAGGTCTACTTATCGATGCTGTGGAGATGACACTTGCTCAGTGCATTATTCGCCTGTAGGCGCGAGCCCGACGCCTCCCTCAGTCGCCAACAGCTCTCAATGCATCCCCAACTGATCTCGACGGTACCTATGCTGCCGAGAGACGCCAGTTATTCCCTAATCCCTTTGTGTTTAGTGCTAAGCAACTCCTTAGAGAGCTCGGTTTTTCTTTCGGGCTGGTGGCGCCCCTGGTTCTGCCCAGGACGCCACCCTGGAAGGTACCACATTTGGCTATTTGTCGCCACTCCTCTGCTCCCAAAGCTTCTACAGGGCCGGGAGTATTGCGTTCGGCATTTTGGGAGCACACTTCGTGTCACGCTGGAACTGTACCGGTGTATACTGATGGCTCCAAGTCACAAGAGGGGTCCGTTTCCACGCCGCATCCCCTCTGTTTGAAGTCAACGGGGCTCTGCCAGGTGATGCGTCTGTCTCCACGGCCGAGCTGGTTGCAATACACCGCTTGGTGCGAGAAATACGCGACAAGGAGTAACAAGGAAAGTAAGTACCCTAGGAGACCTTACGGTCCATTCAAAGAGGGTACCTTTGGACTAGCATTCGAGCGGGCACATGGCTGCTCAATTGTTTTGCGTCCCTAAACGGCCACTTTTCAAGACTTTGTCTAGTCTTGACTTGAACTGGTCAACAGATTCACTGTTGAAAACTTCCACTGGAAGTGCGTTCCACTTAACGCAGATACTGTAGGTGAAAAAGTTTCCACACAGATTGTGGTTGTAACGCTTCAGTTCAAGTTTGAAGCCGTGATTGCGCGTTCTGTTCTCACTCAGTGTGAAAATATCCCGGTAGTCAACATTGTCGAACCCTCGAAGTATTTTGAAGACTTCGATGAGCTGACCACGCAGTCTACGGGTTTCCAGCGAGAACAGATCTAACTCCCTTAGTCTATCCTCATAACTTTTATGTCGGATAGAGGGAATCAGTTTGGTTGCCCTAGCTTGTACGCGTTCCAATCTCGCGATGTCCTTTCGCAATGAAGGACTCCAAAATTGTACGTCATACTCCAGGTGCGGTCGGACAAGTGAGTTGTACAGGCACAGTACAATCTCCTGGTTCCGATAACCAAACTGGCGCTTAATATAGCCTAGCATCCTTTGGGCCTTTTTCTCCGCCTCAATGCACTGTTTCGAGAACTTGAGGTCACTAGTGATTGTTACACCCAAGTCCTTCTCAGTGTCGGTGGATTCCATAGCAGTGTTTTAAGATATACTGAGATTGGGGGTTTCTGTGGCCGATATGCATCACTTTGCATTTGCCCACGTTAAAAGGCATTTGCCACGTGTCCGACCACTCCCCAATCTTCCCAAGATCTTCCTGCCCGGTTCGGAGACTGACAAAGCGCCCAGAGTGCTCTCGAGGCATTGCAATCTCCGCATCCCCTGGTTCGCGATATCCGTGACGCCACAGCTTTGGTGTCCCGGGTGGATATCAAGATATCTTCCTCTGGGTTCCTAGACATGTTGGAATTTCGGGGAATGAGGGCGCCAAAGAGTCGGCGAGGACTGGGCGACCAGACCCGCGTCTCGCTCTTCCTCACACCAATTACATAGCAGGAATACGTGCTGCCCTCCGCATTTCTCTGCAAAGAAGATGGGAGACGTCGAGGGGAACTTAAAATTACCTTCCATTGCCCCGCCACTGTTCCGATGGACACTTTCCTCCCCCATGAAGGAACCAAATGAAAGGTACCAAGCTAATAAAGTCGTATTTTTACTTTGTAAGAACTTGTTTGCTTCCCAATTTCCACATGGCTTCTACTTTCTGTTGAAATATTCTGATGCGCCTATCATGGTACACTTAGACAGTTTTCCGTGAACCCTGAGCAATTAAACCCATTTTCATTACTGAAACAATACAAGTCTTAGTAAAAGACTAAGACTTGAGGGGTTTGGGTGCGTGAATAATGGGAAGATTGGTTTTGTTCCATTAACCACCTTCCTGCTGCCTCTCTCAGGTGCATAAGGCTGTACTGATTATGGCAGGCTAGCTTTATTACCTTGTTGGCTGTCAAGCCAACTAAAATTCTCGGTGTCCCGTCTCTGATGTGTATGTCACATGACACATCTTCAGATCCTGGCCGCTGCTCAGTTGGGAGTTACGCCCCTTGGCCAGGCACCCTCCGCTGAGCCACTTCCGGTCGGTGTATGTTGCTATACAGGACCATATTTTAACGCGCCCATCGATGGAACCCTTGAAAGCTCCGAAAATCCTAACCGGGATAGGCAGGAGATATAGCCCACAATCCCTTTTATTTACATTGTCACAAACTTTCAGAATTTCGTGTGCAGTGGAAATTAACAAAATTTCGGACTACATTCCAATCAGTGAAACCTCGCCCAACTTTGGTGTTGGGCTTTCTCAGCGGCACCTCCGCTTTTCTCTTACCGGAGATGTTTGAATTGCAGTCGCTAAAAATATTGCATTCGATGTTTTTGGAGCCGACCAGTGTACACGGATGCTCCAATATCTGGGAGTGGGTCTGCTTCCACGCCGTATCCCCCTCTGTTTGAACTAGACTAGATTCTGCCCGGTGCCGCGTCTTAGCCGTTTCGGAGACCAGATTGTGATATACGGTGATTCTTGGGTTACATCAAGGCTTTCGGATCTTTACATTGACTGGTTCGCAGTTCTGGGACCCCACACTATCGCGAGCCAGGAGGAATCTGAGATTGTCTTATGTTGGGTTCCTGAACACAAGGATTGCTGGAAATAAGGGCGCGATCGGACCAGCGTTTCGCTCTTCCCCACTCCGAATACACGGTCGGATTGGTTATGCTTTCATGGCCAATAAGATCGTATAAGCTCGACAGGAACCTAAAGTTGCGTGCCATTGCGCCACATTTTTCCTGTATACCTACTTTCGTAGCCCTCGACAGCTCCAGGTCGTTTTCTTTTGCCTCCGAATCAGACACAGTCGCAAGACGTGCCATTTGATTAAGTGCTCCTCTGCCCTTGTTGCCACGACTGCTTTGTCCCCCATAGTGTCTGGTACATTCTTGTTACTTGTCCCGGTTCCTGGACGAGCGGGGGTCGCTACCGCTTGTCCCTCGTACTCGGGCCGGGATCGTTCGCTCTTGGGTGTGGGATAATTGAATTTCTGGAAAACGTGAACTTCCTCCATTAGATGTATGAATGTTCTGTTGCCAGGGTGAGCCGGGCCTCTCCCTCCAGCGCCTGAGCGAGCCTTTTTTTTCTTTGTTTTCAATCTAGCCTATTAGAAACGGTCTAAACATTAATTTTGTCTTATTTCGTGGATGGCCTTTTAAACCCCCTCTTCATTCTATATCCTTGCACCTACAGGGTGGTGTCAGGTTTAACATGGGCAACTTTTTTGCAGCTGACATGTGAAGGATTAAGTGCTTTTCTTGTCCCAAACCCTGCCGCTTTCCCTCCTGGTCCCAATGTCTGCATTAAGACCTGCGGTTATATATCTTCCACACATTCTCAGTCTTTACAAACTGTAGACTGAGTAAAATTCTTGGTTGAAGTACTCAGGCAAATTTGGTAAAGGAGGTAACGATTTCAAGAGTTGGAAAGACACCTCCGAGAATTGGTTTCTATTCATAAAAAACAATTATGAAAGAGAGCTTTTCGTGGTATGACCAGGTGTACACTGTTATACGCACACTAGCTGACCGAAATTAAGGCTCCACCTGGGGATGGCTCTAAGTGTGCTTTAAATACACAGTTGCTAGGCCAACGAATATTCAAATACGGCTACAAAAATATACTTTAATAGGACAAGGTTCCCTACACATATAGAGCAAGTTAAATGGCAATGCAATTAAATATTGACGGTTCACAGCTAAGATGATTGACACTATCAATTAAGTTTGAACCGAGGGATAATTACAATTATGAAAGTTCTAGAGCAAAGGGGATCCTTGAGGTTCGACGCGGTAAAGGTGGGAAGAGCGTGACGAAGTGGGGGTTGAATCCCTTTTACCTTGATATGCAGTGAGTAGGACCAGGGAGGTAAGTTCGACTTTGAACTTGTGAGCGTCTCACGATACGCTCAAGCCAACTAAAGGAAATTGAAGATGGGGGGGGGGGGCTCTTATCCTTAAGAGGCAAACGGAGAATGCTTCGTGGATGGCTTTTCCGATCCTTAAAATCCGAAGACGTGGTGAGAAGGGTTGAAGCGCGCTTAAAACTATCTCCGCGAACAACACTGAGTGAAGACTAGCTCGTCCCTAGTCGAAGACGTTAACGGCTAACTAACGTACTGGACGGCGGCTTCAGACACAATCTGCCTTTGAACTGCGAAGTATCGAATATATACTGCGAAATTATCTAGACGTGGAGAAAGATTCATCGCCTCGCCAACAGGCTTCCTTAATTGCCTTGGGTCACGATAAGGGTCCATAGCGGGAAGTCGCGATGCCCCCCCTTAATGGTCTTTTCATTGTTCTAATTTTCGCAGGGTACCGGAGAAGGTGGGAAGAGGAAAAATAATTCCTCTTCTCTCTACTTATTCTTCCACAGAGCTGTAAACGTTGGACTCGTGTATCATCATTCATCATCACTACTATTCTTCATCTTTCTTTTAGCGGCCCTACTTAGCCAGATGACTGCTTAAACCCCCCTTCCTCACTCCCCACCTACGTAGGTAGGGAGATTGCCATTCATGTTTCGTTCCAACTATGCTGGGCAGTTGCTAAGGCATGATTGGGGGCATTGGAGGAAGCTGGTTTAAGGAGTAGCCCACAGCCGATAACAATGTCAGAAACTATTCCGGGCAAGGCACGGACTGTAACCTCCGCTCCTCATCCCAGCGGGGGCCCCATCCAGGACCATAAAGGGACATACAACTGTCTCTATGGTATGTTCGGATGCGGTCGCGATAAAACGCACTCGGGGAGGGGAGCGGTGTTGTCAATAAATAAGTCCGCCATACAATCACCCCCTCCGAGTGGATCCCTCCCGGATTTATCTCATTCATCTCAAAGGCAATTTCCCTTTTCATCCAGGCGGCGGTTGAGTGAGGGGGGGGGGGCCTCTTCTCCCAAAGGCAAATTACCTCCCCCCCAAAAAAAAAATTAAGAAACAACCAAAAAAACTAAACATACACACTAGTGAGACCCCCTATATACCAGAAAAAGAGCATGGTTAGAACAAAGTGCGCTCCCCTCTTCAAGGGATACTCACCACCAGAATGGCGCCCCAAAATGCCGCGAGGGTCCCATTGGGATCCCTAAGCGACCTTGAAAATCCGGACAAGGGGAAGGTGTTTGAAACCTTATTCGTCAAATTAAACATAGCAATCCTTTCCCAATAGACACGCCAACAGGATTTGTCGCAATATGTGAAAAGGAAGAAGACGTTGAGCCCCCCTTAAAGGAGGGAGGTGTAAAAGCCCTGAAGGAAATAAACTTTCAGCCAAGCACCCATAAGCGTGGTGTGCAGAAGGCTGACCCCTGGATCGGCTAGCACACTAAAGAAGAAATAGAACGGAACCAGCAATGAGTAAGGATTGTTGAAATAATCAAATTTAGAATCAAAAGAGACAACACGTAATATCACATGTTCAAAATAATCTTTTCAGATATGCAGATGGCGACAAAGGCGAGAGAGAAAGGGCTATTTCTCTTCATTGCGAAAATATGCAGTGAGCAAATCGAACGGGAGGAATTCACCCCGGTGCAGATTTGCTTTAGATCCTTTAGAGTTAGACTCTACCACCACACCACGAAGGATTGCAAGGAGTAGGAATGGACGTGTTCCAGATGCAGCCAAAAAGGATACGGCTACCTCGAATGCCAGCAGCAGAAGAAAAATGCCCAAACTGTGGACAAAAACACGGGGCAATGGCGATATCCTGCCCCAGGACGAAAGAGATGCTAAAGAAAGAGGCGGAAGAGAAAAAAAGCAGAAGGAACCAGGAGGGCGAACACCTCATACGCCCAAGCAACAAAACCGCCCCCGCTGGAAATTTCGAGAACGTCACACAAAAAAACCTATCTGAGGATCGGCAACGAAAATTCAACAAAAATCCTCACGTGCATACTATATGCCCACGCGAAGAATCTGACGAACCCAAGCTGCTTCGCTAAAGATCTAAATACTATGCGCTCAAGAATAATGGCTTAGCTGAAATGTGGTACCCGGAAAAAAAAAAACATCAGGGGAAGTCCTGCAGCTGCAGTTCTAAACCGAGAAAGAGCACGATCCCGGAACCTACCCCAGCTCCTCAAAGGTCCGCAAACAGGGACCACAGAATTGAGGCAAGAAGGTAACGGGAAAAGAGTGAAAACAGAGCAGCCAGAAGGATCAAATAGGCTGAGGGTAACCTCAGGCTCTGCTTCCTCCTCTGAGGAAGAACAAGAGTGCTCCCATCCTCCAAAGGCCCATGAGAGATCAAGGAGCGAAAGTAAAAGGAAGAGTTCTCGTCAAACCAAAAAGTTCGATTGAGAAGAGATTAAAATCCGATTTTACACGAAGGATGAAACTCCCTTCCCAAAGCATCCCAACATCGGGAAGATCGTCGAAGGAATCCAAGCAGGCTTATTGAAATGGACGCACGATGCGTCAAGCTAAGAAGCGCTCATGACGGCAGAAATAAAAATACAGAGGCTCATGCTTCACCATAAGTGACGCAGAATTTAGCAAAATCAAAAACTGAAAAAGAGACGTAATAAAAAGCAGTAGAAGAAGACACCTACACACATAAAAGACAAGCACTAGACAACAAAAAATGGAAAACACGAATAACACATTAAAAATACTTACAATTAACGTTAATGGATGGGAGGGGAAACATATTCCGTACAGTGGATCCAGACCTGATCCTCATCACTGAACACGGTGTTAACATGGATACAAACAGATTAAAGATAACAAATTACACCATTATAAATATAAACCACACACATGATCGTTTCGACGTCGCAGCCATCGCGATCCGAAGAAACATTACATGCAGAACACTTCCAAACCTAGAAGAGTCATTTGTGGCTGTTGAGAAATACCAACCTGGTGGGAAACCTGACCGTGGCGGCTGCCTATCAACCTCCACGTCGCAAATACCTACCGATTACCAACTTTTACCCCTTTTGCGGCGCAGGAAACTAACATTGCTCGGTGGTGATCTAAACTCCAGATGCAGAGCGTCTGGCTACGGAAGCACCGACCAAAGGGGAAGAAACCTGGAGTTGCTACTCGAAAGAGACAAACTCCGGAGGGTCGGGCCGGATTTCCCGATCTCTTAACACATCGACCGGCAACTAAACCGGACATGGTGTTAACGAGCAAAAACTTCCCCTTCAATATTAGCAATGACCCCGGATCAGTGGTACCGAGCGATCACATCCCGATTATCACCGCACTCTGGCTTGCCCCACTACTCAAGCCTGTCCCACTACGGAAAAGTTATGCTAAAGCTAACTGTGAGTTAAATAGAGAGATACTCAGTGTATATTAACCAGCTGACCTGGGAGACGCTAATTTCGAAGAGATTGATGCGGAGATAAATAAGATCACCAATCTCCTCATACAAGCCGACGAGAAATGCGTCCCCAGAATCTCCTATAAAATGCTCCCAAAACCTAGGTGAACGAACGAGATGAGAGAAATCGCCTGGGACATAGAGAAATCTATGAAGAGATCGTCAGGACAGGCACCATTCGGGAAAGGACAGCTAGAATCAGACAACCAGGAGAGGAACTAAAGAACATACTAATTGAAAAGCAAAGAGCAATTTGAAATGACATCATTGGGAACCTGGGCAGGGAGGACAATCCTGTAAGATTTTGGAACAACATCCGAAGACTTAGGGGATTGCCTGCCAAACCCAGAACTCAAATCAAGGATGGAGACGACATTATTGAGGACCCAGAGTCTCTCGAAAAAATATTTAGAAACCACTGTCAAGATATTTTCGCTATATCCCCTGAGGAGGAGGACGACCTCGACCAGGACATCGAAGACCAATTGCTTGATGATCTCAGTACAGTGATACATAGAACCCACCCACACCCGCAAGTATCTCAAGAAAGAGAAATAGTTAGCCATGGACGCCCAATAACTCTCGAAGAGACCTTGAACACCATAAGGTCCTTCAAGCAGAGGGCACCAGGCTGGTCTTGAATTACGAAAAATAACCTCGTAAATGCCCCATGGCAAATTGACGAACACAATGAACGCCGCCCCTGAATACAGGCTACTTCCCTGACGGGTACAATATGGCCAATATCATCTCTATCCGAAAGGGAAACATACCAGGTGGCTAACTATCACCCGATCTCTCTTCTTGAAAAGATTATAGCAGACAGGCTACAAGCTCAACTAAGTGAGTTAGGAGCGCACAACCCCCAACAACACGGGTTCCGTAGAAAAGGGGGCGCCGATACGGCCTTGGCGCTCCTAACAGAGAAAGTAGCATATTGTCAAGCGAACTGGTGCTATGTAGACATTGTACTGAGGGACGTGCAGAATACCTTCGATAAAGTCTGGCTGGAAGGACTTCAATACAAGATCCTTAACCCCTCCAGCTAGACCCAATCCTGGAAAGGCTCCTCTGTGACTTTGTCATAGACAGAAGGGTATGTCTCATGATTGAGGGCTACAGAGGACTTGAATTCGAACTAAAGCCGGGCGTTCCCCAGGGAAGCTGCCTGAGCCCACTGCTTTACCTGGTCTTCATCGACCCCCCAACTCCCGTGCAAAGGAACACGATGTATCTGCAATTCGCAGGTGACATCACGCAAATCGTCCCGTGCTCGGAGAGGAGAAAGCAACGGCACACGATAGCGGAAATCAATAACTAGTACGAGAGACTGAAAAATCAGGACCAACAGGGACAAATTACAAATCGTCCTGCTGAGCTGCAAGTTGACATCGCCCATCATCATAGAAGGGAGGAGATACGGCTACTCTGCCGAAGGCACTGTCCTGGGCCTGAAGATATCCGACCATGGATACTCGAGACACAACACAGAGAGGCGGAATCTGCAAGCTATACAGGTTTAGAGATCTTAGCCCCATCAAATCCTCAATGAGAAGACTTTAACGTGTCCAGAACAAGCATCCCTACTTATTAATAAAGTCAGAAGGCGTGATCACCTTCGGCAAAGGGGTCTACACAGGAGGAAACGATTAGAATCCATCAATGTCGCCACCCCAAAACTGGGAAGAAAGGTCTGGTTCACCCTAGTGAATGGTGTCATTCCAGAGCTACAGGGAACTGGCGGCAGGTTTAACATACCTGAAAGACTATAGGTGAAAGTCTCACGCCGACGCCAATTCCCGAGCACCAAACTATGCTCACAAGAAGACATTTCACCAATATATACATTCATGAAACGCAGTAATCAAATGAGTACAAATAACATTACACTAAACGATAAACACAAGGTAAATTGTTGGACAAAAAAAGGCTAATAAAGGCTTAAATGCTCAAATATTATACCAAAAATAAGTACACCAAATTATTAACACAAACAATAAGAAGAACGCTAATGTACATGAAGATACAAAAAACAGGAGAAAAACATTTAGTTGAAGAATAAAACCAAAAGGCAAACGTAAAGAAATAAAGGAAGCGATGCCCTCCCTCTCAAATTTTCACCCCTCTTTCATCTACCACTCTCCAAACCTTCTTCTGATATTGAGTACATCATCATCATCATTACAAACTGTGGAAGATGTCCTCGTTGGTAATTCGCTTTAAATTCGAGAGAAAATAAGAACTATCGCTGCCCCCCTTCCCCCATTTATCAGTTGGTTTGGGCCTCGGCAAACAACCCGAGTCGAGAACAAATCATTCGGGGATTTGTCTGTTCTTGCCCTCGTAAGGATAGACTGGGGTAGTTGAACGTAGATTGGAATCTATGTAAGCTGGACTTGGTTGCTTGCCTCTCTCGCAAAGTAATCGCCTTTATTTGCAGTACATTTTAGCTGTCTACAAATAATTATGTCCGTACCTGACACATTTAGAGGAACTTGAATTTCTCCGACAGATGGGAACTTCTTATCACGAACCAAACATTTAATACGGGAGAATAGTTAGGCGTTATTTAGTGTCTTATATAATATATAAATCTTCTGAATTTCTGTAACTATAGAGACGTCATAATTAGAAGAAAATGTGCGATTATTCATTGAAATAAACACAACAAAAACTTGTATATACAATCTTGCATGACCCAGTTCATACCGAGGGCAGAAAATGGAAATATCACCCTCCCTTGAGGCATTTTCTTCATTGACTTCCACCGGCTTAGATAAGTTTGGCACTCGGCAATTTGATCTTACTGTGGCACTGCCCTCCTCCGTGTAGTTTGATAATCACACAAGAAAAGGTAATCCTAGTTTGCAGAAATCGAGGGCGAGCCAATGTAGTCACCCAAATGCAAAACTTGTCTGCCCTAAGAAGTATTTGGGGGAAAAGTGGATTTTAATCTCCACGAATAAATTGATACAAATTGCATGGACACTAAAGTCCCAATTGAGCTTTCCCTTAGGGCTGGATTTCCTGATTGATGACTTAGCCTTTTCAACCTGAGTGAGAAAAAGAGGAAACTGATTCTCGATAGTTTTTTTTTTTTTTTTTTGCAATAATTGAGATCGAAAAAAAGAAATGCGATTCGTGTGAATTCGGATGGAATTAATATGAAGGTGGTGGCCGGAGGCAGTCAAGAAAAAAAAGTATTTCTAAATTTCCATTATATTTTTGTTTATTGTTTTTGTTGTTGCTGCTGCTCATCTTCAAACATAACCGTCTGTTTAGAGTTCCGAGTTAATAAAACGTTTGTCATTGTTATGTGTCACCCATCTCTGTTTAGCCAACCGCTAATTTAGACTATCTGAGATAAGAAGTGTTCTAGATGCGACTTTAAGATAAATTTCAAGTTATTTGCGACATCGATCTTTTGATCGAATGGCTCGGCTCCTATCAACCAGGGGAGCTGATTCCCAGCGACCCCAGTAATCCCTTTTAGACCATTCAAAATTTGTCAATCCAGATGCTCCTCTCCGTTTTCTTATTTTCAACAAATCCTGCCTCTATGTGGTAAAAGAAGAATGCCTAGAACGTCTTCCCGCGCGCCTCTTGAAAGCCTAGCGAGTTTTGTTCCTACTCGCGCAATGGAGGGGCGTGGGTATTTTTTTAGAGGTGCTAATGCTGAACTGTGAAGTACATTAAATAATTTTCCTTCCCCTTTTCTCGGCTGATTAAACATGCTCTTGTTAGATTACACCTGGTTATCCTCTTCACCAAAAATTATTTCCTAAATAGTGTCCCCATAGTTACGGTTCTGAGTTTACCTTAACTCTGGGGGGGGTGGTTGGCCCGAACTCGCTACCCTCCATCCATAAGAAATGGGCAATTAAAGAGACGTGCCTGTTTAACTCGTTCCCCGGTGAGTCCTAATTGCTTGCTCTCTTCACAGGTGAATCTGATCAACCTCCACAGATTGATTCTGTCGGACAACCAAATCGCTGAAGTCAACAAAGACGCCTTTACCAGCCTCAAACTGGTCATGGATCTCAACCTGTCCAATAATCGAATAGACAAGCTTCACCCACACACGTTTGCAGGTAAGGGTGTGCTGATTGCAATTCTCAAAATTCGAAACGTGTGTACTTGGCAAATTCCAGAAGAGGCGAAATTTTTATTATTCCTTTTCTATTAATTCATCAGTTTTCTTCACATTTCACTCCCTGCCTTTTGCGTTCCGTGTTATTAATAAGCTCACCATGCCCGAGGATGAGAATAATAAAAAAAAAACCCTCTCCACTTCCCCTTCACCACCACCAGGGCCGCCCTTGGGTAGCTCGACAGTAAAGAGGTTCCTCATCCCCCCCTGTATTTTCTCATAGGGACCCTCCAAATGTATTCTACCGGAGAAGAGGCTTACTCCTCTCCCATGCCTACGGAGGCAGTGGACTCTCCCTCATCCCATTCTTTGGAGTCGCCCCTCCTACTAGTACCAGTTCCTGCATTACTTTCCCAGGTGACTGCCAAGAGAGCACGCGAGCGGCCCATAATTGACCGGGAGTGGCTCGATAGCGCCAACCCCCTAAGGGGGGCGAGGGATGACAGGCCCCGTCGGTCCTTACCTTCCAAAGTCCTGCTGGTGTGCATAGCAAGTTTACAGGGGTTCACCGTACGTGCCCCCCTCTCCTTCCTGACGGATGCCGGCTCGCTGGCCCAAAAAGACGAGACAAAAGGTTCCTCGAATGGGATCCGTGATGTCTTAGGAGATGATGGCCACATGGAGGTGCCCCCTGTGATATGGACATAGTTCCTGAGGTGACCCAGCCCCAGACGGTAGTTTCTTCCTTAGGGTCGAATCCAGACTCTATGCTAATCACAACCCAAGTCCACCCCTGTGCAAGCCTCTCTTCAGACGGCTCTGGCCTCCGAGGATCCACAAGGGGAGTAGGGACCTCCTTCCCCGGCCGGTGCCCCTTTGAAAAGACAGAGGAAGACTAAGTGCTCCTCCCATCCGCGGGAGCCACGGGGATGGGCGGGACCGCTGCCATTTCGGTATGCGAAAAAGACGAGATCGGCACGTCCCGCCCCTATGCTTCCCGGGCGGGGAGTCACTGAAAGAGACGAAAAGTGCGCAGAGCGGAGCCTCGATTACGTCGGGGCCCCTCATTCAGAGGTTACTGGCGTTTTCGAGCCTGCTGGCTTCAAGCTCTACCTTGTTATTCGCTCCACCGATGGCAGCATGTTGGCTAAGGGCAACATGATCCATCTACCCTACTTCCTCACTCTACCTACAACCTCTCCCACAACTTTATCTACTCGTCCTCTAATTTCACAGGGTAGATGCCGACCAGCTTCCTCTCGCCCAACTGTCCCGGATCGGGGCTGAGAGGGGAGGGGACAACGTTCCCTCACCCCTGAGCCCGATTTGGGGTAGTGAATTTTTAACAACCTGCTTCATCGCTAACCACACCTTACTCACTTCCCCTTTCTTTCTCTTTTCAATCTCTATCCATTTTAGCCGAGTCCAAGGTGGAGCCGCCACGTCACTAGCCGGGAAGAGTGGCCCCAAATGGCGGCAGCTGGCTCTGCCGGCCTCGTACTCAGCACTTGCAGAGCGGGCTACTGCGTGGGGGTCCCCATGCTCAATGATGAAATAAAATAATTCATCCATACCTTCCCCTCGACCATCATCGGAGTCGCCCTCGGGCAGCACCACTGAAAAAATGGAGGTGTCCCCCTCCCCCTGTGCTTTCGCATGGGACACTCCAAAACTCTTCAACCGGAGGAGGCTTACTCCTCTTCTTTGCCTACGGGTGTAGGTCACTTCCCCTCACCCCCTTCTCTGGAGATGCCATCGGGTGCCTCCCTCTTTCCAGCGGCAATCCCCCCTTTACTTTCTAAAGGGACTGCCAAGAAAGGCAGTCCCATAATTGACCGCTCTCAGTGGGAGCGGAACGATAGGGCCAACCCCTAAGCTTAGAAGTGGTCACCGTACGTGTCCCCCTCTCTTCCCCGACAAAAGAGTTTATGACCAATGGGACCTGTGCTGTCCTTGGTGAGTATGGCCACATGGAGCCCCCCTCCCTCAGATGGACATGGTCCCTCAGGCAACCTAGCCTCAGACGGTAGGACCTTCCATGGGGACGAACCCGGGTTCGTTTCCAAGCACCGAACCTGAGTCCGCCCCTGTGCAAGGTCCTCTTCAGACCGGCTGTGGTATAAAAGACTGGTCCTATTGTGAAAGCCATGACCTTCTCGATGTCGGAGAAGGATCTTGCTGAGCCCGGTCTATCTGGCCTGGGGGTTCCTACCGGCGGAGGGAAGAAGCAGGTTCATTCCCCGCCCGACTCCCCTAAAAAGAAGAATACTCGGGGCATCCGTCTCCTTCCGCGGAGACGGATGGAGCCGTTGTCGGTTTGGTAAGCGACCAAGCCAAGATCGGCACGTCCGGCCCTGTGGAAAGTCCCAGACGAAGACCAGAACTGCGCAGAGCGAAGCCTCGATTACGTCACGGGCCCTCATTCAGAGGCTACCTGGCGTTTTCGAGCCCTCTGGCTTCAAGCGTTTCCTCGTTATTCACTCCACTAATGGATGCACGTCGAATCCCTCCGAGGTGACCATGATTAGTGCCCTTCGGACACTTAATGGCACGCCTATGAGTGTGACGCCGCACTCTAACATGAACTTCGTGAAAGGAGTAGTTTATGCGAGGGAACTCTTGGACTACTCCATAGATGACATCACCTTAGAGCTGGCCGACCAGGGGGCGGCAGTTGCTAGGTGGCCTTCTAAAATAAAATAATGCCTTCCTGCCCCTGAATAGAGCAAATGAACGTGGATCATTGAAAATGGTGGCTCTTTAATTTATCTTCTAGGAAGACCAAAGAAAACAGTGCCCGAGAGAAATCAGGGGGGGGGGGTCAATCTCGAAAAGTAAGATACGCACCTAAACGGTACGATTATATTGTATAGGTAGCCTTTGTTCTTCATGAGGAGGATTGGGCTCTTGAAGCCACCATAAATGCGATGGGGGGGGGGGGGGTAGCCTACCAAGAACATGTTGTTTATTGGTTTATTGTTGCCATCGGTGCACTCTCTTCCACAGGAATGGAGAAAATGCGCAATTTGAATTTGGACGGGAATTTCCTTTCGCGCCTCGAAGCTTACCAGTTTCCTGATCTTCCAAACCTCCAGCATCTTCTGATCAACAATTGCCGATTGAATTATGTTAATTCTCACGCTTTCGACAACCTCAAAAGCCTCACGACAATGAGGTAAGTATGCCCTAGTGTATTATTTTGCCCATTGCTGAATTGTGATTATTGTTGCATGATTTGGTCCTGTCCCACCATTCCCCATCGCACGCAAGAACGGAACGTATTGGTTGATGGCGGTGGTGGTGAATGTACAACCGATACCTCCCTGGCCTAGGCGAGATTGGTGACAGAGCTCGGTTCTCCTTTCGCCTCTTACACATCAAATGTCCATAGACCAATTTTGAACACTCCCTTACCCGGACTCAGAATGAAATGAGTTAAAGTTCCCCCTCCCCCCCAAAATTATAACACCAGGATTACCAAATGGGAACAAAAAAAAACTCCAAACGCACCCCCCTCCCGCGTTTAACTCCTTGAAGGAGGAGATCTCGGGACATAGCGGAGGTAAATTCTCCATCTTTGTCTCCTTCCAACAGCCATTGGAAACAATGAGATCAGTAAGGAAATGGATACTGGGTGCCTTTGAGTTCTTTCAATGTGCTCGGCCCCATTAGGGGGTATGTACCCTCTGTTGACTGTTACAACTAGTACCTTTAGGAACAAGCAGCACTACCTCCCGGCGCGAGTGCAAATAAGAAAGACCCCGCTCACTGCGTTGACTTGGAACTCTGGCAATGGCTTGGGAACCCGGTGAGCTTCCACTTTCTCCGTCTAAGCACTTGCCTTTTTCCACTATTTATTTTGGCTATCTATTTCATGCTGTGTCAAGAGAGGATTCGGAACCTCTAGAAACCCCCTTTAACGCCCGCAGGTTATAAGAGACCAGGACTTGAGCAGACTTGGGCTTTGGGGCGCTTTTAATGCGAAGATATTTTTTCCCAATACCCCCTTTATGTCCCTGATGGACTTGCCTCCTCCCTGTCGCCGTTCTCGGGTGCATAAGTCCGTACTGCTTATGCCGGGCTGGCTTTATTGCCTTATTGGCTGTCACAGCAAATCTTGTGACCTGCGGGCGTCAAAGGGCATTGTTTATAGTGTTCGATAGGGACAGGCTGCCAGACTGGTTGGTATCGATTTGCTTTCCTGGCCGCCATGCTGATGGAACTCAACGCCCCCTCCTGCCCCAACTTAGCCTCTTCTACTTTCTGACACCCTGTCTTCTTACACTGCTTCCTCACTTTCCCTGCAACCTCTCGCACAACTTTCTCTGGTCGGCATCCAATCTCACAGCGTGGAAAACGCATCCGCACCCCTGAGCTCCGGTTAGGGTGGTGGTAGGTTTTTAACAACCTACCTCACCTCCATCACACCCCTTTCTCTCTCCTTTCACGGTCTATCAATTTTAAGCCCAGCTTAAGTTGGAGCCGCCATGCCGAACAGTTGGTTTGCCACTAGGTAGGATGAGTGGTCTCAAATGGCGGCAGCTGGATTTGCCGGCCCCGTATTCACCTCTCGCCGAGCGGGATACTGCGTTGGGTGAGTAGTGTTTGCGTCCCATGAAAACTATAGGGTCACCATGCCCGATGGTGACATTTACAAAAAAAAAAACCCCTCTACTTCCCGTAACAGCTACGGAGCCACCTTCGGGCTGCTCCACAGCAGAAAAGGAAGTTTCTCCCCCCTCCCCCGTGCTTTCTACCGGAGACGAGGCTTACTCTTCTCCTCACCCTATGCCCCCTTGTCCATCTCTCCAGCGGCAGTCCGTCCTTTTCTTTCACACGGGACTGCCAAGAAAGCAAGCAGGTGGCCCAATATTGACCAGGCTCGATAGGGCCACCCCCTTAGGGGGGCAAGGGAAAGCAGGGTCCGTCGGCCCGTGCGTCCTAATGTGCTTGCATTCGCGACGTGTTTACAGTGGGGTCAGTGTACCTTATCCCCTTTCTTCCCCGACGGATGCCGGTTCGCTGGCATTAGACGACAAAAAAGGATCCGCGATGTCTAGGGGGAGGGGGGGGGGCACTTGGAGTCCTGCCCCCCCTGAGGTGAAAGCCCCAGGCGGTAGAATATTCCATGGGGTCGAACCCGAGTCCGCCCCTGTGAAAGCTTCTCAGATGGCTCGGGCCCCCGAAGACTTTAAGGAGTGCAGGGATCTCCTCCTCCAGCTGGTGATCCTGTGACAGACAAGACATTCTTCATTTCAGCAAAAGATTTTGCTAAGAGGCTATTGATGGCGAAGCAGAGAAGCGAGTTCACTCCTCACCCTCCTCTCCTAAAAAGAAAAGAAGATTCTGGGCTCCTATTCATCCGCGGGACCCACAGCGACGGACCGCTCTGATGCCGTTTCGCTTGGCGACCAAGCCAAGATTGGCACGTCCGGCCCCGGTTCTTCCCGGGTCGGGATTCCATGATTAAGACTTAAAATTGCAAGTGCGCAGAGCGTAGCCTCGATTACATGGGGCCCCTTATTCAGAGGCTACCTAGCTTTTTCGAGCCCTCTGGCTCCAAGCGTTTCCTCATTATTCACTCAACTGATGGCATGTTGGCTAAAGGCAACATAATCCATCAGAGGATAGCTCTAGCTAGTGTGATTGGTGACCCGTTTCTCGGACGGGAGCCTCCTGGCGAATGCGTCGGATCCCTCCGAGGCGGCCAAAATTAGTGCTATGTGGACACTTGATGGCACCCTGGTGTGACGCCGCACTCTAACATGAACTTCATAAAAGGAGTAGTTTATGCGAGGGAACTCGTGAACTACTCTATAGATCGAGATTACCTTAATGCTGGCCCACTATGGGGCGGTCAAGGTCGAGCGTGTGATTAGAAAACGGAGGGGCGGCGAGACGCAACTGTGTCAGGCTCCCTGAGTCGGTGCGTGCCAGTTGTAGCTACCGCCTTCTACTGCTGCGGAAGTGCTACTCCTGTCACTTCTTGGGCCACACGAATTGCTCCTGTAGACGTCGAGGTTACCCGAAGTCTAAATCGTGTATGCCAATTGCGGAGAGCCGCATCCCGCTTCTTCGAGGTAATGTGGTCCGTATCTCCTTCAGAAGGAAATCCTGGCCGTTCAGGCCCAGGATCGTCTCTCATTTCGCGAGGTTAACGACTTGGTCCGGCGCGCCCAGCGCTGCCTGGGACGTATAGCCATCAATGTTAAGAAAGACGCCCTCTGCTCCTGGCTCCTCCAGGCCTACGAGCACGGTCGTTTGCGCGCCCATTCGGACCCCTTCTGCGGGTTCTACCCACCATGGGCGCACCTGATATAGCTGGCACCACAAAGGGTACGCACACAGCCCCGGCTAAAACCAGGGTTCCCCCCAGTGTGACCGTTTCCCGTAAGGCCAAACGGCCCCACGCCTCCACCGAGTCGTTAGGCTCACAAGAGGCAACACTAAAGGATCTTCGGCTCCTACGCCCATACACAGTGGTCAGCTACCTAAGGTTTCGAGGCGGAGGGAGGAAAAGACTTTCATAGCGACCGCAACCTCACCTGATAAGTCTTCGAAGATGGCCCCCGTATTTCCTCTGAGCTAGGCCTCGAGGGCATATTTCTTCAATGGAATTGCCACGGATTCCGAGCCAGCTAGGAGGAGCTGCGGATGTTCGTCTCCTCCCGTTTTCACTTATTTTTTTGCAGGAGCCCACGCTCCTGGGATACAAGGGTTTTGCGACCCCACCACCACGGGATGGGGGCCGGGCAGAGGATGCGCGATTTACACCTGCCATGATGTCTGCGTTCTTCTCTTCGCTTTAGATAGCTCCTTTCAGGCAGTAGCTGTGCAGCTGCACCTGGATAGGAGAAAACTGTTATTTATATGTATATTCCACCGTCAGCCGACTTCGACGCGGGGAACTTCTGCCGCATTGTGGCACGGTTACCGAGGCCTTTTCTCTTGCCCGGAGATCTTAACGGTAGACGCCCCCTCTGGGAAGACTAATCGATTAATCCTAGGGGTCAAGGACTTGCCGACTAGATCAACGAGCTGGAGATAGGTGTCATAAATGTGGATGAGTTTACGCATCACTGCCCCAAAACCGATTCATTTTCGTGCCTCGATCTATCTTTGTGCTCTCCGTATGCACAGTCTTATTTTGGGTGGTCGATGACCTCCATGGTAGTGATCACTTTCCCATTCAAATTTCATTTTCTGGGCCGTCGCCGCCCGCAAGCCCGCCTCGCGAGGGTGCGGTGCTCCGCATTTCAGGAAATTACTGATCTCTCTCTGTCTCAGTCGAGAAGTTTAGGTTGGTATATGAGACGGTTGAATTCTTTTCCACCAACCTCATCCCCATGGGCCTAACTACTATTCCTAGAACTTCTGGCAGTTTTGCACGCCGACCACTCCCGTGGTGGTCAGCCGAGGGCGAGAGTCCCCTCAAACACAAGCGTTATGCCTACATGCACTATAAGCGCCGCCCGAACGACTTCACTCTCTTTGAATTTCGTCTAGCTAGGGCTAGGTTCCGGTATATTTCGAAGCACGCCCGCCTCTCTTGGCGGGCATACGTGTCTTCACTTAACGATAAGACCCATCTAGCAGAGGTGTGGAAGCAAGTCAAAAGGATTCGGGGCAAGTTCTCGCAGGACGCCCTCCCTTTCTCCAGGAGAGTGGGATCGCAATCTCGGACCCCACGTCCGTGTAACAATCCTTCACAACCGCTTGCTCCGCCTTCTCTAGCCGGGATGCTGCTCCGCCTGCATTCAATGCCCCTCGTGATGTCGCAGAAGGCCGCCCAACTGGAGTGTCCCTCCAGAGGCGGAGAACTCTTGAACCACAGTTTTACTCTGAGCGAGTTGCGTTCCGCTCTCGCTTCGTGCGCGGACGCCATGCTTCGACACGGGTGAGCGAGGCATATCCTTTTTGTTGGATTTATTAAACAGGATCTGGGTAGAGGGTATCCTCCCAGATTCCTGGCGAAGCGCTAATGCGCTCGCTGTTCGCAAACCGGGGAGAGATAACTCCACCCCGGCCGCTTTCCGCCCAATCTCTCCTACCACCTGCGTGTGCAAGTTAATGGAGAAATTGGTAAATGTTAGGTTAGCCTTTTTTTCTGGACAGCGGAGGTCATCTGTCTTCTGCACAGTACGGCTTCCGCAAGTTCCACTCCACCTCGATGCTCTGCTCTGACTGGAAAATGCCGTCTGCGAGGCCGTGCTTCGTAGACAGCACTACTCCATGGTGACTCTCCACACGATGGGGGCGAGGGGACACCTCCCAATCTTTATTTCTGAACTTTTGCGAGATCGTCGATTCTGCGTACAGGTGGGGGGGGAGCCCTCTCCGGCCCAAGGGAGCAGGGAGAGGGTGTACCGCAGGGAATTGTCCTGAGCATTAAGGGCATCACCTCGGTGCTGCCGGAATATGTTCTCGCCACGCTCTACCTGGACGACCTTTTGATCTTTTGGCGCGGCCTAGATGACAACTCTGGAGCGTTAACTCCAACAGGCATTGAACCGTGTCTCTCGCTATGCCGAAGAGTACATACTTCGCTTTTCCTTGACCAAAACTAAGGTGGTGCACTTCTCCCGCCATCCGCAGCTCCACTCTGACCCAGATTTGATTCTAAATGTGGTTCGCCTGGAAGTGCTAGACTCACAGTTTCCTTGGTCTTTGAGGCCCATATTTGCAGCCTTAGGGTCTCTTGTCCTCGCGCCATGGGCATTCTTCGTTCCGTTGGAGCGCTGATAGATCTACCGCCTTACTTTTTTATCGATCTTGTTCATTCCTAGCTCGACCACGGATGCGAGTTTTATGCATCCGCAGCTGAGCGTGTGCTGCGGAAGGTTGACTCGATTCACCACGCGGGCCTTCGCCTGTCGATCGGTGCCTTCCACACTTCCCCCATTGAGATGGCACTCGCTCTGCGCCGCGCACAGTGCATTATTCGCCTGTACGCGCGAGCCCGGCGCCTCCCTCAGTCGCCAACAGCTCTCACTCCATTCGCAGCTGATTTCGACGGTGCCTATGCCGCCGAGAGACGCCAGTCATACCTAAGCCCTTTTAGTTTATGGCTCCCAAAGCTTCTACAGTGTCGGGAGTATTGCCTTCGGCCTTTGTGGAGCACACTTTGTGTCACGTTGGAGCAGTGCCAGTGTATACGGATGGCTCTAAGTCAAAAGAGGGGATCGGTTTACATGCCGTATCCCTACTGTTTTAAGTCACCGGGGCTCTGCCAGGTGCTGCCTCTGTCTTCACGGCCGAGCTGGTTGCAATACACCGCTAGGTACGAGAAATATCGCGACGTACCCGGTTCGGAGACCGGATTGTGATTTATAGAGACTAACAAAGCGCCTAGAGTCCTCTCCAAGCATTGGAATCTCCGCCTTCCCTGGTTCGCTATATCTGTGACGCCACGGTTTTGGCGAGCCGGGGGGGAGGTAGAGATTATCTTCTGCTGGGTTCCTGGACATGTAGGAATTGCGGGGAATGAGCGCGACGATGAGGGCGCCAAAGAGTCCGCTATGACTGTGCAACCAGACCAGCGTTTCGTTCTTCCTCACACCGATTACATGGCAGGAATACCTGCTTCCCTCCTGGTGGTTTGGCAAAGAAGATGGGAGACGTCGAGGGGAACTTAAAATTACGTCTCTTTGCGCCGCAACTGTTGCGAGGGACCAACCCACCAATGACGCGACGGCTTCAGGTTGCTTTCTGTTGTCTCCGAATTGAACACACTCGCGGGACGCACCGCCATTTGCGCCTTATTGCGACGACTACGTTGTCCCCAAGACGGTTCGGCACCTTCTTTTTGAATGTCCCATTTTGGGTGATCTTCGCGCACGTTACCTCTCCCGGTACCGTGACGGGCAGGGTTGCTACCGCTTATTCCTTGTACTCGCGACTGGTTCGTGCACACTAACTTGCGGACTATGCCACTTTTTGGAGGAGGCCTACCCCCGACCCCGGAGCCTGCTTCTTGTTGCCTTTTTGCTTTTTCTTTTCTTTGTTTGTTTTTTTTTACTTTGTCCTTTTTATCGTTGTTATTTGTTATTTGCATGTTGTTTTTTTAATATAGCCTAGTTGTAGACTGTGTTAAGTACAGCGACCTATGCCAAAATAGGCAGTCGCCAGATGGGCTCCTAAAACAAAATCAGCCATGCTGATCGAACCTACAGACGCGCCAATTATGTGACCCTCGATGAGTCGCCTGCTGCTTCCTCGAAGCAGTGAAAGTCGTATCTTTTCTAAAAGGCGGCCCTGACCTTTGAAGGTATGGACCGACTCTCTTACAGAGAAGGCAAATAAAATAATTGGTCCTGTCTTGACCTGCAACGCCCTATCCCTCTCTCCTGATGACCCCTGCGTGACCGTTTTTTGTAATGCAAAACGGCCAGGTGCCTCCTCTGAGTCCATAGACTCACGGGAGCCAAACTCCCCTAAGGTGGTCGTGAGATCGTCTTTGGGGGCTATTAATGTTGTCCCACGAAGGGAGGCTGTTTGTCTTCGAGAGTTTCTAAGGAAATCACCCGAAATTAGGACAGCAATAAGTGAGCCTCGTTTCATACGCCCCTGCTCAAGGCTGGATGTGGTAACGGCAACTCATCCAAATGACGAGAGACTCCCGGGTCTCGTCAGTTTTCTTTTTATGGCCATGAATGCAGTCGCCTTAAAAGAAGTCCTTAAAAAAAGCTCATGGCCTTGGTTTTCAACTGCAAATACCTTTACTTGAGCAATACCAAAGAATTTGTCCTTTTCATTTTTGTCTAAAATCGAGGAGCTGGCTCAATATTTTTTATCTCAGTTGAATAGTTTAGGTCGAGAGATGACCCCCTATCTCCACAAGCTCGGTTTCCATTCCTCGAATGTATCGCTTTTCGCTCGCACTCCGACCTATTTCGTGATGGTCGGCTTTGTGAGACGCCTTCAGAGATAAGTGATATGGCTCTTAGGTGACAATAGCTCGCTTGCTCTGATTCTTGCCGGGCATACTTGTGGAAGCGTGTTAGATGGAATTGGAATAGTTCTGCCACGACCCACCTTCCATTTTCATAGAAGAAGGGACCGCCATCTCGGACCCCGTGTTCATGTCTTAATTCACCACGTCCCCTTTCTCCGAGCATGAGCAATTTGCAGGCAGCTCATGGAACAATCGCTGAAGGTCGCCAGCTGGATTTGACTTCCAGAAGTAGGGAGGCCAATACGCTTGCATCTTTTACCTCGTTTTACTCCCTTCCTTTTATTATATTCCCTTTCGCCAAAGGCCCGGTATCGCTCCACGCTGCAGAAGGTTTGGTCACTGGGCTTGAAAGGTGGTGGCAGCCGATCCAAGGCGCAATGTCTGCCCCCGTACCGGATCGGGCATCGGTGATGGGCGTTTATCGTTTGAAACCCGGATTCAGAATAGATCCCAATGCCCTATTGCTAATTTAAAAATAGTATTGATGAGACAGATTCTAATGCCGACCCTATCTCTACCTCGGACTACAATAGTAAGTTGCGCCATTTGGCCCTCTAATCTTCAATTGCGCATAAAGATCAGAATCGAAAGCCGAAGGCACCAGTAGCTGTTCCTGATTGGGGGAGGTGTCTGATAGTATTGTAATTTCAGAAGAACCAGCAATCATGAAGACCGTAGTTCAGCGTTGGACTAGTACTTCTCTTTCTCAGGGGGCCCCAAAGTTTACGGGGGCAGAGGATTTGTAGCCTCGCCCCCCCCCCCCCCAATAAGGGCAGGTGAACCACCTCAAGTGTAAGAGGCGGCGTCGTCCTCTGGGCCTTGCCGCAACACCTCGTCGAACCGAATCTCGTCACGGATAGGAACCGTCATCCCCGCTCCCCCTTTTTTCGCAATGGACGTCGGCATGTCGGCGCAGTAACATTCGTGACGGGCCATCTGAGTCTCAGGTCGGGATACCCCATACCTTGTGGGGAAGGGCACTTGGAGCCGCCTCCTGATTGCAGATGATCCCGGAGATACCCCTGCCCCAAATGGTATGGTCTTCATTGTGGGTAAATCTGGGCGCGATGCCTAACACCGAACCTGAGTCTGCGCCTGTGCAAGATTCTGTTGCGGCCGGGCCCCCGATGACTCAGAAAGAGAGCAACAGAGGCCTCTTCTCCTCCTCAAACCCTGTACCGTCCAAGATCTCCATTTCGTATAAGGATCTTGCTCAGGCTAGTCCGTCCAGGCTGGGGCATTTTTTTCAGGGGTTGAGAGAAACGGGCTCACTGCCCGCCCACCCTCTACAAAAAAGAAAAGGCAAAGAGTACTAAGGATTCCTCTCCCTCCGAGTACGGACAAGTCTGCTGCCGTTTCGGCAAAGTGACCAGGCCAAGATTAGCAAATCGGGTCCAGCAGGCGTTGAACCCCATCTCTCGTTTTACACTTTGCCTTGAACATCAACGATATCACCTCGGTGCTGACGGAAGATGTTATAACTACGCTTTACGGAGAGGACCTTTCGATCTCTTTCGGTGCATGCCAGATCACAACCAACTGTGAGATGTTGACTCCAACAGACATTGAACCGCACTCGAACGGGTATTTTGTAAGGTGGAATCGATCCACTACACCAGTATCCGCCTGGCGACGGGTGCCTTTCGCACGTTAACCCGTGTGAGCCTATTTGCCGATGCTCGGAAGATGCCACTTCCTCTTCGCCGTGCAAATCGCATTATGCGGCTCTTCGCGCGAGCCCGACGCCTCTTGCTCTATATCTGCGGCCAATCTCCACGGCGCCTATGCCGCCGAGAGATGTTATTCATACCCTAAGTCCTATGAGTTTAAGGCTAGAAAACTCGTTCGAACTCTCGAGACAGTGGCGCCTCTGGTTTTTCCCACCGTTGCCGCGAGACAGGTGAATGTAGAGATTATCTTCTGCTGGGTTCCTGGACTTGTACGAATGAGGTGCCAAAGAGTCCGCGAAGACTAGAGGACTAGGCAACCTGATCGACATTTTGCTTTTCCTCGCACTGTGTACATGGCAGAAATCAGGTCAGCCTGGCAAAGAAGATGGGAAGAAGGTTTCGTGCCATCGCGCTGCCACTTCCTGTTGACGTACCCCCCCCCCCCTCCCAATGCCTTGGCAACTTCAGGTCGCTTTCAGTCGTCTTCGAATCGGACGCACCGCCATTCGATGGGGCGCTCCCCTTCACCTTAAAGAGACTACTGCGTTAACTCCCAGACTTTTCGCCACATTCTTGGTGAATGTCTCTCTTTGAGACCTTCGCGCAGGTTGGCTGTACCGGTATCCATGACGAGTACATGCACACAGACTTCTTTGACTAGGCTGGCCTCCTCCATTTTATTTGACTTTGGTGTCGGTCGCATGCTCCGGTTCCAGGGATAGGCGGGTCTCCCTCCCACTCAGGAACGTGCTTCCCTCTTCTTCATGTTGCGTTTCTTTTTCTTTGGTGGTGATGGTGGGGGGGGTGGGCGTTAGGTTGTGTATCGTTTTTGTTAATGTAGACTAGTAATAGGCTACATTGATTTTTATTGTGGCTTATGCCCTTGGTGTCAGTCGCCAGATAGGCGCCTTCAAGGGAAAGGGGGGGGGGGGTAATCTGCAATTTCCACCCATTTGAACCTTTATATCATAGAATACGTATCGATTAGCCAAGTATATGCAAATTTGAGGCCTCTCCTCTTTTTGCAGCATGAAGGGCAACCGGTTGGCTGTTCTGCAACCCGAGTTATTCACGAAGATGCCCAAACTCAAGTCAGTTGAGCTGAGGGACAACTTGTGGATGTGCGACTGCAAGCTCAAGACTTTGGTCTATTGGATTCAGCGGAGAAAAATTGGCGAGGTAAGTTGAACGTACCTATTTTTTAATGACTCCTTGCATTGATATGTAAGCAGTTTTTAAATTAAAGGGTCTGTGTAGATTATTTTAAAACTTATACTTGAGCTGTTGCCTTAGTGTGAACGCAAGGACGTTTTTCAGTCTTTTTTTTCTCATGGGATGTACTCCAGATAGGACAAGGCGCTTAGACTCGGGGTGCCATAAATAATATGGTTTCTTATATGTATGTCTCGCTTCGGCTTGAAAGGCGAGTCAAAACGCCTAGAAACTAGTCGATAGGGCGACAAAAAAGTATTAAATTCTCATTGCATTCAAACACTTTCTTGCAGGCGCAGATCGCGTGCCATTCTCCCGAAAGGATGGCAGGCAGGTTGTGGCTAGATTTGAAGGTGTCTGACATGGCGTGCCCACCTGAAATCATTATCCCCCAGACGGAAGTAGCAATAAATTTGGGAGGGAATGCCACCCTCAGTTGTGGCGCCAGGGGAGAGCCCCTTCCTCAAATTAAGTGGATTCTAGAGGGCCGTTTTCTCACCAACATGACCGAATTGACCATCCCTTTCTCGGACTTGGATCCGAATGTAATGTTCATCATCAACGAGGAGCTCGAGCAAGGCAATGTTCTGTGGACCAATCTGACGGTGATTCAAGTCGGAGACGACTTCATGCTGCACGGCTACGACCAGAACTCTCCTTTCAAGTGCATGGTAGAAAATCCCGCCAAAATCGTGGAGAAAAACGTGACTTTGGTCCTAGGCGGCATCGTTGAGTCGCCGATCATTACTGGAGGGCAGCTCGATGTCTACATCATAGTGGCCATTCTTGCCGTGGTGCTGTTGCTCGTGGTCCTCCTCATTCTTATCTGCGTCTGCCTCTTCCGGCGTCGGAAACTTGAGCAAGAACGGCCGATGGGCAAAGCCAACGGCCGAGATAAAGATTTCATGGAAAGGAACAACATTTTGGTCGTCAACCCCGTGGAAAAGCCGCCTCGTAAGAATGAAATTTATGAAAAAATTCCACAAGCAGACCTCGAATTAACCGCGCTAACCAAAGGTGGGCATAAGAACTTTGAAGAAATGAACTACCCCGAGGAACGAGTGGCTCGAGTAAGGTCTCCTCTGACGCCTCTGGAGGAGGAGGAGTTCGACCAAGCCGCCCAAAAGCTCCTCAATGCCTCGCTCACGACAGCCTCTACGATGGATTATACCCTGCAGTACCCTGACCTCCTAGATACGGTGAAGTTCCCGCGGGCAGTTTCCCCCACGCAGCTCTCCTACCACTCGCTCGTGAATCCCTTATATTCTCCAAATCCTGAATGGAGGTACAGCTATGTTTACCCTTCTGAGTTCACGCCCAGTCGTCAACTACCCTTGTACCAACGTCCAGGTTATGTGACTCTTCCCAGGCGCCCCCGCACGTCTTCCGTCGCAAGCGCCCCCGCGACCGTTTCTCGCCATCAGCTCTCACCGAGTGCGAAATTGAACCCCATTTACGACACCCTGGGGCCCCGTACAACTGCGGATGGCACATCCAGAACAGACTTGACTCGACCCATGTCTCGCTCTATTGGCGAGCCGTATAATCGCGCGACCCCGACTTCCCCCCCTTCCCTCCCTCTCCATTATGCTCCTGTCTCCGCCGATAGTGAGGGGCATTCCCACCTTGGCCCCACAAGGATCTTGCTACGATCAACCCCCAATCTCCTAGAAGACTCTCCCGCCGAAGAGAGAGACTCCTCTTCACCCCCTCCAAGCTTGACTGCTTCCCTTTTCAACAACAACCTCAACACAAATAACGAACCCAAAAAAGACAGGTATTTGAAGGCATATGCGCCAGCCGTGAGTCCCGCCCCTCCCTCAAACACCCTTAAGGTCAACCCCATCCCGAAGACTAGTGATGCGAGTCGTGTGAGTTTCACCAATGGCATTTCTCCACCTACAGTTCAGAGTCGGCGTAATCAGGATGAGGACCCCATCCCCAATGGCCTTGTTCGCAAAGCTGATAATAGCACCCAAATTTCCAACGCAACGGCACCATCGCTCAAGAAAGTTCCCCCTAAGCCTCCTCCGAAGCCCTCTGTGAAGCGCTTGTCTGTGTCATCCACGGCGAGCGATGCCGCCTCTAAGGCCTCCATTGCCGGCAGTTACCAGGATGAGGGGCCGGACGGCACGGAAGTATGAGGAATCGCCAAGAAGCGAGTCAAATTTCGACTCGAGGAGAGCGAGTTATCGTGATGAAGGTGGATGTAGCAGCCACCACATAAATGAACTACAAGATGGACTCCATGACCAAAAGAGGCGTCGAACCCAACTATAGTTGACGCGGCGTTGTTTGTCCCTCTGCACAAGGTAGTCGAACTTGAGGCTCGCTGGACTCCATTTCTCTGATCGCGCCGTGCCAAAGTGACTTCAGATCGTGACCTTAAATAAATGGTGATATTGACGTTAAAGTCCGGGTGGGGGTGGGGGGTTGCGCTAGGGTGATGGAGCGAGATTAAATCGCGTGCTTAATGTTAGCACAAGGCTGTGAATTAATTTAAACCGCGGGAATTAGGTTCTTAGTGTGTTTGCGATTGTAACACCATGTATATTTATTTTTAATGAGGCCGTTCAATGAAAGCAGATGGTATGCAATATTTATGTAGACATATTTTCATATTTATCTAATCACCAAAATGTCTTCTTTTTTTATCTTTTCCCTTCCATTCCCTCTTTCTGGATAGTTTATTTTATCAGATTTCTCCTCTTTTTTTTTAATTTCCTTTCGTAGGATTAATAGAATTTGTGATGGTGCTCTTGTTTGTAACGATGCAGTAAATATGATATAAACAGTGCAGTTATATTGTCGATGAATTTATAATTGATTTTATTAGTATGTACAAAAACTTGATTTATGAAATGTAGAATACATTTAAGATAAGTTCGTTGTAAATTTTCCAAATGATGAATGGCCTTTTTTAAAGGGTTCGAAATAATGTTTATACTGTTCATTTTTTTTACCATCACCCAAAAGGACTTTTTCATTTTCCCGAGGGACGTGTTGTGCTAACGCATTCGTAGAGAGAGAGAGAGAGACAGGGTATCTCATAGATCGGATGAATCTTCTGAATATACTTAATGTTTGTTGACTGCTCTTCTCCATTTCGGAGAACAATTTAAAGTTGAAAACATATTCTAATCGATGAAATAACATGGGTGAACAATAGCATACTGTTAATTAAATCACCTCGGAACTATATAATTTTGCCAGAAGAATTCAACCATAAACTTTATTTTTATCTGTATAGTTTTTTCTATATACTTTTATAAAAGATTCCGTTTTAGTAGATAAAATATTTATATTAATATGTATTTTCATTGTCTATTGTGATCGCCGCATCTGCCCATTCATTTGGGCTTGAAATGAATTTCGTGCAAACTGGCCGAGAGAAGGAAGCGATGGATAGTGTGGGAATGTTTGCTGTTGGAGCCAATGAATGCATCGTTTTCAGGGGACCTCCTGATTTGCAGACGCTGATTTCCTCTGAAGAAGAATTGCGTTTTTCATTAAATAAAATAAAAAAAAAAACTACCTCCATCCTCGCGGTGTTTCCAGTACCTCGCCGCGAGAGTGCTCCTGCCTTGGGGGGGGGGCAGCCCCCTCATTAGAGCGGACTGCGAGGTAGATTTTTATTATACCTCTCCCTCCTAGACCTTTATTTATTGGGTCTCCTCCTCTCCCACTCTCTCTTTCTCTCTTTCCCCTCTTTTCTGTCCTTCATGTGTGATTGATTGCGCTTGAGCATATCTATGTGGGCAACCGGTTGTAGTGTGTGACTTGATGAATGTGTAGTTGCTAATTCGTGTTTTAGGCTTAGGTTGGGATTTTTGCAGTCTCGGATCACTGGCTCAGCCAAACTGGAGTGCGTGGTTCCATGGCTGAACCGTGCTGAGTTAGATGTGATGGGTGCCCTGGCTGCGGCCGCCTAGCGTGATGGTCCCAGCGCTCTCGTAGGGAACTTCCCGTTTTTAAAACGTCGGTGCTGCTTAAGAAATACACGGGTCCCTTCCTTCGTGGGGTACGCATCAAGTGACGCGGCTACGTGGGCGGGTTCGCACTGGGCGACACTACCCCTCCCTAAATGATATAGTTAGTATATGGATAATATAAACGAAACGATATCTACTTGCCAGAAGTTTTCCACTTAATAAATTGATGAACGGTGCCAAGACCCGCTCCGTCCTTAACGATGCATTCTGTCCAAGCCATCAAGACCCTTGCTCACTGAGATTGGTGTCTCATCCCATCCAACCTCCATTTGCTTCAGTCAAAGGTGGCTAGCCAGCGGATTATTGAGATTCATAGACAATAGCGGACTGTTGTTGGAATTCGGGTGAACACCAACGATGTTTCTCACATTTGATCGTTGAGATCTTCCATCGCATATTAAAGGTGTGTTACTTATGAATACCAGTGAAACCCTATACATCCAATCCGATAAGGATTTAAGGAAGAAACAAGTTGGGCAGCTTCCCAATCCAAGTGGATTTTAAATGACAGCAGGAACAAATGGAAGCAAAGACCACTATGAGATTAAAAAAAATTAAAATGAAGGTTTAAAAGATTCCTCCTCCAGAAGGAAACTAAGGCGGGATTGTTTAAAGTCGGGGGGGGGGGGAGGGGAAATAGGAGAGTGACAGATTGGTTCCCACCAGACAAATCAATAAGGGTCGTGGGTACGCGGCAAAGGGCGTCTGAGTAAATTACTAAATCTTTAAAATATAAAATTTGGATCAGTCTAAAAGCTAAAAGAATGGTTTAACGTTCAGCGGTAAAAAATAGAAGCCGCCAGCGGCAAAGACAAAATTAAAAGGTTTCCTGAGTAGGCGGCTGCACCGCCCACGCCTCTTGACTGACTTAGAACCATCTGTGTATATGCGGTAATGTTTTGTATCAGGTAGCATGCTCGAGGAACAGGCTCTTAAGGGAGCAAGGGTCCACGGACGACTTGTCCAGGCTCCACCTGCTGGTATAAACTGGGAGGTGGAGCACGCTAACTAGGGGTCGGCGACGACGGAAGGGCAAGGACCCTTAGAGCACCCAAGTTGGAAAGAAGTATCTATCCGGAGATTCAATGTGGGGGGGGTCGGGGAAAACATGGCATTCTATCGAATGCCGCCGTTGACTCGGCAGCATACAGGCATCTAATCACCTCTGATACTGGGGCCTAGATCTCTAGTCGATAATTAATAGGAAAAAGGGAGCACCCAACTCACAGTAAAGACTGTTCACGAGGCAGGTGCAGAAGGCTCTACTGGAAAGACGAACTCTGAGATTTCGAATGTGGTTCAGCATTTTAATGGCTGAGGGAAGAGTCGAGAAGTAAATTTGGCACCCATAGTCAAATTTGGATTGGACGAGGGCAGTGTATAGTGACCGCAGTGTTCGACGATCACTTCCCCACGACGTGTGAGAGAGGACATTTAAAACGTCTAGATCACACAGACAGCTTAAGTGTGATAACCAGGATAGCTTGGGACCAAGAGTTACACCCAGGAACCGAAACTCAAAGACGAACTCTATCTCTACACCTTATAGGGAGATAGGTGGCGGAACAAGAGCCCCTCTACTCCGGTGGAAATACATCGCATTCGTTTTGCTCTTGGAAAAGCGGAATCCCCTAAGTTGTGCACTTTTCGAGACTGCATCGACTGCCAGTTGCAGCCGACGCGCTGCTTGTGGTAGACAAGGCGAGAAACAGTATAGTGCTAAGTCATCGACGAACATGGTCGCCGATACACCCTCTGTGAGAGAGGAAATGATATCATTGATCGCATTTACGAAACATAAAACCCTTAATACGCTGCCTTGAACCCTCCTTTGGCGGCTGCAGGTCAGAGTAGGTGTCTCCAATACACACCATAAAGGATTGAGATGATAAAGAACTGAATAAAAGACGGTAAAAGACCTCTCATACCCCGAACGTGTAGCTGCTTTAAGACGCCGTATCTTCATGTATCGTAGGTTTCTCAATGTCGAAAAATATGGCCAAGACGGTGCTTTCACGAGAAAGGTTTCAAGACCGATCCCTCGAAACGTACTAAGAGGTGAAGGGTACTATGACCCCTAAGAAAACTGCACTTAAATGGAAATAGTAAGCGATTGGCTTCGAGTAACCAATTCAAGCGTACCAACACCATTTTCTCTAGCAACTTGCTCAGACGGCTGGTAAGAGCTATAGGGCGGCAATGATCTGCGCCCGGCTTGACAAAGTGGAGGACAATCCCACCCCGCAATGATGATGGGTAAGAACCCTCCTCCCATATATGGTTGTACAAGTCAAGTAAGAAAATGAGAGAGTGCGGATGGAGGTGCTGAATAATATCAAAAGGGATCCCGTTAAGGCCAGGAGAAGTAGACCCACAAAGGGACAGTGCAGCACGCAACGCGTGTTTGAGTTCGTCGTAAAAGTGAGAGAATGAAACTATTTATTTGATTTATAAGGGATAAAAGTTTAATTGTAACAGCTGACAGCGCTGACGGCACGGAAATCGTTAGCCACGGCGTTGCTGACCTAGGCTGTCATTCACTAAGAATCCCTGCAAATTGAGTGTTGGGTATTATGGCCGGAATAACGTCCCCGGATCTTATTAATCCTCTTCCAGATCTTTGCGGTAGGGGTCAGAGAGGAAATTGCTGAAAAATAGCGGCGCCATGAGGTTCGGCGAACCTAACGAAGAGTTCTCTGAAGAAGCGGCCGAGGTCTGTATCGGTCAACCTTGTTACACAAGGTTGGGTGACGCCGGAACCAGGCATGGCCTAGCTAGAGTTCTTAACAGCTGTCACGCAATCCAAGGTCCGCCAGGGCACAGAGACCTGACTAGTTAGGGGTCACCTCCGGGAAATGGTCTGTGAGGCCGCGTTGTAGATAATCGATGTGAAGTATGACACCACCGCGTCCTCACCATTGAAGGTCCCCAAGGAGGCACTTATGAAAGACGCCTCTCCGAAGCCTTCCCAATTGGCATGGTCTAAGTCTCTATTGCCGACAAGACAATAGGGAAGTGGTCACTCCCATGGAGGGTCATCAAGGGCTGACCATCGAAAATCAGTGAGACAATCCGGGAAACGGAGAGACAGGTCAACGCAACTAAAAGAATCCGTCTGGACATGATATGAGGTAAAATCGCCTGTGTTTAAGACGCAGATAGAGTCAGATAATATAAGAGACTCTAAAACACAGCTTTTGGCATTACGAGTAATGTCGCCCCAATATGGGTGACGGGCATTAAAATCTCAGTGATAAAAACTTTGAGAACAACTGATTTACGAGTTCTAAAATGTCGGTTCTTGACAATGGTAAAGAATGGCAAACGATTGGAGGGTCTTCAGAAGGGAGGTGGGGGGGGGCGGATACATGGTGAGATGACGAAATCATAACGAGCCCCCGACAGGAGCAATAGAGTTGAATATCCAAAAACCGGCTACCAGTGGAAAAGGGCTGGTATCCAGTTTGTTTTCCTGAAGAAATACAACAGCGCAGTGCAGAGTCGTCAAAAGAACGTTGAGTTCTTCCACTTGGGAAGGATGCCTTGACAATTTTATTTTAAATAGGGGATACTACGTGGGACTGTTAGATACCACGGTAGATATATTTTTCTCCTCTGTGGCTCAGGTTAAGTTTGAAGTGCGTCCCAAAGAGTTTAGGGAAAGAAGAGCAGATTTCGAAGAGCCTGCTATAGCAGGGGAAGAGATCGTAGAAGGAGCAGTGACGGGGGATATGTCTGAGGTTTGCGAGGAACTGGCCGAGGCCCCTGCCTCTGGGGCGCACAGCCCGGCGGAAACGGAAGATTGAGAACAGATTTCCGGACGGCTTATCCGGAATCATGGGTCGATGGCGCTTTTGATGTCTAATGGGTTGATCCAACAACCGCGGGTGGCGATGTTGGGATATCATCGACTTCCATTGGATCATGAATAGGAGAGGGTGAGTGGATGTAGCAGGCAATATGGGCAAAGTATGAGGCACTGGGTAGATTTATGTACCGTTGGACCGGTAAGCGTCTTATGGGGGTGCGTGTGTTGTTGGCGTCACCAGTTTACAGATGGCGGACTAAGGCAGCTAAAGCGGCCTCACGTGGATATTTTTTTAAGGGCATGGTTTGGATAAAAATGCTAATTTTATTATTATTATAGCTAGAGTGATTAGATTTGTATACAATTATACAGAATTGAAATGTGAATGGACGTTGTTCCTGTAGATTTTTCCCATTTCCCCACAGAAACCGAGATCCATAACCCTATATTTTAAGAACGAGATTTTTTGAAGGTTTGAATAAGATTTTTTCTTTTAGTTCGGTTGTCACCGAAGTATATTTAATTTTTTTATCAAATTTATTTCTAATAATTCCTTAAAAGAAGAATAAGAAGAAGAAGAACAACAACAACAATAATAATAATAATAAGAAGAACAATAACAATAACTACAGAACTACAGAATCTAGGACCAACAAAGACCCTAAGGTCCGCTCGAGGCTAGTCCGCTACACTACATCCGAAACTACGATACACACTTATCTACGAGTGTATCTCTAACATGCTATATTTTTTTTATTTTTTTTAAATATATAATCTACTGTACACACTTATCTACATGTGTACAATGTCAGGCATATTAACTACTTCAACCTAGGGGGGAGTGATAGAAAGTTTTTCTTCTCAACTTCCGCAGCCCTCGACTGCTAGTGGTGAAAATCTAGTTATAGGATAGGCGGAAAAGAAAATGGATATCTAAACTACACATGCAAGAGAAATCGCTGGCATCATTTTTAGTCATCATTTTTACTCTCGTTGTTCCTCCGCTCCAAACTCCTTTTGCAAAGACGTTATTATTTACTGTGCTCAGACTACGTTATATTTATACTATTTAAGTGCGCGTCGAGACGGTTTTTAAACATATTTACCGACCTACTATCCACTACGTGGGTGGGTAGCCTATTCCAAATTTGAGTAATTTTAAACGTAAAATAGTTTTGGGCTATACTAGTCTTAAATCGCTTGTTCACTAATTTTAATCCGTGTTGCCGAGTATTTCCCCTATGATCCAATTCGAACAAATTCCTATAATCAACGTTTGAAAATCCTTTCAATATTTTAAATACTTCAATTAGCTGGCCACGTAATCTTCTGCCTTCGAGAGATGGCAAATCTAATGCCCTGAGTCTTTCCTCATAGGGCCTGTTTCTCAGCTCGGGAATTAATTTTGTAGCCCTACGCTGCACTCTTTCTAATTGCGCGATATCTTTGTTTAAGTATGGAGCCCAAAATTGAACCGCATATTCGAGCAGTGGACGCACAAGTGATTTATACAATGGTAAAATTATCTCTTTGGATTTGAACGTGAAATTACGCGCGATATAACCCAGCACACGATTTGCTTTTTTACATGCATCCGCGCATTGTTTCGTGACTTTGAAGTCATCCGAGACTAAAACTCCCAGGTCTTTTTCCAATTTAACTACGTCGAGGACCTGGCCTTTCATGGTATACTCTACCCTCAAATTATGGCAACCCAAATGCATCACCTTACATTTATTTAAATTAAACTGCATTTGCCACTTATCCGCCCATCTGACAATCAAGTTTAGGTCCTTTTGTAATTTTTCTACATCCGATCTTACATAGGCACGGTTGCCCAGCTCGTGTCGTCAGCAAATTTAGAAATCGTACTAAATACGCCATTATCCAAATCGTTTATATATATTAGAAACAATAATGGGCCAAGAACGGAGCCTTGTGACACTCCACTACTGACGTTGACCCAATCTGAACATTCACCATTTATAACTACTCGCTGCGAACGATCCTTCAGCCAATTTCTAATCCAATTTAATATCTTACCCTTCACACCGACTGCTTTAACTGTCATTAATAATCTCTCGTGCGGAACGGTGTCAAACGCCTTTTTAAAGTCTAGATAGATTACATCTACAGCTTTGCTTTCGTCGTAAACGCAAATCATTTTATGGAAGAATTCGAGCAAATTTGTCAAGCACGATCTCGCCCGCCTAAACCCATGTTGGGAATCTTTAATCAGATTATTTACCTCGAGGTGGCACACTATTCTATCTCTAATTACCGATTCTAAAAGCTTTCCAACTACCGAAGTTAGACTAATAGGACGAAAATTCGTTGCTTCGTATCTATTCCCATTCTTAAATATTGGTGTAACGTTTGCACGCTTGAAGTCTACAGGGACTACGCCATCTTCTAATGAGCGATTGAAAATTGCACGCAACGGCTTCGCAAGCTCATTCTTAAGTTCCTTTAAATGAGTGGGGTAAACGCCATCGGGCCCGGGTGATTTCGACTTTTTCATCAGGTTAATATATTTAAGAATTTCCACTTCATTAACCGTTATATCGGATATGCAAATATCACTATTATCTACTTCTTCAACTAACGATCCTAATTGGGACGAATCTTCAATAGTAAAGACGCTTGTGAAATGTTCATTTAAAATTTTAGACATTTCCGCCGGAATTTCCGTCAAACGACCATATTTGTCTTTAATCGGCCCTATTGAACCTTTTAAGGGTTTCCTACTGTTTACATAGCCGTAAAACCGTTTCGGTTCCTTCTTTGAATCCTTCGCCAGTTTTATTTCATATTTCCGCTTCGCATCTCTAACCGCCCGTTTAACTTCTCTTCGAGAATCTATGTAATTTTGCCGACTTATAAATGACTCGTTGTTCTTATGTATTTGAAATTTTCTATTTCGGTCCTTAATTAAGCTTAATATTAGTGGGCTAACCCACGGCGCTCTCATCGACTTCCCGCTCTTACGGCGCACATACTTTACTAAGTCAAAATTTACACTAAGGAGTGTACGCCGAAGCTCAGTGTACATTTCTCCTACCGACCTATTCTCGAAGCGCATTCCCCAGTCTACATCCTTAATCCTTTCGCGAAAAGTATCAAAATCAAACTACCAAAACGTGGCATGAGCTGTGTACTAATTTTTACATCTACACACGTGTTAACCACGAATCTAATCGCATTATGGTCACTCGAGGCTAAATGCTCTCCTACACAAACATTTTCTACCAGTGACTCGTCAGTCGCCATGATTAAATCGAGGATATTATTATCACGAGTTGGTTCCTCCACTTTTTGAACGAGAAAATTCTCCAGAATAAAGTTTAGTAGTCTCTCCCCAGCTTTATTTGACGTTAGGTTACTATAATTAACGTTTGGATAGTTAAAATCGCCGCAGACTAATGTGGTTCCTTTTCTAACCCAAGATGAAAGCATATCAAAGAGTGCAGCATCTTCTCTTTTCATTTGAGATGGTGGACGATATATGACGGCTAAATTAATTTTATATTTTGCATTACAACATAATTGGATTAATAAGGCCTCACTTCTCATATCTGCCGTAGACGAGTCGATCGTTATAGCGTTTAAGTCATCTTTTATATACACTAATACGCCCCCTCCTCTACCAGTTTGTCTATTTGTATAATGAATTTTATAACCTGGTATATCAAATTCGCAAACACTGATCCCCGAATGTGTATCTATCCAAGTCTCGCTTAAGAATACGAGATCGTAGTCTCCCTCTAGAATTACGGCTTTTATTTCGGCAAGTTTATTTTTTAAGCTACGAACATTTGAATATATACATTTCAATTTGCGCTTTAGGTGGACTCCTCTATCACACGCGAATCTGTTCCGTTTCCCTGCTCCCCAATACTCATTGCCCCTTCAAGCGAGGAACGGTCTGGCGCATGGGCATCACGTGGCCCCGCAACTCTCCTACTTAATATGCTACGTACTGACTGGTCTAAAATCCTACCCAGCCGACTGTTTCCCACATCGCTTAAATGAATTCCGTCCGTTTGATAAAGTGAAGGTTGGTCTTGGAATTTATCCCAAACGTTAAAGAAGCTAACTCCAGTATCGCGACACAAGCGCTTAAGGCACTCGTTTGTATATATAGCACGGGACTGCAGACGCAACGTGGATTTTAGTCGGGGTAAAATGCCAATTATTCCTACGTTATCCGCTTTAACTTTCGCAGTATGAATCAGAGTCTTAGCGCGGTTTACTATTCCTTCTGGGGTGCTGTCGTATCTGTGCACATCATTACCCCCTACGAGCGTGAGGATCGTACGCCCGTCACGTGTTTGGTCCAATTTTTCAATTTCACTAACTACTTTATCTATCCGGCCACCAGGAAAGCAAAATCGTTTTCGTTTTGACGGGTTTCGCGCTGTGAATTCCGGCTCTTGGTTTTTAATTAGAGAATCCCCAATTAGTACAGTTTCTTCTTCCCCTTCGATAGGAGTTAGCAGTGCGAAGGGGTTTGAGCATGGTAATGTGAAATGTTGTTCCCTCGATGGTCTAGCCCCATTTCTAACGGGCCTAAATTGCGAATCTTGGGGTCTATATTGTGAATCCTGGGGTCCAAACGAGTTCAAAATCCTTTGTTGCTGGTCAACAATTGTCTGATGATTCATACGAGTAGGCCGATTGTCGCGATTTCTATTTTCCCTCCCACGCATGTCATGAATGGTAGAATTTAGACTCGAATTTAATTCGTCGACTTTACGGTTGGTCGATATAACGTCCCTCGCGACGGAATTTAGTTCTAATTTAATTTCGCTAATCGCGTTAGCAAACTTACGCTCCAACGCATCGTTTAACATACAAAAACGGCAAATTCTAGTTTGTTCCATGTTAGAAGGAACGTAAATTTCCTTATTAAAGGAAGCCCCACAACTCGAACATTCAAACTTGATCACGGGCATTGTCGATTTCTAGAATACGTATGAAGATAAATAAAATTAACACAGCGAATAAGACGGCCAATCTTTTTAATACAGCGACTAATATTATATGAGCGCAGGAAGTATCTATAATTATTAAGTTACTCAGAAAACGAAGTTTATGGGCACAGATGAATTAAGCAGGAGCACAGAGATAACACGTCTTTTCAGTGAAGAAGAAGAAGAAGAAGAAGAAGAAGAAGAAGAAGAAGAAAAGGGTGTTCAGGGTGTTAAAATAAAGAGTCTATAAAGGGGATCAAAAAAAGGCAGTTAAGATTAGCAAATAAGGCCGTTGGCCACACTCCGCAGGGGTGCCTGTGTAACCAAGCTCTTCCTGCTCTTCCTGTTAAGGAAGAGAACAGCGGCTTGTATTTTGAAAAAGAAACACTAAAAAACTACATTTTATGGGTTATTTTAAAATCGCTAAGCATCCGAAGTTTTCTCATTTTTTATTCTGCAAGTTGGATTTTGTACACAAGGTGAAAAACTAAATTTTTGTTATAGGTTTTTACAAAATTCTTAAAGATTATTATTTTATGGTTACTTATGTAAAGTTTTCCAAAATATCACAAAAAATACCGATTTTTAGTGTTTGATGAATGCACCTTGAATCATTGATCTTTTTTTGTTTTGTTTTTGTAATAACATTGTAACTAATCGGCCGATTCTAACGAAGATTGAAACCCTTATGTTGATTTAAATTCTCTTTCAAAGTTGGAATTGAATGAGAACCTTCGTAACCACTCGTACAATGGGTTGTCGGCAACCGGTGGCTTGCCGACAACCCATGCGATGTTCCACGTATCATAAAGACCAAGTTGCTCCAAACTGTGATGGTTTTTAAGTGTGTCACCAGCCATGTTGAGGTCATGCCGCCCTACATTTTTGAGCAAGCTCTTAGGTTCGATTTATAATGCTATGTGGAGCTGCTGGAGCCTGTGTTCAAACCTTGCCGGAGAGTCAGAAGTTGTCGGAGAATTTTTACAATTTCATCAGCGACAATTTCTGGCTTTTAATTTCCTCGGTCGGCCTTCAAACCCAAGCTCTAGCTGGTGAGCAAGATCAAGGAGGTGTTCAAAAATCTTCTATGGGACATATTGAGGAACGTATGCGCCAGGTTCCGGAACCGTCATCCATCCATAATCTAGTTGAAGGTTTAGCTCTGTCGTAGAATAAGCTCCCGACGATATACCATATATAACTATTCGTTAAGGGAATTATTCTATATTTTGAGTGCGTGGTAATCTGATTAACCGAGGTTAGTTCAAAAAAGGGGGCGGGGGGGCTGGAGAGCTTATTTATCTTCAATATGCTTTAGAAGTGTAACGGGGAACAAGGATAAATAATATGGCTACCATTAATAAAATAGAGTTTTATTAATTAAACTATCAACAACACACAAAAAAAATGTTTACATAAACGGGGATGAAAAGGGTCGTGGGAATATCTGACTAATCTGAGGATTAAGATTTGGAGAGATTTAAAGCGGTAAACAAAAAAAAAAGGGGGGGGGGGAATGGTTCGCTAAACCATTTAAAGCACAAGGTTGCGTTGCCAAAAGGTTAAATAATTAAAGGTAATGCTCAGCTTACGTAATTACAAAGTTGTTGTGCAGAGGAAGACGATGCGAAGGAATCTGCGGTCCAACTGGCGATTTCCAGCAGAAGGGTTCTTCGGGGGGTTGTCCTTAACGAGGGGAAAGGACTGTCTTCGAGGAGTGAGAGCGAAGTGGGGTTTGGAAGTACGAGCGATCCTTGTGGTGGCAAATCGGAGATGTTCTAGATGAACACTGGAGGTTATTGTTGAAACCAAGCGTTATCTTGAAGAACGTTAAAAAGGGGGGAATTAAATTATCCGGACGTGATGTCTTGGGAACGAGAACCGTTTCTTGACGAAGGGGCTTGAAGAACAATAGCTGTTCTAACGTTGTTCTCTTTCTGAACAACAGGGGGGGGGGGAGAACCGTTTTTTGCCAAACGGGCTCAAAGAACAATGGCTGTTCTAACGTTGTTCTCTTTCTGAACAACAGGGGGGTCTTGTTGACTTGGCGTCTCGAAGGGCACGAACCTTGGCACTCAAGGAATATTTTCCTCTTCTGGACAATAAGGGGTTTCTCGGCAGAGTTCCTAGGTGCACAAGGGAGACCGGATCGGCTTGATGCCTCGCGAAGATAATCTGGATCTGCCTCAATTGGGAAAAGCTATGGTATAAATAGCCGGAGTCATCTCCATGGGGTAGGGGATAATTGAGCGGGTGACTTCGGGGGAATGTCCCGGTGGCGCCTGGGAAAATACCTTATCTGCCCATAAGCCTAATTCAATTTGGCGAGATCAACGTATGGAGGCGAAACGGGGGAGTGAACCTCCTTGATTAAACATTGGCTATGATGGGAGATAACGCCCTTCTGCTTCCTCTCACAAGATACGCGTGGGTAAGCATGGTTAACATGTGATAGAGGCTGAATTAAAGCGGCCTCAGACCGTTCTATCACAAGCTCGAACACCGTTTATATAGTCATGGCCAAAAATTTAAGACTAATATATATTTTTATTTTTTCATTCGTTTTTGAAATTTACATAAGAATAATTATTGATAATTAAATTATTACAGGTTTATTATAATATCAGCATTTCAAAAATATTAAGAAAAAAACTGCATTCCTTCGCTAAATCCAAAATCCTACACCAGTCCTGTTCCTCTAGGAGGTGATTGTCGTACACCAGGTGTACGCGGTTATACGCCTACTGGCCTACTGGCCGACCGAAATTAAGGCTCCACCTGGCGATGGTTTTAAGAGTGCTTTAAATACACAGTTGCTAGGCCAAGGAATATTCAAACACGGCTACAAAAATATACTTTAATAGGACTAAAGATTACATATACATATAGGGCAAGTTAAATGACAATGCAATTAAATATTGACGGTTCACTTCTAAGATGATTAACATTATCAATTAAGTTTGAACCGAGGGATAATTAATTAAGTGATGATTTTACAATTATGCAAGTTTTAGAGCAAAGGGGATCCTTGAGGTTCGACGCGGTAAAGGTGGGAGGAGGGTGACAAAAAGGGGGTTAAATCCCTTTGACCTTTTGATGTGCGGCGAGTAGGACCAGGTAGGTAAGTTCGACCTTGAACTTGTGGGCGTCTCAGGGGACGTTCAATTCGAACTCATTTTTCTTCAAGGGGGAGATGCCATAAAAAGTGAATTAGTGCAATGAGATACAGACAAAATTCGGATATGAGCGGGGTTACGTAATAATATAATTACTTCAGACTATACACAGAGGTACAATAAAAAAACAAAATTAAAATTAAGCCATACAACACATTGAGTATCTAAATAAAAGAAAAAAATGAACCATTACTAAAGACACACTACAACAGAAGAAAATTATGCAACACTTCGAACAATTAACCTATATATAATGGTATCTTTAATTTATGGCAATAGGGTCTTCTAGAGAATTTCTACTTAAACTATTCTAAAATGGTAAATCGACCATACTATAGTTATTGCCTCGAGTTCAATGGTAGCGTAAGCCTTCTCGCGGACAGACAGCTTCCTGCTCGCATACTCAATGGGATATCCACTTCCATCGTTTTCATACTGCATGAGGGCATCACCTATACCATCACGAGAGGCAGTACGAATCCCAAACTTTTTGTTTGGATTCGGGAGTCTCAAAATAGGAGCAGAGATCAGTTTCTCCTTCAGCTGGTTAAAGCTAGACACCGCGGAGGGAGTCCAACTGGCAGGATCGGGTCTCGTTTTCTTTAACATATCATTAAGGGGTGACTTTATAGTGGCGAAATTGAGAACGAAACGCCTGTAAAATGAACCAGAATCCAGAAATGTCCGCAGCTGCTTCTTCATCCGGGGAAGCGGCATTTCAGCTATGGCTTTGACTTTGTCTTCTTGGAAGACAATCTGGTTCTTTCCGATCTTAAAACCAAGATATTTAATCGTATCATATGCGAAATGACACTTTGACGGGCCTATCGTGAGTCTGTGTGCGCGCAAACGGATTAACAAGGCGCGAAGGGACTGTACGTGCTGGGCCCATGTACGGGTGGCAACATACACGTCAAAATAAAAGGTTACACTAAGTAGGCAGTCTACAATTCGATGCATTATTCGATTGTAGTTACCACACGCAGTTACCAAATCAAAGGGAAGACGGGTAAATTGCATTAAGCCTTTCTCTGTTTCTGACCATCACAATCGGGGCACAAAAGTCAGATGAGAAAGGCTCGATGATCCCCAACCTGAGCAAATTTTCTACTTCGGCGTTGAATGCGGGGCGTAAATGAACGAGAATAGAGTAAGGCTTAGTTCTTACTGGTTCTTGCGTTTTTAAAACAATCTCATGAGTGAATTGGGTTGAACAACCTGGGTTTCGGAGACTACATCCGAGAATTCACTTAGGAGGATCGTCAATTGAGCCTTCTCGATGGGTCGGAGACGGGGGTTAAAAATAGAAATCAACGCCTCTACACACGAAATACAAGCAATGTTCTTCAAAGGGACCGCATCCGGGAAACATGCGGCACAATCTAAGAGTGTCAAAATATAGGAATGTCACTCACTAGACGGGGGACGGAGAGGGCCTATCAAATCGATCGCGGCCATGAGGAAAGGTTCAGACACGATTGGAGTCTTCTGAAGGGGAGTGGGGGCAACACGACCTTTGGCGGTAAGCTTTTGACAGATGTCACAGGACTTGCAAAGTCGGATATTTCTTTGGCAGCGCCTGGCCAAAAGAAATATTTGAAGTGTTGGACCGTCTTATTATGCCTGAAATACCCAGCCATTAAGCCGTCGTGAGCCATTTGCAGAACTTGGCGTACATACTTCCTGGGTAAACACAGGTTAGTGGCTTGTTCGTTAGCTGGTCCTACAAAAGGTCGATGTAGCAACGAATCTTGTTCTATGCAGTCAATTGTTCTATTCCATCGAACGGTTTCGGTATCCTTATTTTCTGGCCTTCTCCCACAGGGGTTGCAAAGAAGGGTAATTCTTTGGAGTTTCAGCAAACTGATCATTGCTGGATAACTCGACCTCCGGGGTTGACGAGGACGTTAAAGGTACCGGGGTAGCGGTATCTTTCGCAGCTTAGGCCCTGGTGATCACTGGCTGCGCTATGGGTTTTGGAAAGAGCTGTGCGCTCTTTCCGATAAAAATAGAACAAAGCTTTATCGGGACGACGACTACATCGGCTCATCCTGTGAAATACTTACACTGTATGTAGCACTTTACCACAGGGAACTTGTCGTTCGACCTAAAAAGTCGTGAACGATCGCAAACTCTTATGCTGGGGACCTACTGGGGGCAACAGCTTTTCCGAGACTGCTATGCAGGTGCAACCCGTGTCTCTTACAAGGGTTGACATCGGCACCCATTTATTGTGCCGTTCTCAAACTTGAGCCCACTGGGGGACCTCTTATTGAACAGTAAATTTACCTGTTGTTCCGAGTGAGAGGGAGCAGGTGGCGACTGTGATGACGAGGCAGAAGAGTTAGGGGGAAGAGAAGCGGTTACCTGATGGACCTTTTGATTAGCAGTGGTCCTTAGCTGCGAGTTCTGGGCACAGTTATAATTAAGGTGACCAGGGGTGCCACACGTAAAGCATACGATGGGTTTACTCGGGTAGTGAGACGGTGCAGAAGGAAATGTTTGGGGCTTTACATCCTTTTGTTCACGCTGAGGATGAGGCTTGGGCTTATGGAGCGCCTGAATCTTCTCGAAGTTACCAGTATTCTTAGCATGGAACTTATTAGGCCCAAACCTATGTTTGGAGGACGAGGGTGACTCTTCTTGATCTCCTTGGGATATAGGTCGTGGCTGGAAGCGTGAAGGTCGGTTTCCTCTACACTCTCTTCAAACGAAGAAGCTCTTCTATCTGTTATGAAGGCCCTCAATTCTCGGGAAAGGGTAGCCATGAGTTGATCCCTTAAAATAAAGTCGACTAATGACTCATAGTCGTTAGTCACTTGTGAGGAGTGCAGCCAAAACTGTAAATTCCGGCAAAGGGTGAACCCAAACTACTTAAACGTTTGTCCCGGCTGTATCCTAGCCGAAAGGAATCTAACCCAATAGAACTCCGGATTCATATTAGTAGCAGAGAAGAGCTCTTCTTTTAGGGTTGAATAATCCAGAGTTGCTTACGAGCGCAGAGAAATGAAGATTTCACGCAGATGAGCGTTTAAGAGGGGGAGTATACGGGTAACTCCATCTGATTCTAAATCCCAATTGTTGACTTCGAAATTTTTTCAAAGTGGGTCAGATAAGAATTAAAATCTCTTCGTCTTTATACTCGAGGAGTTTTAACGAATGTGGTTGTGGCTGATGGTTACGTGATCCCACAGAATTCATTTCGAAATGATCACGGCTTAATTCTCTCTCGTGTTGTATTTGTTCTCTATATTCTGCTTCTCTATGTCTTTCTTCTGCTTCTATCTGTGCGTGTTCTTTCTTTTCTTCTGATTCTATCTGTGCGTGTTCTTTCTTTTATTCTGCTTCTCTCTGTGCTTTCCTTTCTGCCTGTTCGTTTCGTTCTTCCTCTTGAACGTAAGCGATTAAATCCTTTCGTGATAGTCCTAGGATCTGTACCTGCTTATGAAAACGATCGAACGAAGACATCCTGAATATGCTGCGTTCGTCTTTCGGAACACGAGAGTGCTTACCAAAACAAGTGAGGATCTTACTAACAAATATAACTTACTAAAGGTTCCAATTAATTATGGACACTAGAAAAAGAAAATAACTAGCGAGGGAACCTGACTCAGGACTGAGTCTTCTGGTAATTTTAACACAGCAAAACCAATAGTTGGCGGCTATTCTTGCCGTTTAATTAGTGGTATCTTGACTTACGTAAATACGCTCAACTAAAAAAAAATAGAATTGCCTATTAACAAAAAAAAATTGTCCTATTATTTTTGCTTGAATATACTTGACACTTACAACTGTATAGAGTGAAAATAATGATCTTTAAGGAAATAGCAAAAGATCAGGTAGGGTGGAATCTTTTACAAACCCACAGACCTGCCGCCAGTTTTATGTCGTGGTATGACCAGGTGTACGCGGTTATATGCACACTGACCTACTGGCCGACCAAAATTAAGTCTCCACCTGGGCATGATTCTGAGAGTGCTTTAAATATACAGTTGCTAGGCCAAGGAATATTCAAACATGGCTACAAAAATATACCTCAATAGAACTAAAGATTACATATACATATATGACAAGTTAAATGGCAATACAATTATATATTGACGGTTCATTGCTAAGATGATTAACACTATGAATTAAGTTTGAGCCAAGAGATAATTAATTAAGTAATGATTTTACAATTATGCAAGTTCTAGAGCAAAGGAGATCCTTGAGGTTCGATGCGGTAAAGGTGGGAGGAGCGTGACAAAGCGGGGGTTAAATCCCTTTGACCTTGATGTGCGGCGAGTAAGACCATGTAGGTTAGTTCAACCTTGAACTTTTGGGCGTCTCATGGGACGATCAATTCAACTTCGGGAAACTGAAGTTGGGCGTCTCTTATCCTTAAGAGGCAAACGGAGGGTGCTTCAGGGATGGCTTTTTCCGATCCTTAAAATCCGAAGACGTGGTGAGAAGAGTTGAAGCGCGCCTAACTATTTCTACAAACAACACTGAGTGGCGACTAGCTCTTCCTTTGCTCTTCGACAATCACTCAATTCTTCTCTGGACGAAAATGTAGACGATTCCTCTCGACTAACGAGGACGTTACGGTTAACGTACTGGACGACGGCTTCAGACACAATCTGCACGTGAACTTCGAAGTCTCGAATATATACTCCGAAATTATCTAGACGGGGAGAGAGATTCAACGCCAATCGCCTTGGGTCGCGATAAGGGCCCATAGCGCGAAGTCGCGATTCCCACTTAATGGTTTTTCCATTGTGCTAATTTTCGCCTTTATAGGGCAGACGAATTTAGAGCGGTCAACGGCGAATTGGGGACGTCAAGTGGGGGGGGGAAAGGATTCTTTCTCTCTCTCCTTATTCTTCCATAGGGATCTTCAATCCCTGCAGTTTTGATATTGGATCAAAAGGGTAAAATGCTGATAAAATATAGGTGAAATGAATGGAGTTGTGTAATTATAATCTATTTTGTAGTATCTTTTGAAAAATAAATCTTTGAATGGTTTAATTCCAGAAATGGTTCGGCACTGAAGTTACCTGAAACATAAGGAGTTGCTTAGGGTATTTTATCAAGGAAACCCATCTTTAGGATGAATAAAGACTAAAAAGCCTGGTTATAATCGTGTGAAGAAGTCTTCTGAATACCAAAAAAGCTTCAAACGTACGATAATATCGTCTTCTGGTAAGTCCCAGCTCAAGGATCGGGTTGCCTTCAATGCCAAGCTTGCTCACGATTGGAAAGAAGCAGGTTGAACGCTTCAGTGCTGGCAGTGAGGGGGAGACTTTTCGTCAAAGGTCTCAAGTCGAGAGGAGCTGCATAGCAGCCTCATTTCACACAAAAAAGAAACTTACGGATAGACTCCACTTTTCTAGGAAATACATATAATAATGGACCTGTGAACACGGGGGCAAAGTGATATTCTCTGATGAAGCGTCCTTCCGCATATTTGGAGCTCCTGGAAGATCCCATGTTAGGAGGAGAAAAGTGCCGTGCTTACACAAATCTTGTGTCGTGTCTACGGTGAAGCATCTGGATACTTCATGTCTGGGGCTGCTTCTCATCTAAGGAAACTAGAGCAGTAACAGTTCTGCCATGAACTCAAAATGGTACCAAAACGTTCTTCATCAGTAACATTCGCCAACAGTTCATGACCAATTGTAACAACGTTTATGGCTGAAAATAACATGAAACCTCTTGGAACGTAGCTTAAGAATTCGCCAGATTTGAACTAAATGGAGAATTTATGGGCGATAATAAGAACATGAGGAAAGAATAAATCTGCAAAAGGCTAATCAATAGCCTATACGAAGCAGCCTCTTTTCCCATCACCTAGTTCAGTCCCACCTAGCATCTCCATTCATAAATCTATCCAGTCTATTCTTAAAACTCCGCAAGGGACGACGCTTCTATCACATGACTAGTGAGCCTATTCTATTCATCTACTACTAGATTTGTATTTCTCCCAATCTCTTTCCTAAACCTAAACTTGTCCAGTTTAAACCCATTACTAAGTTTCCTCCTGTTCGCTAAAATTAAGAACCATATTTACTTATGTCATCCTTATTATAACCTTTTACCTACTTGAAGACTTCAATCAAGTCCCCCTCGAACTCTTCTCCTTTCTATCGCATGAAGATTTTGTCTCGTAAGCCTTTCACCATAAGGTAAGCAGCTCAACCCATGAATCATCTTAGTCATTCATCTTTGCACAGACTAGAGCAAAGCAATATCCACCCTATAATATGGTGCCCAGGTCCAGTTTCAGAATGACATCAGCACTCCTATTACTTGCTCTACTCCCAATAAACCCCAATTCCCTATTAGCTCTATTCCTAGCAATTATGTACCGCTTGCTAGGTCAGAACTTACCAAGATATTTAATTCTCCTTCGCATTCTGACCTTCCTAAAACTCTCCCATTCAGTTTATAATTATTCAGAGGATTACACCTACCTATATTAAGTACAACTTCACTTACTTATGTTAAATTCCATTTGCCATTTCTCTGCCCATTTGGATAGTAAGGTCAATTCAGTTTTTAATACCTCAGCATCAGAATCAGACCCTATAATTCTACTTAACTTACTATGATCGGCAAACTTGCTGAGGTCGCTACTTATACCTAAGCCAAGGTCATTAATATAAAACCACAATAACAACGCACCCAACATTGACCCCTGAGGAGCCCTACTAGTAACATTGTCCCACTCAGATTTAACCCTGTCTATACTAACTCTGTGTTGTTTGTCACTAAACCATGACTAAATCCTCTTAAAAATACTTCCATCGATCCCATGCGCTTTAACTTTATTCGTCTTACGTGTGGCACCCGTCTATACCCTTACCAAAATACAAGTAAACAATATCGTAATTCTCATCTCTATCAGCATCATCATAAACCCTTCTATAAAAGGACAATAAATTAGTCAAACACGATTTATCCCTAGTAAAGCCGTACATATATTTTAAAATGACTTATTTAAGAATATAGCCCTAATGGATTTTGCTATTATAGATTCTATCATTTTCCCCACCACTTATGTCAAATTAACTGGTCGGTAATTAGACATAATTGTTTTAGCTATCTTCTTAAATATAGTTATCACACTAATATCAAACTGATTGCTGATAAAGGATGCTTATTGAACAAGATATCATAAAAAATTATATGTTCACAAAATAACTTCAGTATTAAGAATTCAACTCAAAAAGAATGAAGTTAAAATAATAAAATAACGAAATTAAACTAATTACAAAGAATGTTTAGTTGGTCTGTTAGCGGTTTGATAGATTAGTTAGTTGTTTAAACAGTGAGTAATTTAATTGAAGAGGTGTAATTATTTATTTCAGAGTATAATTTTTGATGAACAGATGATATGATTATAATCTATTAATTATAAATTAAGAGGATGTTGCTGAATTTCAGTGTTGCCTAATATTATTTTATTATTGTTGTTATTATTATATAGAGATAAGAACCTCAAATAAGAGGTCTGAAGTCCGACTCCAGTCGGACGGGTGCTTATTCTTTAAGTGCCGCTGGGTTGACTACACACTCTTCCTCCTCGCACTCCGAGAGCTTATGTGATTTGCAATCTTCGTGGCACAGCGCCCTCGTTTCAGTGGCTGCCAAAGGCCTTCCTGACATTCCTGTAAAGGCAGAGATGGGCAATAATTTTAAGCAGTGGGCCACATTGAAGTTTAGGTAAAGCTTTGCGGGCCGCACTTAAACAGATAGATGCAAATTTCGAATAAATATATGTTAATTGCAATTACCTTTGCGTATTTCTTTGCATTTACTGCATAGTCATAGATATAGCTACACATTAATAACTAAAGGTAAATTTTTGCATAGTTTCGCCACCCCTTTTAAAATGCTTCCAAACTTATAATACAGTTGGGGACCTAAAGCTTAACGTGGAATCCGAACCACGATTTACAATTCTACGTCATGTGATCATTACCCAGGACCCAGGCTTCTCCTATCCAAGTAGTAACCATAGGCAACGTAGCTTAACTTCCACGAGCGAAAAAGAGCGTGCAGATAAGGTTAATAAGAATAAATACTGATAAAGTATCGTACTTTTTAAGAACATTTTATCTACGAATGAAATATATTTGAAAATGACTGATTTAAAGGTCTAGCACTTACATATTAAAATGAGATGAGATTTTTGCAAAATGTTCATCAATATAATTTCAATATTTTGTTTAATTCTGAAATGAAATGGGGGCCACTAGAAAAGCTTTGACTGGCCGCATGCTGCACGCGAGGCGCAGTTTGCACACCTCTGGTGTAGAGGATCTTTTAAAGGTACTATCATTTCAGGGAGTCACGAAGATTCACAGCTTCTGACAGAAAGTTGGTAATACAAAAGTGCCCAACCCTAGGTTGCTAGTCGCCTTCAGATCGTTGGTTTCATACCCTTACACTTACTGGGGAATGTACGCACGTGCACACACACACATACACACACATCCGTTGCTTTAAATCCAACAAGTTCGGACACGTTAACTATATGTGCCGATCGATAGTGTCTCTGTGATTAAACTGTGGCTCTGCGTCCCACCCTTCTCCTCGCCAAGTAAACTCCTTTTGCTTGAATTGCTTTGGGGAGCACACAGCCTCTTCACGCAAGGTGCAATCTCTCACGTACTTCGCTTTTCTGATTGCGTGAGAGGCATGGGAGCTGTTATGTGCCCATCACCAGGGCGCCTCTGGCTCTTATGCCAACGTCCTCTCCCTCCTATCTACTCCAACCCATCTCGCGCCACAAGCTCTGCTCGCCTCTCAATCTCTACTGCCCCTCTTCCAACTAACTAACTATATTTTGGAACTTAGGATAGCCTTAGTACCTAAGCCAAACACCCATGGTTCACTCGAACCCAGCCTTGGCCCCCTTTGTAAACCCCATCGAGGACGGAAGTACTGCGCTTTCCCTTCATATATGGCTGCCATTCATCCAGCCTCACAAGTTACCCGTCCTTCTATCGCCACCACCCCCTTCTCCTTTTATCCCCTCCTTTCCCAAAGCTCCTTGAAGTCGCCCCCCCAAGCACTTATTTTTTCCAAATATATATACCCAAGGTCCCATCCCAAAGCCCCTATAGTCCCTCCTCTCAAATCGTTACCCACAAGGTCCCCTCCCAAATCCTTCCAACCAAGCACCTTCTCAGGCCCCTCCTCAAAACCCAACTTCCCAGACTCCTCGCCCAAAACTAACTCTCCAGCCCCTTCCCAAAACAGATCTAGCCTTAGTGGTGCAGCCATTCTCGTCCAGTTATCTATCCTATGTCACCATCTGCCCATATTAACAGACCCTTATGTGGGGGCTGTCCGTCTTTCTCCTTGAAAGACAGTATGCTCTATTCCCTTTCACGACCGTCCTTCCTCTGCCCTTATCCCTAACTTAATCCCTCAGCTTCCCCGATCTTTTCTACTCTTATGTGATTTCAATAGCAGGGATGCAGTCTGGGGCGACTGATGCTCGACCTACCTCGATCCCACTCTCCAATCACTCATGGATGAAATCTCCTTCTCCTCCTCAACTCTGGCTCACTCACCCATCTTTTAATGACACTTAATCCTGTCAGGATCTCTCTCTTCTCTCTGACCATTTCCAAGTTTCTCTAACTCTCCACCATCTACCCTATCTGTCGTGCAACAGCGGTGGCATTTTATAGTTTACATGACTTTCTCACTGTGGATGAGGCTCTAGCCTTCCTCACCTCTTCAATACTCAAAGTCTGGCTATGTTTCTTAGGTCAGAGTTTCTTAACCATGCAACCACTCTCACTTAGAGCACGGCCATCATTACAGATGCACCCTCCGCAGCTGGTCTGCTTCAATTGTGGTTGAAACGGTGCCTGGTTATTCCTCTACTTCTCGGGGTTTCTTCATACTCAGCAGAGTTTAACGACATCCTGGATTCCTTCCTTATCACCTACCTACTATTCACTTCAACCGAATTCGTCTTATTTTAGAAATATTGAAGTGCGATCTCATCCCTATCACATTACTCTCACTCCCACCTTATGATCCGTGAGATCCGACAGTGACCATTTGTGATCAGGTTAGTGCTGAGGATAAAGGGATAGAGGAGATGAGGGTTAGAATTGACTACATAAATCCAATCACTTACCCAGAATGGATGACGGACCTACATCCTAGAAATTAGAAGTCCACGGAGCGGCCTGGGATGGCAGGGAAATCTCTTTTTTGCTTGACTTAAGGAGACGTAGGAATTACCCGCAATTAGAATGCAGTTACGCGACCCTGCCAATCAGACCCTTCGTCGTGCTGATACCCTGCGAAGACTCTATCGTCACATTGCGAGCTGTCATCAATAAGGAATAAGGCTCGCCACACATTCCCAAGCCTATCAGCACGGAAGCCTCAAGGCTTTTGGTGGTGCTGACTTTGCATTGGACACCCATGGGTTCTTAAATGAGAGGAAAAACCCTCCCTACTGCGACTATTGCATTGTACTCTTCACACTTACACTCATCGAAGAATGCAAGACTTATGGAGAAATTAGACGTGGGTACCCGATCAGGACGGTGAGGGAACCCTCCCCCATCCTATTGCTGGCTTTAACGTCGAGAATATCATCCCCGGCAGTGAAGTCAACCAGAAGAGACACAACTTCTCTACAAGCTGTAAAAAAAGAAAATATTTGGACCTTTTTTGCGAGTTTTACACAAGTCATCACACTATTCATCCATCCATTAATCTATTCATTGCTTCAGTCTCCCCTGCATAATCACTTCCCATCACCCATATGATTTCAATTGGTGTATAACTTTGTTAA